>CM071848.1:36509216-37235755 GCA_036507275.1 Sicyos edulis | reverse complement strand
CTGCCAATGTTCGTGAGTACACCGCCTTCCTGCTTAGAGCCGTACTTCGTACTCTCCCGATAGTCCGCATTTATTAGCGAGGGTAAGAGGCCCTTGAGGACACCCATTGGGATTGGCTTTTGAGCTAATCAATTGGTCGAGGGAGAAAGACCTCGAGGGTGTCTGACATCTTGGGATCGGTTTTTTGAGTCGATCAAATGGCCGAGGGAGAAAGACCCTGAGATGTCCTGGATTGGTTATGAGAGCCAATCATTAGGCCTAAGTAGGAGATTTGATGATTCCTAAGTAGGAGACTCATGTTTCCAGCATCTTGTTTTATGAGCTCGCTGAGTTATGATCTCGTGTTGATACCGCATTTGCATGTTGAGGTGCTAGATGACTGATGTATCGTGACATTGTAATTCTGCTGGGGATTCTTACTAAGTATCTTTATACTCACCCTTATTTATCTTTCGTAGCTTGGGACAACACCGTGAGGGCTAGCAGAGGAGCCGATTGATCATGGGAGCCGCCGACACTGCCTTTTATTGTTGCATTGTTTATTCAAAGATGTAGATGGACAGGAGTCCTAGGGGAACATTGTTTAAAAAGTTGTTTAAATTGTATTGTATACTTTGATAAACATCGCCGTGATGTTTTACTTTGTTGGATGGTTTAAATGAAAATCGTGGGTTTATGTTTTAAGGGTTCCTCTTCTCATATGTTTTGAATGGTTTTTAAATATGAGCACTAAACCGCTTGTTATCATATTTAACTTGCATGCCGAGTGAGAACCCCGCTTTAGGACCATGTTTTGGGCCTGTTCTTACATATACACCTCAGGATGCCCATCGGGGTCTTACACCTCCAACTCGCTGGATGCCCATCGGGGTCTTATACACCTAGGATGCCCATCGGGTCTTACACCTCCAACTCGTTGATGCCCATCTGGGTCTTATACACCTAGGATGCCCATCGTGTCTTACACCTCCTGATGTCCATCGTGGCCTTACCCGAGCTGGACCTACACTAGTTACCTCCCTACAATCCTTTACACTATACGATTACATGTCTAAACCTAACATGGATCTAACAAAGATTCGACGGAGAACATGGATATGTCAGATGGAAGAACGAGCATGGAACTAATAGAATACAACATAAAGCATGAATATGACAGATAGGAGAACCCTAGGATGGAACTAATCTAACGTGAACATAACACTCTAACATGAATCAAAAGCAAGCATGATGCCTATCCACTAGAAACTCATATGGGCCATAATAACCAATATGCTATCAAATGTTCAAGTAGGTCCACACAACCCCGTAAGAAATCCTTACCGAAACGAGTGGAAAGTAACTATCACTTAACCAACTAACAAGCCTCGAGCTTTAAAGCTTAACCCGAGCGACCTAGGCATACAATAAAATATCCTAAATAAATAAACAAAGCAGCCTAAAAATCATTAAGTCCAAAGGGTGGAGGCTCGAATTTACCAACCGAGAAGACACACGCCTCTAAGCAAGGAGCAGTGAACGGCGCGCAATGGGCGCGACGGCAAGGCGGTAGGCAGCAGACGCGCCGCAGCGGGCGACGGCAGGCGTTCGACGGCGGGCGCTGCGGCGGGCGACCTTTTGGCGGGCGGTTTGGCATGGCGACGAGCGACACGCAGGGCGACGCGGCGACGGACGAGCGACGCGGGTTGGTAAGCGGTCGGGCGGATGCGCGGACGGAGGGTGCGGGCGGATGCGCTGGGCGACGATGCGGAGGGATGGCACTGGGCGACGGCAGCAGCGACGGCATTGACGGCGTGGGTGAAGGCCGGGCATGTGCAGCTTTGGGGCGACGGGCGGCGTGGCGTGGCTGGTGCGATAAAGTGGCGTGGGCGTGGTGGGCGATGGCGGCGACGGCGAGGTGTGGGGAGAGGGTGAGGGCTTTTAAGTAGTGAAGTCTTTTTTTTTTTTTCCTTCCTTCCCATAATTATATAAGCCTTGGGAATCTCAAATTCCCTTCCCAAGGCTTCCCCTTCGAGCCCTTGCCAACGCATTTATTTTCCTTAATTAATTCCAAACTCCCTTCCCTATTTTAGGCTAAGGGTTCGAGACCTCCAATTTTTTTTTTTTTTTTTTAACTAATTTCCATTTAATCAAACTGGCCGTTACACAACTAACGCTGGGCAGCGCGCGCACACCGCATGCTCTCTCGCAACCGGCAGAAATGCGAGGGTCTAAGGGCAACCACGCCGGCTAGGTGCACATGCCTATGACTCTGGCAAGAGTCACCGACCACACGAGCGCGAGGCCCTGCTGCTCATCCGCGGCAAAGATGATCCACCGACTAAGCTAAGAACCGCCAAGGTAAGCTTACACCGCTGTGGTTCCGCCTAGCAGTTACAACTAGGCTATTGCCGGGCGGGTAGCTAAGTCCACAACCGGCGTGGTCGGGGTAGCAAGATACGTTATGCTTCGCACACTTTACTCCCGACCGAGCTAAATCCACCTTGGCGCACGGGGTAGCAAGATACGTTATGCTTCACACACATTACTCCCGATCGCTGGGGACGGCACGTTATGTCCGCCACCTCGGATGATGACAAACCCTACAACTCTATCTAAGAGTACAGAGCAAAATCAATGATTCCTCTGCTAGCAAGCAATGACCGACATCAATCACATTACCTAGCATGATACTACAACTTAAGCAGAATCATAAGCATGCCGGCGTAACAAACTTAGCATGGCACTAACATGTAAAATCGTGCAAACATGCTAGCAAGAAATCAATCAAAGCTTCATCTCTAACATGCTCATAACAATCAAGAAGCATACAAAGCACATCGTGATAATATCGCAGTGGTCCATACAACCACTCGTGAAGAAATCCTTACCGAACAAGCATGAAAACAATAATAATAATCACAATAAATCAACTGATTTAACTTCTAGTCTCTAATCGATCCTTAACACTCAACATCAAATAAAGCACCCAAATCAAATACATAAACAGCCCAATAAATCAATAACCAGCAGCCAACAAATTCGGGCCCAACGAAGAAAAGACTCGGGAAATACCATCCGAGAAGCCACAAGGCTCGGGCCAAGCCAACACACCACAAGTAGGTCGGGCGCAGGCAAAGCGCTACTGGGCGCAGACACGCGCGCAGGGCGGAGCCGCTCGCAGCGAGGTGGGCGAGGTGGCGGCGCGCGCGCCGCAAGACATTGGTGGACGGCAGGCGGGCGCGAAGCGAGACGGCGCCATGTGGACGCTGGGCGAGTGGGCGACGAATGCGATTTACCGAGGGATGCTTGGGATTGTACGGCGAGCTTGTGGCGCACGGCTCGCAGACGCTGAGAGGCACTCTGACCGGGCGACGGGGCCTGGGCGAGGTCGGGCGACGCAAAGACAAGGCAGGTATGAGTCACCGGGCTCGCGCGACTGGCGAGCCGATGGGCAAGTCGGGCGCTGGTCGCGAGCCGGGCGGCTGGGCCTCAGCTTGCTCTGGGCATGGGCGACAAGGGGGCCGAGGTGCTCGGGTTGAGGAGAGAGAAAGGGGAAAAAGAGAAAAAGGGAATTTAGGAAAAAAAGGGAAAATGGGAAATAAAAAGGAAAATGGGATTTTAAATCTTATTTTATCCTTATCCAAATTTTATCCAAACTTATCCATTTTCCAATTTTCCAAAAATCCAGAAAATCCTTAAATCCCATTTCCGCCTCCTTCGAGACCCGATCAAGCAACCTTTCCAAACAACAAATCTCACCAAATCAACCTCCCAAATCAACATCAAGGCCGTGCTCGAACCCAAGGAAACATCCAAACAACCAAATCTTTGCCCAAAACCCAAATCACAACCGAACCTCCAAACAAATAGCCCAAACACCTCTGGACTCGCAGCCCACCAACAAACAAGCTCTCAACAAAGGCGGTGAGCCGCCAAGCCCCAAAATCCACAAATCCTCGCCCCGGGGCAAAAGACCAAAATGCCCCTAAGGGTCCAAAATACTCTAACGGCCCAACCGAACCACCGACCAAACTAAGCTCCTCGAGAACCGGATAGAAACCGGGTCAGAACACACTCGATGCTCAACACAAGCTCAAAGCTAACTCCTCGCATCCCACTCGATGCTCAACAAAGCAAAGCCAACTCTTGCATCCCACTCGATGCTCAAGAAGCTCAAAGCCAACACCTGGGTGGCAACAACTAGTTCCACTGGGAACATCCAAACAAAAAGAGTGCTCCACTCTACTAGCCCGTTGAAATCCACAAATGAATAAAACAATGGCAAGCAAACTCCACACAACACCGCTACGAGGGCACTAAAATAATCTGGTCAGAAAACAAGAGCAAAGCTTGCAAGGGGGCAAAGATGTCTCTACATCCGCCTCTGCCACTAACACGGCAACTTGCCAATCAATCGGGCGATCGTGGAGACTCGCTTGTCCACCTCTCTCAAGGGACTACTACTCACCAACCGCTGCACTCAAACAAAGACAGAACGGCACACCTCGGCCTCTCGAACACCTGTGGCATCCCAACACACTGATGCTAAACTCAAACTCGCCAACCGCTTTACTACTAGCAAGAGGGACTTCTCAAACATCGAGCTCTACATGTGCATCCACTTGCCAAACTTGGGGGCTCCATCAACGCCAAGAAACTCTGGCTCCCGCATAAACTCGCTGCCGATCATGCCCTCCCGTGAACCTCCGGGCTACACGAGCCATCGGGGGAAATGCTGAAACAAACTCGCCACCGGGCTATCTGCGTGCTCAGACACCTCACTACGCGCTACAAATCGCACTGGTCTCCGCTCGATAGCTAAAGACTCCGCCATCAAATCTCTCATGGCTCGAGCACACTCTACTCAAGGAGTCTCACCGAGGCGTGCTAGCCTCTACCCCTCCTCTAGGCAACTCAACCGCTAGGGCTAACTCGCCAACGGCTAAACAACCCTCGACGCGCCTCAACATCAATACACCGGTCCAACTCCTCTACGGACATGCCAAGCGCCCCGCTTCTCTCGTGAGTGCGATCAACATACCGCGACCGCACGAGCACCTCCACCCTCTCACTAGGGGAAAACTCAACAACTTGGCCATTAAATGGCCCACGGAGTCCAACTCGCTTCCTCTGGGTGCGATCGACACACCGACGACCGCACAAAGCATAAATGCCGCCCACACTGGGCTCTCACCGCCATCAAACCGCCGCGATCGCGAAAGTTGGCATGATGGCTCTCTAAGCTCCAAACCAACAACGAGTCGTAACTCGCTGCCTCCGCTTCCACAACACTACACAAGGCATAAAAGCTAGATGAAAAGTATTGTAAATTCTTAACCCTTAGCTTAATTGAACTCGCATAAACTCGGCGCCGTGGGAGGCCGATGATCATGGGAGCAAACAACCTACAAAGCAGTTAGTCACGTAATCTATGACTCGTGCTCGATACCAACCGTGATTTAACCCGACCCAAAACATGGTCCTAAACCGGGTTCTCACTCAAAGATGCAAGTTAAATATGATAACAAGCTGCTTAATGCTCATATTTAAAACCATTCAAAACATATGAGAAGGGGGAACCCTTAAAACATAATCAACATTTAAACAAACCAACGAAGTAAAACAACTCGCCGCTGTTTATAAAATCATACAATACATTTTAAACAACTTTTTAAACAATGTTCCCCTAGGACTCTCGGGCCCATCTACATGCCGAATAAACAATGCAATAATAAATGACAGAGTGCCTGGCGCCTCCCATGATCAATCGCCTCCTCCGCTAGCCTCCCGGTGTTGTCCAAGTTACCGAAGATAAATAAGGGTGAGTATAAAGATACTCAAGAAGAATCCCCAACTGGGTACAACACGATACATCACTCATCTAGCACCTCAACATGCAAGCAAACAAAATTATCAACATGCATCATAGCTCAATGAGCTCATAAAACAAGATTCTGAGCCATCGGAAGTCTCTTACTTCCAACCTTAATCGGGATTGGATACACTGATCAATCTCCGGGACATCACCGAGGTATCTCGCACCTGGGGGAATACATCGATCCCTAAATGTCCTCAAGGGCCTCCTTGCCCTTGCACTAACTCGACTTACGAGAGTACCCAAGTCGCTCTAATGTAAGGAATGGTGTACTTACGACATTATCCCGGTAGCTCTCCGAACAGTAACTAACGCAGGCGCGCGCAAGACACCGCATGCCTCTCGCAGAACCGGCGAAATGCGGGGCCTAAGGGCAACCACGCTGGCCAGTGCACATGCCTATGACTCTAAGCTGTGTGTCATCGATCACAGAGCGAGGCCCCTCGGCGCCATCCAGGCACCGATCCACCGACTAAGCTAAGAACCGCCAAGGTAGGATTACACCGCTGGGTGGTTCCGCCTAGCAGTTACAACCAGGCATACGCCAATGAGGTAGCTAAGTCTCATTGGTGCCGGAGGGGGAGAAAAAGCAATGTATGTTATGCTTTGCTCTATATCCGACCATCGGGACAAAGTACGCTATGTCCGCTCAACCTCAAGCAACGTCGCTTTACTCCCGACCGTGGGGACAAAGTACTTTATGTTCTCTCTCACCTGGATGATGACAAACCCTACAACTCTATCTAAGAGTACAGAGCAAATAAATGATTCCCGGCTAGCAAGCAATGACCGACATCAATCACATTACCTAGCATGATACTACAACTTAAGCAGAATCATAAGCATGCCGCGTAACAAACCTAGCATGGCACTAACATGTAAAGTCGTGCAAACATGCTAGCAAGAAATCAATCAAACCGCTTCTATCTCTAACATGCTCATAACAAAGAAACAAGCATACAAGGCATATCGTGATAATATCGCAGGTCCACACAACCACTCGTGAAGGAATCCTTACCGAACTAGCGTAAAAACAATAATTATAATAAATCAACGAACTAATCCCTCAAGCCTCTAAACGATCCCAACAAATTCGAACAACAAACAAAGCACCTAAATCAAATACATAAACAAAATTTCAATAAATCAATAATCGCAGCCCAACAAACCGCCCAATGAAGAAAAGACTCGAAATACCATCCAAGAAGCCACAAGGCTCGCCAAGCCAACACACATCGTGCAAAAGGTCGGGCGCAGTGCAGGGGCGCTGGCGCGAGGTGGCGCGCGCGGGCGAGCCTGGAGCGGCAAGGGCACGCGGCACGCTCGAGCTCGCTAGGCGACGACGTGAGGCGCGGTTTCGCATGTGGACGGCGCAGCGCGGGCGCGAGCGACACGACGCGGTTATAGGGACGCGCGCGTTAGGCGACACAACGCGATCGCTACATCGGCATCGCTCGCACGGCGAGCCACTGGGGCACGGACGGCAAGATAGCTGCAAGCCGGGCGCGGACGGCTCGGGCGAGGCAGATCTGGGCGACGCGGACGCGGACGGGACGAGCGACGCGAGGGTTGGGCTCGGCACTGTGCGACGCGGCAGGGCGAGCTGGGCGGCTAGGCTCGCCACCATGGGTGAGCTGGGCTCGGGCTGGCGAGCTGGGCGGCAGGGGGGCTCGGGCTGGGCTAGGGCTCGGGCTGGGGAGGCTGGCTCGGGCTGGAGGAGAGAGAGAGAGGGAGAGAAAATGGAAAAATAAGGAAAAATGGGGATTTTGGGGATTTTGGGGATTTTTTTTAAAAAAGAAATTCCTTTTTCTCTTTTAAATTTATCCTTATCAAAAATCCAAACTTATCCATTTTTTCCAATTTTCCAAAAATCCTTAAAATCCTTAAATCCCATTTCCCGGCTTCCTCCTTCGAGACCCGACTAAAGCAACCTTTCCAAACAACAAATCGCACTGAAATCAGCCTCCCAAATCAACACTAAAGGCCTGGGCTCGAATCCCAAAGGAAACACCCAAACAACCATATCTTTGCTCAAAACCCAAATCACAATCGAACTCCCAAACGTAAAAGCCCAAACATCTCGGGACTCCTGAGCCCACAACAAACAAGCTCTCAACAAAGGCGTGAGTCGCTCAAGACTAAAAACCACAAATCCTCGCCCCGGGAGCAAAAGACCAAAATACCCTAAGGGTCAAAATAGTTTAACGGCCCAACCGAACCATCGAATCAACCTAAGCTTCTCGAGAACCGGATAGAAAATCGGGCCGTTACACCTTGTCTTCTGCTGGTAGCTCCCAGTCCATTCTCTCTGCCGTTGGTTGCCGCTTATTTGATTAGGTTGTTTTTATTAAATGCTTAGGTTGTTCGGTTCGCTTAGAAGCTCGAGGGTCGCTTGGTTGATTTATGATAGCTTTTTCTGCTTGTTTCCAGGTAAGGATTTCTTACCGCGGTTGTGTGGACCCTGCGATATTATCATGATGTGCCTTGTATGTATGTTTGCTTTTATGAGCATGTTAGTGGATAGGACAAATTTTGTGATTGAATTCTTGCTAGCATGTTTGCCTGCTTGTACATGTTAGTGCCATGCTAGGTTTGTTCTTCCAAAGATACTTGAGATTCCCCGCTTAAATGCGTAGTATCATGCTAGGTTAAGTGTGATTGATGTTGATATGTATGTATAGCCGTGAATCGCTTATTTCATACTCTTAGCTAGTGTAGTAGGGTTTGTCATCATCCGCAGGCCGAGAGCGACATAACGCACTTTGTCCCCACTGGTCGTGTGTTAGAGCGAAGCATAACGCACATTGCTTCCCAGCCGCCGATGTGGATGTAGCTACCACATCAAGATAAGCCTAGTTTGTAGCCCGCTAGAGCGAAACCCCGCTAATGGTGTAAGCCGCCTTTGGCCGCTTCTGGCTTCGTGTCGGTGGTACAAAGCTACACAGATGAGTGCCGAGGGCCTCGTGACCATCGCGGTTTAGTGACACCGCCTCCGAAGTCTTAGGCATGCGTGACCGGCCCGCCTAGTTTGTACCTAGGCCCCACATTTACGCCGGTTGGAGCAAAGATGCGTGTGCGCGCAAGACACGCAAGTAAGCACCGGCCGAGAGCTCCCCTGCCAATGTTCGTGAGTACACCGCCTCCTTCAAGTTTAGAGCCACTTCGGGCACGCCTCCCGATAGTCCAGATTTATTAGCGAGGGTAAGAGGCCCTTCGTAACACCCATTGGGATTGGCTTTTGAGTCGATTATTTGGTCGAGGGAGAAAGACCTCGAGGGTGCTCTGACATCTTTGGGATCGGTTTTTGAGCCGATCAATTGGTCGAGGGAGAAAGACCCTGAGATGTCCCGGTTAGTTATGAGAACCAATCATTAGGCCGTAAGTAGGAAACTTCCGAGGATTCCTGATCTTGCCTTGTAAGCTCGCTGAGCTATGATCCGTGTTGGTAAATCGCTTGCATGTATACTAGGTGCTACATGACTGATGTAACGTATTGTACCCCTGCTAGATTCTTACCGAGTATGTTTATACTCACCCTTATTTCTGTGGTTTTTCCACTGTGTAACTTGTGACAAAGACCGGATGGCTAGCTGAGGGAGTCGAATGATCACGGAGCCGCCAAGACTGGCCATTTATTGTTTGCATAAGTTGTTCAAAGATGTAGACTGACATGAATCCTAGGGAACGTTGTTAAAAGTTTTTAAATTGTTTTGATAGTTTTTATAACATCGCTGTGCTTGTTTTTACTTTGTTGGTTTTGCTTTAAATGAAAGTTGTTGATTTTGTTGTAAGTGTTCCCCGCTTCAAATGTTTTTGAAAGGTTTTAAAATATGAGCACTAAACCGCTTGTTGACATATTTAACTTGCATGCTGAGTGAGAACCTAGGATTAGGACCGTATTTTGGGTCGGGTTCTACAGCTTGGTATCGTGAGCATAGAGTCATAGAATCAGAGACTACCCCGCTTTGTAGGTTGTTGTTCCCATGATCATCAAGACTCCACGCGCGCCAGGTTTGTCTGAGTTCATTAAGCTAAGGGTTTTATTTTACGATACTGCATCTAGTATACATGTGTTACCCTTGTGGGAAGTGAGAGCCCCAGCGTGGGCTAGCTTTTATGCTTTGTGCAGATCGCCAGTATGTTGTTTATGCACAGAGGAGCAGGGACGTTTGGAATGTCCAACCGAGGGGTTGGACTGATCGTGTCGATGTTGAGACCGCGTCCAGGGTTATCTAGACCCGTAGGCCAGCTTTGGCCCCGGCAGTTGAGTTGCCAAGTAGAGGGGGTAGAGGCTAGCACGCCTCAAAGAGTGACTCCTTGAGCAGAGTGTGCTCCAGCCATGAGAGAATTGATGGCATGTCTTTCACCTATCAGAGAGGAGACCCATGCGCAGCTTTGTAGCGCAGAGTGAGGAGTCTCGAGCACAGATAGCCCCACCTGATAGAGTTTATTCAGAGACACCCAAAGAGCTTTGTAGCCCCTGAGGTTCCCTGAAGGGGTGAACAAAGCAGTTTATGCCGATGAGTTTTTGGCGTTGATGGAGCCGCCGGTTTGGCAAGTGGAAGCCTCAGAGAGCTTGATGTTTTAGAAAACCTCTCGCTAGCAAACAAGTGGTTGGCCAGATTGAGTATATCATCCGTGTGTTGGGATGTCCCCGATGTTCAGAGGCCGAGGTGTACTGCTCTCGTGGCCGCTTGATACAACAGCTTGGTGGTGGAAGTCCTTGTGAGAGGTGGACCATCGAGTTCCACCAGCTGCCCGATCGATTGGCAAGTTGTCAGATTAGTGGCTTGAGGAAGATGTAGGGACATCTTTGACCCTCGGCGAGCCCTCCTCCGCCGCTTTATGCCTGGGCTTCTTTTTAGTACCCCGTGAGCTAGGTGTAGTGTGGAGTTTGATTGTCGTGGTTTTATCCGTCCGTGGATTTCAAAGTTGGCTAGTAAAGTGGAGCACTCTTTTTGTTAGCATGTTCCAAATGTGGAACTAGTTGTTGCCACCCGAGGAGTTGTCCCGAGCTTTTGTTGAGCATCGAGTGGGATGCGTGTGTAGGCCATGGCATGTCCGTTAGTCAAGCCGCAGTGAGAGTAGTCTACTCGAGTGTTGGGACTTCTTGTGCCGAGTGCCATTGCCCCGTCACTTGAGTGTGACCTTCCCTACCCTCCGAGGGGCATACACTGCTTAGGTTGATTTGTGTTGTAAAGGATGTAGTGCCTGCTGGCACCAAGCTTTGAGAGGAGGCTTAGATTCAAAGCCGCTTGGCACTTTTTTTGTGTGTGGTTCCATGACCCGCCTGAGTATAGCATCCCCACTAGTCTTGTACCTGCTTTCTTGAGGTTGCACTGGTTGGGTTGCATAAGAGATCTAGCTCTGGTGGTAGCCTGAGAACTACAAGTATGAGGTCTTTCGAGGGAAAGTAGGAGCATTTCTGTGGTCACCAAGAGTTGGGTACAAAGGATGTTGTAGGTTGTTAGAGCGAGCTGCTCGAAGTTCTCGCTACCGTGTTGTGAGCTTGTGAGCCGCTTTGATGGTAGCATGATTCGACTACCTTTGAGTTACCCTAGTATGGGTAGTGTTGGCATCGAGGATGCGTGGTTGATCCAAAGTTGTTAGAGCCTTGTTGGATGGTTGAGCTGAGCTCTTTAATGGGGCTTTCCGTGGTGAGTTGACCCCGAGTGAGTTTGAACTCTTGTTGCCCTCTCTAGTTGTGGTTTCATTTGGAGGCAAGGTTGCCTTGTGTGAGAGTTCTTGTTGGCATTGACCTTAAGGAATCAAGTTGAGCCGCACGCCACGGTGCTTTTGTGTAGCCTGCTCCTTGGTGTATGTTTTGGGAACCACGAGAGGTTCGTGTTGAGAAACCAAAGGCTCGCCTTGAGATGTCAAGGCTTTAGTTCTGGCAAGTGCCCTAGCTTTGGTTGTAAGGATGCCGTGCTCGTGAGTCGGATTGTTGTTGTTGTTGTTGTTTAAGCAAGTTTCGCTAGTTGACCTTTGACCGTTAGAGGAACTTCTTTTGATCGATGGTTAGAGTTCGGGCTTGAACCAACAAGAGCGGTGGTAGCAAAGTCGCGCAGCTTCGATCGCCATGGCTAAGAGAGTTGTTCTGATCCTTACCTTGGGTAGAAGTTATGTTGTGGTTGATGCTTGAGTAGGAGGATGACGATTCTCGTAGCGCTTTCGGTCCTCTTGGTTTCCAAGGAGTTGGTGTTGGCCAACATAGTTGAGATGTCGAGAGAGTTGTGCCCGCGGTAGCCGCTTGTCCGTTAGATCATTTGACTACCGTGGTGTGCTCGGAGGATGATCTGAGAACCCTAGGTTGTAGACCTCGGGTGAGTTATCGCGTATTCTGTGAGATTAGCAAGCTAGTGTTTGTTTGGGAGTAGAGTCCTGATTGGTTCCGTGGTGGTGGCAGTTGGTGCTTGGCGTTGACCAAGTGTGGTTCTTATGTTGTCCTCGAGCTAGCTCGCTCAAGCAAGCGGCGCTGCCCTCGTGACTCGCTCCTAGTCGTTGTTTTGGGAGTTGACCTCCCTGCAGCTGAGTAAGCATCGTTAGTTCCGGGTTGGTGGTCCAATCGCTTGAGAATCCCTTGGGTGTTGCTTCTCCAGAGAGTTGGTTGTTGTTGCCCTTGGGTTTGAGCTAGTCAATGAGCGCAGTGTGAAGTTCACGCCGCTCTTCGTAAGGTTCGCTTGCCGGGGAATCGCTCCCGCTTAGAAGAAATCGCCTTATCTCCGAGTTGTGTAGTTGATCGCAGTAGCGCAATGGTCACCAATGAGAGGGTCCTCGCATTGTGTTGTTAGCAAGTGAAAAGTTGTTTGTCCTCGCAAGGGCGAGGCCACCGCTTTAAGAGTTGAGTTACTATCGAAAGTTGTTGGATATTTTGGGTTGAAGACCCCCTAGTCTCTATGGTGGTTGAGTTGCACCGTGATGCCGCCTTTCGAGTATTAACTTTGAGGTAGCCTTGTCGATCAGAGCCGCGATTCGCCACCATTATGGTTGTCGTTATTTGTATTCCTTTGCGATGTTCCTGTATGGAGTTTCCGGTTGAAGTCGAAGTTAGGTCCAAGCTAAAAGGAGGAAGTCCTTTGAGTAGCCGCTGACTTAAGAGTTGAGTGGTAGTTTTGAGGCGAGCTTTGCTCGTTATGTTTAGGTTGAGTTTTCGCAGAGCAAGCCCTTCTCGTGCTTTGTTCCTAGTTGCCGGTAGGTTGAGTTGTCGGTAGCTTAGGTTGAGTTGCTACCCAAATTTCCATGAGAGGAATGTTGGTTGTTTCTTGTCCGCAATGTTCTCTTAGGCCGCTTGTCTGGTAGGTTGCATTGAAAAGTTTATGCTCGGCCGATGAGGGGCTCCAGCTTGTTGGTTTGGCCGAGTGGAGCATGTGCCCGACCTTGTCGGTAGAGGTGGTCGTAGCTTAAGTTTCACCGGTGTGAGTGGTGTTAGCCGCCCGTGAACCGTGATTGTGCCCTTGTCCTTGGGGTGACGATTTTCTTAAGATGGTTGCTTATGTTGTGGGCGCGTGCTAGTTGGAGAAGTTTGCCCCAGGATCACCCGCCGCTTGGTGGTTCGATTGGATTTCGTTGAGGTCAGACAAGTTTTGCGTTCACGGGTCTCTGTGAAGTAAGAGTAGGCCGCTTAGTTTCAAACCCGGAGGTTCGGGCTTGTTTGGTCAACGTGATGTATGGTTGAGGTCGCTTGTTAACACCGTGAGCATTCAGAGAAGTTATGCCAAAGGCGTGGCGAGAGTTTTGGAGCTTGAGACCACCATGAAGTTGTTGATAGTTGCACCGTAGAGAGGCGCTCCGAGTTGGGTTAGCAGGTTAAGTGAGCCCTAAGTTATTTTTAAGACTGCTTGAGAGTTGGTGCGAGTTGAGGATGGGGTTTATCGCCTCAGCACTATCGCATCTTTTCTTCGAGTTCAGCATGCCCGGGCCTTGGTTGAGATAGTTTGTGGTGCATCGATGGCATTGTGGCTTTGAGCCTTTGGGAACCCAAGAGGGTTTAGTTTTCAAGAAGGGCTAGTGTTGTCTTAACCGAGAAGTTCAGCTTGGTTTGGAATCGTGGAGTTTTCCCGAGTTGTTTTGCCTTAGGACTTTCGAGGACGAAAGTCTTAAAAGCAGTGGAGTATTGTAACGACTCTAGTTTTCTATTCCGGTTTTCTGTGTACTTTCTGGTTTAGTATTGGGGCGCTTGGGTTGGGCCAAGTTAGAGCTATTTAACCCTTAGGATATTTCGGTCTTTTCGCCTCCCTGGCCGGAATCTATGGATTTTCGTGACTTCGTAGTCATTCCCGCTTTCATCGAGGTTTGATTATTGTTGGTTGCAAGACCCAAGGAGTTTGGGCTAGTTGTTTAGAAGTCTAGAGGCTTTTTGGATAATGGCAAGATTAATTATTATTTAAGTGTTTCCATTGGGATTTGAACCCTTGCCCCGATGGTGAAGTGGAAGCTTGGATTAAATGAGTTTTATTTAGGAGGAAAGTTGTTTCAATGTGTCCCGAAGGAGGAAGCCTTGGGAAGGGATTTTAGGCCTATTTAAAATAAGAAAAGGAAAGAAAATCAAGAAAACTCATTCCCCTTGTTTTGCAAGTCTCTCTCTCTCCTTGCCGACCTCACCAAGAAACCCAGCACTCTAGCCGCACAAAGCCCTGTGTCGCCCAAGCTTATCCTGCTCGCACCCACCGCCCAGACAGACGCGCCAAGACCCAAACTGGCCAGACGCTGGCCACAGACGCCGCGCCAAAGATCGCTCGTAAGGCCGACCCAACCATCCAGATAAGGCCCCTTACATCGCCAAATTGCCAGACGCCCGTGATCGCCTCGGGATGTCGCTGGCCGCCTCCCACTTGCCCTCTCTCACAAGCTACTGCTCAGCAGCTCAGACGCTGCCGCCAACAGCATTCCTCAGAACCCAGACGCTGCTGCCCGCGCTACCCGCCTCCAAAGGCTCTCGCTCGCTTTGCCGGCGCCCGAGCGAGCCACAGCTAGCTCTCGCCGCCAGGCCCAGCTGGCGCGTGTCCTTACCGCACCAAAGGCAGCCGCCCTACCAACCCCTTGTCACGAGACCCCGTGTCTTCGGCTGGTAGATCCCGAGTCCCTTCTCTCTTGGGCCCTAAGTCGTTGGTTGTCGCTTATTTGATTAGGTTGTTTTTATTAAAAGCTTAGGTTGTTCTGGTTCGCTTAGAAGCTCGAGGGTCGCTTGGTTGATTTATGATAGCTTTTTCTCGCTTGTTTCCGTGTAAGGATTTCTTACCGTGGTTGTGTGGACCCTCGCGATATTATCATGATGTGCCTTGTATGTATGTTTGCTTTTATGAGCATGTTAGTGGATAGGACAAATTTTGTGATTGAATTCTTGCTAGCATGTTTGCCTCGCTTGTACATGTAAGTGCCATGCTAGGTTTGTTCTTCCAAAGATGCTTGAGATTCATGCTTTAAGTGCGTAGTATCATGCTAGGATAAGTGTGATTGATGTTGATATGTATGTATAGCCAGAATCGCTTATTTCATACTCTTTAGCTAGTGTAGTAGGGTTTGTCATCATCTAGACGCCGAGAGCGACATAACGCACTTTGTCCCCACTGTCGGGTGTTAGAGCGAAGCATAACGCACATTGATTCCCTGCATCACGATGTGGATGTAGCTACCACATCAAAGATAAGCCTAGTTTGTAGCCCGCTAGAGCGAACCTCGCTAATGGTGCAAGCCCGCTTTGGCCGCTGGCTGGCTTCGTGTCTGGTGGTACAGCTACACAGATGAGTGCCGAGGGCCTCACACTCATCGCGGTTTAGTGACACCGCTCCGAAGTCTTAGGCATGCGCACTCGCCCGCGTAGTTTGTACCTAGGCCCCACATTTACGCCGGCTGCGCCGCCTCGAGAGCTCCCTGCCAATGTTCGTGAGTACACCCGCCTTCCAGCTTTAGAGCCGCATTTCGGTACTCCCGATAGTCCAGATTTATTAGCGAGGGTAAGAGGCCCTTGAGGACACCCATTGGGATTGGCTTTTGAGCCGATTATTTGGTCGAGTGAGAAAGACCCTTATAATGTACCTAGCTTTTCTCAGAATCTAACCGACCCAAAGGGGTTCTAAAATAGGCCGCACTCTCAATGCATGCATTCAAATCTACGTAAAATTTGCAATATGGTGTCTTGATTCTAAGTAAAAACTAAAACATAAAACATCCATTTAAAAATCGACATCATTTCCTAAACTCGTCCCTCGCTTTCCAAGCACTGCTTTCAAGACAAATACATTTCCAAAACTTACTCGATGAGAGATTTATTTAAAACATACAAGCTTTGCAATAGTTACAACAATGCTAGAATCCTAAATACATTCGTAAAACACCCTAGGCTCTGGCCCAACTACATGCATTCAGAGGACATTTAAATCATAAACGTAAAACTCAGAGTTGAACAACGGGTTTTCCATGATCACAACTCCTCTTCCAAACCATCCCTGCCTCGCACCATGGTTACTCGTGGAAAAACCACAAAATAAGGGTGAGTAACAAATTACTCAAGAAGAATCCCCAACCGGGTACAATACGATATAATCACCATCTAGGACCAAAGTATGCAAGAAAACAACTACCAACATGCATCATAGCTCAACGAGCTTACAAGGAAAGATCTCGAATCATCAAGTCTCCTACTTCCGACTAATGATTGGTTATCCTAACCAACTCGGGACATCACCGAGGTATCTTTCACTCGGGATTGTTCAACCTAAAAATCGATCCCAAGGATGTTCTCAAGGGCCTCTTTTCCTTGCTACTAATCTCAACTTACGGAGAGTACCCAAGTCCGCTCTAACGGAAGGAATGGTGTACTCGTGACATTAGCCCGGGAGCTCTCCGAACCCAAGAACTAACGCCAGCGCAAGACACAAGATGTCGCTACAACCAGCCTGGGGCCTAAGGGGCAAACTAAGCGCCAGTGCACGCATGCCTATGACTCCGAAGCGATGTCACAGATCACAAAGAGCGCGAGGCCCTCGGCGCCATCCAGGCAAAACAACCACCGACCAAGCTAAGAACCGCCAAGGTAGGCTTACACCGCTTGTAACGACCCGACCCGAATGGGGTTCTAAATAGGTCGTTACTCAATGCATGCATACAAATCTACGTAAAATTTGCAAGATGGTGTTCTGATTCTAAGTAAAAACTAAAACATAAAACATCCATTTAATTTCCTCAAACTCGCCCCTCGCTTTCCAAGCACTGCTCCAAGACAAATACATTTACAAAACTTACTCGATAAGAGATTTATTTAAAACATACAAACTTTACAACAATGCTAGAATCCTGAAATACATTCGTAAAACACCCTAGGGCTCCGTGCCCAACTACATGCATTCACGTAACATTTAAATCATAAGCATAAAACTCAGAGTTGAACAACGGGTTTTCCATGATCACAGATCCTCCTCCAAACCATCCCTGCCTCGCACCATGGATACCGTGGAAAACCACAAAAATAAGGGTGAGTAACGAATTACTCAAGAAGAATCCCCAACCGGGTACAATACGATATAATCACCATCTAGTACCAAAGCATGCAAGCAAACAGCCTACCAACATGCATCATAGCTCAACGAGCTCATAAAACAAGATCCGAGTCATCTAAGTCTCTTTCTTCCGCCTAGGATTGATACATTGACCAATCTTGACATCACCGAGGTATCTCACACTCGAGGGGAATACACTCGATCCCTAGAATGTCCTCAAGGGTCTCCTTGCCCTTGTACTAACTCGACTTACGGAGAGTACCCAAAGTCGCTCTAACGGAAAGAATGGTGTACTCACGACATTAGCCTGTGGAGCTCACCGAACCAAGAACTAATGCATGTGCGCGCACACCGCATGCTCTCTCGCAACCGGGCGAATGCGAGGGGCCTAAGGGCAACCACGCGGGCCGTGTGCACATGCCTATGACTCTAAGCGTGTCACCGATCACAGAGAGCGAGGCCCTCGCCGCCATCCGCGCAAACCGATCCACCGACAAGCTAAGAACCCGCCAAGGTAGGCATACACCGCTATGTGGTTCCGCTCTAGCAGCTACAACCAGGCTATTGCCAAAGTGGGTAGCTAAGTCCACAACCGGGCTGGTCTGGGGTAGCAAGATACGTTATGCTTCGCACACTTTACTCCCGATCGCTGGGGACAAAGTACGTTATGTCCGCCACCGGATGATGACAAACCCTACAACTCTATCTAAGAGTACAGAGAAAAAGCAATGATTCCTGGCTAGCAAACAAAGACCGACATCAATCACACTACCTAGCATGATACTACGAGCATAAGCAGGAATCATAAGCATGCTGGCAGAACAAACCTAGCATGGCACTAACATGTAAAATCAAGCAAACATGCTAGCAAGAAATCAATCAAAGCTGTTCTATTATTATCATGCTCATAACAGTCAGCAAACAAGCAAGGCATAATCATGAAGATATCGCAGGGCCCACACAACTCCCGTAAGAAATCCTTACCTGGTTAGAAGGCAACAACATACAATAAAATAACTGCGATCGAACCCGAGCAACCTATAGCGAGCCAAACAAACACATCAATTATCATAAAATAGCCCTAAATACACTAAAATAAATAGGGCTCAGCTCGGGAGAAACTCACGAGGCGCGGCTGACACGCGAACGAGCCGGCTGCACGGGCTAGGCAAAGAAACTGGGCCGGGCCGGGCGCACTGGGGCCGCAGGGGCTCTGGCTGGCGCCGCTCGCTACCGGGCGCGAGCTGGGCGCGGACGAGCAGGGGCGAGGCAAGGCACGCAAGCGCGGGCACTGGCAAAGAGGCGCGGCTCGGCAAGCCACAAGGAGAGGGCACGCGATACGGGCGCGGGGACGCGCGATCTGGCGCTGGGACGCAAGACTCGAGCTGTGCTCGGCACAGGGCGACGCGGCTCGAGGTTGGGCGACTCGAGCGCGGACGGACACGAGCTGGGCGAGCTTGGTCTGGCGACGCGACGGCCTGGGCGAGGGCGAGGGCACGCGAGCTGGGCGACGGCACTGTGCGATGCTCGGGCTGGGGCTTGGGCGACATGGGCGAGCTGGGGCTCGGGCTGGGCGAGGCTGGCACGGCGTGGGCGAGCTGGGGCTGGGCTAGCTCGGGCTGGGCTTGGGCGAGCCAAGGGGCTGCTTTCGGGCTAGGGGGGCTCGGGGAGAGAGAGAGAGAGAGAGAGAGAGAGAGAGAGAGAGAGAGAGAGAGAGAGAGAGAGAGAGAGAGAGAGAGAGAGAGAGAGAAAAGAGAAAAATAGAAAGAAAAGAAAATGAATTTGGAAAAGAAAAGGAAAATGGGAAATAAAAAGGAAAAAGGGGATTTTATCCAAAAAATCCATCCTTATCCACTTTTAACCTTAAAATCCCATTTCCCGACTTCCTCCTTCGAGACCCGACCGAAGCAACCTTATCCAATCAATCAAACTCACTTAAATCCAACTCCCAAAGCAACACTAAGGGCTCGGGCTAGAATCCCAAAGGAAACACCCAACAACCAACACTTTGTCAAAGCCCAAACCACAACCGAGCATCCAACCAACTAGCCCAAACACCATGGGACTGGCAGCCAACAACAAACAAGCCTCAACAAAGGCAGGAGCTGCTTCCAAGCCCTGAAACCACAAATCCTGCCCGGGGAGCCAAAAGACCAAAATACCCCCAAGGGTCCAAACCGCTCTAATGACCCAACCAACAACCGAAACTTGACCCGAAGGCACCTCGAAAATTGGAATAGGAAACTAGGCTGTTACAATACTCCCTCCTTTTAAGACTTTCGTCCTCGAAAGTCCTAAGACGAAACAGCTCCAGGAAAACTCCACAGATCCAGCCAACTGAACTTCTTGGCCAACACAACACTAGCCTTCTTCGAGAACCAAACCCTCTTGGGTTCTCAAAAACTCAAGGCCACAATGCCATCCAGACTAGGCATACACTGAACTCCAAAGGGAATAGACGGCAAACCACGTCCTCAACTCGCACCAACTCTCAAAGGGTGCTACTCTCAGCAAACTCGAGGATGGGCCACAAGTTCTGAAACTCAATGCCACGTGACCGGCGAACTCCTCCGCACACCGATGACAACAAAAATTTCAACCTTACACAAATCGCCAAACAATCGAACCTTCCAAGTTCCAAAACCAAACGGCCTATAACACTCACACCATTAAATCTTCGCCTACGCCACTTCTAAAAGACAAGGGCTGTGCATTGTGCTCAACTCGGCCAAGCTAACAAATCGCAATTTCTCAACGGCCGTAAAGAAAACTTTTCCATGCAAACCTACCAAAGAATCGCCAAAGAAAATATCGCCAAAGTAGGAAACCACCAAAATTCCTCTCAAGGAAAACTCGGCCGCAAGGACTAAACCATCACACGCCTCAACGGTTATACCAACCAAAGCCACTGCACCTCCGTACAACTCACTCAAACGAGGCTCCGCTACGCCAATCGCGAGCGACAACAACAAGGAGCAAAGCCCGAGAAGGGCTTGCTCACAGTAACTCAACCCAAACTTATAACGAGCAACGCCGCTCAAGCTACTACTCAACTCCCAACCGTAAGCTCCACTCCCAAACCTCGCAAGGAAAACGGATAACGACAACCTCAAAGCTTACTTGATCCCCGAGCCACACGAATCCGCAAGACTACCTCGTGGCTAACTCGAGGTCGACATCCGTGGAGCAACTCAACCACCACAGAGACTAGGGGAAGGGAAATCTTCAATCCCCAAAGAACCAACAACTTGCCGTAAACAACTCTTACTGGGTCGCCACCGCTCTTTGCGGGACAAACAACTTGCTTGCTAACAACACAAAGCAGTGGACCTCTCATTGGCCGACCATCGCGCTACTCGATCAACTACACAACTCAGAGCTAAGTCGACTCTCGCCAAACGGGAAACGACTTCCCAAAGAAGCAAACTCTAGAAGGGCAAATGAACTCCACACACGCCACGACTTGCTCAAACCCAAGCCAACAAAGAACCAACTCTCTTGGAAGCAAAACCCAAGGGAAAACTCAACCAATCGGATCACCAATCTGGAACTAACAAAACTTGCTCAACTGCCGAGGGAGGGGTCAACTCCCAAAACTTCCTGACTAGAAAAACCTCGTGGCAACGCCTCCGCCTAGAATCGAACTAGCTCTCAAACAACAAGAGGACCAAACCTTGGCCCAACACTCACAAGAGGCAAAACAACCTCATCGCAGCCTCTAGAACACCAACCAAGAGTCCACCTAACTAGACAAACAACTGCTACCAAGTAGCCAACAAACTTTTCCTTCTTGCTAGCACCTCTACCATCAACTCATGGCTACAGGAGAAATCTAACAACTCCCAGAAGGAACGGCTCTTACAAGCAGACAACCGAAGGACAGAGAGCTCCACATACGCTCACTAGAGCAACAACATCTAATCTCACGGGCAACAACAAGGGTCTATCTCAGATCAACCTCCAAATGCCAAACGGGCAACTCAACATCCCGAAACAGAAAGCCACCAACAGGCACGAACCACTCACCCCACGAGCAAAACTAAACTCTAGCAGCCTCCAAACCACACCTTGGTCAACACCAAGCATCAACTAGCCACCGCGACCGAACCAATCCGGACTCTACTCCCAAACAACCACTGACTTGCTAGTCTACCAAGACTGCTAGCAACTCACCCGAGCCTATAAACTACACAGCTCCAGCTTGCCAACTGAACTCACTAGCTGGGCCTGACTGAGCTCTGGAGAGGCTCTCCACAACCTAGGGTTCTTCGGCAACCCTCGACACACACTGCCGACTAACGAGCTAACAACCAACCGCTCGACAAACAACTCCAACTCCTTGGGAACCAAGAGGACCCAAACGCTACCAATGCTTCGCCCTCCTATTTCAAACATCAGCCTCAACAAGGCTTCTACCCAAGGAAAGGATCCAAACGACTCTCTTAGCCAAGGCGACTTAAATCGCAAGGCCTTTGCTATTTATCGCACTTGTTCGCTTCCAATCAACTCCAACCAAGGAACACCAAAAGTTGCATCTCCACACGAAGCTCAAAGTCGAGGCAACCTTGCTCTACCAAGGCATAACCATGCCAAACCGAACTCACTTTATACCAAGCTCTACCAAGGGTGCTTACCCATAAGGCATCCAAATCCTCTCGCAAGGCATCACCATCTCGCTCAAAAGCATCCAACTCGCTCATAGGCATCCAAATTTCATCTCATGAGCATCCAACTCGTGGTCCCTCATCGACTCAAACTCGATCTACGATGCTCAACTCTCCTCGATAAAGGTCAGAACGGCCCGCTTTTCTATTTTGGTTACGCAGTGATTTCGGTCATTATTCTGATGTTCTGATGGGCCGTTAGAGCTGCTTTTAACCCTTAGGGGTATTTTGGTCTTTTTGCCCCCGGTTAGGGTTTAGAGAATTTCAAGATTTCAGGGCCTTTCCTGCCTTCGTCGATGTTTGGTGGTTGTTGGTTGCAAGACCCAAGAGGTTTGGCCAAGTTGTTTGGGAGTTTGGAGGTATTTTAGTTATTGGCAAAATTAATGGGTTTCGAGTGCTTCCTTTGGGATTTGAACCCTTGCCCTAAATGGTTTTGGGAGTTTGTAGGAAAAAGCGTTTTTCTAGAAATAAAAGTTTGTTTGGGCTGGTTTTGAAAGAGGAAGCTTTGGGAAAGGATTTTAGACCCATTTAAATTAGGAAAAGGGAAGAAAATCAAGAAAGTCCCTTTCCTTGTTTTGTTTTGCTCTCTCTCTCTCTCTCTCTCTCTCTCTCTCTCCTAGCCGACTCACCAAGAAAAACCCAACCCTAGCCGCCCACCATGCCCTAGCCGCACCACACCCGGCCGCGTGATCGATCGCCACCAAAGACACACCGCCAACCACGCCACACCGTGACGCTGCATCGCCTCACCCCCAGCGCCAGACACGCTAGCATCGCCCACCAGTGTGGGCGCCAGACGCGCTGCATCGCTTTCACCAGCGCTACCTAATTGCGCTGCGCATTGCCGCGACCAGCCGCCAGACGCTGCGCGCGCCGCGCTGGCCGCCGCCACCCCGACGCTGCCGCCTAACACCGGGCCGCCGCCCATAAGTCGCGACGGCGCCGCCCTCGCAGACCCGACGCTCGCCCGCGCGCTACCGACCCAGCATGTTCGCCGCCACGATGCATCAAGGCTCAACGCCCTCGCTCGCTAGCGCCGCCGCTTAGTGCCAACGCCGCCGCTACCGCTTGTCCTCATCGAGGGGACACCTTCGCCGCTGCGGCGAAGTTGGTGCGTGAACTTGTGTCTTCTCGGCCAGAATCCCCGATTCTTTTCTCCTTTGGGCACTAGGTCGTTGGTTGTCGCTTATTTAATTAAGTTGTTTTTACTAAAATGCTTAGTTGCTCGGGCCGCTTTAAAGCTCGAGGGTCGCTATTTGATTGTGAAAGTTATTTCGCTGCTTCTGTGTAAGGATTTTTATCGTGGTTGTGTGGACCTCGCGATGCTTTCTTGATTGTGCCTTATATGCATGTTTACTTCTATGAACATGATTAGTGGATAGGATGCTTCCTGATTGCATTCTTGCTAGCATGTTTGCCTGCTTTGTACATGTTAGTGCCATGCTAGGATTGTTCTTCCAAAGATGCTTGAGATTCCCGCTTAAGTTCGTAGTATCATGCTAGGTTATGTGTGATTGATGTTGATATGTATGTTTAGCCAGAATCGCTTATTTTGTACTCTTAGCTAGTATAGTAGAGTTTGTCATCATCCAGAGCCCGAGAGCGACATAACGCATTTTTGTCCCCACCTGGCGGGGAGTAGAGCGAAGCATAACGTACATTGCTTCCCCGAAACCGATGTGGATTTAGCTACCACATCGGCATAAGCCTAGTTTGTAGCTCGCTAGAGCGGAACCCCGCCAAAGGTGCAAGCCCGCTTGGCCGGTTTCTAGCTTCGTGTCGGTGGTGGTACAGCCGCACAGATGAGTGCCGAGGGCCTCGCACCATCGCGGTTCAAAGTGACACCGCTTCCGAAGTCTTTAGGCATGCGCACCGCCCGCGTAGTTTGTACTTAGGCCCCACATTTACGCCTGGGCCAAAAAGAGCCAGGCAGGCGCAAGACACGCCGTTAGTCGCCGGCTCGAGAGCTCCCCTGCCAATGTTCGTGAGTACACCCCGCCTTCCAGCTTTAGAGCCGACTTTGGGTACTCTCTCGATAGTCCAGATTTGTTAGCGAGGGTAAGAGGCCGTTGAGGACACCCATTGGGATTGGCTTTTGAGTCGATCATATGGTCGAGGGAGAAAGACCTCGAGGGTTTCTGACATCTTTGGGATTGGTTTTTGAGTCGATCAATTGGCCGAGGGAGAAAGACCTCTGAGATGTCCTGTGATTGGTTATGAGAGCCAATGATTAGGCCTAAGTAGGAGACTTCGAGGATTCCAGATTCTACCTTGTAAGCTCGCTGAGCTATGATCCGTGTTGGTAATTGGTTGCATGTATACTAGGTGCCGATGATTGATGTATCGTGATTGTACCCCTGGTTGGGGATTCTTACTAAGTATGTTTATACTCACCCTTATTTCGTGGTTTTCCACTGTGTAACTAGGGACAAAGACCGGACGGCTAGCTGAGGGAGCCGATTGATCATGGAGCCGCTTTAAGACTGCCTTTTATTGTTTGCATAATTTGTTCAAAGATGTAGACTGACAGTGAGTCCTAGGGGACGTTTTTAAAAGTTGTTTAAATTGTATTGTATGATTTTATAAACATCGCCAGCTTGTTTTACTTTGTTGGCTTTGCTTAAACGAAGGTTGTTGTTTATGTTTTAAGTGTCCCCGCTTTTTAAATGTTTTGAAAGGTTTTAAATATGAGCACTAAACCGCTTGATGAAATATTTAACTTGCATGCCGAGTGAGAACCTAGGTTTAGGACCGTGTTTTGGGTCGGGTTCTTACAGCTTGGTATCGTGAGCACGAGTCACAGATTCTCAGAGACTAACTCGCTTTGTGTGTTGTTGCCCCCATGATCATCAAGACTCGCAAGCGCCAGTTTGTCTCGAGTTCATTAAGCTAAGGGTTTTATTTTACAACATCGCATCTTGTATACATGTGTTACCCTTTGTTTGGCGTTGAGAGCCCAAATGTGGGCTTGCTTTTATGCTTTGTGTAGATCGCTAGTAAGTTTATTGCACTTAGAGGAGCAGGACGTTTGGTATTTCCAACCGAGGAGTTGGACTGCTCATGTTGATGATGAGACCGCGCCTGTGGTTGTCTAGACCCGTAGGCCACCGCTGGCCCCCGCGCATGAGTTGCCAAGAGAAGGGGGTAGAGGCTAGTCCGCCTCAAAGTGAGACTCCTTGAGCAAAGTGTGCTCCACCATGAGGGAGTTGATGCCGTGTCTTTTAGCTAACAGAGAGCTGAGACCTGTGCGCAGCTTTGTAGCGCCAGAGTGAGGAGTCTTGGGCACAGATAGCCTCCACCGGGCAGAGTTTATTTAGAGACACCCTCCTTGTAGGTCCAAAGAGCTCCCGGAGGTTCCCTGGAGGGCCTGATCAACAAAGTTATGCCGATAAGTTAGTTGGCGCTCATCGAGCCACCGAGTTTGGCAAGTGGAAGCGCAGTAGAGTCGATGTTTTTGAGACCCATCGCTAGCGCCTAGGTGGTTGGCCAGATCGAGTTTATCATCCAAGTGTTGTGATGACTCGTGTTCAGAGGCCGATGACCGGATGTTCAGAGGTCGAGGCGCGCTGCTCGTGCCGCTTTGATGCAAAGAAGATGGTGGTGGAAGTCCCCGTGAGAGGCGGACCAAACAGAGTTCCACCACCACCTGGCCGATTGGCAAGTCGCCAAGTTAGTAGCTTTTGAGGAAGATGTAGAGACATCTTGTCCTCCCGCAAGCCTCACAATGCTTTGGCAAACGCTTCTTTTAGTACCTCGTGAGCCGTGCAGAGTGGAGTTTTCTTGTCGACTTAAATCCGTCCGTGGTTTTCACCTGGCTATTAGAGAGAAGCACCTTCGTTAGCATGTTTCGTGTGGAGCTAGGTGCCGCCACCGAGGGTTGGCCTCGAGCATTCGTTGAGCATCGAGTGGGATGCAGGAGTGGGCCTTGGCTTGTCTGTTAGACGTGATGTCAGAGAGTATTCTACTCGAGTGTTGAGACTCTTGTGTTGAGTGCCATTGCCTTGTCACCTGGAGTGTGACCTTCCCTACCCTCAGAGGGGCTTAAAGCCCGTAAAGGGATGTTTGTGTTGTAAAGGAAGTAGTGCTCGCTGGCACCAAGCTTTGAGAGGACGCCTAGATTCAAAGCCGCTTGGCACTTTTCGTGTGTGTGGTTCCAGATCCGCCCTGAGTTTAGCATCCCCACTAGTCTTGTACCCATTCCTGAGAATGCACCTATTTGGGCTGCATAAGAGATCTAGCTCGGTGGTAGCCAGAAAACTACAAGTTTGAGGTCGTTCGAGGGATAAGTAGGAGCCTTTCAGGGCCACCGAGAGTTGGGTACAAAGGATGCTGTTGGTTGTTAAGGGCCAGAGCGTCCGAGTTCTCGCTACCGTGTTGTGGGCTTGTGAGCCGCTTGGATTGTAGTGTGATTCGACTACCCTGGAGTTACCCTAATTTGAGTAGGGTTGGCATCGATGATGCGTGGTTGATCCACTGTTAGAGCCATGAGTTGGATGGTCGATCCGAGCACGTTTAGTGGACCATTGGTATGAGGTAAGTTAGCTTGGTGTGGCTATGCTCTTGTAAGAGTGAGTCGACCAATAAGGCATTCCATGGTGAGTTGACCCTGAGTGGGTTGAACTCTTGTTGCTCCTTTGCTAGATGTGGTTTCATTGGGAGGCAAAAGTTGCCTTGTGTGAGAATACTTGTTGGTTTGGATCTTAAGGAACTAAGTTGAGCCGCACACGACGGTGTACTTTTGTGTAGCCTGCTCCGTGGTGTATTTTTGAAGAACCACGAGGGGTTTCGGGTTGTGAAATCAAAGGCTCACTCCGAGGAGTTAGGACTTTAGTTCTGGCAAGTGCCCTAACATGGGTTGAGAGGTTACCGCGCTTCGTGAGTCGGGTTGTTGCGTGAGGCAAGTTATGCTAGTTGGCCTTGACCCGGTAGAGGCATTTCTTGTTGATCGATGGTTGGAGTTCGGGCTTGAACCGATCCAGGGGATGGTAGTAAAATCGCTGAGTTTCCGCCGCCATGGCTAAGAGAGTTGTTCGATCCTTGCCCCCGGTAGAAGCTACGATGTGGTCTGATGCTTTGAGCAAGAGGAAGTTTGAGTCTTCTCGTTGTTCCCGCCGGTGGATAGCGCATCGCCGACAGGCCGCCTAGGGGTCGCGATCGACACGACCGCAGTTAGAGCTCAGATCGCCAAGAAGGCTGGCCAGCAAACGCCATTGCATCAAGTGTGGTAAGGCGCTTTAGAATTGTGTGGAGCATCGCCCGTGCTTGCTGCGCATGTGGCAAGGAAGATTTTTGGCCAAAGACGCTTGAGATGCCGGAGGGAGATGTGCTCGTGTAGCCGCTTGTCTGTTAGACCGCTTGACAACAAAGCAGGTGTGGGAGGGCGATCGGAGGAACCCTAAGTTGTGGTGAGCCTCACCAGAGCTCACTGCACTCGTGCAAAGGTTCCTGGCTGAGTTGTCGGATGCTTGTTGCCTGCTAACAAGCCAGAGTTGTTCTTGGTAACCTCCACGCTGATTTTCGGAATTTTAGCGAGGTGGTGCTTGGTGTTGACCAAGGTTTGGTTCCCATGTTGTTTTGTGAGCTAGCTCGGTTCGAGCAAGCGGGCGTTGCCTCGAGGACTTGTTCCTAGTCGTAGTTTTGGGAGTTGACCCTCCCCGGCAATTGAGTAGGCACCGCTAGTTCCAAGTTGGGGGTTCAAGAGATTGAGGATCCCCTGATGTTGCTTCCGAGAGAGTTGGTTGTTGTTGCCCTTGGGTTTGAGCAAGGCAATGAGCGTGGTGTGAAGTTCGCCGCCCTTCTAAGTTCGCTTGCCGGGAAATCGCTCCTCGCTGAGGAGGAGTCACCTTAGCTCCCGAGTTGTGTAGTTGATCGAGTAGCGCAATGGTCACCCTAGCGAGAGTGTCCTCACGCTTGTTTGTTAGCAAGCGTTTAAAAGTTGTTTGTTCCCGCAAGGGCGAGGCCCGCTACCAAGGGCTTGAGTTGTTGCCGGAAGGTTGTTGGATCTTTGGAGTTTGTAGAACCCCTTAGTTCTTTGGTAGTTGAGTTGCACCGCCGATGCCGCCTCGAGTTTTAATTTTTGAGGTAGTCTTGCCGACTCATGTTGTTCAGATCCGCAAGCTTGTGGTCGCCGCTATCCTTATTCCTCGCGATGTTTCGTGGGTGGAGTTTCGGATTGGAAGAAGAGTTAGGTCTAAGCTATAAGGAGGAAGTCCTTGGAGCAAGCCAGATGGGCTTAAGAGTTGAGTGGCGCTTTTTGAGGCGAGCCTTGCTCGTTATAAGCTTGGGTTGAGTTTTCGCAGAGCAAGCCTTCTCGGCTTTGTTCCTAGTTGATGTGCGCTCATAGCTGGCGCTATAGCCGAGCCATAGTTGAGTGGGTTGGCACAGAGATGTCGGGCATTGGTTGGAAACCTTAGAGTTGTTATCCTCCGCCTATTGTGTTGCTAGTAGCCACGTAATGTTTTATTCCTGTCGCCGAGATTTCCGTAAGAGGAATGTTGTTTGTTTTTCCGTCTCGCGATGTTCTCTTAGGCTAGTGGATGATCGGATTGCATTGGAAAGTTTGTTGTCGGCCGCTGAGGGGCTTCAGCTTGTTAGTTTGGCCGAGTGGAGCCTCGTGGCTCGACCTTGTCTTCTAAAGCAGGCCATAGCCAAGTTTCACCGGGTGTGATGGTGGTAGCCGCTTGGTGAACTAAAAGTGCCCCATGGCTTTGGTGCTTCGATTTCTCGTAAGATGGTTGCTCAAGTGTTGTGGACGCATGCTAGTTGGAGGAGTTTGCCTTGGGATCACCACCGCTTGGTGGTTCTGATTTGGATTTTGTTAAGGATTGTAGACAACCATTGGGGCTCGCAGATCTCTATGGAAGTAAGAGTAGGTCGCTTAGTTTCAAACCCGGGAGGTTGGGCTTGTTTGGTCAAGATGGTGAAGGGTCGAGGTCGTTTGATAACAAGCCCATGAGCATTCAGAGAAGTTACGCCGAGCGTGGGCGAGAGTTTTAGAGCTTGTGACCCGCCCACGAGTTTGTCGAGAGTAGCGCCGAGAGAGGCGCTTTCGAGTTGGGTTAGCAGGATAAGTGAGCCCTAGAGTCGTAAGACCGCTTGAGAGTTGGTGCGAGTCGAGGATGTGGCTCACCGACTAGTTATCGATGTTTTCTTCAAGCTCTGTTAGTTCGGGCTTTTGCTGAGATAGTTCGTGCGGTGCACTTGTTTGTTGGGCTTGAGCATTTGGGAACCCAAGAGGGTTCGGTTTCAAAGAAGGATTTGTGTTGTCTTAATCAGAGCTTGGTTGGTTAAGAATCAAAGTGGAGTTTCCTAGAGTTGTTTTTGTTCTTAGGACTTTCGAGGACGAAAGTCTTAAAAGGAGGGAGTATTGTAACGGCCTGGGCTTTTCTATTTCTGTTACCTGTGTGATTTCGGTCATTATTCTGATCTTCGGATGGGCCGTTAGAGCTGCTTTTTTAACCCTCGTGGGTATTTTGGTCTTTTTGCCCCTGGTCGTGGTTTTGAGGATTTTCAAGATTTCGTGGCCTTTCCCGCTTCGCGAGGTTTGGTGGTTGTTGGTTGCAAGACCCAAGAGGTTTGGCCAAGTTGTTTGGGAGTTTGGAGGTATTTTAGTTATTGGCAAAATTAATGGGTTTTTGAGTGCTTCCTTTGGGATTTGAACCCTTGCCCTAAATGGTTTTGGGAGTTTGTAGGAAAAAGAGTTCTTCTAGAAAGAAAAGTTTGTTTGGGCCTGGTTTTGAAAGAGGAAGCTTTGGGAAGGGATTTTAGACCCATTTAAATTAGGAAAAGGGAAGAAAATCAAGAAAGTCCCTTTCCCTTGTTTTGCAATCTCTCTCTCTCTCTCTCTCTCTCTCTCTCTCCTAGCCGACTCACCAAGAAAACCCAACCCTAGCCGCCCACCATGCCCTAGCCGCACCACACCGGCCGTGATCGGGATCGCCACCAAAGATACCCGCCCACCACGCCAGACCAGACGCGCTGCATCGCTTCACCTGTGCGCGCCAGACGCATTGCATCGCTTCCACCAAAGCGCCAGACGCTGCTGCATTGCCCAGCCCCAGCGCGCCCATACGCTGCCGCGCTGCCTCCGCACCAAAGCCGCCCAGACGCACCGCGCTGCTTCTCAAACGGCCGCCCAGACGCGCCGCCAAGGCTCCACTTCGCCGCCGCTTCGACGCGCGCCGCTGCGCCGCCCCCTCGCACCGACGCCTCGCCAAGCGCTACCAACCAGCGTGGTCGCTGTCTCGCGACAGATCACAAGACGCTCCTTCTCGCTTCGCTAGCGCGAGCGCCAGCACGCTTAGTGCCAGCGCCGCCGCTACCGCTTGTCCCCATCGACAGACACACCGCCGCCCCGCCGCGGCGAAGTTGGGGCATGATCTTGTGTCTTCTGTGAGGTAATCCCCAGTCTTTTCTCCTTTGGGCACTAGGTCGCTTGGGTTGTCGCTTATTTAATTAGGTTGTTTTTACTAAAATGCTTAGTTGCTCGGTTTCGCTTTTAAAGCTCGAGGGTCGCTATTTGATTGTGAAAGTTATTTCGCTTGCTTGCCGTGTAAGGATTTCTTATCGTGGTTGTGTGGACCTCGCGATGCTTTCTTGATTGTGCCTTATATGCATGTTTACTTCTATGAACATGATTAGTGGATAGGACAAATTTTGTGATTGCATTCTTGCTAGCATGTTTGCTCTGCTTGTACATGTTAGTGCCATGCTAGGATTGTTCTTCCAAAGATGCTTGAGATTCCCGCTTAAGTTCGTAGTATCATGCTAGGTTATGTGTGATTGATGTTGATATGTATGTTTAGCAAGGAATCGCTTATTTTGTACTCTTAGCTAGTATAGTAGAGTTTGTCATCATCCGAGGCCGAGAGCGACATAACGCATTTTGTCCCCACCGGCCGGGAGTAGAGCGAAGCATAACGCACATTGCTTCCCCTGTAGTCGATGTGGATTTAGCTACCACATCGGCATAAGCCTAGTTTGTAGCTCGCTAGAGAGCGAACCCCGCCAAAGGTGCAAGCCCGCCTTGGCCGGTTCTAGCTTCGTGTCGGTGGTACAGCCGCACAAATGAGTGCCGAGGGCCTTGCACCATCGTGTTCAAGTGACACCTTTTCCGAAGTCTTTAGGCATGCATTCGCCCGCGTAGTTTGTACTTAGGCCCCACATTTACGCCGGTTGCAAAGAAAGATGCGTGTGTGCGCAAGACACGAGTTAGTCGCCGGTTCGAGAGCTCCCCTGCTAATGTTCGTGAGTACACCGGGCCTTCCCGCTTTAGAGCCGACTTCGGGTACTCTCCCGATAGTCCAGATTTGTTAAGGAGGGTAAGAGGCCATTGAGGACACCCATTGGGATTGGCTTTTGAGTCGATCATATGGTCGAGGGAGAAAGACCTCGAGGGTTTCTGACATCTTTGGGATCGGTTTTTGAGTTGATCAATTGGCCGAGGAGAAAGACCTCTGAGAAGTCCTGTGGATTGGTTATGAGAGCCAATCATTAGGCCTAAGTAGGAGACTTCGAGGATTCCAGATTTCGCCTTGTAAGCTCGCTGATCTATGATCCGTGTTGGTAATCGTTGCATGTATACTAGGTGCCGATGATTGATGTATCGATTGTACCCTCTGCTGGGGATTCTTATTGAGTATGTTTATACTCACCCTTATTTCGTGGTTTTCCACTGTGTAACTAGGGACAAAGACCGGACGGCTAGCGGAGGGAGCCGATTGATCATGGGGAGCCACAGATCACTGCCTTTTATTGTTTGCATAATTTGTTCAAAGATGTAGACGATGACAGAGTCCTAGGGGACGTTTTTAAAAGTTGTTTAAATTGTATTGTATGATTTTATAAACACTGGCCAGGCTTGTTTTACTTTGTTGGCTTTGCTTAAATGAAGGTTGTTGTTTATGTTTTAAGTGTCCCTGCTTTTAAATGTTTTGAAAGGTTTTAAATATGAGCACTAAACCGCTTGATGAAGTATTTAACTTGCATGCTGAGTGAGAACCTAGGTTTAGGACCGTGTTTTGGGTTGGGTTCTTACAAAGGCACTCGAAGGTAGTTGACCACACTACCAACCACAAAGAAACTCTTGGCCTTAACACTAGCGCGAAACTCAAGCACACCAACACTTGCCAACCGGCAACCTGCTGACTTACTCAACCTCCAAAAACACTGGGAAGAGGCTCCGGCTCCTCTCAAACATCCTTTCGCTTGTAGTCCATCGACTACCACTGAACTAGCCCTCTTGCACAACCAACGGGTGCAACTGCCATAAACGGATCCAAGGCTAAAGAAGTGCGCTGAACTCCGGACGGCATAGAACCATCTGCTATGCCCAAGCCAAACTCAAGCCTGAACCAAACTTAGTGCCAAAGTGGCACACCAACCAATGCACCTCAAGTGCTACTGCTACCAAATCTACATCTTACTACAGATGGGACCAGCAAGGTCACTACCTCAAGTGACAACAACTCTGGCTAGGCATACAAGGGCTCAACTCAAACAACCATGCCTATGGCATCTCATCAAACCGAAGGCTCACGGCCTACACTAGCATCTCCTCATGATGCTCAACAAAACTCTGGCCGGATCTCTCAACAAGCAGCAGTTAGCTCCACTCAAGGAGCTCACCAAAAGGAGAGTGCACAACTCTACCAAACATCTGAGGAATCCACCAACGGATCAAGTCCGAAGGGAACACTGCTCGCTGCACCCTTAACCACAGGGTTCCAGCTCACTGGCTGCAACAACAAAAATTTATGGGAGCACAAAGATGCCTCAACAATCTCTTCAAGGTCGCCAACTCGCAGCCTACTCACCGGGCAATCAACAACCGCTAAGACTCAAGATCAACACTTGAGCTACCTGTGCTAGTCCACACGGGGACTCGCTCCACAAGCATCCTCATCGGCATAAAACTCGCCGATCATGCCTTCCCGGAACCTCTCGGGGCTACAAGAGCTACCGGGGGAAATGTTGAAACAAACTCACACCGGGCTATTTGTGCTCGGGACTCTCACTACGAGCTACAAATCGCGCCCGGCTTCGCTCGATAGCTAAAGACTCGCCATCAAATCTCTCATGGTCGAGCACACTCGCTTCAAGGAGTCTCACTGAGGCGTGCTAGCCTCTACCCTCCTCTAGGCAACTCAACCGCCAAGGCCAACTCGCCAACGGGTCGAAACGACTCGACGCGCCTCAACATCAACACGATCGCCCAACTCTCGGCCGGACATGCCAAGCGCTCGCTTCCTCCGAAAGTGCGATCAACATATCGGGCGACCGCACAATGCACCTCCACCTCTCACTAGGGGAAAAGCAAAGAATCGGGACACAAATGGCCTATGGGAGTCTAAGCTCGCTTCCCTGGGATGATGTCCTGTGGCATCCAAATCTATCCGATACCTCAACAAGTCGCTACATGCATCGCTCAAGATCGCTGAAAGTTGGCATGATGGCTCTCTAAGCCCAAACCAACAACGAGTCGTAACTCGCTGCCTCTCGCTCCACAACACTACATAAGGCAAACACTAGATGAAAAGTATTTTAAATTCTTACCCCTTTCTTTAAAACAAGAAACTTAGGCGCACTGATGACCGCTTGAGGCCGATGATCATGGAAAACGACCTACAACAACAAAGGTCACCACGTAATCTATGACTCGAGCTATGATACCAACTCAGAACGACCCGACCCGAATGGGGTTCTAAATAGGCCGCTACCTCAATGCATGCATACAAATCTACAGTAAAATTTGCAAGATGGTGTTCGAATTCTAAGTAAAAACTAAAACATAAAACATCCATTTAATTTCCTCAAACTCGCCCCTCGCTTTCCAATCAACTGCTCCAAGACAAATACATTTACAAAACTTACTCTGATCAGAGATTTATTTAAAACATACAATCTTTACAACAATGCTAGACTCCGTAAATACATTCAGAAAACACCCTAGGGCTTCGTGCCCAACTACATGCATTCAGAGAACATTTAAATCATAAACATAAAACTCAGAGTTGAACAACGGGTTTTCCATGATCACAGCCTCCTCCTCCACCCATCCCTGTCTCGCACCATGGATACGTGTGGAAAACCACGTAAATAAGGGTGAGTAACGAATTACTCAAGAAGAATCCCCAACCGGGTACAATACGATATAATTAGTCATCTAATACCAAAGCATGCAAGCAAACAAACTACTAACATGCATCATGGCTCAACGAGCTCATAAAACAAGATCTGAGTCATCTAAGTCTCCTACTTCCGCTTAATCGGGATTGGATACATCGACTAATCCCGACATCACCGAGGTATCACACCGGGGAATACATCGATCCCTAGAATGTCCTCAAGGGCCTCCTTGCCCTTCAGACTAACTGACTTACGGAGAGTACCCAAGTCGCTCTAACGGAAAGAATGGTGTACTCACGACATTAGCCCTGGGAGCTCTCCGACCGGCAACTAACGCTGCAGGCGCGCACACCGCATGCTCTCTACAACCGGCGTAAATGCGGGGGCCTAAGGGCAAACTACGCGGGCCAGGTGCACATGCCTATGACTCGGAAGCGGTGTCACTGATCATAGTAGCGCAAGGCCCTCGGCGCTCATCTGTGCAGCCTGATCCACCGACCTGAAGCTAAGAATCGGCCAAGGTAGGCTTACACCGCTGGTGTGGTTCCGCCTAGCAGCTACAAACTAGGCTATTGCCGAAGTGGGTAGCTAAGTCCACAACTGGCGGGTCGGGGGGGTAGCAAGATTTGTTATGCTTCGCACACTTTACTACCGACCTGGGCTAAATCCACCTTGGCGACCGGGGGAGGGGGGGTAGCAAGATACGTTATGCTTCGCACACTTTACTCCCGATCAGTGGGGACAAAGTACGTTATGTTCGCTCAGCCTCTGGATGATGACAAACCCTACAACTCTATCTAAGAGTACAGAGAAAAAAGCAATGATTCCTGGCTAGCAAACAAAGACCGACATCAATCACACTACGTAGCATGATACTACGAGCTTAAGCAGGAATCACAAGCATGCTGGCAGAACAAACCTAGCATGGCACTAACATGTAAAATCAAGCAAACATGCTAGCAAGAAATCAAACAAAGCTGCTCTATTATTATCATGCTCATAACAGACAGCAAACAAGCAAGGCATATCATGAAAAATATCGCAGGGCCCACACAACTCCGGTAAGAAATCCTTACCTGGTCAGAAGGCAACAAGACACAATAAAAATAACTGCGATCGAACCCGAGCAACCTATAGGAAGCCAAACAAACACATCAATAATCACACAATAGGCCTAAATACAATAAAATAAACAGGACTCAGCTCGGGAGCAACTCACGAGGCGCGGCTGACACGCGAACGAGCCGGCTGCACGGGCTAGGCAGCAGCTGGGGCTGGCTGGGCGCGCTGGGGCCGTAGGGGGCTCGCTGGAGCACGGGGGCGAGCTGCGCGCGGACGAGCAAGGGCAAGGCAAGGCGCGCAAGCGCGGGGGCTGGCAAAGCGGCGCGGCTCGGCAAGCCACAGGGCGAGGGGGCCCGACACGGGCGTTGGGATGTGCGATCTGGCGCTGGGACGCGCGACTCGAGCTGGGATCGGCACAGGGCTACACAGCTCGAGGTTGGGCAAATCGAGCTCAGACGGACACAAGCTGGGCGAGCTCAGGCTGGCGACGCGACGGCCTGGGCGAGGGCGAGGGAACGCGGGCTGGGCGACGGCTCTGTGCGACGCTCAGGCTGGGGCTTGGGCGACCTGGGAGACCTGGGGCTCGGGTTGGGCGAGGCTGGCACGGCGCGAGCGAGTTGGGGCTGGGCTAGCTCGGGCTGGGCTTGGGCGAGCCAAGGGGCTGCTCGGGCTAGGGGGGCTCGGGGAGAGAGAGAGAGAGAGAGAGAGAAAAGAGAAAAATAAAAAGAAAAGAAAATGAATTTGGAAAAGAAAAGGAAAATGGGAAATAAAAAGGAAAAAAGGGATTTTATCCAAAAAATCCATCCTTATCCACTTTTAACCTTAAAATCCCATTTCCCGCCTTCCTCCTCCGAGACCCGACCGAAGCAACCTTATCCAATCAATCAAACTCACTTAAATCCAACTCCCAAAGCAACACTAAGGGCTCGGGCTCGAATCCCAAAGGAAACACCCAACAACCAACACTTTGCCAAAGTCCAAACCACAACCGAGCATCCAACCGACTAGCCCAAACACCACGGGACTAGCAGCCAACAACAAACAAGCCTCAACAAAGGTAGGAGCTGCCTCGAAGCACTGAAAACCACAAATCCTGCCCGGGGAGCCAAAAGACCAAAATACCCCCAAGGGTCCAAACCGCTCTAATGACCCAACCAAGAATCAAACTTGACTCAAGGCACCTCAAAATCGAATAGGAAATCGGGTCGTTACACCGCTAAGGTGGTTCCACTCTAGCAGTGCTACAACTAGGCTTATGCCGATGTGGGTAGCTAAATCCACATCGGCAGGTCGGGGGGGAAGCAAGATACGTTATGCTGCGCACACTTTACTCCCGACCAGAGCTAAATCCACATTGGCGATCAGGGGGGGGGGAAGCAAGATACGTTATGCTGTGCACACTTTACTCCCGACCTATGGGGACAAAGTACGTTATGTCCGCTCAGCCTCTAGATGATGACAAACCCTACAAGTCTATCTAAGAGTACAGAGCAAATAAATGATTCCTGGCTAGCAAGCAATGACAGACATCAATCACATTTACCTAGCATGATACTATGACCTTAAGCAGGAATCACAAGCATGCTGGAAGAACAAACCTAGCATGGCACTAACATGTAAAATCAGGCAAACATGCTAGCAAGAAATCAATCATAGCTGCTCTATTACTATCATGCTCATAACAATCAGCAAACATACAAGGCATATCATGAAAATATCGCAGGGCCCACACAACTCCCAGAAGAAACTTTACCTCGCGAAGGCAACAACACACAATAAAACTAACTGCGATCGAACCCGAGCAACCTATAGCGAGCCAAACAAACACATCAATAATCATAAAATAGGCCTAAATAAAATAAAATAAATAGGGCTCAGCTCGGGAGCAACTCACGAGGCGCGGCTAACACGCGAACGAGCCGGCTGCACGGGCGAGGCAGTTGCTGGGCGCTGAGGGGCGCAGAAGGGCGCAGGGCTGGGCGCTGGCGCGCTGGATAGGGCGCTGGGGCTTTAGGCTGCGCGCGGACAGGCGCGCGAGTGACACAAGGGCGCGCGGGCGCGGGCGCTAGTGATGCGACGGCTACAGGGCACGCGCGCGGGGACCAGCGACTCGGCAAGGTACAGGGCGCACGGGCTGGCACGGTGAGCTACAGAAACGAGGGCGCGCGACGACACGCACAAAGCGTGGCGCCGATTCGGGCGACGCAGGCTGTGGCGACATCGCGCGACATGTGGCTCACGGGAATAACTCACGAGGCGCGGCTTCCACGCGAACGAGCCGCTGCAACGGGCTAGGCAGCAGCTGGGGCTGGATGGGCGCGATGAAGGGCGAGAGGCTCGCTGGGGCGCGCTGGCACGGGCGCTGGGCTGCGCGCGGACTGGCGCACGGGTGCTGGGCTGCCCGCAGACGGGCGCGCGGCGCGGCTCGGCAAGCTACAGGGCGCAGGCGCGCGACACGGGAGCGAGGACGCCCGACACGGGCGTTGGGACGCGCGATCGAGCTGGAATCGGCATAGGGCGACGCGGCTCGAGGTTGGGCGACTCGAGCACGGACGGACACGAGCTGGGCGAGCTCGGGATGGCGACGCGACGGCCTGGGCGATTGCAAGCGAGGGCGCGCGAAGGCTGGGCGACGCTCGGGCGAGCTGGGGCTCGGGCTGGGCGAGGCTGGCACGGCGCGGGCATGCTGGGGCTGGGCTTGGGCGAGCCAAGGGGCTGCTCGGGCTAGGGGGGCTCGGGGAGAGAGTGTAACGACCCGACCCGAATGGGGTTCTAAATAGGCCGTCACCTCAATGCATGCATTCAAATCTACAGAAAATTTGCGTGATGGTGTTTGGATTCTAAGTAAAACTAAAACATGAAAACATCCATTTAAAAATCAACATAAATTCCTGAAACCTGTCCCTGTTTCCAAGCACCTGTTCCAAGACAAATACATTTCCAAAACATACTCTGATCAGAGATTTATTTAAAACATACAAACTTTACAACAATGCTAGAATCCAGAAATACATTCAGAAAACACCCTAGGGCTCCGTGCCCAACTACATGCATTCAGAGGACATTTAAATCATAAGCATAAACATAAGACTCAGAGTTGAACAACGAGTTTTCCATGATCACAGCTCCTCCAGCCATCCTGCCTCGCGCCATGGTTTCCTGAAAGATAAGTAAGGGTGAGTAACGAATTACTCAAGAAGAATCCTCAACCGGGTACAATACGATATACATGGTCATCTAGCGTAAAGATATGCAAGCTATGAATATAAACACGTAATAGAGCACATAGCTTAGCCCACACTTGGGCCTCTGATGCCAACTCGTGGTCTTAGTCCGAAATAAATCACCACACAACACATCACACAAGTCGCCCCTATACGAGAAACAAGTCTCGCCTCACTGCTTCATCGCCGATTTAAAGGTGCACTAGCTCAAGATCCCGAGGAGCTCTCCGGCCGGCGCCAGAATGAGCGTAAGCATGCACCGCGTGCTATCGCAGCATCATGGGGGTGCCTGGTCAGAGGCAAGCCGCCCATGTCCGGGCCACCATGCCTAACTAATTCTTTTGATCTGTCACCGACATAGGGGTGTGAGACTCGACACGTAAACTATGTCACCGAACCACCGCACACTGGGCTAAGGAACGGGTCGTGGTAGGCTTACACCAGAAGCCGCCCTTACCTTAACAGTGGCAATCGTGGGCACCGCCAAACATGCCGAGGACATGCCGGCCGCGGGACGAGGCAATGCCAAGTCATCATACCGACCGCTGGGGCATTTAACGCTTGCCACCTCACCCAAGATTGCAGGTGGCCACCGTTAGGGTTAGCCGTTAGGCACCGGCCGGGCGCAGACAGAGCTCGGGCGCGGCGCTGGCGCGAGCCGCGCGCGGACGGCACGCGAAGCGACATGGGGCGCGCTGGCGCGGGCGCTTAGCTCGGCTCATTGGCGACGGCGCGGCGCGCGCTCAAGACAGAGACGGCGCATGGCGCGAGCGAAGCGATACGACGCGGGGTGCGCGATCAGCGCTGGATGCGCGACTCGAGCGCGACGACACGCGACGGCTCGGGCGACACGCATTGTGGCGTAGCAGGCGACGGCAGATCAGCGGCGGGCGAGCTCGCGACACGAGCCGGGCGGGTGGACTGGCTCGGCCGGGCGATGGCGCCGACGCCGGCCAAGCGACTGGGCGGGCGAGGCGAACGCGGCGCTGGTCGGGCTAGCTCGGGCGAGCAGGGGCTCGGGCTGGGCGAGGCTGGCTCGGGCTGAGGGGCTGGGCTAGGTGGGGGCTCGGGGAGAGAGAGAGAGAGAGAGAGAGAAAATTGATTTTGGGGAAAAAAATAAAAGAAAAAAGGGAAAAAAAAGGAAAATGGGAAATAAAAGGGGAAAATGGGATTTTAATTCCATTTTCCATCCTTATCCACTTAAAACCTCAAAATCCCATTTCCCGGCTTCCTCCTCCGAGACCCGATCAAAGAAATCTTTTCCAATCAATCAAACTCACTTAAATCCAACTCCCAAAGCAACACTAAAGGCTCGGGCTCGAATCCCAAAAGAATCACACAACCAATCATCACTTTGCCAAAGCCCAAACCACAACCGAGCATCCAACCGACTAGCCCAAACACCACGGGACTCGCAGCCACCAACAAACAAGCCTCGACAAAGGCAGGAGCTACCTCGAAGCCCTGAAGACCACAAATCCTGCCCGGAGAGCCAAAAGACCAAAATACCCCCAAGGGTCCAAACGGCTCTAAACCCAACCAAACAACCGAATCTTGACACGAAGGCACCTGAAAAATCGAATAGAAATCGGGTCTATTATAATACTCCCTCCTTATAAGACTTTCGCCCTCGAAAGTCCTAAGACGAAACAACCTTAAAAAAAAAAACTCCACCAAACCAAACCAATCGAACTTCTCTCGGCTAAAACAACACCAACCTTCTCCAAAACCAAACCTCTTGGGTTCTCAAAAAATCAAGGCCACAATGCTATCCAGACTGGGCATACACCAAACTACAAGGGAACAGACGGCAAACCACGTCCTCAACTCGCACCAACTCTAAAACGGTGCTACTCTCAGCAAACTCGAGGACTGGCCAAAAGCTCAAACTTTACACCACGCCCGCAAAACTCCTCTAGGACCTCACAGCTTGTTAACAAACAAATTTCAACCCTACACAAATCAAGTTAAACAATCGAACCTTCCAGTGTTCCAGAAACCAAACGGCTGAAAGCAAACTTTTCCATGCAAATCTACTAGCAATCGCCAAAGAAAACATCATCGTAAGAACCCGACCCAAAACATGGTCCTAAACTCGATCTTACTCAAGATGCAAGTTAAATATGATAACAAGCGGTTTAGAGCTTATATTTAAAAACCTTTCAAAAACATATGAGAAGGGGGAGCCCTTAAAACATAACCAACAATTTTCGCTTTAAACAATCCAACAAAGTAAAACAACTCGCCAAGTTGTTTAATAAAATGTACAATACAATTTAAGCAACGTTTTAAACAATGTTTCTAGACTCTGGCCCATCTACATGCCGAATAAACAATGCAATAATAAAAGACAGAGTGCTGGGCGGTTCCCATGATCAATCCTCCTCCGCTAGCCCTCCCGGTGTTGTCCCAAGTTACCCAAAGATAAATAAGGGTGAGTATAAACATACTCAAGAAGAATCCTCAACCGGGGTACAATACGATACATCGACATCTAGCACCTCAACATGCAAGCAACAAAACTATCAACATGCATCATAGCTCAACGAGCTCATAAAACAAGATCTCGAAACATCGGAAGTCTCTTACTTCCGAATCATCTAAGTCTCCTACTTCCGCCTAATGATTGGTTCTCATAACCAATCCCGACATCTCCGAGGGTCTTTCTCCTCGGCCAATTGATCACTCAAAACCGATCCCAAGATGTCCGACACCCTCGAGGGTCTTTCTCCTCGACCAATTGATTAGCTCAAAAGCCAATCCCAATGGGTGTCCTCAAGGGCCTCTTACCCTCGCTAACAACTGACTATCGGAGAGTACCCGCACCGCTCTAAATCGAAGGAATCGTGTACTCACGAACATTAGCCCGGGAGCTTCTCCAACCGGCATTAACGCTGCAGGGCGCGCGCACACCGCATGCTCATCCGCAACCGGGCGAAATGCGGGGCCTAAGGGCAACCTACGCGCTGTGCACGCATGCCTAAGAGACTCGAAACGGTGTCACCGAACACAGAGTGCGAGGCCCAAGACTCATCTGCGGCACCGCACCACCGACTGGAAGCTAAGAACCGCCAAGGCAGCTTGCGCCGCTAAGGTGGTTCCGCCCAGCAGTTACAACCAGGCTTATGCCGATGTGGTAGCTACATCCACATCGGCCGCCGGGGAAGCAATGTACGTTATGCTTCGCTTCTACTCCCGACCGTGGGGACAAAGTACGTTATGTCCGCCTCACCGGATGATGACAAACCCTACTACGCTAAGAATACCGAATAAAACAATGATTCCCGGCTAGCAAGCAATGACCGACATCAATCACGCTTACCTAGCATGATACTACAACTTAAACAGAATCACAAGCATGCCGGAAGAACAAACCTAGCATGGCACTAACATGTAAAATCAACAATCATGCTAGCAAGAGATCAAACAAAGTCGCTTATCACTATCATGCTCATAACAATCAAAGAAACATACAAGGCACAATCGAGACATATCGCAGGTCCACACAACCACCAGAAGAAATCCTTACCGGGACAAGGTAAAATAATCACAAATCAACCAAGCAATCCTCGAGCCTCTAATCGAACCCAAACAACCTAAACATAAAATAAAGCAAACCAAATCAAATACATAAAACAGCCCAAATAAATCCCTAAACAAAGAAAGCCAACAAATCGGGGCCCAACGAAGAAAAGACTCGGAAATACCATCCGAGAAGCCACAAGGCTCAAAGCCAACCAAAGACACAACAGTGTGCCGGGCGCAGTAAGAGCACTGGCCGGGCGCCGGGGTGGGCGCTGGGCACTCGGGCGCAGGCGGGCGCCGGGCGAGGCACGGGCGCGCTGGGCGAGGCAAGGGCGCACGGGCGCGGCTCGAGCTCTACTGGCGATTTACACACACGGCGCGGCTTGGCAGAGGACGGCACACGCGGCGCGCGCGAGGCGACGTGGACGCGATGGGCTCTGGGGCGCCGGGAAGGCAAGACGACCTGCTGTGGGCGAAGCGACGGTGCGCTGTGGCTCGGGCGACTCGACACGACCGGGCGACACGGAGATGGCTCGGGCGATGCAGATCCGGGCTCGGGCGCGACTAGGGCGAGGGTGATGCAGATTCCGACTCCTGGCGCGACCAAGGCGACACGAAGACGGCTCGGGCGATGCAGATCCGGGCTCGGGCGCGACTAGGGCGAGGGCGATGCAGATCTCGGGCGCTGGGTGGCTTTGCACGGCGTGGCATGGGTGAGTCTGGGCGGCCCGAGCGAGGGCGCGGCTAGGGTCGACATGGTGCGCCAAGGGGCTACTCTGGGCCGAGGAGAGAGAAAAGGGAGAGAAAAAGGAAATTTGGGGATTTTGGAAAATAAAAGGGAAAATAAAAGGAAAAAGGGAATTAAAAGGAAAATGGGATTTTATCCTCCTATCCAACTTTAACCAATTTTCTTTCCAAATTAAATAAGCCTTAAAGTCCTTAAATCCCATTTCCCGGCTTCCTCCTTCGAGACCCTAACAAGCAACCTTTTCCAAACAATAACTCTCACTTAAACAAACTCCCAAATCATCTCTAGGGGCCTGGGCTCGAATCCCAAAGGAAACACCCAAACAACGATCACTTTGCCCAAAACCCAAATCACAACCGAACTCCCAAACGAATACCCCAAACATCTCTGGACTCGCAGACACCAACAAACAAGCTCTCAACAAAGGCGTGAGCCGCTCAAGCCCCCAAAACTACAAATCCCGCCCCGGGAGCAAAAGACCAAAATACCCCTAAGGGTCAAAACAAATTTAAATGTTTCAACCGAACCATCAACCAACCGAAGCACTCGAGAACTGAATAGAAAATCGGGCCGTTATAATCGCCAGCAAGGAAACCACCAAAATTCCTCTCAAGGAAAACTCGGGCCGCAAGGACTAAACCATCACGCAGCCTCGCGCACAACACCTTGAGGAAAATGTACCAACGGCTTTACCGACCAAAGCCATGGCACCTCCGTACAACTCACTCAAACGGCTCGCTACTCCAATCGCGAAGACAACAAGGAGCAAAGCCCGAGAAGGGCTTGCTCAGCAGTAACTCAACCTAAACTTATAACGAGCGACACTCGCCTCCAAGCTACCTCTCAACTCTTAAAATCCAACCGATACTCAAAAGACTTCTCCTTTCGCTTAGGCCCAACTTATCTTCCAAACCGTAAGCTCCACTCCCAAACCTTACAAGGAAAACGGATAACGACAACCTCAAAGCTTACTTGATCCCGAGCCACACGAACCGCAAGACTACCTCGCAAGCTAACACTCGAGGCCGGCATCCAGGAGCAACTCAACCACCACAGAGGCTAGGGAAAAGGAAATCTTCAATCCCCAAAGAACCAACAACTTGCCCGAACAACTCAACTCTTACATCGGTTGGCCTCGCTCTCATGGAACAAACAACTTTGCTTGCTAACAACACCAAGCAGTGGACCTCACGGTCAATGACCGCCACGCTACTCGACTAACTACACAACTCAGAGCTGTCGACTCTCGCCAAACTGAAAACGACTTTCCCAAAGAAGCAAACTTTGAAGGGCAACGGACTTCACACAAGCTCACGACTTTCTCAAATCCAAGGCAACAAAGAACCAACTCTCTTGGAAGCAACACCCAAGGAAAATCTCAACCAATCGGATCACAAATCCGAACCAACAAAACTTACTCAATCACGAGGGAGGGGTCAACTCCCAAAACTTCCCCGACTAGGAAAAGACCTCAGTGGCAACGCCTCCGCCTAGAACCAAACTAGCTCTCAAACAACAAGAGAACCAAATCTTGGCCAAACAATCACAAGAGGCGTAATAACCTTTATCGCAATTTCTAGAACACCATCCAAGAATCCGCTTAATCGAACAAACGACTACTTCCAAGTAGCCAACAAATTTTTTTCCTCTTGCTAGCACCACTACCATCAATTCCAAGACCAAAGGAGTAACCCGACAAATCCCTCAAGGAAACGGGCCTTACAAGCAGACAACCAAAGGACAGAGAGCTCCACATACGCCACCGCCTTGCTCCACTAGAGCAACAACATCTACATCTCACGGGCAACCACTGTGGGTCCACCTCTACTAAACCTCCAAATGCTAAACGGGCAACTCGACATCCTCGAAACAAGAAAACAACCAATCGGGCACGAACCATTCGTCCCACGAGCAAAGCAAATCTCTAGCAGCCTCCAAACCACACCTTGGTCAACACCAAGCATCAACTTGCCACCGCACCAAAACCAATCCGACTTTACTCCAAACAACACTAGCTTGCTAGTCTACCAAGATCGCTAGCAACTCAACCGAGGCTACAAACTACACGGCCCAGCCTTGCTAATCAAACTCACTACTGGGCTCGACCGAGCTCGAGAGGCTCTCCACAACCTAGGGTTCTTTGGCAACCTCGACACACACCGCCGACAAACGAGCTAACAGCCAATCGCCTCGAACAGCACAACTCTCTCCAAAGATCTCAACCATGCAAAGCTAACTCACAATTCCTTGGGAACCAAGAGGACCCAAAAATGCTATCGAATGCGTTGTCCTCCTATTTCAAACATCAGCCTCTCAACAAGGCTTCTACCCAAGGAAAGGATCCAAACAACTTTCTTAGCCAAGGCGATCGTAAATCGCACGGCTTTGCTAATATCGCTTCTTGTTCGCTTTCCAATCAACTCCAAACCAAGAAACACCAAAAGTTCCAACTCCACACAATGCTCAAAGCCGAGGCAACCTTGCTCTACCAAAAGCATAACCATGCCACACCGAACTTACTTTATACCAAGCTCTACCAAGGGTGCTTACCCATAAGGCATCCAAATCCTCTCGCAAGGCATCACCATCTCGCTCAAAAGCATCCAACTCGAATCATGGCATCCAACTCGCCTCATAGGCATCCAAATTTCATCTCATGAGCATCCAACCTCGCAGTCCTCCGCTGACCAAACTCAAGATCTACGATGCTCAACTCTCCTCGATAAAGGCACTCAAGGTAGTTGACCGCACTACCAACCACAAGAAAACTCTTGGCCTTAACACTAGCGCGAGACTCAAGCACACCAACACTTACCAACCAATCACGACTTACTCAACCTCCGTAAACACCGGAAGAGGCTCCGCTCTTCTCGAGCATCCTTTCGCTTGTAGTCCATCGACTACCACCGAACCAGCTCCTTTGGCATGACCTAAACGGTTGCAATCGCCATAAACAGATCCAAGGCTAAAGGAGTACGCTGAACTCCGAACGGCATAGAACCATCCGCTATGCCTAAGCCAAATTCAAGCCTCGAACTGCACTTAGTGCCAAAGTGGCACACCAACCAATGCACCTCAAGTGCTACTACTACCAAAACCACATCTCGAGGAAGTCGGGTCGTTAAACAACAAAGAAGCTCGCAAGGGGGCAAAGATGACCCTTCATCCGCCTCTGCCACTAACACGGCAACATGCCAATAAATCGGGCGATCGGTGGAGACTCGCTAGTCCACCTCTTACAAGGGACTTCCACCACCATCCGATGAACCAAACAAAGACAGAACGACACACCTCGGCTCTCGATCAAACAGGCATCCCACACACTGATGCTAAACTCAACCTCGCCAACTACTTTACTACTAGCAAAGAGGACTTACTAAAACATCGAGCTCTACTGCATCCATTTTCCAAATCGGGCGGCTCCATTAACGCCAACAAACTCATCCGAATAAACTCGCTGATCATGCCTCCCGGAACCTCTGGGCTACAAGAGCTACCGGGGAAAATGTCAAACAAACTCGATACCGGGCTATCTCGTGCCCGGACTCTCACTACGCGCTACAAATCAGGCTCGGTCTCCGCTCTCGATAGCTAAAGACTCGCCATCAAATCTCTCATGGTCGGAGCACACTCTTTCTCAAGGAGTCTCACTGAGGCGCCGCTAGCCTCTACCTCCTTTAGGCAACTCAATCGCCGGGCCACCGCATGCGGCCTAACAACCCGGATGCGCCTCAACATCAACAAGATCGGGTCCAACTCCTCGGCCGGACATGCCAAGCGCCCCGCTTCCTCGGGTGCGACAACATATCGCGACCGCACGAAGCACCTCCACCTCTCACTAGGGAAAAGCAAAGAATCGGGCCACAAATGGCCAACGGAGTCTTGCTTCGCTCCTCGAACGATGTCCTGTGGGCATCCGAATCTATCTCGATACCTCAACAAGCCGCTAAACAAATCGCCAGATCGGGAAAGTTGGCATGATGGCTCACTAAGCCCAAACCAACAACGAGTCGTAACTCGCCGCCTCCGCTTACACAACACTACACAAGGCATACACTAGATGATGTGTATTGTAAATTCTTAACCCTTTTTCAACGACAAATAGTAAACTTAGGCATACCCGATGACCGCTTGAGTGCCGATGATCATGGAAAACGACCTACAACGAAAAGGTCACTCCACGTAATCTATGACTCGAGCTCGATACCAACTTGTAACGACCCGACCCAATGGGGTTCTAAATAGGCCGCCACCTCAATGCATGCATTCAAATCTACGTAAAATTTGCGTGATGGTGTTTGGATTCTAAGTAAAACTAAAACATGAAAACATCCATTTAAAAATCAACATAAATTCCTCGAAACTCGCCCTCGCTTTCCAAGCACTGCTCCAAGACAAATACATTTCCAAAACATACTCGATCGAGATTTATTTAAAACATACAAACTTTACAACAATGCTAGAATCCGTAAATACATTCTTAAAACACCCTAGGCTCCGTGCCCAACTACATGCATTCAGAGGACATTTAAATCATAAGCATAAACATAAGACTCAGAGTTGAACAACGGGTTTTCCATGATCACGCCTCCTCCACCATCCCGCCTCGCGCCATGGTTTCCTCGAAAGATAAGTAAGGGTGAGTAACGAATTACTCAAGAAGAATCCTCAACCGGTATAATACGATATACATGGTCATCTAGCGTAAAGATATGCAAGCTATGAATATAAACACGTAATAGAGCACATAGCTTAGCCCACACTTGGGCCTCTGATGCCAACTCAGTGGTCTTAGTCAGAAATAAATCACCACACAACACATCACACAAGTCGCCTTTATACGAGAAACAAGTCTCGGCTCACTGCCTCATCGTCGATTTAAAGGTGAACTAGCTCAAGATCCCGAGGAGTTCTCCTGGCCGGGCGCCAGAATGAGCGTAAGCATGCACCGCGCGCTACCGCGCACTGGCGGGGGGTGCCGGTCCAGAGGCAAGCCGCCCATGTCCAAATACCACGCCTATCTAATTCTTTTGATCTCTGTCACCGACATAGGGTGTGAAACCCGACACGTAAACTATGTCACCGAACCACCGCACTTGGGGCTAAGGAACGGGTCGTGGTAGGCTTACACCGTGAAGCCGCCCTTACCTTAACAGTGGCAATCGTGGGCATCGCTAAACGCGGCCGAGGACATGCCGCCGCCGGAGGAGGCAATGCCAAGTCATCATCCCGACCATTGGGGCATTTAACACCGCCACCCTCACCCAAGATTGCAGGCCACCATTAGGGTTAGCTATTCCCTAACGGATCGCATGAGCTCCATGTAAGGACCCAACCCAAGAAACGGTCTCTAACCTAAAGTCCATACTTAGCATGCATGATTGTAAAATAAACATCATTCGTAGTCAAGCTTAAACCTTTGAAGTAAACACTTTTAAAACAAAACCATGATTTCAATTAAATAAAAATGTAAATGACTCGATCAAGATTTTCTTAAAACAATTCAAAGGAAAACGGCAGACGAGAACATGAAATAGTTTGAATGCTTTTTCCTAGGGACCAAGTCCCACTACATGCTAAATCATTAAGGAAAACATTTAAAGAAACGTATGACCCGCAGTCACTATCCATGACCATCGAGCCGCTTCCTCCTAGCCATCCAAAGCCTCCTGGTCCCAAGTTACCCGTGGAAAGCCACAGAAATAAGGGTGAGCAACAAGTTACTCAAGAAGAATCCCCAATCGGGGTACAATACGAAATCATCTCATTTAGCACACTGACAGCAACCATACAAAGACTTAGAGCACGAACGGCCGGCTTAGGCTATGAGCTACTTCTAGGCGAGCCTATCCAAGGGTCGCCGCCTATAGCCTCCTAGGTCCTACATTTGGATGCCCTTCTGGCCTTACACAACCTAGGACACAAAGCTGATGCCCAAAGTGGGGCCTTACACACTTAGGATACAAAGTGATGCCCTGGGGCCTTACACACTTAGGATACAAAGTTGATGCCCAAAGTGGGGCCTTACACACTTAGGATGCCCATCGGGCCTTACACCTTCAAGAGACGTGATGCCCAAGTGGGCCTTACACACCTAGGATGCCCATAGGGCCTTACACCTCCAAACTCGCTGATGCCCAAAGTGGGCCTTACACACCTAGGATGCCCGTAGGGCCTTACACCTCCGTAATCGCAGTGATGCCCAAAGTGGGCCTTACACACCTAGGATGCCCGTAGGGCCTTACACCTCCGTAATCGTGATGCCCAAGTGGGCCTTACACACCTAGGATGCCCGTAGGGCCTTACACCTCCGCATGTCCATCGGGTCTTGCCTTGAGCGGGACCCCAAACTAGTTACCTCTACGGCCCTCTATACTATTCATCACACATCTAACCGTGAATTTGGATCTAGCAAAGATACAATAGGCGCATGGTCCTATCAAGATAGGAAAGCCCAACATGGAACTAACGGGATGTAAACATGTCACTTAACATGAATCAAAAGAAAACATGGAAGCTATCACTAGAAACTCATATAATTACAAAGAGTCAAGATGCTATCAACTATTCGCAGGTCCACACAACCCCGAGTAAGAATCCTTCACCGAAATAAGTGGAGGTTAATTATCCCGAATCAAATAACGAATTCTCGAGCTTTTAAGCTAACTCGAGCAACCTAAACAAGTAATAAAACATCCTAATTAATAAACAAAGATCTCAAATCGTGAAGTCCAAAGGGTGGAGGCTCGGGAATTTACCAACCGAGAAGGCACTAGATCTCGGCCCTATCTATCTCGGCAAAACAGCACTCTTGCGGCAAGTGGGCAGCAGACGGCACTGGGGCGAGCAGCAGGCTGGCGCTGGCGGCGCGCTGGCGCTGGCTGGCGCTGGCGGCGGCGCTGGGCTGGCTGGGCGCGCGGTGCGGCAGGGACGAAAGCGCCAGACACAGCGCTGGCGCGGCGCGCTGGGCGCGGAGTCGGTTGGGCGATGAGCGCTCGTGCGCGCGACGGCGCGCGGACGGGCAACGCGGGCGGGCGGCGCTGGCTGGGCGCTCGGGCGCTCGGGCTGGCCGCGATAAACTGCTGGGCTGGCTGGGGTCTCGCACGACGATGGGGTCGCTGGTGCGATTCCGGGCGGGCCGCCGACTAGGCCGCTTTACTGGTTGCTTGGCTGGCCGACGGCTCGGTGAGGCTCTGTTGGGTTTCTTGGTGAGGTCGGCCAGAGAGAGAGAGAGAGAGAGAGAGAGAGAAAAGTGGTAAAACAAGGGAATGGGATTTTCTTGATTTTCTTTCCTTTTCCTAATTTAAATAGGTCTTGGTGACCTAAATCCCTTCCCTGCTTCCTCCTTCGAGTCCCTACCAAACAAACTTATTTTAAAATAAGACTCTCTTTTCCTACAAACTCCCTAAGACCATTTAGGCAAGGGCTCAAAACCCAATGGAAGCACCAAAATTACAATTAATTTTGCCATTTTCTAAAACACCTCCAAACTTCCAAACAACTTGCCCAAACCTCTGGGTCTTGCAACCAACAACCAATAAGCTTCACAAAGGTGAATGACCTCGAATCCTCGAAAATCCACAAAACCGACCGGGGCAAAAGACCAAAATGCCCCTAAGGGTTAAAATAGCTCTAACGGCCCATCCGAACATCCGAATAATGACCCAAATCACTGGGTAACCAAATAGAAAATCGGGCTGTTATAATACTCCTCCTTTTAAGACTTTCGTCCTCGAAAGTCCTAAGACGAAAATAACTCTAGGAAAATCCCCGATTCTTAACCAACCAAGCTCCTGCTAAGACAACACAAATCCTTCTTCAAACCGAACCTCTTGGTTTCCCAAAGGCTCCAAGCCCAAAAGACACCGAGTCCGCCACAAACTATCTCAACCAAAATCGAACTAACACCGAAGCTTCAAGAAATCATGCGATAGCTAGTCGGTGAGTCACACCCTCCGACTCGCACTAACTCTCAACGGTCTTAAAATCTTAGGGCTCACTTAGCCTCGCTAACCCAACTCGAACGCCTCTACGGCGCTACTCGCAAAGAACTCGTGGACGGGTCACAAGCTCTAAAATCCCACGCCACGCCCCACAGAATTTCTCCAATGCTCATAGTCAAGTATCACACGCCCTCGACCTTCACCATGTCGACCAACAACCGAACCTCCTGTGTTTAAACAAAACGGTTCACTTACTTCGCAAGAGACTCGCGAACCCCACCGGCTGCCTACAATCCTTAACGAAATCCAATTCGAACCACCAACCGTGATCGATCCTCAGGCAACCTTCTCCAACTAGCATGCGCCCACAACACTAAAGCAACCATCTTACGAGAAATCAAGCACCAAAGCCAAGGGGCGCGCGTTCATCAAGCGCTACCACCACTCACACTAGTCAAACTTCGCTTCGCCACCCCGAATGACAAGGTCCAGAATGTGCTCTACTCACCAAACTAAAAACGGAGCCCTCATCGGCCGACAACAAACTTTCCAATGCAATCTGCTCACCCATCGCCTAGGTGAACATCGCCAGACAGAAAACAAACAACATTCCTCTCACGGAAACTTCGAGCAAAGAAAGAATAAAACATCACGCGCTACTAGCAACACAATAGCCGGAGGATAACAACTCAAAGGTTTCCAACCAATGCCACGACATCTCTCAAGCAACCCACTCAATCGTGGCTCATTTATAACGCCAATCGCGAACGCACATCAACTAGGAACAAAGCCCAAGAAGGGCTTGCTCGCAGTAAACTCAACCCAAGCTTATAACGAGCAAGGCTCACCTCCAAGCCGCCACTCAACCCTTAAGTCCATCCGCCGCTTCTAAGGACTCTCCTTATAGCTAGACCTAACTCTTCTTCCGATCCGTAAACTCCACACTGAGCATCGTAAGGGAAACGGATCGACGAGGCTATCTCCAAAGATAATACTCGAGGTCGGCATCCATGGTGCAACTCAACCACCAAAGAAACTAGGGTTTTCTTCAAACCCCAAGGAACCAACATTTTTTCCAAAGAAAGACTCAACTCTTAAACTGGCCGGGCTCTCACTTTATGGGCAAACAACTTTTGCTTGCTAACAACCCAAGGCAGTGGACCCTCTCACTGGCTAACCATCGCGCTACTCGATCAACTACACAACTCAAGAGCTACACCGACTACTCCTCAACGGGAAACGATTTCCCAAGAAGTTTAACCTTCAAGGGGCGAACATCACACATGCTCGCCGACTAGCTCAAACCCAAGGGCAACAACAACCAACTCTCTTGGAAGCAACACCCAAGGGAAAACCCCAACCGATTGGACCACCAATCCGTAACATGCGTAACTTACTCATCCACCGAGGGAGGGGTCAACTCCCAAAACTTCCCGACTAGGAACAGTCCTCGTGGCAACGCCTCTGCTCGAACCGAGCTAGCTCTTGAAACAACAAGAGAACCAAAACTTGGTCAACACCAAACACCAACTAGCCACCTCACCTGAACCAATCCGACTTACTCCAAACAAACACTAGCTTGCTAGTCTACCAAATCGCAAGCAACTCACCCGAGGAACACCGCTTGGGTGATCGAGCTCGGAGAGGCTCTCCACAACCTAGGGATCCTTCGCTCATCCTCCGACACACACACGGTCGCCAAACGATCTATCGACAACCCGCCACACGGCACAACCTTCTCCAACATCTCAACTACGCCGCCAACTCCAACCGCTTGAAAACCAAAAGGACCTAAACGCCATGCACGCGCCATCCTCCTACTCAAACATTAGCCACAACAAACCTTCTACCCAAGGTAAGGATCCGAACAACTCTCTTAGCCATGACGATCGTAAACTACGCGCTTTGCTACCACCGCCTTGTTCGGGCCTCCAATCGAACTCTAACCAAAGCTAAGGTCCAACTAGCAAAACTTGCTTAAACAACAACCCGCCACTTGAGCACGACATCCTTACAACCAAAGTTAGGCACTTGCCAAGAACTAAAGTCTTGACACCTCAAAGATCGAGTAATCGGGTTCCTCAACACGAACCTCTCGTGGTTTCACAAACATAAACCACTTTAACAAGTTACACAAAAGTACACCGGCGTGCACATACCCAAACTGCATTCCTTAAGATCCAAAGCCAACAAGGATTTTCACACAGCAACTTTTTGCCTCCAACAGAGCCACTACTAACTGTGGAGCAACAAGAGTTCAAAACCTCTCTCGCCATCTCACCACTAAAAGCCACGCTGGCCAACTCACTCTTACAAGAGCACATCCACACCAAGCTAACATATCTCAAGCCAATGTGCCCACTAAACGTGCTTTCGATCAGCCATCCAACTCATGGCTCTAACATCGATTAATCACGCATCCTTGATGCCAACACTACCCATACTAGGGTAACTCAAGGGTAGCCGAATCATGCTACCAACAAACCGGCTCACAAGCTCACAAACAGCGCGAGAACTTGAACGCGCTTAGCTCTTTTTAACAAATGTTCTACAACATCCTTTTTGGTACTCAACTCTCTAAGTGACTCAAATGCTCCTATTTTCATTAAAACCTCATACTTGTAGTCCTCTCGACTACCACCTAGCTAGATCTCTTATGCAACCCAAACAGTGCAACCTCGTGAAATGGGTACAAGACTAGCGGGGATGCTATACTCTCTACGACCATGGAACCTCCCGCACAAAAGTGCCAACCGGTCCGAATCTAGGCCTCCTCTCAAAGCTTGGGCCAACAGCACTACATCCTTTACAACACAAATCAGCCCTAAACGAGCTTTATACCCTTTGAGGAAAAGGAAGGTCACACTCCAATTGACGGGCAATGGCACTCAAAGACAAGAGTCCAAATACTGAGCAGCCTAATCTCTCGCATCTCGCCTAATGCACATGTCACGGCTACTACTCTTGCATCCCACTCGATGCTCAACAATAGCTCAGTCAACTCCTCGCATCCCACTCGATGCTCAACAAAAGCTCAAAGCCAACTCCCTGTGGCAACAACTTGTTCCACAATTGGAACATCCAAACAAAAGAGTGCTCCACTCTACTAGCCACTGAAATCCACAAACGAATTAAGCCCCGACAAGCAAACTCCACACTACCCCCGGCTACGAGGGTACTAAAAGAATCGGGTCAGAAACGACAAAGAAGCTTGTAAGGGGACAGGATGTCTCTACATCCTTCTCAAAAGCTACTAACACGGCAACTTGCCAATAGACCGGCGATCGTGGAGACTCACTGGTCCACCTCTCTCAAGGGACTTCCACCACCAAATCGCTCAGATCAATAGCACCAGAACGGCACGCCTTGGCCTTTGAACATCAAGTCATCCCAACACTCGGATGATAACTCCATCCCGCCAACCACCTCGCTTCGCTTGCCAAACTCGGCGCTCGAATAATTCCAATTCTAACTCATCAAAGATGAACTCGCCGATTAAGCCCTTCCCGAAACCTCCGGTTACCGGAACTACTAGGGGTGTCTCCTAAATAAACTCACAACTAGGCTATTTGCACCGGACTCCTCACTACGCGCTACAACCTACCGGTCTCCGCCTCCGATAGCTAAAAGACCGCCATCAATTCTCTCATGGCGGAGCACACTTTGCTCAAGGAGTCTCGCCCGAGGTAGACTAGCCTCTACCCTCCTCTTGGTCGCTCAATCGCCAGTGGCCAAAACTAGCCTCACTGTCTAGACAACCCTCGACGTGGTCTCAACAACAACACGATCACCCAACTCCTCGATTGGACATACCAAACGCCCCGCGCCTCAATGTGTAATCAACAATCGCGGTCTACACAAGGCATAAAAACTAGCCCACGCTGGGCTCTCACCGCCCAACAAGGGTAACAAATGTATACTAGATGCAGATTGTAATTTTATCCATTAACCTTAACTTATGGACATACCGATGGTCGTTTGAGCGCTGATGATCATGGAAAACAAACCTACACTTGCAGTCGCCTACGTAACCTATAACTCGAGCTCGATACCAACCGTAAGGACCCAACCCAAGAAACGGCTCTCTAACCTAAAGTCCATACTTAGCATGCATGATTCGTAAAATAAACATCATTCGAGTCTAAGCTTAAACCTTTGAAGTAAACACTTTTAAAACAAAACCATGATTTCAATTAAATAAAACAGTAAATGACTGATCAAGATTTCTTAAAACAATTCAAAGGAAAACTAAGACGAGAACATGAAATAGTTTGAATGCTTTTTCCTAGGGACCAAGTCCCACTACATGCTAAATCATTAAGGAAAACATTTAAAGAAACGTATGCGACCCGCAGTCACTATCCATGACCATCGAGCCGCTTCTCCTAGCCATCCACCTGGTCCCAAGTTACCCGTGGAAAGCCACAGAAATAAGGGTGAGCAACAAGTTACTCAAGAAGAATCCCCAATCGGGTACAATACGAAATCATCTCATTTAGCACACTGACAGCAACCATACAAAGACTTAGAGCACGAACGGCCGGCTTAGGCTATGAGCTACTTCTAGGCGAGCCTATCCAAGGGCCGCCGCCTATAGCCTCTCCTAGGTCCTACATTTGGATGCCCTTCTGGCCTTACACAACCTAGACACAAAGTTGATGCCCAAAGTGGGGCCTTACACACTTAGGATACAAAGGATGCCCAAAGGGGGCCTTACACACTTAGGATACAAAGTGATGCCCAAAGTGGGGCCTTACACACTTAGGATGCCCATCGGGCCTTACACCTTCAAAGACGTTGATGCCCAAGTGGGCCTTACACACCTAGGATGCCCATAGGGCCTTACACCTCCAAACTCAGTGATGCCCAAAGGGGCCTTACACACCTAGGATGCCCGTAGGGCCTTACACCTCCGTAATCGCTGATGCCCAAAGTGGGCCTTACACACCTAGGATGCCCGTAGGGCCTTACACCTCCGTAATCGCTGATGCCCAAAGTGGGCCTTACACACCTAGGATGCCCGTAGGGCCTTACACCTCCGCATGTCCATCGGGTCTTGCCCGAGCGGGACCCCAAACTAGTTACCTCTACGGCCCTCTATACTATTCATCACACATCTAACCAGAACTTGGATCTAGCAAAGATACAATAGGCAAAGCATGGTCCTATCAAGATAGGAAAGCCCAACATGGAACTAACGGGATGTAAACATGTCACTAACATGAATCAAAAGAAAACATGGAAGCTATCACTAGAAACTCATATAATTACAAAGAGTCAAGATGCTATCAACTATTCGCAGGTCCACACAACCCCGAGTAAGAATCTCACCGAAATAAGTGGAGGTTAATTATCCCGAATCAAATAACGACTTCGAGCTTTTAAGCTTAACTCGAGCAACCTAAACAAGTAATAAAACATCCTAATTAATAAACAAAGATCTCAAATCGTGGAAGTCCAAAGGGTGGAGGCTCGGGAATTTACCAACCGAGAAGGCACTAGATCTCGCCCCATCTATCTCGGCAAAACAGCACTCGGGCGGCAAGTGGGCAGCAGACGGTACGGGGGCGAGCAGGCGGGCGCGCGGCGGGCGCTGGCTGGCGCTGGCGCTGGCGCTGGCGCTGGGCTGGGCGCGCGGTGCGCGGCAGGGACGAGCGCTAGTGACACAGCGCTGGCGCGGCGCGCTGGGCGGAGTCGGTTGGGCGATGGCGTTCGTCAGAGCGCGCGACGGCGCATGGACGGGCAAACGCGGGCGGCGGCGCCGCTGGGCGCTCGGGCGCTGGGCTGGCTGGCCGCGATAAATTGGCTGGGCTGGGCCGGGGTCGCCGCCGACGATGGGGCCGCTGGTGCGATCCGGGCTGGCCGCCGACTAGGCCGCTCTACTGGTTGCTTGGCTGGCCGGGACGCGGTGAGGGCTCGCTGGGTTTCTTGGTGAGGTCGGCCAGAGAGAGAGAGAAAGAGAGAGAGAGAGAAAAGTGGTAAAACAAGGGAATGGGATTTTCTTGATTTTCTTTCCTTTTCCTAATTTAAATAGGTCTTGGTGACCTAAATCCCTTCCCAAGCTTCCTCCTTCGAGTCCCGCCCAAACAAACTTATTTTAAAATAAGACTCTCTTTTCCTACAAACTCCCTAAGACCATTTAGGCAAGGGCTCAAAACCCAATGGAAGCACCAAAATTACAATTAATTTTGCCATTTTCTAAAACACCTCCAAACTTCCAAACAACTTGCCCAAACCTCTCGGGTCTTGCAACCAACAACCAATAAGCTTCACAAAGGCAGTGAATGACCCCGAATCTCGAAAATCCACAAAACTCGACCGGGGCAAAAGACCAAAATGCCCCTAAGGGTTAAAATAGCTCTAACGCCCATCCGAACATCCGAATAATGACCCAAATCACCGGGTAAATCAAATAGAAAATCGGGCAAGCACTCCATCTCATACGCCCTCGCTGTGGTGCAAGGTACGTTATGCACCCGCCCTGATGATGCTATCTACCGCAACTCTAACTCGCTTTAGCAATCAAGAAACAAGCAATATCATCCAATACGTGCTCAATAAGAATACAACGAACCTAGCATGATTCTACTAAGCAAGGATGATACGAGCATGGCAGAAAGAAACAACCTAGCATGGACTAACATGAGAAACAACACAGAAATCATGCCACTGGGAATTCGTAATAGAGCACTTATCACCAAACATGTCAATAAACACAAACAAGCATACAATCAAGAATCACATAATATATCGCAGGTCCACACAACTCCCAGTAAGAAATCCCACCGCCTAAGACCTCTAAACACAAGAAACCTAAGCCGCGATCGAACCCGAAAGCACGAAGCGAGAACCTAACAAAAACAACAATAATTACAATCAAAAGGCCCAAATATAATCAAACAAACAGGGCTCAGCTCGGGAGCAACTCACGAGGCATGGCTGACACTCGGACGGGCCGGCTGCACGGGCTGGGCAGCTGCTGGGCGCCGACAGGCGCGCTGGGACGCAGGGCTGGGCGCTGGGGCGCGGGCGCTGGGCGCGAGATGCGCGCGGACGGCACGCGAGCGACACAGGGGCGCGCGGGCGCGGGAGATAGCTCGGCTGGGCTCGGCTGGGCGCGGCTCGGCACAGGAGACGGCGCGCGGGCGCGCGATCTGGCGCTGGGACGCGCGACTCGAGCGCGGACGACACGCGACGGCTTGGGCGACACGACCGCAGTAGAGCAGGCGACGATCAGGCGGCGGGCGAGCTCGCGACACGAGCCGGGCGAAGGTGGATCTGGGCTCGGCCGGTGATGGCGCCGACGCCGGGCCGGGCGACTGGCCGGGCGAGGCGAACGCGGCGCGGGTCCGGGCTAGCTCTGGCGAGCAGGGGCTCGGGCCGACGAGGCCGCTCTGGGCCGAGTGGTCGGGCGAGCCAAGTGGCTGGGCTAGGTGGGGGCTCGGGGAGAGAGAGAGAGAGAGAGAGAGAGAGAGAGAGAGAGAGAGAGAGAGAGAGAGAAAATTGATTTTGGGGAAAAAAATAAAAGAAAAAAGGGAAATAAAAAGGAAAATGGGAAATAAAAGGGAAAAATGGGATTTTAATTCCATTTTCCATCCTTATCCACTTAAAACCTCAAAATCCCATTTCCCGGCTTCCTCCTCCGAGACCCGATCAAAGAAATCTTTTCCAATCAATCAAACTCACTTAAATCCAACTCCCAAAGCAACACTAAAGGCTCGGGCTCGAATCCCAAAAGAATCACACAACCAACCATCACTTTGCCAAAGCCCAAACCACAACCGAGCATCCAACCGACTAGCCCAAACACCACGGGACTCGCAGCCACCAACAAACAAACCTCGACAAAGGCAGGAGCTACCTCGAAGCCCTGAAGACCACAAATCCTGCCCGGAGAGCCAAAAGACCAAAATACCCCCAAGGGTCCAAACGGCTCTAAACCCAACCAAACAACCGAATCTTGACCCGAAGGCACCTCGAAAACTGGAATAGGAAACTGGGCTGTAACAGAGAGAGAAAGAGAGAGAGAGAAAAGAGAAAAATAAAAAGAAAAGAAAAATGAATTTGGAAAAGAAAAGGAAAATGGGAAATAAAAAGGAAAAATAAGGATTTTATCCAAAATCCATCCTTATCCACTTTTAACCTTAAAATCCCATTTCCCGGCTTCCTCCTTCGAGACCCGACTGAAGCAACCTTTTCCAATAAATCAAACTCACTTAAATCCAACTCCCAAAGCAACACTAAAGGCCCGGGCTCGAATCCCAAAGGAAACACACAACCAACCATCACTTTGCCAAAGCCCAAACCACAACCGAGCATCCAACCGACTAGCCCAAACACCACGGGACTCGCAGCCACCAACAAACAAGCCTCGACAAAGGCAGGAGCTACCTCGAAACCCTGAAAACCACAAATCCTGCCCGGAGAGCCAAAAGACCAAAATACCCCCAAGGGTCAAAAGCGCTCTAACGACCCAACCAACAACCGAAACTTGACCCGAAGGCACCTCAAAAACTGGAATAGGAAACTGGGATGTTACAATACTCCCTCTTTTTAAGACTTTCGTCCTCGAAAGTCCTAATACGAAACAGCTCTAGAAAAACTCCACAGATCCAGCCACCTGAACTTCTCGGCCAACAACACTAGCCCTCTTCGAGAACCAAACCCTCTTGGGTTCTCAAAAACTCAAGGCCACAATGCCATCCAGACTGGGCATACACTGAACTCCAAAGGGAATAGACGGCAAACCACGTCCTCAACTCGCACCTACTCTCAAACAAGCATATACTCTCAAGAAACTCGAGGACCGCCACAAGCTCAAACTCTACACCACACACCGAAAAAACCTCTCGAGAGCTCACACTGCTAACAAGCAAAATTTCAACCTAACAACAAATCAAGCAAACAACCGAACCTTCCAAGTTCCGTAAAACCAAATGGCCAACAACACTCACACACCAAATTAAACTTCAGCTACGACCACCTCTAAAAGACAAGGGCCAGGCACAGGCTCAACTCGGCCAAGCCAACAAACTGCAGCCTCTCAACGGCCGAAAGCAAACTTTTCCATGCAAACCTACTAGCAACTGGCCAAAGAAAATACTGCTAGGCCAGGAAACCAACATTCCTCTCAAGGAAATCTCGGGCTGCAAGGACTAATCCATCACGCAGCTATCTTCGACACAACACCATGAGGAAAACAGCTCAACAGCTTTACCAACCAAAGCCACGGCACCTTTGTGCCAACTCACTCAAACGGCTCTACTACGCCAACTGCGAAAGCACAACAACTAGGAGCAAAGCCCGAGAAGGGCTTGCTCAGCAGGAACTCAAACCAAGCTTATAACGAGAAATGCTCGCCTCGAAGCTACTACTCAACTCCCAACCAGAAGCTCCACTCCCGAAACCTCACGAGGAAAACGAATAACGACAACCTCAAAGCTTACGGATCCTGAGCCACACGAATCCGCAAGACTACCTCGGAAGCTAACACTCGAGGCTGACATCCAGGGAGCAACTCAACCACCACAGAGACTAGGGGAAAGGGAAATCTTCAATCCCCAAAGAACCAACAACTTGCCGTAAACAACTCTTACTGGCCGCCACCGCTCTTCATGGGACAAACAACTCTTGCTTGCTAACAACACAAAGCAGTGGACCTCTCACAATGATCACGCGCTTACTCCGACTAACTACACAACTCAGAGCTGTCGACCGCTAAACGGGAAATGACTTCCCAGCAAGTAAACTCAGAAGGGCAGCGAACATCACACAAGCTCGCTGACTTGCTCAAACCCAAGGCAACAACAACCAACTCTCTTGGAAGCAAAACCCAAGGGAAAACTCAACCAATCGGATCACCAATCCGAAACCAACAGCACTTGCTCAAATGCCGAGGGAGGGGTCAAATCCCAAGACTTCCTGACTAGGAAAAGACCTCAGGGCAATGCCCTCCAGCTAGAACCGAACTAGCTCTCGAAACAACAAGAAGACCAAACCTTGGCCCAACACTCACAAGAGGCAAAACCCCATCGCATTTCTCTAGAACACCATCCAAGAGTCCGCCTAACCGACAAACAATCGCTCTAAGCAGCCAACAAACTTTTCCTTCTAGCTAGCACCTCTGCCATCAACTCATGGCTACTGGAGAAATCTGACAACTCCCAGAAGGAAACGACTCTTACAAGCAGACAGCCGAAGGAAAGAGAGCTCCACATACGCTCACTGTCTTGCTCCACTAGAGCAACAACATCTAAAACTCACGAGGCAACAACAGGGGTCCATCTCGCATCAACCTCCAAATGCCAAACGGGCAACTCAACATCCCCGAAACAGAAAGCCACCAACAGTGGCACGAACCACTCGCCCCACGAGCAAAGCTAATCTCTAGCAGCTCCAAACCACACCTTGGTCAACACCAAGCATCAACTAGCCACCAGACCGAACCAATCCGACTCTACTCCAAACAACCACCGGGCCGGCTAGTCTACCAAGATCAAGTAGCAACTCACCCGAGGCTACAAACTACACGCCCAGCCTAGCCAATCAAACTCACTAGCCGGGCCTAATCGAGCTCGAGAGGCTCTCCACAACCTAGGGTTCTTCGGCAACCTCGACACACACCGCCGATAAACGAGCTAATGTACCAACCGCCTCGAACAAGCACAACTCACTCCAAAGATCTCAACCATGCAGTTAACTCCAACTCCTTGGGAACCAAGAGGACCCAAACGCTACCGAATGCGCTCGCCCTCCTACTCAAACATCAGCCACAACAAGGCTTCTACCCAAGGAAAGGAACCAAACAACTCTCTTAGCCAAGGCGATCGAAATCGCGCGCTTTGCTACCATCGCTCTTGTTCGGGCTTTCCAATCGACTCCAACCGATGGAACACCAAAAGTTCCATCTCCACACGATGCTCAAAGTCGAGGCAACCTTGTTTTTACCAAGGCATAACCATGCCAAACCGAACTCACTTTATACCAAGCTCTACCAAGGGTGCTTACCCATAAGGCATCCAAAACCTCTCGCAAGGCATCACCCATCTCGCCATAGGCATCCAAATTTCATCTCATGAGCATCCAACCTCGTGGTCCCTCATCGACCAAACTCAGATCTACGATGCTCAACTCTCTCTCGATAAGGCCCTCAAGGTAGTTGACCGCACTACCAACCACATGAAATCTCTTGGCCTTAACACTAGCGCGAGACTCACACGCACCAACACTCACCAACCGATAACTCGCCTGGCCGCTCAACCTCCGTAAACATCGGGAAGAGGCTCCGCCTCTCGAGCATCCTTTCGCTTGTAGTCCATCGACTACCACCGAACCAGCTCCTCCGCACGACCTAAACAGTGCAATCGCCATAAACGGATCCAAGGCTAAAGGAGGCGCTGAACTCCAAACTAAGATAGAACCATCTCGCTATGCCCAAGCCAAACTCAAGCATGTACTGCATTTAGTGCCAAAGTGGCACACCAACCAATGCACCTCAAGTGCTACTACTACCAAATCCACATCTTACTACAGATGGGACCAGAAGGTCACTACCAGAAAGACCCAACCCAAGATGGAACTAAATCTAGGTCTTTACTCAAAGATGCAAATTTAAAACATAAAAGGACCCCAACCTGTGGTCTGATTAAAAGCTTTTCAAATATATGAGCGGAAAACAATCAAAACAAAGTAAACATTCATTAGGCAAAAACGAACCATTCAAATTAAAACAGTTGGATCGATCAAGATTTTCCTTAAAAACATAAAATGGTTCAAATCATAGTTTTCCTACTGATCTAAGTCCAACTACATGTCAAATCCAAAAACAAGAAAATAAGACACGACAGAGTGTCGCAGAAGATCCATGATCTCCCAGCCTCTCTCTCCGCTAGCCACCCGGTGTCGCCCCAAGTTACCCGTGGAAGAAACCATTTATAAGGGTGAGTATAAACATACTCAAGAAGAACCCCGATCGGGGTACGATACGATGCAATCTATCATCTAGCAAATTAGTACACATGCCACAAATATCAACACTGATCTTAGCTCAATGAGCTCACAAGGCAAACTGAATCCACTAAGTCTCCTACTTCCGCCTAATGATTGGCTCTCAAACCAATCCCGACATCTCCAAGGGTCTTTCTCCTTGGCCAATTGATCACCTCAAAACCGATCCCAAGATGTCCGACACCCTCGAGGGTCTTTCTCCTCACCAATTGATTAACTCTAAAGTTAATCCCAAAGGGGTGTCCTCAAGGGTCTCTTACCTCGCTTATAACTGACTATCGGGAGAGTACCCAAGTCCGCTTTAAACAAGAAGGAATCGTGTACTCACTAACATTAGCCCGGGAGCTTCTCCGAATCGGCATTAACGCTGCAGGCGCGCGACACCGCATGCTCTTCTCGCAACCGGCCAGAATGCGGGGCCTAAGGGCAACCACGCGCCGTGCACGCATGCCTAAGACTCTAAACGGTGTCACCGATCACGAGTGCGAGAGCCCTCAAGACTCATCCAGGCAAACTGCACCATCGACTGGCTAAGAACCGCCAAGGTAGGCTTGCACCGCTATGTGGTTCCGCCTAGCAGCTACAACCAGGCTTATGCCAATGAGGTAGCTAATCCTCACCGTCGCCGGGGAAGCAAGGTACGTTATGCTTCGCTTCTACTCCCGACCGGTGGGGACAAGGTACGTTATGTCCGCTCTCACTCTAGATGATGACAAACCCTATCATACTAGCTTAGACTACCAAGCACGTGATTCCCGGCTAACATTCACAAAGACATCTATCATACATAGCCTAGCATGATACTACGCGGCTTAAAGCAGAATCTCAAGCATGCCGGAAGAACAAACCTAGCATGGCACTAACATGTACAAAAAGGCAAAACATGCTAGCAAGAATTTAATCACTAGCTATCCTATCCACTAACATGCTCATAAAGGTAAACAAGCATACAAGGCACAATTAAGAAAGCATAGCAGGTCCACACAACCACTGTGAGGGAAGTCCTTACCTGGAAACAAGTGGAGAATAGCTATCACAACCAAAAAGACCCTCGAGCTTAATACTAACTCGAGCAACCTAGGCATAAATAAAGCATCCTAAGTAAATACACACACACAGCAGCCGTAAGCTTAGAAAACACAAAGGGATTGGTTCGGGAATTACCACCGAGAAGACACGGCCCGGCAAAGAAGGAGGGTGGCTTGGGCGCCGCTGGTGCGGGCTGGGCGCTGGGCGCTGGCGCTGGCGCTGGGCGCGCGCGCAGACGGCGGGCGGACGCGCAGGCGCGGGCGGCAAGTGCGGCCGCGAGGCGACGACGCGAGCGAAGAAGCGCTGGCTGGGTTGGCGCGCGGCGAGGATCGCGCTGAGCGGCGGGGCGCAGGCGGCGACGCTGTCTGGGCGCGCGGCGGCATCGCGGCGACCACGAGCGACGCGGCGCAGGCTGGCGGCACGCGACGCCAAAGCGCGCGCGATGGTGTGCGACGGTGGGCTTCGGGGCGGCAGCGGCAGTGGGCGGGCCGGGCGGCGTAGGTCGGGCGGCGTGGTTCGTGCGCGCAGGGTCGTGCGGGGGTGGGCGCGGTGGGTGGGTGGCGCGCGCTAGGGCCGGGTGGCTCTGGGGTGGCTCGATGGTGTGGCTAGGGTCGCTGGGCTAGGGAGAGAGAGAGAGAGAGAGAGAGAGAGAGAGAGAGAGAGAATGCGCTCTAAGGGGAAAAATTAGGGTTTTTTGATTTTCCTTCTTTCCTTATTTTTAAATAGGTTAGAGACCTAAATTCCTTTCCCAAGGCTTTTCTTTCTCATGTCCCTGCTAAAGAAATTCTTTTTCTTTTTCTTTTAATTAAGACTTTTCTTAAAACTCCACATTCACCATTTAGGCAAGGCTCAAATCCCAAAAGATTCAATTAATTTTCCAATTAATTTTGTTATTAATCGAAGGAAAACGGGCCGCTATAATACTCCTCTTAAAAGACTTTTCGCCCCGAAAGTCCTAAGATCGAACAACTCCGTAATGAGTCCTCATCTCATCCTCTAGCTCCCACGCCGCCTCTCCGCCTCCGATGCCTCCAAAGAACCTTTACTAAACTTATCTCTCTGCTAGGCGCAATAGCTTGCGCCATAAGCCAAAATTTGCACGGCTTCTCTCAAGGATAAATCTTTACTCAACTCTAGGGGCTCATGCTCTAGCACATGCGAAGGATCTCGCCACGCATTTTCTCAACATCAAACGTGGAACACATTATGCACCACGACAAAGACGGGGTAAAGCTAACCGATAGGCCACCGCCCGATCCGCCAAGGATCTCAAAAGGCCCTACAAACCTGGGCTCACTTTGCCTCGCTTCCAAACCTTAACACCCCACGATAGGTGCTACTTTTCAGAAAACATGTTGACCCACCTCAAACCAAGTCTCTACGCTCACATCGGGCAGAATTTTTCTCGCTTACTTTTGTGCCGCCAACATGCGAGTCCTTATCTTCTCGTGATCGCGCTGCTCGTCATCCAAGTAACTCGGGTCCCGTAACTCGCTCATCACCAACCTCCTCCCTAACATCGGGATCTGGGCAGCCGCTACCATACAACGCCGAATGGGGCCATCTCAATAGTCGCCGATAATCGCTGTTGTAGGTTTAACTCCATCAAGCATGTGCATCGTCCCAATCGCTCGGGAAGTCCAAGACATGTGCTCTCAACATGTCTTCCAACCGATTCACCCTCTCGGGCCCACCATCGGTTTGAGGGTGGAAGGCAAGGTTTGAATCGCACTCGCTTCCCAAACCCTTCTCGAGCGCCTGTATGCTTAGATGTGAACCGAGAATCCCGACCGACATTATCTTTGCGGGTACCCCGTGGTACCGCATAACCGCTTCAAGGAACAATCAGGCCCACTGCTCCACTCAGATAACTAATCTTCCCGAATAAAGTGTGCACTCTTGGTCACCGGCCCACTACTACCCAGATCCGAGTGAACCCTCTCCTGTCCTCGCAACCTGCAGATAAAATCCATCGAAATCTCATCCCACTTCCATCGTGGAACACTTAACGGCCGCAATAAACCCGCAGTTTTTCGTCTCGGGGGCCTTCACTTGTTGACAAGTGAGACACCGCCAACAAACTCCGCTTATATCTCGCTTCATGCCCATCCACCGTAACGCCCGCTGAGATCTCGTACATCTTGGTACCTCCCGGGTGCCAAGTGAATGGGGAACTATGTGCCTGGCGAGCAACTCGCCGAACCTCAAGGCCATCCGACGCACAATCGACTTCTGACTCAAGCCTTCGTCCGTGCCACAACAAAGTCGAAATCGCCATCACCTTAACCATCTCGAGCAATCTCTCAACTTGGGATCACTTACCGATCGCCGATGATCCTCTCGCTTAAGCGATTTACCGAATCGATAGTTGGGCTACCTCGGCAGAACCTCTCCCAACAAGATCGCAACACGGTTCGCTTCAAACTCTTTCCGCAATTCAACTTGGGAGCTCAAAGAAAGCCGCTGAATGCGACGCCTTCCTACTTCGGGCCAGATCGCCCACAACATTGGCTTTTCCGGATGATACAAAATCTCACAAATGTAGTCCTTACTAACTCGAGCCACCTCCTCTCGCTTCATGTTCAACTCCTTCGAGTGAAGAAATATTTGAGGCTCGTGATCCGTGAACAATCAATCCTCTCACCATATAAGTAATGCCTCCAAATCTTTAGAGCAAAATAATCGCAGCCCAACTCCATATCATGAGTTGATAGTTCTTCTCATAAGGCTTCAATCACGGAAGCATAAGCTATCACCTTCCCATGCCGCATCAACACACAAACCTAAACCATACTTGGAAGCATCACTATAAACTATTTAAACCTCCTGCTCTTCCGAATCGCCAACACAAAGCCGCCGCAAGCCGAGCTTAAGCCGGGCAAAACTTTTCTCACATCTAGCATCCCAAACAAAGTCAACACCCTTCTTGGTCGACGGGTTAGGTGCCGCTTTAGCGAAAAGTCTTTCACTAAACGCCGTGAATAATAACTCGCTGCACTCCAAAAGTCGCAGATCTCTGGCGACCGCCGCCGGGCCCGCCCATGAGCTAATCGCTTCTATCTTTGCGGGTCCACCGCTATACCATCCGCCGACACGATATGTCCAAGGAAGGCTACTCTTCTAGCCAAAATTCACACTTAGAGAACTTTGCGAACAACTCGTTCTCACGCAATGTCACAAAACTTGCCTCAAATGCGAAGCATGGTCCTCCTTTGTCCCGAATAAATCAAAATGTCGTTTATGAATACGATGACAAAGTTATCCAAGAATGCCTTGAACACTGGCCCATCATGTCCATAAACGCCGCGGGGCGTTCGTGAGTCCGGAAAGACATGACCACGAACTCATAATGACCATACTCGATCCAACGCGTCTTCGGATATCTCAGATCTCGAATCCTCACCGATGGTACCTCGACTCAAATCAATCTTAGAAAACACCGAGGTTTCTCAAGTCGATCAAACAGATCATCTATACGCCGCAGGGGATACTTATTCTTCACCGTGACTTTATTCGGGCTTCTCTATAGTCTATACACAAGCGCATGGATCCATCCTTCTTCTTAACAAACAGAGATGTGCTTCCCACTGGGACACACTCTGACGGATGAAACCACGATCCAAAGATCTCTTGCAATCGCACTTTGAGTTCTCTCAACTCACCGGGCGCCATACGACACTGGCTTTGGAAATGGGAAGAGTCCCCTGCTCCACCAATGGTGAAGTCCAACTCCCGCCTCGGGGTAAACCCAAGAACTCTTCAGTGGAAAACATCCGCAAACTCTTGCACCACAGTGGACCATGTCAACAACCAACGCAAGATTACTATCTCCCGATGCCTTTGCCAAGAAGCCCCAAGCTCCTCGAGCCAACAATCTATGGGCTTTTCGCCGAGATCAGGCGGCAAGTTCCGCCCCGACACCGCGAACTTGAAGCTCGGCCTCGAGGCGCCTAAACACCACTTCTTTCCGCGGCAGCCTATCAAAGCATGGTTCTCGCCAACCAATCCATGCCAAGGATTACATCAAACCGCCATAGACAAAGACTATGAGGGTAGCCTCTAAAATCTCATCGATATCCGACCGCCATGCTTAACTCTATCGCTAGCTAACATACTCACACCCAAGGAGTGGCAACACACACACCAAACCCTAGAGGTTCGAGCTCCACACAAGCTTGTCTAACGAATGCATCGTAAACAAAGGAATGGGTCGAACCCAATCAAACAATACAAATGCATAGTGTCAGAAGACAAGCAACAGCACTCGCAATCGCATCATCAAGACGCTCCGCCTCCCGGCGAGTAGTGGCAAACACCCGCCCGCCATGGGCTGGTCCCCCCGGCCGCTAAATCTCGAGTGCAGACCGCCAAGTGCCCCTCCTGCCACATCAGTAGCAAGCACGGGCGATGCTCCACATGCACTATAATGTGCCTTTCCGCACTTGTTGCAATGAGTCGGCCGCTCGCCCCGCCCCCCGGGCGATCCCGGCTCTCACCGAGGTCGGCCACGATCTCGACCACTAGATCGCCCCGCCGGCGAAGTCGCCACTGGGCTTGAGCGGAAACCACTAGAAGTCCTGCATTTCCTCTTCTCGCCGAATATCACTGGCAAAGCCGAATCGACCGAGCCGGGCGCAATGTAATCCTCGTGATCGGGCGGATACTTCGGGTTATAAATCGTGGCCAACTCTACGCGCCGATCATAACTCTCGTGAGCGAGTGCTCGAACATCCCGAGCAACCTCCTTCCTCGCCCACAAATGAACTTCTTAGTCTTGAGCTCCTCGCTGGCAATGAGCTCCGGCATAAATAGCTATACTCAGAGAACTTCTTCTCATAGGCAAAGAATACTATCTCGATCCTCGCTTTCAGATTTGAGAAGGCCTCTCGCCATCTCCCCGCCGAGCCTCGCCATTAACATACTTAGCTCAACTTCGCTTCTAAAGAACTCCTGTGTGGTCGGAGAAGACCCACCTGGTCTAGCTCTATCTCTGTGGACTCCCACCACCACTCACCGTGTCGAGAGAACATGGGCCGCACATCTCGGCCTTTGTACATCCGGGCATCCCATAACTCAAGATGTACTCCATTCTTGCCAACCACCGATCGCCACAAGTGGGTTCTCTCGACGCATCAAATTCTCTTGGCTTCCACTTGGTGAAATCTTTCAACCACTTGCCAAACTCAGCAGCCTCCTCTCGCACTATCAAGTGGGTCCGATCGTCCCGATGACTCGCTTCTCCGGCTGAGCTACCGAGCTACCGGCTACCGAGTCGCTGGGGTGCTCGCCGCATGAGTCGTGGCCAACTAGGCTATCTCGTGCTCTAGACTCCTCTCTCTCATACGCTAGCCGCTCCCGAAGTCTCGCCGCCGCCATTAGGCCCATCATCATGTCTCTCATAGCGTAAATATCTCCTCTTGAGCCGCACCTTGAGGCATAGCAGCCTCCGCCTCTCTCGGGCAAGTTAACCCTCGGTGCCACGGCGGCCTACGAGCCTCGATATACTCGGCCGCTGGCTCAAGAAGATCTCTATTTGCGCCTGCACGGACTCGCTTCCACTACGTAACCCGTGATATCGGGCGATCTACACGGAAACCACAACGGGTTAGTCCACGCCGACTTTCTCTCACAACAAAGATGACACATGTGTACGTATATAGTATCATAAACAAAACCCTTAGCTTATTGAACTTAGACAAACTCGCGGCCTTGGAGGCCGGGAGATCATGGGAACACAACCTACAAACAAAGTTAGTCTACGTAATCTATGACTCGTGCTCGATACCAATCAGTAAAGACCCAACCCAAGATGGAACTAAATCTAGGTCTTTACTCAAAGATGCAAATTTAAAATATAAAAGGACCCAAATTGTGGTCGGATTAAAAGCTTTTCAAATATATGAGCTGGAAAACAATCAAAACAAAGTAAACATTCATTAGGCAAAACGAACCATTCAAATTAAAAAGTTGGATCGATCAAGATTTTTCCTTAAAAACATAAAATGGTTCAAATCATAGTTTTCCTACTGATCTAAGTCCAACTACATGTCAAATCCAAAAACAAGAAAATAAGACACGACAGAGTGTCAAGAAGATCCATGATCTCCCAGCCTCTCTCCGCTAGCCACCCCTGTGCCGTCCCAAGTTACCCGTGGAAGAAACCACGATAAGGGTGAGTATAAACATACTCAAGAAGAACCCCGACCGGGTACGATACGATGCAATCTATCATCTAGCAAACCTAGTACACATGCCACAAATATCAACACGGATCTTAGCTCAATGAGCTCACAAGGCAAATCCGAATCCACTAAGTCTCCTACTCCCGCCTAATGATTGGCTCTCAAACCAATCCCGACATCTCCAAGGGTCTTTCTCCTTGGCCAATTGATCACTCAAAACCGATCCCAAGATGTCCGACACCTCGAGGGTCTTTCTCCTCGACCAATTGATTAACTCTAAAGTTAATCCCAAAGGGGTGTCCTCAAGGGTCTCTTACCTCGCTTATAACTGACTATCGGAGAGTACCCAAGTCCGCTTTAAACAAGAAGGAACTCGTGTACTCACTAACATTAGCCCGGGAGCTTCTCCGAACCAAGCATTAACGCTGCAGGCGCGCGCACAACACATGCTCTTCTCGCAACCGGCGAAATGCGGGGCCTAAGGGCAAACTACGCGCCGTGCACGCATGCCTAAGACTCGAAACGGTGTCACCGATCACAGAGTGCGAGGCCCTCAAGACTCATCCAGGCAAACTGCACCACCGACAAGCTAAGAACCGCCAAGGTAGGCTTGCACCGCTAATGTGGTTCCGCCTAGCAGCTACAACCAGGCTTATGCCAATGAGGTAGCTAATCCTCACCGGGTCGCCGGGGAAGTAAGGTACGTTATGCTTTCGCTTCTACTCCCGACCTGGGGACAAGGTACGTTATGTCCGCCTCACCTCTAGATGATGACAAACCCTATCATACTAGCTTAGACTACCAAGCACGTGATTCCCGGCTAACATTCACAAAGACATCTATCATACATAGCCTAGCATGATACTACGTGCTTAAAGCAGAATCTCAAGCATGCCGGAAGAACAAACCTAGCATGGCACTAACATGTACAAAAAGGTAAAACATGCTAGCAAGAATTTAATCACTAGCTATCCTATCCACTAACATGCTCATAAAGGTAAACAAGCATACAAGGCACAATTAAGAAAGCATAGCAGGTCCACACAACCACTAGAGGGAAGTCCTTACACTGAAACAAGTGGAGAATAGCTATCACAACAAAAAGACCTCGAGCTTAATACTAACTCGAGCAACCTAGGCATAAATAAAGCATCCTAAGTAAATACATACAAAGCAGCCGTAAGCTTAGAAAACACAAAGGGATTGGTTCGGGAATTACCACCGAGAAGACACGGCCCGCAGCAAGGAGGGTGGCTTGGCGCCGCCGTGGCAGGGGCGGCGCGCGCTGGGCGCTGGCGCTGGCGCTGGGCGCGCGCACGCGCGGGCGGACGCGCAGGCGCGCAAGGCGGTGTGTGTGGCAGGCGAGGCGACGCGCGAGCGAAGCGCTCGGCTGGGTTGGCGCGCGGCGAGGGATCGCGCTGAGCGGGCGGGCAGCTGCGGCGGGCGACGCTGTCTGGGCGCGCGCGCGGCACTGCGGCGACCACGAGCGACGCCGCGCGGCTGCTGGCCACACGCGACGCCAAAGCGCGATGGTGTGCGACGGTGGGGCTTCCGTCGGCAGCGCGGCAGTGGCCGGGCGGCGCAGGTCGGGCGGCGTGGTCGTCGGCGCGCGCGGGGCCGGGGCAAGGGGGGGGGTGCGTGCGCGCTAGGGTCGGGTGGCCTGGGGTGGCTCGATGGTGTGGCTAGGGCTGCTGGCTAGGGTTTTAGAGAGAGAGAGAGAGAGAGAGAGAGAGAGAGAGAGAGAATGCGCTCTAAGGGGAAAAATTAGGGTTTCTTGATTTTCCTTCTTTTCCTTATTTTTAAATAGGTTAGAGACCTAAATTCCTTTCCCAAGGCTTTTTCTCATGTCCCGCTAAAGAAATTCTTTTCTTTTTCTTTTAATTAAGACTCTTTTCTTAAAACTCCACATTCACCATTTAGGGCAAGGCTCAAATCCCAAAAGATTCAATTAATTTTCCAATTAATTTTGTTATTAACCGGGAAGGAAAATGGGGCCGTTACACTACCTCAAGTGACAAAACTCTGGCTAGGCATACGAGGGCTCAACTCAAGCAACCATGCCTATGGCATCTCAACAAATCTCTGGCCGGATCTCTCAACATGCAGCAGCTAGCCCATCTCTAGGAGCTCACCAAGGAAGAGTGCTCAACTCTACCAAACATCTGAGGAAACATGGCTGTTAAACAACAGCAGGCTTGCAAGAGGGCAAAGATGTCTCTACATCTGCCTCAAGCCACAAACACGGCAACTTGCCAATCAATCGGGCGACTGGTGGAGACTCTGCTAGTCCACCTCTCTCAAGGGACTACCACTGTAAATCGCTGTACTCAAACAAAGACAGAACGGCACACCTCGGCCTCTGAACAGCAGGGCCTCCCAACACATGGATGCTAAACTCAAACCTGGCCAACTGCTTTACTACTAGCAGCAGGACTTTCTGAAACATCGAACTCTACAGGCATCCACTTGCCAAACTGGGCGGCTCCATCATCGCAAACAAACTCATCGGCATAAACCTGCTGAACATGCCCTCCCGGGAACCTCCGGGGCTACAAGAGCTACTCGGGGAAATGCTGAAACAAACTCACAATCGGGCTATCTCGTGCTCGGACGCTCACTACGCGCTACAAATCGCGCTGGTTTCCGCTCGATAGCTAAAGACTCGCTTCAAATCTCTCATGGTCGAGCACACTCGCCAAGGAGTTCACTGAGGCGCATAGCTCTCTACCTCCTCTAGGCAACTCAACTACAGTGGCCAATCTCTCGCCAACGGGTCTAAACGACTCGACGCGCCTCAACATCAACACGATCACCCAACTCCTTGGTCGGACATGCCAAGCGCCCCGCTTCCTCCGGGTTCGATCAACATATCGCGACCGCACAAAGCACCTCCACCTCTCACTAGGGGCAAAGAATCGGGCCACAAATGGCCAACGGAGACTAAGCTCGCTCCCTCGCGATGACGCCCTGTGGCATCCGAATCTATCTCGATACCTCAACAAGTCGCTAAATAATGCTCAGATCGCGGATGTTGGCATGATGGCTCTCTAAGCCCAAACCAACAACGAGTCGTAACTCGCCGCCTCCGCTCCACAACTATACACAAGGCATACACTAGATGAAAAGTATTGTAAATTTACCCCTTTCTTTAAAACAAGAAACTTAGGCGCACTGATGATCGCTTGAGTGCGTGATGATCATGGAAAACGACTCTACAACAAAGGTCGCCTACGTAATCTATGACTCAACTCGATACCAACTCAGAACGACCCGACCCGAATGGGGTTCTAAATAAGCCGTTACCTCAATACATGCATACAAATCTACAGAAAATTTGCAAGAAGGTGTTCGAATTCTAAGTAAAAACTCAAACATAAACATCCATTTAAAATCAAAAGAATTCTTAAACTCGCCCCTGCTTTCCAAGCACCTGTTCCAAGACAAATACATTTACAAAACTTACTCTGATCAGAGATTTATTTAAATCATACAATCTTTATAACAATGCTAGAATCCGGAAATACATTCAAAAAACACACTAGGGCTCCGTGCCCAACTACATGCATTCAGAGAACATTTAAATCATAAACATAAAACTCAGAGTTGAACAACGGGTTTTCCATGATCACAGCTCCTCCTCCAGCCATCCCGTCTCGCACCATGGATACGTGTGAAAAACCACAAAATAAGGGTGAGTAACGAATTACTCAAGAAGAATCCCCAACCGGGGTACAATACGATATAATTAGTCATCTAGTACCAAAGCATGCAAGCAAACAGCCTACCAACATGCATCATGGCTCAACGAGCTCATAAAACAAGATCTGAGTCATCTAAGTCTCCTACTTCCGCCTAATCGGGATTGGATACATCGACCAATCTCGACATCACCGAGGTATCTCGCTACTCGGGGAATACATCGATCTCTAGAATGTCCTCAAGGGCCTCCTTGCCCTTGCACTAAACTGGACTTATGGGAGAGTACCCGAAGTCAAGCTCTAACGGAAGAATGGTGTACTCACGACATTAGCCCGAGGAAGCTCTCCGAACCGGCAACTAACGCAGGCGCGCGACATCGCATGCTCTCGCAACCGGCAGAAATGCGGGGCCTATAGGCAAACCACGCGGGCCGTGTGAACATGCCTATGACTCTAAGCGTGTCACCGATCACAATAGCGCGAGACCCTCGGCGCCATCTATGCAAACCGATCCACCGACTAAGCTAAGAACCGCCAAGGTAGGCTTACACCGCTAATGTGGTTCCGCCTAGCAGCTACAACCAGGCTATTGCCCGGTGGGTAGCTAAGTCCACAACCGGCGGGTCGGGGGGGTAGCAAGATACGTTATGCTTCGCACACTTTACTCTCTACCTGAGCTAAATCCACCTTGGCTACCGAGGGGGGGTAGCAAGATACGTTATGCTTCGCACACTTTACTCCCGATTAGTGGGGACAAAGTACGTTATGTCCACTCAGCCTCTAGATGATGAAAAACCCTACAACTCTATCTAAGAGTACAGAGCAAAAAGCAATGATTCCTGGCTAGCAAACAAAAACCGACATCAATCACACTAACCTAGCATGATACTACGAGCTTAAGCAGGAATCACAAGCATGCTGGCAGAACAAACCTAGCATGGCACTAACATGTAAAATCAAGCAAACATGCTAGCAAGAAATCAAACAAAGCTGCTCTATTATTATCATGCTCATAATAACAAGAAACAAGCAAGGCATATCATGAAAAATATCGCAGGGCCCACACAACTCCGGTATGAAATCCTTACCTGGTCGGAAGGCAACAACACACAATAAAAATAACTGCGATCGAACCCGAGCAACCTATAACGAGCCAAACAAACACATCAATAATCACACAATAGGCCTAAATACAATAAAATAAACAGGGCTCAGCTCTGGAGCAACTCACGAGGCGCGGCTGACACGCGAACGAGCCGGCCAGACGGGCTAGGCAAAGAGACCGAGGCCGGGCCGGGCGCTACTGGGACTAGCTGGGCGCACGACACGGGCGCGCGCGGGCCGGGCAAGCAATAGGGCGAGGGCGCGCGACACAGGCAAGGGGACGCGCGACACGGGCGCTTGGACGCGTGATCGAGCTGGGCTCGGCACAGAGCGACGCGGCTCGAGGTTGGACGACTCGAGCGCGGATGGACACGAGCTGGGCGAGCTCGGGCTGGCGACACGACGGCCTAGGCTAGGGCGCTCTCGGGCTGGGCGACACTTGGGCGAGCTGGGGCTCGGGTTGGTCGAGGCTGGCACGGCGCGGGCGAGCTGGGGCTGTTCTAGCTTGGGCTGGGCTTGGGCGAGCCAAGGGGCTGCTCGGGCTAGGGGGGCTCTAGGAGAGAGAGAGAGAGAGAGAGAGAGAGAGAGAGAGAGAGAGAAAAGAGAAAAATAAAAAGAAAAGAAAAATGAATTTGGAAAAGAAAAGGAAAATGGGAAATAAAAAGGAAAAATAAGGATTTTATCCAAAATCCATCCTTATCCACTTTTAACCTTAAAATCCCATTTCCCGGCTTTCTCCTTCGAGACCCAACTGAAGCAACCTTTTCCAATAAATCAAACTCACTTAAATCCAACTCCCAAAGCAACACTAAAGGGCCGGGCTCAAATTCCAAAGGAAACACACAACCAACCATCACTTTGCCAAAGCCCAAACCACAACCGAGCATCCAACCGACTAGCACAAACACCACGGGACTCGCAGCCACCAACAAACAAGCCTAGACAAAGGCAAAAGCTACCTCGAAGCTCTGAAAACCACAAATCCTGCCCGGAGAGCCAAAAGACCAAAATACCCCCAAGGGTCAAAACCGCTCTAAAGACCCAACCAACAACCGAAACTTGACCCGAAGGCACCTCAAAAACTGGAATAGGAAACTAGGCTGTTACATGATCTCTCAACATGCAGGAGCTAGCTCCACTCTAGGAGCTCTTCAAGGAAGAGAGTGCTCAACTCTACCAAACATCTAAGGAAACTGGGCTGTTAAACAACAGCAGGCTTGCAAGGGGGCAAAGATGTCTCTACATCTTCCTCAGGCCACTAACACGGCAACTTGCCAATCAATCGGGCGATCGGGTGGAGACTCGCTAGTCCACCTCTCTCAAGGGACTTCCACCACCAATCGCTGTACTCAAACAAAGACAGAACGACACACCTCGGCCTCGAATGACAGCAGGCATCCCAACACACGGATGCTAAACTCAAACCTGGCGAACCTCTTTACTACTAGCAGCAGGACTTTCTAAAACATCGAGCTCTACATGCATCCACTTGCCAAATCGGGCGGCTTCATCATCGCCAACAATCTCATCCGAATAAACTCGCTGATCATGCCCTCTCTGAACCTCCGGCTACAAGAGCTACCGGGGAAATGCTGAAACAAACTCGCCACCGGGCTATCTGTGTCTCGACTCTCACTACGCGCTACAACCCGCTCGGGTCTCCGCTCGATAGCTAAAGACCGCCATCAAACCTCTCATGGCCGGAGCACACTCGCCAAGGAGTCTCACTGAGGCGTGCTAGCCTCTACCCCCTCCACTACGCAACTCAATCGCCAGGCCAACCGCTTGCGGGCCTAACAACCCCGGACGCGCCTCAACATCAACACGATCACCCAACTCCTCGGTCGGACATGCAAAGCATTCTCGCCTCTCGAGTGCGATCAACACAATGGCGATCCGCACAAAGAACCTCCACCATCTCACTAGGGGAAAAGTAAACAACCGGGCCACAAATGGCCTTTGGGAGTCTAAGCTCGCTCCTCTCGAACGATGTCCTGTGGGCATCCGAATCTACTTGGATACCTCAACAAGTCGCTAAACATCGCCGCGATCGCGAAAGTTGGCATGATGGCGCTCTAAGCCCAAACCAACAACGAGTCAGAACCTGCTCGTCTCCGCTCCACAACTCTACACAAGGCAAAAACTAGATGAAAAGTATTGTAAATTCTTACCCCTTTCTTTAAAACAGTAAAGTTAAGCGCACTGATGATGACCGCTTGAGGCCGATGATCATGGAAAACGACCTACAACAAAGGTCGGGCCTACGTAATCTATGACTCGAGCTCGATACCAATCAGAATAACCCACCCAAAGGGGTTCTAAAATAGGCCGTTACCTCAATGCATGCATTCAAATCTACAGAAAATTTGCAATATGGTGTTCGGATTCTAAGTAAAAACTAAAACATAAAACATCCATTTAAAAATCAACATCATTTCCTGAAACCTGTCCCTGTTTCCAAGCACTTGTTTCAAGACAAATACATTTCCAAAACTTACTCTGATCAGAGATTTATTTAAAACATACAAGCTTTGCAATAGTTACAACAATGCTAGAATCCGGAAATACATTCAGAAAACACCCTATGGCTCCGTGCCCAACTACATGCATTCAGAGGACATTTAAATCATAAACGTAAAACTCAGAGTTGAACAAAGGGTTTTCCATGATCACAGCTCCTCCTCCAGCCATCCTGTCGCGCACCATGGTTACCTGTGGAAAAACCACAAAAATAAGGGTGAGCAACGAATTACTCAGTAAGAATCCCCAACCGAGGTACAATACGATATAATCAGTCATCTAGTACCAAAGCATGCAAGCAAACAGCTACCAACACAGATCATAGCTCAACGAGCTTACAAGGAAAGATCTAGAATCATCGGAAGTCTCCTACTTCCAGACTAATGATTGGTTATCCTAACCAATCCTAGGACATCACCGAGGTATCTTTCACTCGGGGGATTGTTCAGCTCAAAAATTGATCCCAAGGATGTCCTCAAGGGCCTCTTTGCCCTTGCTACTAATTTGGACTTACGGGAGACTACGCGAAGTCTGGCTCTAACGAAAGGAATGGTGTACTCACGGCATTAGCCCGGGAGCTCTCCAACCAAAGAACTAACGCGCAGTGCGCAAGAAACCACATGCCGCCGCAACCGGCGAAATGCAGGGGCCTAAGGGCAACCACGCGCCGTGCACGCATGCCTATAACTCAAGCGTGTCACCGATCACGCGAGAGCGAGGCCCCGCGCCATCATCTGCGGCAAACAACCACCGACCTGAAGCTAAGAACCGGCCAAGGTAGGCTTACACCGTTGGCAGGGTTCCGCTCTAGCAGGCTACAAACTAGGCTAATGCCGATGTTGGTAGCTAAATCCACATCGGCGGGTCGGGGGGGGGGGGGGAAGCAAGATACGTTATGTTGCGCACACTTTACTCCCGACCTGTGGGGACAAAGTACGTTATGTCCGCTCAGCCTCTGAATGATGACAAACCCTACAACTCTATCTAAGAGTACAAAGCAAATAAATGATTCCTGGCTAGCAAGCAATGACCGACATCAATCACATTTACCTAACATGATACTATGAACTTAAGCAGGAATCACAAGCATGCTAGAAGAACAAACCTAGCATGGCACTAACATGTAAAATCAGGCAAACATGCTAGCAAGAAATCAATCATAGCTGCTCTATTACTATCATGCTCATAACAGTCAGCAAACATACAAGACATATCATGAAAATTTCGCAGGGCCCACACAACTCGGGTAAGAAATCCTTACCTGGTCGGAAGGCAACAACACACAATAAAACTAACTGCGATCGAACCCGAGAAACCTATAGCGAATCAAACAAACACATCAATAATCATAAAATAGGCCTAAATACAATAAATAAACAGGGCTCGGCTCGGGAGCAACTCACGAGGCGCGGCTGACATGCGAACGAGCCGGCTGCACGGGCGAGGCAACTGCTGGGCGCTGAGGAGCTCAGGGCTAGGCGCTGGCGCTCTGGTTCGGTGGCTGTGGCGATGTGCTGCGCGCGAGCGACACAGGGGCGCGAGGGCGCGGTCGCTAGCGACGATGATGGCTGGCACGGTGGCACGCGCGCGGGACCAGCCGATCGGGCAAGCTACTGTGGTGCACGGGCCGGGCAGCGAGAGCTGTGGATGAGGGGCGCGACACAAAGACAATGCGTGGCGCTAGGATCTGGCGGCGACGGGGCTGGGCAGGACACAGGCGACGACGCACTGCAGGCGAGCCGGGGCTCGGCCGCGACGACGCACTGTGGCAGTGTAGGGGCTCGGGCTGGCAACCTGAGCTGGGCGAGGCTCATTCAACGCGAGCAGTGGGTGGGCTAGCTCGGGCTGGGGCTTGGGCGAGCAGGCTGGGCGACCAAGGGGCTGGCTCGGGCTGGGGCTAGCTCAGGCTGGGCTAGCTCGGGGAGAGAGAGAGAGAGAGAGAAAAGGGATTTTGAAAAGAAAAGGGAAAATGGGAAAATAAAAAGAAAATGGGGATTTTAATCCTATTTTCCATCCTTATCCAAATTAAAACCTTAAAATTCCATTTCCCGGCTTCCTCCTTCGAGACTCGATGTAACAACCCGACCCGAAAGGGGTTTCTAAAATAGGCCGTTACCTCAATGCATGCATACAAATCTACAGAAAATTTGCAAGATGGTGTTCGGATTCTAAGTAAAAACTAAAACATAAAACATCCATTTAAAAGTCTACATCAATTCCTAGAACCTGTCCCTGTTTCCAAGCACCTGTTCCAAGACAAATACATCTACAAAACTTAATCTGATCAGAGATTTATTTAAAACATACAAACTTTACAATAGTTACAACAATGCTAGAATCCGGAAATACATTCAAAAAACACCCTAGGGCTCTGTGCCCAACTACATGCATTCAGAGGACATTTAAATCATAAACATAAACATAAGACTCAGAGTTGAACAACGGGTTTTCCATGATCACACGCCTCCTCCTCCTCCACCCATCCCTGCCTCGCACCATGGTTACCCGTGGAAAACCACAAAATAAGGGTGAGTAACGAATTACTCAAGAAGAATCCCCAACCGGGTACAATACGATATAATCACCATCTAGTACCAAAGCATGCAAGCAAACAAGCTACCAACACAGATCATAGCTCAACGAGCTCATAATGCATGATTCGAGTCATCGGAAGTCTCCTACTTCCGGCCTAGGGATTGGATACACTGACCAATCCTGGACATCACCGAGGTATCTTTCACTCGGGGGGGAATGCACTGATCCTAAGAATGTCCTCAAGGGCCTCTTGCTCTTGCTGCAAATCTGGACTTACGGGAGATTACCCGAAGTCAGGCTCTAACTGAAGGAATGGTGTACTCACGACATTAGCCCGGGGGAGCTCTCCGAACCGGCAAGTAACGCGTGTGCGCGCACACCGCATTCTGCTGCAACCGACATAAATGTGGGGGCCCAAGGACAAACTACGCGGGCCAGGTACGCATGCCTAAGACTCGGAAGCGGTGTCACTGATCACAGTAGTGCGAGGCCTCGCAGCCATATCAGGCAAAGATGATCCACCGACCTGAAGCTAAGAACCGGCCAGGGCAGGCTTACACCAATGGCAGGGTTCCGCTCTAGCAGGCTACAAACTAGGCTTATGACGAAGTGGGTAGCTAAATTCCACAACCGGCGATTGGGGGGGCTGCGCACACTTTACTCCCGACCAGTGGGGACAAAGTACTTTATGTCCGCTCTCATCCTCTGGATGATGACAAACCGTACAACTCTATCTAAGAGTACAGGGTAAAATCAATGATTCCTGGCTAGCAAACAATGACCGACATCAATCACATTTACCTAGCATGATACTATGAGCTTAAGCAGGAATCAAAAACATGCTGGCAGAACAAACCTAGCATGGCACTAACATGTAAAATCAGGCAAACATGCTAGAAAGAAATCAATCAAACTGCTCTATCTCTAACATGCTCATAACAGTCAGCAAACAAGCAAGGCATATCATGAAAATATCGCAGGGCCCACACAACTCCGGTAAGAAATCCTTACCTGGTCGGAATGCAACAACACACAATAAAATTAACTGCGATCGAACCCAAGCAACCTATATCGAGCCAAACAAACACATCAATAATCATAAAATAGGCCTAAATACAATCAAATAAATAGGGCTCGGCTCGGGAGCAACTCACACGCACGACGATCGACACGCGAACGAAGCCGGGCCGCAGGGCGCGAGGCAACTAAATGGTCGGGCCGAGCCGCTCGGCGCTGGCTACGCGTGGACGGGCGCGCGGGTGACACTGGGGCGCGCGGGCGACACAAGGGCGATCGGGCGCGGGCGCTAGGTCGGCTGGGCGCTGGCGCGCGGCGGGGCTCGGCACAAGGATGGCGAGCAGGCGCGAGCTCGATGAGCTACAGGGACGCGCGCGCGGGGCGACGCGACGCGACGGCTACAGGGCACGCGGGCTGGCACGACGAGTTACATGGACGAGGGCACGCGACACGGCATAGTGCGCGGACGAGACGGCCTGAACGAGGGCTCGGGCTGGCGACTCTAGCACTGGGCGACACTGTGCGACGCGGGCGAGGGGCTCGGGCTGGCGACACAATGCGCCAAATGGTCGGGTCGGGCTAGCTCTGGGCCGGGCTTGGGCGAGCAGTCGGGCGACCAAATAAATGGCTCTGCTAGTGGGGGCTCGGGGAGAGAGAGAGAGAGAGAGAGAGAAACAAAAAAGAGAAAAATAAAAGAAAAAATGAGAATTTAGAAAATAAAAGGGAAAATTGGAAAATGGGGATAAAAGGAAAATAATGGGATTTTATCCATTTAATCCATCCTTATCCACTTTTAAAACCTTAAAATCCCATTTCCCGGCTTCCTCCTTCGAGACCCGACCTAAGCAATCTTTCCAATAAATAAAACTCACTTAAATCCAACTCCCAAAGCAACACTAAGGGCCCAGGCTCGAATCCCAAAGGAAACACACAACCAACCATCACTTAGCCAAAGCTCAAACCACAACCGAGCATCCAACCGACTAGCCCAACCACCTCGGGACTCGCAGCCAACAACAAACAAGCCTCGACAAAGGCAGGAGCTACCTCGAAGCCCTGAAAACCACAAATCTTGCCCTGATAGCCAAAAGACCAAAATACCCCCAAGGGTCAAAACCGCTCTAATGACCCAACCAAACAACTGAATCTTGACCCGAAGGCACCTCGAAAACTGGAATAGGAAACAAGGCTATTACAATACTCCCTCCTTTTAAGACTTTCGTCCTCGAAAGTCCTAAGACGAAATAGCTCCAGGAAAACTCCACTGATCCAGCCAACATAACTTCTCGGCCAAGACAACACTAGCCCTCTTCGAGAACCAAACCCTCTTGGGTTCTCAAAAACTCAAGGCCACAATGCCATCCAGACTGGGCATACACTGAACTCCGAAGGGAACAGACAGTAACCACATCCTCAACTCGCACCAACTCTCAAACGGTGCTACTCTCAGCAAACTCGAGGACAGGCCACAAGCTCTGAAACTCTACACCACGCATTGGAAAAACTCCTCCAGAAGCTCACAGCTGCTAACAAACAGCCTCAACACTACACCATGCTGGCCAAACAACTAAACCTCCCAGGTTCTAGAAAACCAAACGGCCTACTCTTACTTCACAGAGATCAGCGAACCTCAATCCTTGCCTACAACCTTAACGAAATCCAGTCGAATCACCAACTGGCGACTGATCAAAAAGGCAAGTTGCACCATCCTGGTACACCCAACGGCTAACAATACTACACCAAATTAAACTTCACCACGCCACCTCTAAAAGACAAGGGCCAGGCACAGGCTCCACTCGGCCAAACCAACAAACTAGAACTCCTAATCGGCCGAACGAAAACTTTTCGGAGCAAACCTACCAGCAACTGGCCAAAGAGAACACTACCAGGCAAGGAAACCACCAAAATTCCTCTCAAGGAAAACTCGGGCTGCAAGGACTAAACCATCACGCAGCTATCTGCGGCACAACACCTTGAGGAAAACAGCTCAACGGATTTACCAACCAAAGCCACGGCCCCTCTGTGCCAACCCACTCAAACGAGGCTCCGCTATCGCCAACTGCGAACGCACAACAACTAGGAGCAAAGCCCGAGAAGGGCTTGCTCAGCAGAACTCAACCCAACTTATAACGACCAACGCTCGCCTCCAAGCTACAACTCAACTCTTAAATTCCAACTGGCTACGCAAAGGACTTCTCTTTATAGCTTAAGCCTAACTCAACTTCCAACCAGAAGCTCCACTCCCGAAACCTCACGAGGAAAATGGATAACGACAACCTCAAAGCTTACGGATCCTGAGCCACACGAATCCGCAAGACTACCTCAGAAGCTAACACTCGAGGCTGACATCCATGGAGCAACTCAACCACCACAGAGACTAGGGGGAAAGGGAAATCTTCAATCCCCAAAGAACCAACAACTTGCCAGAAACAACCCTTACTGGCTGTCCTCCGCCCTTGCGGGGACAAACAACTCTTGCTTGCTAACAACACAAAGCAGTGGACCTCTAGTCGGGCCGATCGCCGCTCTACTCGATCCACTACACAACTCAGAGCTGTCGACTCTCGCCAAACGGGAAACGACTTCCCAAAGAAGCAAACCTGTAAAGGCAATGAACTTCACACACGCTCGCTGACTTGCTCAAACCCAAGGCGACAGCAACCAACTCTCTTGGAAGCAACAACCAAGGGAAAACTCAACCAATCGGATCACCAATCCGGAACTAACAGCACTTGCTCAACTGTCGAGGGAGGGGTCAACTCCCAAAACTTCCTGACTAGGAATAAGACCTCAGGGCAATGCCCTCCAGCTAGAACCGAACTAGCTCTAGAAACAACAAGAGGACCAAACCTTGGCCCAACACTCACAAGAGGCAAAACAACCCTTATTGCAGCCTCTAGAACACCATCCTAGAGTCCGCCTAACTGGACAAACAACTGGTACCAAGCAGCCAACAAACTTTTCCTTCTTGCTAGCACCACTACCATCAACTCATGGCTACGGGAGAAATCTAACAACTCCCAGAAGGAAACGGCTCTTACAAGTAGACAACCGAAGGACAGAGAGCTCCACATACGCTCACTGTCTTGCTCCACTAGAGCAACAACATCTAAATCTCATGGGGCAACAACAGGGGTCCACCTCAGACTGAACCTCCAAATGCCAAACGGGGCAACTCAACATCCTGGAAACAGGAAAACAACCAACAGGGCACGAACCACTCGCCCCACGAGCGAAACTAATTTCTAGCAGCTCCAAACCACACCTTGTTCAACACCAAGCATCAACTTTCCACCGCACTTGAACCAATCCGGACTCTACTCCAAACAAACACTAGCTTGCTAGTCTACCAAGACTGCTAGCAACTCAATCGAGGCTACAAACTACACGGCTCCAGCTTGCCAACTAAAACTCACTAGCTGGGCATAACTGAGCTCTGGAGAGGCTCTCCTCAACCTAGGGTTCTTCGGCAACCCTCGACACACACTGTCGACTAACGAGCTAACAACCAACTGCCTGAACAGGCACAACTCTCTCCAGCATCTCAACCATGCTGGCCAACTCCAACTCCTTGGGAACCAAGAGGACCCAAAACGCTACCGAATACGTCGTCCTCCTACTCAAACATCAGCCACAACAAGGCTTCTACCCAAGGAAAGGATCCAAACAACTCTCTTAGCCAAGGCGATCGTAAAATCGCGCGCTTTGCTACCATCAGCACTTGTTCAGTTTCCAACTGAACTCCAACTGAATGAACACCAAAAGTTCCAACTCCACACGATGCTCAAAGCTGAGGCAACCTTGCTCTACCAAGGCATAACCATGCCACACCGAACTTACTTTATACCAAGCCTCTACCAAGGGTGCTTACCCATAAGGCATCCAAAACCTCTCCCAAGGCAAACACTAGATGAAAAGTATTGTAAATTCTTACCCCTTTCTTTAAAACAGTAAACTTAGGCGTACCTGATGACTGTCGGAGTGCTGATGATCATGGAAAAACGACCTACAACAAAGGTCAGTCTACAGAATCTATGACTCTGAGCTCTGATACCAACTTGTAACAACCCGACACGAAAGGGGTTCTAAAATAGGCCGTTACCTCAATGCATGCATACAAATCTACAGAAATTTTGCAAGATGGTGTTCGCATTCTAAGTAAAAACTAAAACATAAAACATCCATTTAAAAGTCAACATCAATTCCTGGAACCTGTCCCTGTTTCCAAGCACCTGTTCCAAGACAAATACATTTACAAAACTTACTCTGATAAGAGATTTATTTAAAACATACAAACTTTACAATAGTTACAACAATGCTAGAATCTGGAAATACATTCAGAAAACACCCTAGGGCTCCGTGCCCAACTACATGCATTCAGAGGAAATTTAAATCATAAACATAAACATAAGACTCAGAGTTGAACAACGGGTTTTCCATGATCACAGCTCCTCCTCTAACCATCCTGTCTCGCACCATGGTTACCTGTGGAAAAACCACAAAAATAAGGGTGAGTAACGAATTACTCAATAAGAATCCCCAACCGGGGTACAATACGATATAATCAGTCATCTAGTACCAAAGCATGCAAGCAAACAACTACCAACACAGATCATAGCTCAACGAGCTCATAATGCATGATCTGGAGTCATCGGAAGTCTCCTACTTTCGGCCTAGGGATTGGATACATTGACCAATCCTGGACATCACTGAGGTATCTTTCACTCGGGGGGGAATGCACTGACCCCAAGAATGTCCTCAAGGGCCTCTTGCCCTTGCTGCAAATCTGGACTTACGGGAGAGTACCCGAAGTTAGGCTCTAACGAAAGCAATGGTGTACTCACGACATTAGCCCGGGGGAGCTCTCCGAACCGGCAACTAACTCGTGTGCGCACACACCGCATGCTGCTACAATCGGCGTAAATGTGGGGGCCCAAGGACAAACTACGTGGGCCAGGTACGCATGCCTAAGACTCGGAAGCGGTGTCATTGATCACAGTAGTGGAAGGCCCTCGGCACTCATCTCAGGCAAAGATAATCCACCTACCTGAAGCTAAGAACCGGCCAGGGCAGGCTTACACCGATGGCAGGGTTCCGCTCTAGCAGGCTACAAACTAGGCATATGCCGAAGTGGGTAGCTAAATTCCACAACCGGTGATCGGGGGGGCAAGCAAGATACTTTATGCTGCGCACACTTTACTCCCGACCAGTGGGGACAAAGTACTTTATGTCCGCTCTCAGCCTCTAGATGATGACAAACCCTACAACTCTATCTAAGAGTACAGAGTAAAATCAATGATTCCTAGCTAGCAAACAATGACCGACATCAATCACATTTACCTAGCATGATACTACGAGCTTAAGCAGGAATCATAAGCATGTTGGCATAACAAACCTAGCATGGCACTAACATGTAAAATCAGGCAAACATGCTAGCAAGAAATCAATCAAACTGCTCTATCTCTAACATGCTCATAACAGTCAGCAAACAAGCAAGGCAGATCATGAAAATATCGCAGGGCCTACACAACTCCGGTAAGAAATCCTTACCTGGTCGGAAGGCATCAACACACAATAAAATTAACTGTGATCGAACCCGAGCAACCTATATCGAGCCAAATAAACACATCAATAATCATAAAATAGGCCTAAATACAATAAAATAAACAGGGCTCGGCTCGGGAGCAACTCACGAGGAGCGGCTGATACGCGAACAAGCCGGCTGCACGGGCGAGGTAGCTAAAGAGCTGGCTGGGCGCTGGCGCACTGGCTCGGGCCCTGGGCTGCGCGCGGACAGGCGTAGGCGTTAGGTCGGTTGGGCGCTGGCGAGCCGCGCGGCTCGCCACAGGGACAGCGCGCGGGCGCGAGCTTGACGAGCTACAGGGACGCGCGCGCGGGGCGACGTGATGCGATGGCTACAGGGCACGCGGGCTGGCACGGCGAGCTACAGGGACGAGGGCGCCCGACACGGCACAGTGCCCGGACGAGACGGCTTGGGCGAGGGCTAGGGCTGGCGACGCTGGCACTAGGCGACACTGTGCGACGCGGGCGAGGGGCTCGGGCTGGCGACACAGGGCGCGCAGGGTCGGGCTCGGCGAGTCTGGGCCGGGCTAGCTGGCCGGGCTTTGGGCTTGGGAAAGCAGTCGGGCGACCAAATGGGGCTGGCTCGTGCTAGGTGAGGGGGCTCGGGGAGAGAGAGAGAGAGAGAGAGAAAAAGAGAAAAATAAAAGAAAAAATGGGAATTTAGAAAATAAAAGGGAAAATGGGAAAATGGGAATAAAAGGAAAATAATGGGATTTTATCCATTTAATCCATCCTTATCCACTTTTAAAACCTTAAAATCCCATTTCCTGGCTTCCTCCTTCAAGACCCGACCGAAGCAATCTTTCTAATAAATAAAACTCACTTAAATCCAACTCCCAAAGCAACACTAAGGGCCTGGGCTCGAATCCCAAAGGAAGCACACAACCAACCATCACTTAGCCAAAGCCCAAACCACAACCGAGCATCCAACCGACTAGCCCAAACACCTCGGGACTCGCAGCCAACAACAAACAAGCCTCGACAAAGGCAGGAGCTACCTCGAAGCCCTGAAAACCACAAATCCTGCCCGGGGAGCCAAAAGACCAAAATACCCCCAAGGGTCAAAACCGCTCTAATGACCCAACCAAAAACCCGAATCTTGACCCAAGGCACCTCAAAACGGAATAGGAAATCAGTTGTTACACTCCAAATCGAAGCAATCTTTTTCAATAAATAAAACTCACTTAATCAGCCTCCCAAAGCAACAACATTTCAGGGCAAGCCGATCTCAAAGGAAGCATTCAAACAACCATAACATTGTTAAAGCCCAAACCACACCGAAGCTTCCAACCGATTAGCTCAAACACCTCGGGATTTCGCAGCCAACAACAAACAAGCCTCGACAAAGGTCGGAGCTACTCGAAGCTCAAAATTCACAAATCGCGCCGGGAGTTAAAGACAAAATACTCTCAGGGTCGAAGCAAACTAATGACTGACTCAAACAACCAATTAAATCTTGATTGAAGGCATTTTCAAAACTGGAATAGGAAACTGAGCTGTTACATTTTCTATTCCAGTTTTCGAGGTGCCTTCGGTTCAAGATTCGGTTGTTCGGTTGGGTCGTTAGAGCTGTTTTGACCCTTGGGGGTATTTTGGTCTTTTTTCTCCCCGAGCAGGATTCATGGATTTTCAAGACTTCAAGGTAGCTTCTACCTTTGTCGAGGCTTGTTTGTTGTTGGGTGCGAGTCTCGAGATGTTTGGGCTAGTCGTTTGGAAGTTCGGTTGTGGTTTGGGTTTTGGCAAAGTTATGGTTGGTTGAGTGCTTCCTTTGGGATTCGAGCCCTGGCCCTTATTGTTGATTTGGGAGTTCGATTTAAGTGAGTTTTATTTATTGGAAACGGTCGCTTCAGTCGGGTCTTGAAGGAGGAAGCCGAGGAATGGGATTTTCGGGATTTTAAGGTTATTTAAAAAATGGATAAGGATGGAAAATAAGGAAAAAATCCCATTTTTCCTTTTTCTCTCTCTCTCTCTCAATCTCTCTCTCCTCGAGCCCAGCCCTAGCCTTAGCCGCCCAGCCCGAGCCTAGCCCTAGCTCGCCCAGCCCAGCTCGCCCAAGCCAGAGCCCCTAGCCGCCCAGCCCGCCGAGCCCAGCCTCTACTCGCCGGCACCGCGCTGCACCCGAGCCCCGCTTGCCTGTTGTTGCATCACCCACCCGAGTCTCTCGTGACAAGGTCGCATCACTGCTCCCGTCCGCGCCCGAGTCTCCAAGATCTTAGCCGCCGCGCGCGGATCGCGCGCCCTCGTAGCTCGCGCGTGCGCGATCGCAAGGCCCTGGAGCCGCCGCCGCCGCTCTCTCACGTGTCCTCTCAGAGCTCGCCGTGTCGCCCGCCCGCGCGTTCCTCGTGGTCGAGCCGCGCCGCACGCCATCGCCCCGCTTGAGCTCGCGCTGCGTGCCGCGCGCGCCCTTAGGTCGCCCTCGCTGGTCTCGCGCGCAGCTGGGCGCCCCAACGCCCAGCCCGCGCCCATCCGCTTCCTCTCGCGCCCAACACCGCCTCGCCTGCGCAAAACTGCTTGTTCGCGTGTCAGCCGCGCCTCGTGAGTTGCTCCCAAGCCGAGCCCTATTTATTTTATTATATTTAGGCCTATGGTTTGTGATTATTTTTATGTTTGTTAGGTTCTCGTCAGCTAGCTCGGGTTCGATCGCAGCTTAGGTTTCTTGTGTGTTGTTGCCTTCTGGCCAGGTAAGGATTTCTTACCGTGGTTGTGTGGACCCTGCGATATTATCATGATGTGCCTTGTATGCTTGTTGACTGTTATGAACATGATAGTGATAGGGCAGCTATGATTGATCTCTTGCTAGCATGTTTGCCTAATTGTACATGTTAGTGCCATGCTAGGTTTGTTCTTCCAGCATTCTTATGATTCCTGTTTTAAGTTCGTAGTATCATGCTAGGTAAGTGTGATTGATGTCGATTATTGTTTGCTAGCCAGGAATCATTTACTCTATACTCTTAGCTAGTGTTGTAGGGTTTGTCATCATCCAGAGGCTGAGAGCGGACATGTAACGGCCCAGGTTTTCATCCCGGTCTTCTAGGTATGCCCTAGGGGTATTTTGGTAATTTGGTCAGGCTGTCAGGGCCGTTTATGTCTTTTTCCAGTTGCTAAAATTATTGGATGGATTTATGTAAGTTTTTTAGGCTTTGTGGTTGGGTTTGAGCATGGATAGATGCAAAAGTAAAAATAAAGGAAAATTGTGTTGCAGCTGGGATTCGAACCCGGGTCTCCAGGAAAGCCTGTGGGGATGCGTGCCAGTTGAGCTATGGAGAGCTCTTGTTGCTCTTTTCGCGTCATATCTTTGTTAACCTTGGATCTTTGGAGTTTGGGTGCATTTGGTTAAATGAAAAGAAATTAGGTTTTTGTGTTTTCTTCTCCAAACCTCCATGGCCGCCCAACCCTCTTCTCTTCCAAGCCCCTTACCGTGATTTTCTTCCCTTGCAACCCCGTAGTTCGTGCATCGTCCCCCCATGAGCAAAGAATTTCACCAGCAGCGCCCAGAAGAAGCTTTCCTGACGCCCAGAATCGCCAGATCGCAGCCTCAGCCGCTTAGATAGCCGCCGCGACGCTCGCTGCTCGCTGCGCGCAAGCACAGCCCTCGTCGCAGCCGCTCGGGCCAGACGCCTCGCCGCAAACTGCCGGGCGCTTGCCGATCGCATCGCTCCTCCGCGCGCCCTCTGCTAGACGCCCGCGCTGCGTGCTCGCTCGCGCGCGCTAGCACGCAGCCCGCGCCCCACCACCTGTCCATGCGCGCAGCCCGCGCCCTGCTCTGCTCGCTCAGCTGCGACCTCGCGCCACCACGCCAAAGCCAAAGCCTCAGCCGCCGCCGCCGCCGCCCGTCTCGCGTGTCAGCCGCGCCGCGTGAGTTGCTCTCGAGCCGAGTCCTATTTATTTTATTATATTTAGGCCTATGGGTTGTGATTATTATTGTGTTTTTTAGGTTCTTGTTAGCTAGCTCGGGATCGATCGCAGCTTAGGATTTTGTGTGTTGTTGCCTCCCGACCAAGGTAAGGATGTCTTACCGGTGTTGTGTGGGCCCTGCGATATTATATGTGATTGCTGTTTGTATGTTTGTTTCTGTTTATCAGCATGTTTAGCGATAGGTGTTCTGTTCTGAATCCCCGACTGGCATGATTCCTTATGTTGTTTCTCATGTTAGTCCATGCTAGGTTGTTCCGCTCGCATGCTCGTGATTCTGCTCTTGTTTCGTAGTATCATGCTAGGTTCGTTGTATCTGTTGAGCACGTATTGGATTGTATGTTATTGATATGATAGGTTAGAGTGTAGGTAGGTAGCATCATCCGGGCCCGAATGCATAAAGTATCTTGCATCCAAGGCAGGGACTTACGAGGTAGTACTCCGTCCCTGGACCCCGTTAGGGTTTAGCTAACCCGACCGGTAGGCCCTGCAATCTTGGGTGAGGGTGGCAGACTGTTAAATGCCCCAACGGTCGGGATGATGACTTGCCATTGCCTTGTCCCTTGCAGCCGGCACGTCCTCAGCGTGTTTGGCAGTAGCCCCTGATTGCCACCTGTTAGGGCAAGGACGGCTTCCTGGTGTAAGCCTACCACGACCGATTCCTTAGCCTTAGGTGCGGTGGTTCAGGCTGACATAGTTCACGTGTCCAAGTCTCACACCCCTATGTCAGTGACACCGATCCAGAGATTTAGTTAGGCATGGTGATCGGACGGGCGCTTGCCACTAGACCCGGCACCCCCCAGAGTCTGCAGAGCATGCGGTGCGCGCTTACGCTCATTACAGCGCCGACCGAAGAGCTCCTCGGGATCTTGATCTAGTGCACCTTTCGTATCGACAATAAACAGGCTGAGGCCGAGACTTGTTTCTCGTATAGGGCGTATTGTGTGGTGGATTTTCTGGACTAAGACCCTGTGTTGGCATCCGAGGTTTGTAAGTGGATTTAAGCTATGTGCTCTGTTCTGTGTTTATATTCATAGCTTGCATATCTTTCGGCTAGATGACCATGTATATCGTATTGTACCCCGGTTGGGGATTCTTACTGAGTAATTCATTACTCACCCTTATTTTGTAGTTTTCCACAGGTAACCAAGGTGCGAGATGTAATGGTCAAGGAGAAGCTGTGATCATGGGAACCTGCTGTCATCTCTGACCTTTTTATATTATGACTCTTGTCTTTCTATTTCCCCTGAATGCATGTAGTCGGGCACGGAGCCCTAGGATGTTTTCTCAATGTTTTGTGGATTCCAGCATTGTTGTATCTGAGAAGGTTTTGAATGATTTTAATAAATCTCTGATCAGAGTAAACTTTTGGAAATGTATTTGTCTTGAAACAGGTACTTGGAGACAGGGACAAGTTTCATTAAACTGTTTTGATTTCTGATTGAATGCTGAATGTTTTAATTTTTAATTGGAATCCGAAATCATATTTGTATATTGTCCTTTCTTTTGAATGCATGCATTGGGGTAAAGGGCCATTTAGAGCCCCTTTTGGGTCGGGTCTTTACAGTTGGTATCAGAGCTCAGAGTCATATATTCTGTAGACTAACCTTTTATTGTAGGTCATTTTCCCCATGATCACCAGCACTCCGACAGTCATCAGGTACGCCTATGTTTACTGTTTATAGAAAAGGGTTAAGAATTTACAATACCTTTCATCTAGTGTATGCCTTGTTTAGTGTTGTGGAGCGGAGACGAGCTGTAATAGCCCGGTTTTCAGCTAAATGTAAAATAAGGTTTCCTTTTATATTTTTTTAGTTTGGGAGGAGCTGTTGGAAGGACTCGAACCCTTGGCCTAAAAAGGGGTTTGGAAGCTTGGGTTTAAATAAGGATAATAAACGCGTCAGCCGGGGCTTGAAGGGGAGTCTTGGGAAGGTCATATGAGATTCCCAAGTCTATTTAAGTTAAGGAAGGGAATTATATTTAAAGAAAAAGAAAAGAGAAAATAAGGACAAAAGAAAGAACCCAAAACCCTAGACTTCTCCTTCACCCTCGCCCAAGCCGCCCCACACCGACGCCGTGCTCCGCCCCACACCGCCGCCGTGCCTCGCCCACGCCGCCGCCCAACGCCCTGCTGCTCCGCCCCACGCCATCGCACGCCCTGCTGACCACTGCCGCACCGCACCGAGCCACCGCCAGCCCAGATCGCGTCGAGCAGCCAGCTCGCGCACCGCCGCAACAGCCCAGCCTCCACTCCGCACCAGGTCGCCTAGCGCACGGCCAGAAGCCGCCCTGCGCCCGACGACACCACCCAGCGCCGTCGCGCCAGCACGCCCTGCACCGCACCGCCCGCGTCTGCGTGCCCGTGCCGCTCGTCCACGTTCGCCAGCCAGCCAGCGCTGCGCTCGTCCTCGCCGCGCCATGCGCCAAGAAGCCAGCGCCAGCAGCGCCAGTGCTGCGGCAAGTGTTCTCGCCGCTTAGCAACGCGCTGTCGTTCTGCCGCTCTTCGCCGAGACGAGTGCCTTCTCGGTTGGTAAATTCCCGAGCCTCCACCCTTTGGACTTCCTGATTTTAGATGCTGTTTATTAATTAGGATGTTTTATTACTTGTTTAGGTTGCTCGAGTTCGCTTAAAAGCTCGAGGGTCGTTATTTGATTCGGGATAATTAACCTCCACTTATTTCCGTGTAAGGATTCTTACCGGGGTTGTGTGGACCTCGTGAATAGTTGATAGCACGCTGACATCAGAATTATATGAGTTTCTAGTGATAGGTTTCATGTTTTCTTTTGATTCATGTTCGTGACATGTTTACATCCCGTTAGTTCCATGTTAGGCTTTCCTATCTTGATAGAACCATGCTGCCTATTGTATGTGCTAGATCCAAGTTACTGTTAGATGTGTGATGAATAGTATAGAGGGCCAGAGAGGTAACTAGTTTGCGGTCCCGCTCGGGCAAGACCCGATGGACATCCGAGGTGTAAGGCCTCACGGGCATCCTAGGTGTGTAAGGCCCACCGGGCATCACCGATTACGGAGGTGTAAGGCCCTATGGGCATCCTAGGTGTGTAAGGCCCACCGGGCATCACCGAGCATCGAAGGTGTAAGGCCCGATGGGCATCCTAAGTGTGTAAGGCCCCACTGGGCATCACTGTGTCCTAAGTGTGTAAGGCCCCACTGGGCATCACTGTGTCCTAAGTGTGTAAGGCCCCACTGGGCATCACTGAGTCCTAGATTGTGTAAGGCCCGAAGGGCATCCAAGCGTAGGACCTAGGAGTGACTGTTGATGGGAGCCCTTGAATAGGCTCGCCCTAGAAGTAGCTCATAGCCTAAGCCAGCCGTTCGTGCTCTAAGTCTTTGTATGGTTGCCTGTCCGTGTGCTAAATGAGATGATTTCGTATTGTACCCCGATTGGGGATTCTTACTGAGTAACTTGTTGCTCACCCTTACTTTCTCGTGGCTTTCCACCGGGTAACTTGGGACCAGATTTGGATGGCTAGGAGGAAGCGGCTCGATGATCATGGATAGCTGACTCTGGGTCGCACGTTTCTTTAAATGTTTTCCTTAATGATTTAGCATGTAGTGGGACTTGGGTCCCTAGGAAAAAGCACTCAAACTATTTTATGTTCTCGTACCGTTTTCCTTTGAATTGTTTTAAGAAAGTCTTGGATCATCATTTACCTGTTTTATTTAATTGAAATCATGGTTTTGTTTTAAAAGTGTTTACTGCAGAGGTTTAAACTTCCGACTCTGAATGATGTTTATATTCTTAATCATGCATGCTAAGTATGGACTTTAGGTTAGAGACCGTTTCTTGGGTCGGGTCCTTACACGAGCAGGTTCTGACTCGTTGTTGGTTTGGGTCCTGAGCACCATCATGTCAACTTCCCGCAGTGTAAGATGTATGTTTGCAGCTTGTCAGGGTATCCAGATAGATTCAGATACCGCTGGGACACCGTCCCAGAGAGAGGCAGAGATTAGACTCCCGTAGGCCCTTGCGGTGTGGCCCAGCTGTTGATTTCCCCTAGAGAGAGGGTGGAGTTGTTTTGCCTTGGAGTACCACTCCAAGAGAGGAGTTAGCTTTGGCTTTGCTCGTGTTGATGTTTGTGGAGCAGGTCCCAGTGGGGACTAGCCTGGGTAGTTCAGGTGTGGATCTTGAACCTTAGCAGATTGTTTGATTGCCTAAGTGAGTAGCTGCAGAGTTGGTAGCCTTCGAGGAGGTTGCTTAGACATCTTTGTTCTCTTGTAAGTGTTGTTGTTTTGCAGCCAGTAAGTCGGAACCCTGTGGTTAAGGGTGCAGCGAGCAGTGTACCCATCGGACTTGATCCGTTGGTGGTTTCCCAGTTGTTCAGTAGAGTTGAGCACTCTTCTTATTGTGAGCTCCTAGGGCGGAGCTAGCTGTTGCATGTTGAGAGAGCCAGCCGGAGTTTTGTTGAGCATCATGTGAAGATGCAAGAGTAGGGCATGAGACTTCAGTTAGATGAGATGCCATAGGAATGGTTGTTTGAGTTTGAGCTCTTGTATGACTAGCCATAGTTTTTGTTACTTGAGGTTGTGACCTTGCTGGCCCCATTTGTAGTAAGATGTGGATTTGGTAGTAGTGGCACTTGAGGTGCAAAGGTTGGTGTGCCGCTTTGGTACTAAGTCTGATTCAGGCCTGAGTTTGGCATGGGTATAGCAGATGGTTCTATGACCCGTCCGGAGTTCAGCACACTTCTTTAGCCGTTGGATCCGTTTATGGCAGTTGCACTTGTTTAGGTCGTGCAAGAGGGCTAGTTCAGTGGTAGTCGAATGACTACAAGTGAAAGGATGTTCGAGAGGAGCTGGAGCCTCTTCCCAGTGTTACTGGGGGTTGAGTAAGTCAGCAGGTTGACGGTTGGTAAGTGTTAGTGCGTGCGAGTCTCACGCTAAGGCTGAGGCCAAGAGATCTTTGTGGTTGGTAGTGCGGTCAACTACCTTCGGGTGCCTAAACCTGAGTTGAGTGAGCATTGTAGATGCGAGTTCGGTCTAGCAGAGAAACCATGAGTTGGATGCTCGTGAGATGAGTTGGATGCCCGTGAGATGAGTTGGATGCTCATGAGATGAGCTGGATGCCTATGAGGCGAGTTGGATGCCTATGAGATGAGTAGGATGCCTTATGAGAGGAGTTGGACGCCTTATGGGTATGCTCCCTTGGTAGAGCCTTGGTATAAAGTAAGTTCGGTTTGGCATTGTTATGCTTTAGTAGAGCAAGGTTGCCTCAGCTTCGAGTATCGTGTGGAGATGGAACTTTTGGTGTTCCTTGGGTTGATTGCGGCTTCACTACAACCACCATTTGTTCAGTACCATCTGAACTCCAACCATGAACCACAACAGGTTCCACCAACCAAGCTTAGGTCCAACCTAACCAACTTGCCAAAGCAACAATCCGACTACGAGCACGGTATCCTTACAACCTCAACTAAAGCCTTACAACATCCACCTGGAGTCTAACTTCTCCAAGAACTGAGCACCAGTTCTCCAATGCAAACCCTACATGGTTATGAAACTCTCGCCACCAGAACGAACTACACGAAACACACTTGTGCGCACAACTCTCAAGCTTCCTTCAGAGATCCAAGACTAACAGGTGCTTCCCAAAAGCCAACACTGACTTCTGGCAGAGATACCATCAACCAAAGGAACACCAAAAGTTCTATCTCCACACGATACACGAAGTAGTGGCAACCTTGCTCTGCTAAAACATAATGATGCCAAACCGAACTTACTTTATACCAAGTCTCTACCAAGTGTGCTTACACATAAGGCGTCCAACTCCTCTCATAAGGCATCCTACTCATCTCATAAGCATCCAACTCGTCTCAAAAGCATCCAACTCACGGCCTGTAACGGCCCAGTTTTCTATTTCGGTTACCCAGGTGATTTCGGGTCATTATTCGGATGTTCGGATGGGCCGTTAGAGCTATTTTAACCCTTAGGGGTATTTTAGTCTTTTTGCCCCCGGTCAGGGTTTTGAGGATTTTCAAGATTTCAGGGCCATTCCCGCCTTTGTCGAAGCTTAATGGTTGTTGGTTGCAAGAACCGAGAGGTTTGGGCAAGTTGTTTGGAAGTTTGGAGGTGTTTTAGAAAATGGCAAAATTAATTGTAATTTTGGTGCTTCCATTGGGTTTTGAGCCCTTGCCCTAATGGTCTTGGGAAGTTCGTAGGAAAAGAGATTTTTATTTTTAAAATAAGTTTGCTTCGGCCGGGTTTGGAAAGAGGAAGCTTTGGGAAGGGATTTTAGACCTATTTAATTAGGGAAAAAAAAGGAAAGAAAATCAAGAAAATCCCTTCTCCCCTTGTTTTGCAATCTCTCTCTCTCTCTCTCTCTCTCTCTCTCTCTCTCCTAGCCGACCTCACCAAGAAACCCTAGCCGCCCTAGCCGCACTCCACGCTCGGCCCGCTTCTGCCCAGCGCACCAGTAGCCCAGTTGCATGACACCCCAGCGCACAGGCAGCCAGCCGTCAGCCAGCGCGCACAGTCGCCAGACGCCCGCACCAGCGCTGCCCAGACGCCGCGCCGACCGACACGCTCGATCGGTCGCCCAGACGCGCGCCGCGTCGTCCGCGACCAAAGCCGCCCCGCGCGCACCGCCGCCGCCGTCGCCCTGCCGCGCGCGCGCGCCTAGCACCGTCCGCGTCTGCGCGTGCGTGCCACTCGTCGCGTCGCGCCCGCCCGCGCTGCGCTGCGCCTGTCGCGATCGCACAGCGCGGCCAGCGCCCAGCGCCAGCGCGCAGCCGCCCGCACCAGAGAAGGCGCAAAGCGCCCCTTGCTGCGAGACCCCGTGCCTTCTCGGTTGGTAATTCCCGAACCTATCCCTTTTAGATTTTTAAGGCTGGTCAGCTCTTTGTATATTTATTTAGGATGCTTTTAAAATGCTTAGGTTGCTCGGTTTCGCTTTAAAGCTCGAGGTCATTATTTGATTGTGAAGGTTATTTCGCTCGTTTCAGTGTAAGGATTCCTTACCGTGGTTGTGTGGACCTGCGATGCTTTCTTGAATGTGCCTTATATGCATGTTTACTTTTATGGACATGATTAGTGGATAGGACGACTTGTGATTGCATTCCCGCTAGCATGTTTGCTTGTGTGTACATGTTAGTGCCATGCTAGGATTGTTCTTCCGGCATGCTTGAGATTCCGCTTTAAGTTCGTAGTATCATGCTAGGTTATGTATGAATGATGATGATTATGTATGTTTAGCCAGAATCGTTTACTCTATACTCTAGCTAGTGTGTTAGAAGTGTCATCATCTAGAGGCCGAGAGCGGACATAACGCACCTTGTCCCCACCGGTCGGGAGTAGAGCGAAGCATAACGTACATTGCTTCCCCGGCGCAGCCGATGTGGATTTAGCTACCACATCGGCATAAGCCTAGTTTGTAGCCCGCTAGAGCGGAACCACCTTAGCGGTGCAAGCCTGCCTTGGCCGGTTCTTAGCTTCGTGTCGGTGGTACAGTCGCACAGATGAGTGCCGAGGGCCTCGCACTCTCGTGTTCGGTGACACCGTTTCGAGTCTTAGGCATGCGCACACGCCCGCGTAGTTTGTACTTAGGCCCCCACATTTACGCCGGTTGCAAAGAAGATGCGGTGTCTTGCGCCACACGCGTTAGTCGTCGGTTCGGAGAGCTCCCGGGCTAATGTTCGTGAGTACACGATTCCTTCGATTTTAGAGCCGGACTTGGGTACTCTCCCGATAGTCCGATTTATTAGCGAGGGTAAGAGGCCCTTGAGGACACCCATTGGGATTGGCTTTTGAGGTGATCATATGGTCGAGGGAGAAAGACCCTCGAGGGTGTCGGACATCTTTGGGATCGGTTTTGAGGTGATCAATTGGCCGAGGAGAAAGACCCTCGGAGATGTCACGGGATTGGTTATGAGAGCCAATCATTAGGCGGAAGTAGGAGACTTCCGAGGATTCCAGTCTCGCCTTGTAAGCTCGTTGAGCTATGATCCATGTTGGTGCTTGTTTGCATGTATACTAGGGTGCTAGATGATTGAAGTATCGTATTGTACCCCGGTTGGGGATTCTTTACTGAGTATGTTTATACTCACCCTTATTTCTATGGTTTTCCACAGGTAACTTGGGACAAGACCGGACGGCTAAGCGGAGGAGCGATTGATCATGGGAGCCGCCAGCACTCTGTCTTTATTGTTTGCATATTTGTTCGGCATGTAGATGGACGAGAGTCCTAGGGAACATTATTAAAAGTGGTTTGAACTTGTTTTGAATGTTTTATATAAAAGCGGCGAGCTTGTTTTACTTCGTTGGTTTTTCTTAAACAAAGCTGTTGATTATGTTTTAAGCATTCCCGTTTCTAAATGTTTTGAAAGGTTTTAAATATGAGCACTAAACCGCTTGATGAAGTATTTTAACTTGCATCTTTGAGTGAGAACCTAGGTTTAGGACCGTATTTTGGGTCGGGTTCTTCTGGTTGGTATCGAGCACGAGTCATAGATTCAGTAGACTAACTCGCTTTGCGAGTTGTTGCCCCATGATCATCAGTACTCCGCGGCCGTCAGGTTTGTCTGAGTTCATTAAGCTAAGGGTTTTATTTTACAATACTGCATCTAGTATACATGTGTTACCCTTGTTTGGCAGTGAGAGCCCCAGCGTGGGCTAGGGTTTATGCTTTGTGCAGATCGCCAGTGTGTCGATCGCACCCAGAGGGAGGTAGAGCTTAGACTCCCGTAGGCCATTTGTGGCCCAGTTGTGGTTCTCCCCTAGTGAGAGGGTGGAGGTGCTCGTGCAGATCGCTAGTGCGTGGATCGCACTCTATGAGGAGCAAGACGCTTGGCATGTCCGACCGAGGAGTTGGACCGTTTGTATGGATGTTGAGGCCGCGTCCAAGGTTGTTTAGCCCGTTGGCCAGAGTTGGCCCTGGCGGTTGAGTTGCCTAGAGGAGGGGGTAGAGGCTAGCACGCCTCAGAGTGAGACTCCTTGAGCAGAGTGTGCTCCAGCCATGAGGGAGTTGATGGCAGGTCTTTTAGCTAACAGAGAGCGGAGACCCAGGCGCAGTTTGTAGCGCGTAGTGAGGAGTCTTGGGCATAGATAGCCCGGTGGTAGAGTTTATTTAGGAGACACCCCTCCTTGTAGTTCCAGTAGCCGGAGGTTTCGGGAGGGCTTGATCAGCAGAGTTTATGCCGATAAGATAGTTGGCGTTGATCGAGCCACCGAGTTTGGCAAGTGGAAGCCTGTAGAGAGTGGATGTTTTGAGACCTACTGCTAGCAGCAAGGTGGTTGGCCAGGATCGAGTTTATCATCCAAGTGTTGTGATGACCTGGTGTTCAAAGGCCGATGACCGGATGTTTAGAAGTCAAGGCGCGCGTTTCTGGTGTTGTTTGATGCAAAGCGGTGTGGTGGTGGAAGTCCCCTGTGAGAGGCGGACAGTGAGTCTCCATCACCACCGGTCGAATTGGCATTTGCCAAGTTAGTAGCTTTTGAGGAAGATGTAGAGACATCTTGTCCTCCTGCAAGTCTGCAATCGTTTTGCGGCCAGTTCTTTTAGTACCCTCGTAGCCAGAGGGTAGTGTGGAGTTTGCTTGTCGAGGACCTAATCCGTCCGTGGTTTCCGGTGGCTATTAGTGAGAAGCACCTTACTGTTAGCATGTTCCGGTGTGGAGCTAGGTGCTGCCACCCGAGGGTTGGCTGAGTATTCGTTGAGCATCGAGTGGGATGCAGGAGTGGGCCCCGGCTTGCATTAGGACGTGAGGTCGAGAGTAGTCTACTCGATTCTTGAGACTCTTGTGTTGAGTGCCATTGCCCCGCCACCGGAGTGTGACCTTCCCTACCCTCGAGTGGCTTAAAGCCCGTAAAGGGATGTTTGTGTTGTAAAGGAAGTAGTGCTGTTGGCACCAAGCTTTGAGAGGAGGCCTAGATTCGGGCCGGTTGGCACTTTCTGTGCGGGTGGTTCCGAGACCCGCCTGGAGTTTAGCATCCCCACTAGTCCTGCACCCATTCATGAGATTTCACCTATTTGGGTTGCATAAGAGATCTAGCTCGGTGGTAGCTAGAGAACTACAAGTTTGAGGTCGTTCGAGGGATAAGTAGGAGCTTTCCATGGTCACCGAGAGTTGGGTACAAAGGATCTTTGTAGGTTGGTGAGGGCTAGCGCGCCCGAGTTCTCGCGCTTGTGTGTGAGATTGTGAGCGGCTTGTTGGTAGTGTGTTTCGACTACCCTTGGAGTTACCCTAATATGAGTAGGGTTGGCATCGATGATGCGTGGTTGATCGATGTTAGAGCCATGAGTTGGATGGTTGAGTGGAGCATTTAGTGGGCACATTGGTATGAGGTATGTCAGATTGGTGTAGTTAAGCTCTAGTAAGAGTGAGTCGACCAATGTGGCATTCCGTGGTGAGTTGACCGAGTGGATTGAACTCTTGTTGCTCCTTTGCTAGAAGTGGCTCTCTTTGGGAGGCAAATGTTGCCTTGTGTGAGAATTCTTGTTGGTTTGGATCTTAAGGAACCAAGTTGGAGCCTGACACGCCAATGTACTTTTGTGTAGCTCGTTAAGTGGTGTATTTTTCAAGAACCACGAGGGGTTTCGGGTTGTGAAACCGGTGCTCGATTCCGAGGAGTTAGGACTTTAGTTCTTGGCAAGTGCCCTAACTTGGGTTGAGAGGCTACGTGCGGTGCAGAGTGCGGGTTGTTGCGTAGGAAAGTTATGCTAGTTGGCCCTTGGCCCAGGTAGAGGCATTTCTTGTTGGTCGTCGGTTGGTGTTGGTTGAAACCGAACAAAGGCGATGGTAGCATAATCGCGTAGTTTACGCCGCCATGGCTAAGAGAGTTGTTCGGATCCTTACCATGGATAGAAGCTACATTGTGGGTGATGCTTTGAGCAAGAGGAAGTTTGGGTCTTCCAGTTGTTCCCTTTCAGTGGATAGCAGACTTGCCGGCAGGGCGATCTAGGGGTCGGGATCGCAGATCGCAGTTAGAGCTCGAGATCGTCGCGAGGCGGGGCCGAGCGATCGGCTCATTGCATCAAGTGTGGTAAGCGCGCACCGGATTGTGTGGAGCATCGCCGTGCTTGCTGCGATGTGGCAAGGAAGAGCTTTTAGCGGCCACGATTGAGATCTTTGAGGGAGATGTGCTCGTGTAGCCGATTTTGTCGGTTAGACCGCTTGACGGCGGCAGTGTGTGTCGGAGGGAGATCGGAGGAACCCTAATTTAAGGAGAGCCTCACCAGAGCTCAGTCAGACCCAGGCAGTGTTCCTCGGTTGAGTTGCTGGATGCTTGTAGGCGGTTGACAAGCTAGAGTTGTGTAAGAACCCGACCCAAAACATGGTCCTAAACACAGGATCTTACTCGGCATGCAAGTTAAATATGATAACAAGCGGTTTAGAGCTTATATTTAAAAACCTTTCAAAACATATGAGAAGGGGGAGCCCTTAAAACATAACCAACAATTTTCAGTTTAAACAATCCAACAAAGTAAAACATCCTGGCCAGTGTTTAATAAAATGTACAATACAATTTAAGCAACGTTTTAAACAATGTTCCCCTAGGACTCTGTCCATCTACATCTTTGAATAAACAATGCAATAATAAAAGAGCCAGTGCGGCGGTTCCCATGATCAATCGGCTCCTCCGCTAGCCCTCCCGGTGTTGTCCTGAGTTACAGAAAGATAAATAAGGGTGAGTATAAACATACTCAGTAAGAATCCCCAACCGGGGTACAATACGATACATCAGACATCTAGCACCTCAATATGCAAGCAAACAGCTACCAACACAGATCATAGCTCAACGAGCTCATAACACAAGATCTGGAAACATCGGAAGTCTCTTACTTCCGGAATCATCGGAAGTCTCCTACTTTCGGCCTAGTGATTGGTTCTCATAACCAATCCGGGACATCTCGAGGGTCTTTCTCCTCGGCCAATTGATCAGCTCAAAAACCGATCCCAAGATGTCCGGCACCCTCGAGGGTCTTTCTCCTCGACCAATTGATTAGCTCAAAAGCCAATCCCAATGGGTGTCCTCAAGGGCCTCCTTGCCCTCGCTAACAACTGGACTATCGGAGAGTACCGAAGTCGGCTCTAAAGCTGGAAGGGGTGTGTACTCACGAACATTAGCCGGGAGCTCTCTCGAACCGGCGACTAACGGCGTGGCGCGCACACCGCATGCTCTTCGCGCAACCGGCGTAAATGCGGGGCCTAAGGGCAAACTACGCGGGCAGTACGCATGCCTAAGACTCGGAAGCGGTGTCACCGAACACGGTGAGTGCGAGGCCCTCGGCACTCATCTGTGCGGCACTGTACCACCGACACGAAGCTAAGAACCGGCCAAGGCGGGCTTGCACCGCTGGCGGGGTTCCGCTCTAGCGGAGCTACAAACTAGGCTTATGCCGATGTGGTAGCTACATCCACATCGGCTGCCGGGGAAGCAATGTACGTTATGCTTCGCTCTACTCCCGACCGGTGGGGACAAAGTACGTTATGTCCGCTCTCGACCCTCCGGATGATGACAAACCCTACTACTCTATCCAAGAATACCGAGTAAATCAATGATTCTGGCTAGCAAGCAAAGACCGACATCAATCACGTTTACCTAGCATGATACTACAACTTAAGCAGGAATCACAAGCATTTGGAAGAACAAACCTAGCATGGCACTAACATGTAAAATCAACAAATATGCTAGCAAGAGATCAAACAAAGTCGCCTATCACTATCATGCTCATAACAATCAAAGCAAACATACAAGGCACAATCGAGACATATCGCAGGGTCCACACAACCACGGTAAGAAATCCTTACAGGACAAGCAGAAAATAATCATAACTCAACCAAGCGATCCTCGAGCCTCTAATCGAACCCAAACAACCTAAACATAAAATAAAGCGGCCCAAATCAAATACATAAAAGCAGCCCAAATAAATCCCTAAACAGACCAACAAATCGGGGCCCAACGAAGAAAAAGACTGGGAAATACCATCCGAGAAGCCACAAGGCTCGGGCCAACCAAAGACACAATGAGCGGTGGGCGCGAAGAGCAGTGGTGGTGGCGGGCGCTGGCACAAAGCGATGGGCAGCGGGTTGAGGCGTGAGCGCGCGCGAGCACTGGCGCGCACTGGGCGAGGCAAGGGGCGCACTGGCGCGCGAGCTCGAGCTCGGCTGGGCGGCGACACACGGCGCGCGCTTGGCAGAAGACGGCGCGCGCGAGGCGGCGCGCGATGGGCTCGGGGCGCTCGGGAAGGCACGGCGACCTCTGAGGGCGAGCGACTTCGGTGCGGCCAGGGCTCGGGCGACTCGACACGGACACGGGCGACACGGAGGCGGCACTGGCGATGCCGTCTGGGCTCGGCGCGACCAAGGCGAGGGCGACGCGATGCGACGCAGCGCGACCAAGGCGACACGAAGATGGCTGGGCGATGCAGATCTGGGCTCGGCGCGACTAGGGCGGCGGCGACGCGATCGGGCGCAGGGGTGGCTCGGCACGGCTCGGCGGCATGGGTGACCTGGGCGGCCTGGAGCGAGGGCACGGCTAGGGCTGGACGATGCAACGCATCTGGCGCACCTGGCCGGGCGATCTGCGAGGCGCCTGGTGCGTGCGGTGGTGAGGCGAGGGCTATCTTTGGCCGAGCGATCCCGATGCGGCCAGGGTGTGGTGCGGCTAGGGCATGGCTGGGTGGCTAGGGGAGAGAGAGAGAGAGAGAGAGAGAGAGATTGCAAAACAAGGGGAAAGGGACTTTCTTGATTTTTTTCTCCCTTTTTCCGAATTAAAACAAGCCTTAAAGTCCTTAAATCCCAATTCCGGCTTCCTCCTTCGAGACCCAGTGAAGCAACCTTTTCCAAACAATAACTCTCACTTAAACAAACTCCCAAATCATCTCTAAGGGCACAGGCTCGAATCCCAAAGGAAACACCCAAACAACGATCACTTTGCCCAAAACCCAAAACACAACCGAACTCCCAAACGAGTACCCCAAACATCTCGGGACTCGCATGACCATCAACATACAAGCCTCAACAAAGCGGGAGCCGCCTCGAAGCCACGAAAATCCACAAATCTGCTGGGGAGCAAAAGACCAAAATACCCCTAAGGGTCAAAAGCAGCTCTAACGGCCCAACCCAAACCATCGAATCTGAACCGGAAGCACCTCGAGGCTGGAATAGAAAAGCGGGCGTTACAATACTCCCTCCTTTTAAGACTTTCGTCCTCGAAAGTCCTAAAACAAACTTGACTCTATAAAAACTCCACCGATTCTTAGCCAAGCCTGAACTTCTCGGCTAAAACAACACTAGCCCTTCTCTCGATAACCAAACCCTCTTGGGTTCTCAAAGGCTCAAAGCCACGATGCTCTCGATGCCGCCACAAACTATCTCAACAAAGAGACGAGGAACACAAAACTTGCTTTCTTTGTCAAAGGCGGGGCAAAGCTAACCACCTGCTCCAATCCGCTCAAGGATCTCAAAAGCCCTACAAACTTGGGGCTCGGCCAAAACCCCACTAAACCAACACGGAACACCTCTCAGCGGTGTTACTCTCAAAGAAACTAAGCGGTGGGCACAAGCTCCAAAACTCAACGCCACGCCTTTGGCGTAACTCCTCTGAATGCCCACAACCGATAACAAAGCGCCTCAACACAACGCCAAGGTGGCCAAACAATGAACCTCTCGAGTTCCGAAACCAAACGACCTACTCTTTCTTCACAAGAGACCAGCGAACCACAAGGCTTGCCTAAAGCCTTAACGAAAAGCAATCGAACCACCAGTGGCGATTGATCCAAAAAGGCAAACTTTTCCCACTAGCACAAGTGAAAACTCAGCCACGGCCAACCCTAAATGGCCAAAAACGAGGGCACTGAGCTCGCTCGGCCAATCCAACAAGCTGGAGCCTCACAGCGGCCGAACACAAACTTTTCCATGCAAACCTACTAGGCTGGCCAAAAAGAACATTGCCGAGCAAGGAAACACCCAACATTCCTCTCATGGAAAATCTCGGAAGCAAGGACCAAACCCTCACGGGGCTACCAAACAACACACAACGGCTTGAGGAAAAGCGGCCCAAAGGCTAACCAACCAATGCCACGGCACCTCTGTGCCAACACACTCAAGCGAGGCTCGGCTATTCGCCGATTGCGAAAGCTCAACAACTAAAAACAAAGCCCGAGAAGGCCTTGCTCGTGAGAAACTCAACTCAAGCTCAACTCTTAAGCTGGTGGCCACCGCTCTTGCGGGGACAAACAACTTTTCGCTTGCTAACAACACAATGCGAGGACCCTCTCATTGGGCTAACCAGCTGCGCTACTCGATCAACTACACAACTCGGGAGCTACGCGACTCCTCAAGCGGGAGCGATTTCCCAGCAAGCAAAACTCTAAAGGGCGCGAACATCACACACGCTCACGACTTGCTCAAACCCAAGGGCAACATCAACCAACTCTCTTGGAAGCAACACCCAAGGGAACTCATCCGATTGGACCACCAATCCGAACAAGCCGAACTTACTCAACCACCGATGGAGGAATCAACTCCCAAAACAACGGACTAGGAGCGACTCCTCGGGTGGCAACGTCCTCTGGCTCGAGCCGAGCAAGCTCTTGAAACATCAAGAGAACCAAATCTTGGTCAACACCAAGCACCAACTAACCTCCAAAACCAAACAAGCACTAGCTTGCTAGATCGCCAAATCTGCAAGCAACTCACCCAAGGAACACTTTGCACGGGTCTAAGCGAGAGCTACGAGAGGCTCTCCGCAACTAGAGATCCTCTCGATCACCCTCCGACACACACACGGTCGACAGCGATCTAACAAACAACCGGCCACGCGGGCACAACCCTCTCAAAGCATCTCAACTAAGGTGGCCAACTCCAACTTGGAAACCAAGGGGACCAGAACGCGCTACGGAGGCGTCATCCTCCTACTCAAAGCAACAACCTCAACATACCTTCTTCTCAAGGTAAGGATCCGAACGACTTTCTTAGCCCAAACGATCGAAGCTGCGCGGCTTGCCACTCTTGCTCTTGTTCGGTCCCAATGAAGTCTAACCGAGGGCAAGGACCAACTAGCAAAACTTGCTTACCCAACGGCCCGACAACGAGCACGACATCCTTATGACCAAAGCTAGGGCACTTGCCAAGAACTAAAGCCTTGACACCTCAAAGACCGAGCACTGGGTCCTCAACACGAACCTCTCGTGGTTTTCCAAACATAAACCACGGAACGAGCTACGCAAAGGTGCACCGGGGTGCTGGCTCCAACTTGATCTCTTAAGATCCAAAGGCAACAAGGGCTCTCACAGGGCAACTTTTGCCTCCAAAGCAGAGCCACAACAAACAAGGAGAGCACGAGAGTTCAAACCCACTCGGGGCCAACTCACCACGAAAAGCCACATTGGCCAACTTACTCTTACAAGCGCAAAACCACACCAAACTAACATTCCTTGAAACAATGTGCTCACTAAACGCGCTCTCCGATCGCCATCCAACTCATGGCTCTATCAACTGGATCAACCACGCATCCACGATGCCAACACTAACCATACTAGGGCAACTCAAAGGGTAGCCGAATCATGCTACCATCAAGGTGGCTCACGAGGCTCACAACACAGCGCGCGAACTCGAGCGCGCTAGCTCTTAACATGACCTATAGCATCCTTTACACCCAACTCTCAGAGATCCCGAACAGCTCCTACTTTCCTCGAAAACCTCAAACTTGTAGTCCTCGACTACCAGAGCTAGATCTCTTAAGCAACCCAAGCAGTGCAACCTCGGAAAAGGGTACAAGACAAGCGGGGATGCTATACTGCGGGCGACCATGGAACCACCGCACCAAAAGTGCCAAGCGGCACGAAACTAGGCCTCCTCTCAAAGCTTGGTGCCAACAGCACTACATCCATTACAACACGAATCAGCCTCAAACGAGCTTTATGCCCCTCGAGAATAGGGAAAGTCACTCTCCAAGTGACGGGGCAATGGCACTCAAGACAGAGTCCAAACACTCGAAAGCGGCCTAAACTCGGCATCTCGACCAACGGACTTGCCACGGCCTACTCCCCGCATCCCACTCGATGCTCAACAAAAGCTCGAGCCAACTCCTCGGGTGGCAACAACTAGTTCCACACTCGGAACATCCAAAAAAAGAGGTTCCACTCTACTAGCCCGCCGAAATCCACAGATGGATAAAACCTGGCAAGCAAACTCCACGCTACACCACGGCTCACGAGGGTACAAAGAGAACTGGCTGCAAAACAACGGAGAGCTTGCAAGGGGGCACAGATGTCTCTACATCCGCCTCAAGCCACTAACACGGCAACTTGCCAATCAATCGGGCGGCGTGGTGGAGACTCGCTAGTCCACCTCTCTCAAGGGACTACCACCACCAAGCTGCGGAATCAACAAAGACGGAACGGCTCACCTCGGCCTCACGAGCAAGCGGGCATCCCAACACACGGATGCTAAACTCAAACACGCCAACCGCTTTACTACTAGCGGTGAGGACTTTCTAATACATCAAGCTCTCTGGGCATCCACTTGCCAAGCCGGGCGGCTCCATCAACGCCAACAAACTCAATCGCATAAACCTCTTGATCAAGTCCTCCAGGGAACCTCAGGGCTACGAGAGCTACTCGGGGAAAATTTGAAACAAACTCTGTCATTTGGGCTATCCATGCCCGGGACTCCTCACTACTGGCGCTACAAGCTGCGCTTTGGGTCTTTGCTCTCTCGATAGCTAAAGACACGCCATCAAATCTCGCATGGTGGAGCACACTCTGCTCAAGGAGTCATACTACGAGGCGTGCTAGCCTCTACCCCCTCCTCTAGGCAACTCAGGCTGCGCGGGGCCAACTCGGCCAAAGGGCTAAACAACCCTGGGACGCGCGGCCTCAACACCAATAAGATCAGTCCAACTCCTTGGTCGGACATGCCAAGCGCCCCTGCTCCTCGAGTGCAATCAACATATGCGGCGATCGCACAAGGCACCTCCACCCTCTCACTAGGGGAGAAACCAACAAGCTGGGCCACAAATGGCCTATGGGAGTCTAATCTGCGCCTCCCTCTCTGAGTGCGATCGACACTGGCGATCGCGCACAAAGCAACAAAGCGCGCCCACACACGGGGCTCTCACCGCTCATCAAACTACTCTGATCTGCGGAAAAGTTGGCATGATGGCTCTCTAAGCCCAAACCAACAACGAGTGAGAACTGCTCGTCTCCGCTCCACAACTCTACACATGCATAAAAGCTAGAAGAAAAGTATTGTAAATTCTTACCCCTTAACTTAATTGAACTCGGACAAACCAAGCGGCCGTGGAGTGCTGATGATCATGGGAACAACAACCTACAAAGCGAGGTTAGTCTACAGAATCTATGACTCGTGCTCGATACCAAGCTGTAAGAACCCGACCCAAAACATGGTCCTAAACACAGGATCTTACTCAAAGCATGCAAGTTAAATATGATAACAAGTGGTTTAGAGCTTATATTTAAAAACCTTTCAAAACATATGAGAAGGGGAGCCCTTAAAACATAACCAACAATTTTCAGTTTAAACAATCCAACAAAGTAAAACATCACGGCGATGTTTAATAAAATGTACAATACAATTTAAGCAACGTTTTAAACAATGTTCCCCTAGGACTCTGTCCATCTACATCTTTGAATAAACAATGCAATAATAAAAGACAGAGTGCTTGGCGGTTCCCCATGATCAATCGGCTCCTCCGCTAGCCCTCCTAGTGTTGTCCCGAGTTACTGAAAGATAAATAAGGGTGAGTATAAACATACTCAGTAAGAATCCCCAACCGGGGTACAATACGATACATCAGACATCTAGCACCTCAATATGCAAGCAAACAGCTACCAACACAGATCATAGCTCAACGAGCTCATAACACAAGATCTGGAAACATCGGAAGTCTCTTACTTCCGGAATCATCGGAAGTCTCCTACTTTCGGCCTAGTGATTGGTTCTCATAACCAATCCGGGACATCTCCGAGGGTCTTTCTCCTCGGCCAATTGATCGGCTCAAAACCGATCCCAAGATGTCCGACACCCTCGAGGGTCTTTCTCCCTCGACCAATTGATTAGCTCAAAAGCCAATCCCAATGGGTGTCCTCAAGGGCCTCCTTGCCCTCGCTAACAATCTGGACTATCGGGAGAGTACCCGAAGTCTGGCTCTAAACTGGAAGGAACTGGTGTACTCACGAACATTAGCCCGGGGGAGCTCTCCGAACCGGCGACTAACGCGTGTGCGCGCACACCGCATGCTCATCTGCAACCGGCGTAAATGCGGGGGGCCTAAGGGCAAACTACGCGGGCAGTGCACGCATGCCTAAGACTCGGAAGCGGTGTCACGAACACGCGATGAGTGCGAGGCCCTCGGCACTCATCTGCGGCTGTACCACCGACACGAAGCTAAGAACCGGCCAAGGCGGGCTTGCACCGTTGGCGGGGTTCCGCTCTAGCGGAGCTACAAACTAGGCTTATGCCGATGTGGTAGCTACATCCACATGTCGCCGCAGGGAAGCAATGTACGTTATGCTTCGCTCTACTCCCGACCGGTGGGGACAAAGTACGTTATGTCCGCTCTCGGCCTCACCGGATGATGACAAACCCTACTACTCTATCCAAGAATACCGAGTAAATCAATGATTCTGGCTAGCAAGCAAAGACCGACATCAATCACGTTTACCTAGCATGATACTACAACTTAAACAGGAATCACAAGCATCTTTGGAAGAACAAACCTAGCATGGCACTAACATGTAAAATCAACAAATATGCTAGCAAGAGATCAAACAAAGTCGCCTATCACTATCATGCTCATAACAATCAAAGCAAACATATACAAGGCACAATCGAGACATATCGCGGGAGGTCCACACAACCACGGTAAGAAATCCTTACAGGACAAGCGAGAAAATAATCATAACTCAACCAAGCGATCCTCGAGCCTCTAATCGAACCCAAACAACCTAAACATAAAATAAAGCGACCCAAATCAAATACATAAAACAGCCCAAATAAATCCCTAAGCAATGACCAACAAATCGGGGCCCAACGAAGAAAAGACTCGGGAAATACCATCCGAGAAGCCACAAGGCTCAGGCCAACCAAAGCACACACAACAGCAGGGTGGCGCAGAAGAGCAGTGGTGGGCGGCTGGGCACAGCGATGGGCACCGGGCGCTGGGCGTGGCGGCTGGCGCAGCACGGGCGCTGCTGGGCGAGGCAAGGGCGCACGGGCGCGCGGCTCGAGCTCGGTGGCGGCGACACGGCGCGGCTTAGCGAGAAAGGCGGCGACGGCGGCGCGCGAGGCGACGCGATGGGCTCGGGGCGCTCGGGAAGGCACGGCGCACCTCTGGGCGAGCGACTTCGGTGCGGCGAGGGCTCGGGCGACTCGACACGGACACAGGCGACACGGAGGCGGCACGGGCGATGCCGATCTGGGCTCGGCGCGACCAAGGCGAGGGCGACGCGATCCGACGCGGCGCGACCAAAGCGACACGAAGATGGCCTGGCGATCAGATCTGGGCTCGGCGCGACTAGGCGAGGGCGACGCGATCGGGCGCAGGGTGGCTCGGCACGGCTCGGCATGGGTGACTGGGCGGCTGGAGCGAGGGCACGGCTAGGGCTGGACGATGCAACGCATCTGGCGCACTGGGCCGGGCGCGATGCGTGGCGTCTCGTGCGCGTGGCCGGGCAGGGGCTATCTTTGGTGTGAGCGGTCCGATGCGGCCAGTGTGTGGTGCGGCTAGGGCATGGCTGGGTGGCTAGGGGGAGAGAGAGAGAGAGAGAGAGAGAGAGATTGCAAAACAAGGGAAAGGGACTTTCTTGATTTTTCTTCCCTTTTCCTAATTAAAACAAGCCTTAAAGTCCTTAAATCCCAATTCGGCTTCCTCCTTCGAGACCCGGTGAAGCAACCTTTTCCAAACAATAACTCTCACTTAAACAAACTCCCAAATCATCTCTAAGGGCACAGGCTCGAATCCCAAAGGAAACACCCAAACAACGATCACTTTGCCCAAAACCCAAAACACAACCGAACTCCCAAACGAGTACCCCAAACATCTCGGGACTCGCATGACCATCAACATACAAGCCTCAACAAAGGCAGGAGCTGCCTCGAAGCCACGAAAATCCACAAATCTGCCTGGGAGCAAAAGACCAAAATACCCCTAAGGGTCAAAAGCAGCTCTAACGGCCCAACCGAACCATCGAATCGAGGCGGAAGCACCTCGAGAAGCTGGAATAGAAAGCTGGGCGCGTTAAGTTGTTCTTGGTAGCCTCGCGTTGGTTTTTTTGAATTCTTAGCAAGGTGGTGCTTGGCGTTGCCCAAGGTTTGGTTCCTTTTTGTTTTTCTAGGGCTAGCTTGGTTCGACCAAAGTGGCGTCGCTGAGGACTTGTTCCTAGTCGGGTAGTTTTGGGAGTTGGCCACCCTCAGTGGTTGAGTAGTACCGCTAGTGCTTAGTTGGTGGTTCAAGCGATTGAGGAATCCTTGGACGTTTCTTCCGAGAGAGTTGGTGGTTGCTACCGTTGAGTTTGAGCAAGACAAATGGCGTGTGTGAAATTCGGCCACGTCCTTCGGAAGTCCGCTTGCTAGGAAATCGTTCTGTGAGAGGAGGAGTCACTTAGTTCTGAGTTGTGTAGTTGATCGAGTAAGCGCGTGGTCAGCCTAGCGAGAGTGTCCCTGCGTCTGTTTGTTAGCAAGTGGAAAGTTGTTTGTTCCCGCGAGGGCGAAGGCGGCCAGTTCAAAGACTTGAGTTGTTGGCGGAAGGTTGTTGGATCTTTGGAGCTTGTAGACCCCCCTTAGTTCTTTGGTAGTTGAGTTGCACCGTGGATGCCAGGCCTCGAGTTTTAACTTTTGAGGTAGTCTTGCCGACTCGTGTGGTTCGGGATCCGCAAGCTTGTGGTCGTCGCTATCCTTATTCCTCGCGATGTTTCGTGGGTGGAGTTTTCGGATTGGAAGAAGAGTTAGGTCTAAGCTATAAGAAGGAAGTCCTTGGAGCAAACGGATGGGCTTAAGAGTTGAGTGGCGGCTTGGAGGCGAGCTTTGCTCGTTATGAGCTTGGTTTGAGTTTACGCTAAGCAAGCCTTTCTCGGGCTTTTCTTTTAGTCGTTGTGCATTCGCGATTGGCATTTTAGTGAGCCACGGTTGAGTGAGTTGGCACGAGAGGTGCCGTGGCATTGGGTGGTAAAGCCCTCGAGTTTCGATCCTCCGGCTATCGTGTTGCTAGTAGCCACGTAATGTTATATTCCTTCTTCGCTCGAGGTTTCCGTGAGAGGAATGTTGTTTGTTTTCTGTCGGGCGATGTTCACCTAGGCCGTTTAGTTTCTTAAACCGGGGAGGTTCGGATTTTTGGTCAAGCATGGTGAAGGGTTGAGAAATTTGTTTGATATGACTATGAGCATTCGAGAGAAGTTACGCCGAGCGTGGCGTTGAGTTTTAGAGCTTGTGACCCGTCCACGAGTTTCTTTGAGTGTAGTAGCCAGTAGAGATAAGTGAGCCCTAGAGTCGTGAGACCGTTTGAGAGTTGGTGCGAGTCGGAGGGTGTGACTCACCGACTAGCTATCGCATGATTTCTTGAAGCTTCGGTGTTAGTTCAGATTTTGGTTGAGATAGTTTGTGGCGGACTCGGTATCTTTTGAGCTTGGAGACTTTGGGAAACCAAGAGGTTGGTTTGAAGAAGGATTTGTGTTGTCTTAACCGGGAGCTTGGTTGGTTAAGAATCGGTGGAGTTTTCCTAGAGTTGTTTTCGTCTTAGGACTTTCGAGGACGAAAGTCTTAAAAGGAGGAGTATTGTAACGGCCCGATTTTCTATTTCGGTTACCAGGTGATTTTGGGTCATTATTCGGATGTTCGGATGGGCCGTTAGAGCTATTTTAACCCTTAGGGGTATTTTAGTCTTTTGCCCCGATCGGGGTTTTGAGGATTTTCAAGATTTCAGGCCATTCCCGCCTTTGTCGAAGCTTAATGGTTGTTGGTTGCAAGACCCGAGAGGTTTGGGCAAGTTGTTTGGAAGTTTGGAGGTGTTTTAGAAAATGGCAAAATTAATTGTAATTTTGGTGCTTCCATTGGGTTTTGAGCCCTTGCCTAAATGGTCTTGGGAAGTTCGTAGGAAAAGAGATTTTTATTTTTAAAATAAGTTTGCTTTAGTAGGGTTTGGAAAGAGGAAGCTTTGGGAAGGGATTTTAGACCTATTTAATTAGGGAAAAAAAGGAAAGAAAATCAAGAAAATCCCTTCTCCCCTTGTTTTGCAAATCTCTCTCTCTCTCTCTCTCTCTCTCTCTCTCTCTCTCTCTCTAGCCGACCTCACCAAGAAACCCTAGCCGCCCTAGCCGCACCACGCTCAGCCCGCTCGCCCACGCGCACGAGCGGCCCATTTGCACCAGACCAGCGCACCGCAGCAGCCAGCCCGTCAGGCCAGCGCACAGCTGCCAGACGCTCCGCACAGCAGGCGCCCAGACGCGCCGCACCGACCTGCATCGGGTCGCCCAGACGCGCCGCGTCGTCCCAAGACGAGCCGCCGCTGCGCGCGCGCCGCGTCGTCGCCGCGCGCGCGCCCGCGCCCAGCACCGTCCGCGTCTGCGTGCCGTACCACTCGTCGCGTCCGCCGCCTTGCGCGCGCTGCGCTGTCGCGATCGCGCGCGCGGCCAGCGCCAGCGCCAGCGCCAGCGCCTGGCCGCACACAGTGGCGCCCAAAGCGCCCCCTTGCTGCGAGACCCGTGCCTTCTCGGTTGGTAATTCCGAACCTATCCCTTTTAGATTTTTAAGGCTGCTTTGGTCTTTGTATATTTATTTAGGATGCTTTTAAAATGCTTAGGTTGCTCGGTTTCGCTTTAAAGCTCGAGGGTCATTATTTGATTGTGAAGGTTATTTTCGCGCTCGTTTCAGTAAGGATTCCTTACCGTGGTTGTGTGGACCTGCGATGCTTTCTTGAATGTGCCTTATATGCATGTTTACTTTTATGGACATGATTAGTGGATAGAATGACTTGTGATTGCATTCCTGCTAGCATGTTTGCTTGTGTGTACATGTTAGTGCCATGCTAGGATTGTTCTTCCAAAGCATGCTTGAGATTCTGCTTTAAGTTCGTAGTATCATGCTAGGTTATGTATGAATGATGATGATTATGTATGTTTAGCAGAATCGTTTACTCTATACTCTAGCTAGTGTGTTAGAAATTTGTCATCATCTAGAGGTGAGAGCGGACATAACGCGTACCTTGTCCCCACCGGTCGGGAGTAGAGCGAAGCATAACGTACATTGCTTCCCCGCGGCCCGATGTGGATTTAGCTACCACATCGGCATAAGCCTAGTTGTAGCTCTGCTAGAGCGGAACCCCGCCAGCGGTGCAAGCACGCCTTGGCGGTTCTTAGCTTGGGTAGGTGGTACAGTGCGCACAGATGAGTGCCGAGGGCCTCGCACCTCGTGTTCGGTGACACCGTTTCCGAGTCTTAGGCATGCGTGCACGGCGCGTAGTTTGTACTTAGGCCCCCACATTTACGCGGTTGCAAGCGGCATGCGGTGTGCGCGCACACGCGTTAGTCGTCGGTTCGGAGAGCTCTTAGGGCTAATGTTCGTGAGTACACAGTTCCTTCCAGTTTTTAGAGCCGGACTTGGGTACTCTCCGATAGTCAGATTTATTAGCGAGGGTAAGAGGCCCTTGAGGACACCCATTGGGATTGGCTTTTGAGGTGATCATATGGTCGAGGAGAAAGACCCTCGAGGGTGTCGGACATCTTTGGGATCGGTTTTTGAGTGATCAATTGGCCGAGGGAGAAAGACCCTCGGAGATGTCACGGGATTGGTTATGAGAGCCAATCATTAGGCCGGAAGTAGGAGACTTACGAGGATTCCAGATTCTCGCCTTGTAAGCTCGTTGAGCTATGATCGTGTTGTTGGTAGCTGTTTTTGCATGTATACTAGGGTGCTAGATGATTGAAGTATCGTATTGTACCCGGTTGGGAGATTCTTACCGAGTATGTTTATACTCACCCTTATTTCTATGGTTTTCCACGGGTAACTTGGGGCGGCCACCGGGGCCGGCTAGCGGAGGAGGCTGATTGATCATGGGAGCCGCCGGCACTCTGTCTTTATTGTTTGCATATTTGTTCAGCATGTAGATGGACAGGAGTCCTAGGGGAACATTATTAAAAGTGGTTTGAACTGTTTTGAATGTTTTATATATAAACTGCCGGCGAGCTTGTTTTACTTCGTTGGTTTTTCTTAAACAAAACTGTTGATTATGTTTTAAGCATTCCCCGTTTCTAAATGTTTTGAAAGGTTTTAAATATGAGCACTAAACCGCTTGATGAAGTATTTTAACTTGCATGATGAGTGAGAACCTAGGTTTAGGACCGTATTTTGGGTCGGGTTCTTACACGGCCCCTCAGCTGGGCCAACTCGCATCTACGATGCTCAACACTCCTCAGATTTAGGCACTCCAAGGTAGTTGACCGCACTACCATCCACAAAGATCTCTTGGCCTTAACACTAGCGTGAGACTCACGCGAACTAACACTTACCAACCGTCAACCTGCTGAGTTACTCAACCCCCGGTAACTTTGGGAAGAGACTCCAGCACCTCTCGAACATCCTTTCGCTTGTAGTCCTTCAACTACCACTGAACTAGCCCTCTTGCACGACCTAAACAGGTGCAACTGCCACAAACGGATCCAAAGGCTAAAGGAGTGTGCTGAACTTCGGACGGGTCATAGAACCATCTGTTATACCCATGCCAAACTCAGGCCTGAACCAGGCTTAGTGCCAAAGCGACATACCAACCAATGCACCTCAAGTGCCACTACTACCAAATCCACATCTTACTACAAATGGGGCTCGCAAGGTCACAACCTCAAATGACAAAAACTATGGCTAGGCATACAAGGGCTCAAAACTCAAACAACCCTGCCTATGGCATCTCATCTAACTGAAGTCTCACGGGCTACTCATGCATCTCCACATGATGCTCAACAAAACCCTGGCCGGATCTCTCAACATACAGCAGCTAGCTCTACTCTAGGAGCTCACCATAAGAAGAGTGCTCAACTCTACCAGACGACGGGGGAAACCAGTAACGGATCAAGTCCAATGGGAACACTGCACGCTGCACCCTTAACCACAGGGTCCTGGCTTACTGGCTACAAAACAACAACAACAATCTGCAAGGGAACAAAGATGTCTCCACATCCTCCACGAAGGCTATTAACTCTGCAGCCACTCTCTGGGCAATCAAACAATCTGCTAAGGTTCAAGATCAACACCTGAACTACTCAGGCTAGTCCACACTGGACCTGCTCCACAAGCATCAACACTAGCAAAGCCAAAGCTAGCTCCTCTTCTGGAGTGGTACTCCAAGGCAAAACACCTCCACCCTCTCTCTAGGGGAAAACTAACAACTAGGCCACACCACAAGGGCCTACGGGAGTCTAATCTCTACCTCCCTCTGGGACGATGTCCCAGCGGTATCTGAATCTATCTGGATACCCTGACAAGTTGCAAACGTACATCTAACACTGCGGGAAGTTGGCATGATGGTGCTCAGGACCCAAACCAACAACGAGTCAAAACCTGCTCATCTCCGCTCCACAACACTAAACAAGGCATACACTAGATGAGAAGTATTGTAAATTCCTAACCCTTTTCAAAAACAGAAAACTTAGGCGTACCTGATGACTATCGGAGTGCTGATGATCATGGGGAAAACGACCTACAACAAAAGGTCAGTCTACAGAATCTATGACTCTGAGCTCTGATACCAACTGTAAAGACCCGACCCAAAAGGGGCTCTAAATGGGCCTTTACCCCAATGCATGCATTCAAAGTAAGGACAATATACAAATATGTTTTCGGATTCCAATTAAAATTAAAACATTCAGCATTCAATCAAAAATCAATACAGTTTACTGAAACCTGTCACTATCTCCAAGCACCTGTTTCAAGACAAATACATTTCCAAAAGTTTAATCTGATCAGAGATTTATTAAAATCATTCAAAACCTTCTCAGATACAACAATGCTGGAATCCACAAAAACATTGAGAAAACATCCTAGGGCTCCGTGCCCGACTACATGCATTCAGGGGAAATAAAAAGACAAGAGTCATAATATAAAAAGGTCAGAGATGACAGCAGGTTCCCATCATCACATCTTCTCCTTCAGCCATCCTGTCTCGCACCTTGGTTACGTGTGGAAAACCGCAAAATAAGGGTGAGTAACGAATTACTCAGTAACAATCCCCAACCGGGGTACAATACGATACACATGGTCATCTAGCCGAAAGATAAGCAAGTTATGAATATAAACACAGAATAGAGCACATAGCTTAAATCCACTTATAAACCTCGGATACCAACTCAGGGTCTTAGTCCAGAAAAACCACCACACAATACGCCCTATACGAGAAACAAGTCTCGGCCTCAGCTTGTCTACTGTCGATACGAAAGGTGCACTGGCTCACGATCCCGAGGAGCTCTCCAGTTGGCGCTATAATGAGCGTATGCGCGCACTGCATGCTACTGCAGACTACGGAAGTGCGGGTCTAGTGGCAAGCTGCCAGTCCGATCACCATGCCTAACTAAATCTGGATCGGTGTCAGCGACATAGGGGTGTGAGACACGGACACATGAACTATGTCGGCTGAACCACCGCACTTTGAGGCTAAGGAACCGGTCGTGGTAGGCTTACACCAGAAGCGATCCTTGCCTTATCGGTGGTAATCAAGGGCTACTGCCGAACACGCTGAGGACGTGCGCGTTTGTCGGGGCCGAGGCAATGCCAAGTCATCATCCCGACCGTTGGGGCATTTAACAATCTGCCACCCTCACCGAGGATTGCAGGGCCTACCGGTAAGGTTAGCTAAACCCTAACGGGGTCCAGGGACGGAGTACTACCTCGTACGTCCCTGCCATGGATGCAAGATACTTTATGCATTCTAGCCCGGATGATGCTATCTACCTGAACTCTAACTTATCATATCAATAGCAAAAAATCCAATACAAGCCAATACGTGCTCAACAGATACAACGAACCTAGCATGATACTACGAAGCAAGAACAGATAACGAGCATGCCAGAATAGAACAACCTAGCATGGACTAACATGAAGAACAACATAAGAAATCATGCCAGTCGGGAATTCAGAACAGAGCACCTATCACTAAACATGCTGATACACACAAACAAGCATACAAACAGCAATCACAAATAATATCGCAGGGCCCACACAACTCCGGTAAGAAATCCTTACCTGGCCGGGAGGCAACTACACACAAAATCCTAAGCTGCGATAGAACCCGAGCTAGGTAATGAGAAGCTAACAAACACAATAATACTCACAACCAATAGGCCTAAATATAATCAAATAAATAGGACTCGGCTCGGGAGCAACTCACGCGGCGCGGTTGACACGCGGACAGGTAGGCAGCACGGTCGGGGCTGCTGCTAAGCACTACTGGCGGCAAGGCTGCACGCTGGCACGACGCTGAGGCGCGGATGAGCGTGTTGGGACAGACGGACACGCGCGGGCGGGCTGGGACGACGATGGGCGCGCGGGCGCTGGGACGACGACGGACGAACACGGCGTCGCGGCGCGAGCTTCGGCTGGCGATGGCGTGGCGTCTGGCGCGCGCGCGCGACACGGTGGGCGCTGCTGCTGCGCGCGCAGCAGGAGACGCAGTTTCTTTGGGTGAGATCTTGTAACAGCCCGGTTTTCAGCAAAATATAAAATAAGGTTTTCTTTTATTTTAGTTTGTAAGGAGTTGTTGGAAGGACTCGAACCCTTGGCCTAAAAAGGGATTTGGAAGCTTGGGTTTAAATAAAGAAAAATAAACGCGTCAGTAGGGCCCGAAGGGAGTCTTGGGAAGGTCATTTGAGATTTCCAAGTCTATTTAAAGGAAAGGAAGGAGAAAATAAAAAAAAAAAAAAGAATCCAAAACCCTAGCCTTCTCCTTCTCTCACCCCAGCCGCCGCACGCACCAAGCCGCTGCCGCCACGTCGCCGTCGCGCTGCCCGGTCTTCGCCCCACACTCCCGTCGCCGCCACCGAGCCATCGCCAACGCCCAGCGCCGCTCAGCCACCCCATCGCACCAGCGCCCGCAACCGCCAGCCCACACCGCCGCACGCCCTGCTGCTCCGCCCAGACGCACCGCACCGACCCGCACCAGGCCGCCCTGCACCGTGCGCCCCAACGCACCGCTCCGTCCGGCCGCATCCGCACGACCGTGCAGCAGCGCACCAGCCGCCGCCGCTTCGGCGCGAAGAAGACTCGACCACGCGCGTCGCAAAGACGTCGCTCCTTGTTGCCTCGCCGTCGCCGCTTTCGCCTTGCCGCGCGCGCCCGAGCAGCGCCAGCGCCTGCCGCCGCATGCGGCGCCCTTGTCGCCCTTCATTTGTCGAGACCACGCGCCTCTTCGGTTGGTTGCTCGAGTTCGCTTATAAGCTCGAGGTTGTTAGTTGATTCGGGATAAATAACCTCCACTTTTTCGGTAAGGATTCTTACGGGGTTGTGTGGACCCTGCGAATACCTTGATAGCATCTTTGATTTACGTGATTGTATGAGTTTCTATTAGATAGGATTCATGCTTCCTTGATTCATGTTTGTGTTTGAATTGTGTTCCGCTAGTACCATGCTAGGTACCCTCTTCTGGCATATCCATGTTTTCCGTTGATTGCCGTTAAATCCATGTTAAGTTGAGGTGAGATGTTTAGTGTAGAAGTTAGAAGGGGTATCTAGTGTAGGTCCGCTCAGGTAAGACCCCGATGGACGGTTGGAGGTGTAAGACCCCGATGGGCATCCTAGGTGTATAAGACACGATGGGCATCACGAGTTGGAGGTGTAAGACCACGATGGGCATCCTAGGTGTATAAGACCCGATGGGCATCACCGAGTCGGAGGTGTAAGACCCTGATGGGCAACCTAGGTGTATAAGACCCTGATGGGCATCACTGAGTTGGAGGTGTAAGACCCTGATGGGCATCCTAGGTGTATAAGACCCGATGGGCATCACTGAGTTGGAGGTGTAAGACCCTGATGGGCATCCTAGGTGTATAAGACCCCGATGGGCATCACTGAGTCGGAGGTGTAAGACCCTGATGGGCAACCTAGGTGTATAAGACACGATGGGCATCAGTGAGTTGGAGGTGTAAGACCCTGATGGGCATCCTAGGTGTATAAGACCCCGATGGGCATCACTGAGTCGGAGGTGTAAGACCCTGATGGGCATCCTAGGTGTATAAGACCCCGATGGGCATCACTGAGTCGGAGGTGTAAGACCCTGATGGGCAACCTAGGTGTATAAGACCCCGATGGGCATCACTGAGTCGGAGGTGTAAGACCCTGATGGGCATCCTAGGTGTATAAGACCCCGATGGGCATCACTGAGTTGGAGGTGTAAGTCCCCGATGGGCATCCTAGGTGTGTAAGTCCCCGATGGGCCTCACTGAGTATTAGGTTGTGTAAGGCCCGAAGGGCGTCTAGATGTAGAGCCCGGAGAAGTTCGATAGCTAAGAGCCTCTGGAGTAGGCAAGCCCTAGGACTGTTGCATGGTTAATCCAACTACTCCGCTTAAGTTTTGTATGGTTGCATGTCGGTGTGCTAAATGAGATGTTTTCGTAATGTACCCCGGTTGGGGATTCTTACTGAGTAACTTGTTGCTCACCCTTATTTTTCTGTGGTTTTCCACGGGCAACTTGGGACAGAGGCGGGGATGGCTAGGAGGAGGCGGTGGATGATCATGGACGGTGACTCTGAGTTGCGTAGTTTTCTTTTATGTTTTAGCATGTAGTGGGACTTGGGTCCCTAGGGAAAACACTTAAAGCTGTTTTATGTTCTCGTACCATTCTCTTTGAATTGTTTTAAGAAAGTACTGATCAGTCATCTACCGTTTTATTTAATTGAATCATGGTCTTTATTTAAAAAGTGTTTACTGCAAGCTTTTAAACTTCCGACTCTGAATGATGTTTTATATTCTTAATCATGCAAGCTAAGTAAGGACTTTAGGTTAGAGACCGTTTCTTGGGTCGGGTCCTTACAGTTGGTATCAGAGCTCGAGTTATAGGTTCTGTAGACTGACCTGCAGTTGTAGGTTGTTTTCCATGATCATCAGCGCTCCGCCAGCCATCAGGTATGTCCGTAAGTTTAAAGTTAAGGGTTAAGAATTACAATACTGCATCTAGTATACATGTGTTACCCTTGTTGGCAAAGTGAGAGCCCAGCGTGGGCTAGTTTTTATGTTTTGTGTAGACCGCCGATTGTTGATTACACATTGAGGAGCAGGGACGTTTGGTATCTCCAACCAAGGAGTTGGACCGTTCATGTTGATGATGAGACCTCGTCCAGGGTCGTTTAGACCCGTAGGCCACCTTTGGCCCTGGCAGATGAGTTGCCAAGAGTAAGGGGTAGAGTCTAGCACGCCTCAGAGTGAGACTCCTTGAGCGAGTGTGCTCCGACCATGCGAGAGTTGATGGCGAGTCTTTTAGCTAACAGAGCGGAGACCCAGCGCAATTTGTAGCGCGTAATGGGGAGTCTTGGGCACAGATAGCCCCGGTGCGAGAGTTTATTTAGGAGACGCGCCCCTCCTTGTAGCTCCGTTTGCCGGAGGCTCACGGGAGGGATCGATCAACGAGTTATCGCCGATAAGTTAGTTGGCGTTGATCGAAGCTGCCGAGTTTGGCTAGTGGAACCTGCAGAAAGTGGATGTTTTGAGACCCTGCTGGCGGCGAGGTAGTTGTCCAGATCGAGTTTATCATCCAGTGTTGGGATGACTGGTGTTGAGAGGCCGATGACACGATGTTCGAGAGGTCGAAGCGTGCCGTTGCAGTCTTTGTTTGATGCAGCGGTGTGGTGGTGGAAGTCCCCTATGAGAGGCGGACGCAGAGTCTCCACCACCACGGTCGATTGGCAAGTGCGCAAGTTAGTAGCTTTTGAGGAAGATGTAGAGACATCTTGTCCTCCCGCAAGCCTCTTGATCGTTTTGTAGCCACTTCTTTTAGTACCCTCGTAGCTGAGGGGGTAGTGTGGAGTTTGCTTGTCAAGACTTAATCCGTCCGTGGTTTTTGGTGGCTATTAGAGAGAAGCACCTTCTGTTAGCATGTTCCAAGAGTGGAGCAGTCTTTGCCACCCTAGGGTTGGCCTGAGTATTTGTTGAGCATCGAGTGGGATGCGAGGAATGGGCCGTGGCTTATCCATTAGTCGTGATGTCGAGAGAATAATCTACTCGAGTGTTGAGACCCTTGTGTTGAGTGCCATTGCCCTGTCACAGAGTGTGACCTTCCCTTCCCTCGAGAGGGACTTAAAGCCCGTAAAGAGATGTTTGTGTTGTTAAGGATGTAGTGCTGTTGGCACCAAGCTTTGAGAGGAGGCCTAGAGTCGGGCCGGTTGGTGGTACTTTTGTGCAGATGGTTCCAAGACCCGCCCGAAGTTTGGCATCCCCACTAGTCTTGTACCCACTTCCCGAGATTGCACCTGTTTGGGTTGCATAAGAGATCTAGCTCGGTGGTAGTAAGAGAACTACAAGAGTGAGGTTGTTCGAGGATAAGTAGGAGCCTTTCAGAGTCACCGAGAGCTAGGTACAAAGGATGTGTTGGTTGTTAAGGGCTAAGCGCGTCCGAGTTCTCGCTTTGTGTTGTGGGGGCTTGTGAGCCGGTTGGATGGTAGTGTGACTCGACTACCTGGAGTTACCCTAATATGAGTAGGGTTGGCATCGATGATGCGTGGTTGATCGATGTTAGAGCCATGAGTTGGAAGGTTGATCGGAGCACGCGTTTAGTGGACCATTGGTATGAGGTAAGTTAGCTTGGTGTGGCTATGCTCTTGTAAGAGTAAGTGGACCAATGTGGCGTTCCGTGGTGAGTTGACCACAAGTGGGTTGAACTCTTGTTGCTCCTTTGCTAGTTGTGGCTCTATTGGGAGGCAAAAGTTGCCTTGTGTGAGAGTACTTATTGGTTTGGATCTTAAGGAATCAAGTTGGAGATGTACACGTCGGTGTACTTTTGTGTAGCTCGTTAAAGTGGTGTATGTTTTGGGAACCACGAAAGGTTCGTGTTGAGGAACCAGAGCTCAGTCAGACCCAAGCAGTGTCCCTCGGTTGAGTTGCTGGATGCTTGTAGTCGTTTGGCAAGCTAGAGTTGTTCTTAGTAGCCTCTGCGTTGGTTTTCAGAATTCTTAGCAAGGTGGTGCTTGGCGTTGACCAAGGTTTGGTTCCCATGTGGTTTCTAGAGCTAGCTTCGTTCGAGCAAGCTGGAGTTGCCCTGAGGACTTGTTCCTAGTCAGGAAGTTTTGGGAGTTGACCCCTCCCTCGGAGGTTGAGTAAGTACTGCTAGTTCTAAGTTGGTGGTTCAAGCGATTGTGGAATCCCTCGATTGTTGCTTTCGAGGGAATTGGTTGTTGTTGCCTTCGATGAGTAGGACTACTAGCGTGTGTGAAGTTCACTGTCCTTCGGAAGTCCGCTTGCTGGAAAATCGTCCCTGTAGAGGAGGAGTCAGCTTAGCTCCTGAGTTGTGTAGTTGATTAGAGTGGCGTAGCGGTCAGCCCAGCGAGAGTGTCCCTGCGTTGGCTTGTTAGCAATTGGAAAGTTGTTTGTCCCCGCGAGGGCGGAGGCCAGCCAGTTCAAGGGTTTGAGTTGTTGTTGGAAGGTTGTTGGGTCTTTGGAATTTGTAGAACCCCTAGTTCCTTGGTCGTTGAGTTGCACCGTGGATGCCAGTTTCGAGTATTAACTTTTGAGGTAGTCTTGCTGACCCGAGTTGTTCATGATCCGCAAGCTTGTGGTCGTCGCTATCCTTATTTCCTCGCGATGTTTCGTGGGTGGAGTTTCTGGATCGGAAGGAGAGTTAGGTCTAGCTATAAGGAGGAAGTCCTTAGAGCAGCCAGATGGACTTAAGGGTTGAGTGGCAGCTTGGAGGGGAGCTTCGCTCGTTCTAAGACTTGGTTTGAGTTTCTGCAGAGCCAGCCCTTCTCGGGCTCTGTTCCTAGTTGGTGATTCGATTGGATTTCGCTAAGGCTGCAGGCAAGCCTTGTGGTTCGTTGATCTCATGTGAAGTAAGAGTAGGCCTTGTAGTTTCTGAATCCCGGGAGGTTCGGTTGTTTGGTCGACATGGTGTAGAGTTGAATTTGTTTTGGTAACTTGTGTGAGCCCAGAGAAGTTTCGCGGTGTGCAGAGAGAGTTTTAGAACACGTGACCAATCCACAAGTTTCTTTGTGAGTAGCGCCATAGAGAGGCGCCCGAGTTGGGTTAGCGAGGGCTAAGTGAGCCCTAAGATTTTAAGATCGTTGAGAGTTCGTGCGATGCTATCATGATTGTGCCTTGTATGCTTGGTTGTTGTTATGAGTATGTTAGCTATTGAACAGCTTGTGTTTGAAATCTTGCTAGCATGCTGCTTGTTGTTCATGTTAGTTCCATGCTAGGTTTGTTCTTCCAGCATGCATGCCTACAGTGGAAATGGGAGGAGATCACCATGGATTTTATCTCAGGTTTGCCCAGGACTCCTAGAGGATATGCTCAAATTTGGGTGGTCGTTGATAGGTTGACTAAGTGTGCCCATTTCATTAAGGCGGGATAAACTACACCGTAGAGCAGTGGGCACAACTATTCCTCGAGCAGATAGTGAGATACCACGGAGTGCCAGTTAAGATTATCTCCGACCGGGATTCCCGTTTTACATCACGGTTTTGGAAGGCCCTTGAGCGAGTTTGGAGCACGAGTGCGGCTACAACACGACCTTCCACCCCACGGACCGATGGCGGTGAGCGGGTAAATCAGATCTTAGAGGATATGCTGCGAGCCTGCGTATTGGATTTCCCTGGCAGTTGGGACCAGTACTTATACTTGATGGAGTTTGCCTACAACAATAGTTTTCAGTCAACCATCCAGATGGCACCGTTTGAAGCGTTGTATGGTAAGCGCTGCAGATCCCCTACTTACGGGAAGAGGTTGGTGACCGGCAGGTGTTAGGCCCGGAATTGCTTCAGCTAACCAATGAGGCTGTCCAGAAAATCAGAGCTCGTATGCTGACCGCCCAGAGCAGGCAGAAGAGCTACGCCGATATCAGACGTAGAGAGTTGGAATTTGAGATTGGCCAGCACGTGTTCCTTAAGGTAGCTCCGATGCGTGGAGTTCTGAGGTTTGGAAGGAAGGGGAAACTGAGCCCCAGGATTGTTGGACCATTCGAGATCCTTGAGAGGATCGGGGTTGTGGCCTACCGGTTAGCATTGCCGCCGTCCTTGGCTGCAGTGCATAGTGTGTTCCACGTCTCGATGCTCCGCCAATATGTGGCAGATCCTTCGCACGTCATAGATTTTGAGCCTTTACAGTTGAACCATGACCTGAGCTTTGAGGAAAAACCCATAAAGATCTTAGCATTTGAGAAGAAAGTCTTGAGGAACCGAGCTATTGATTTAGTGAAAGTGCAGTGGCGGAATCAGAGAGTTGAGGAAGCTACTTGGGAGTTGGAAGGGGAGATGAGAAGGAGTTACCCAGAGTTGTTTTAGGAGCAGCGACTTCCGGGGACGGAAGTCTCCCAAGGAGGGAGTATTGTAACAGCCCGGTTTTCAGCAAAATATAAAATAAGGTTTTCTTTTATTTTAGTTTGTAAGGAGTTGTTGGAAGGACTCGAACCCTTGGCCTAAAAAGGGATTTGGAAGCTTGGGTTTAAATAAAGAAAAATAAACGCGCGTGTCAGTGAGGGGCGGGGAGTCTTGGGAAGGTCATTTGAGATTTCCAAGTCTATTTAAAGGAAAGGAAGGAGAAAATAAAAAAAAAAAGAATCCAAAAACCCTAGCCTTCTCCTTCACTCTCACCCCAAGCCGCCGCACGCACCAAGCCGCTGCCGCCCACGTCGCCGTCGCGCCTGCCCGGTCTTCGCCCCACACTCCCGTCGCCGCACCGAGCCATCGCCAACGCCCCAGCGCCGCTCAGCCACCCCATCGCACCAGCGCCGCAACCGCCCAGCCCACACCGCCGCACGCCCTGCTGCTCCGCCCAGACGCACCGCACCGACCCGCACCAGGCCGCCCTGCACCGTGCGCCCCAACGCACCGCTCCGTCCGGCCGCATCCGCGCGCGCCGTCGCAGAATAAGCGCACCGCCGCTTCGCAGCGCAGAAGACTCGACCACGCGCGTCGCAAAGACGTCGCTCCGCGGTGCCCTCGCCGTCTCGCCGCCTTGCCGCGCGCCCGAGCCAGCGCCCAGCGCCTTGCCGCACTGCAGCGCCCGTTGCTGCCCTTCGCTGTCGAGACCACGCGCCTCTTCGGTTGGTTGCTCGAGTTCGCTTATAAGCTCGAGGGTTGTTAGTTGATTCGGGATAAATAACCTCCACTTTTTCCAGGTAAGGATTCTTACCCGGGGTTGTGTGGACCTCGCGAATACCTTGATAGCATCTTGATTTACGTGATTGTATGAGTTTCTATTAGATAGGATTCATGCTTCCTTGATTCATGTTTGTGTTTGAATTGTGTTCCGCTAGTACCATGCTAGGTACCCTCTTCCTGGCATATCCATGTTTTCCGTTGATTGCCGTTAAATCCATGTTAAGTTGAGACTGAGATGTTTAGTGTAGAAGTTAGAAGGGGTATCTAGTGTAGGTCCCGCTCGGGTAAGACCCCGATGGACAGTTGGAGGTGTAAGACCCCGATGGGCATCCTAGGTGTATAAGACACGATGGGCATCACCGAGTTGGAGGTGTAAGACCCGATGGGCATCCTAGGTGTATAAGACCCGATGGGCATCACCGAGTCGGAGGTGTAAGACCGATGGGCAACCTAGGTGTATAAGACCCCGATGGGCATCACTGAGTTGGAGGTGTAAGACCCTGATGGGCATCCTAGGTGTATAAGACCCGATGGGCATCACTGAGTTGGAGGTGTAAGACCCTGATGGGCATCCTAGGTGTATAAGACCCCGATGGGCATCACTGAGTCGGAGGTGTAAGACCCTGATGGGCAACCTAGGTGTATAAGACCCTGATGGGCATCACTGAGTTGGAGGTGTAAGACCCGATGGGCATCCTAGGTGTATAAGACCCGATGGGCATCACCGAGTCGGAGGTGTAAGACCACGATGGGCATCCTAGGTGTATAAGACCCGATGGGCATCACCGAGTCGGAGGTGTAAGACCACGATGGGCAACCTAGGTGTATAAGACCCGATGGGCATCACCGAGTCGGAGGTGTAAGACACGATGGGCATCCTAGGTGTATAAGACCCGATGGGCATCACCGAGTTGGAGGTGTAAGTCCCGATGGGCATCCTAGGTGTGTAAGTCCCCGATGGGCCTCACTTTGAGTATTAGGTTGTGTAAGGCCCGGAAGGGCGTCTAGATGTAGAGCCCGGAGAAGTTCGATAGCTAAGAGCCTCTGAGTAGGCAAGCCCTAGGACTGTTGCATGGTTAATCCAACTACTCCCGCTTAAGTTTTGTATGGTTGCATGTCGGTGTGCTAAATGAGATGTTTTCGTAATGTACCCCGGTTGGGGATTCTTACTGAGTAACTTGTTGCTCACCCTTATTTTTCGTGGTTTTCCACTGTGCAACTTGGGACAGAGGCAGGATGGCTAGGAGGAGGCGGCTGGATGATCATGGACAGCTGACTCTGAGTTGCACGTAGTTTTCTTTTATGTTTTAGCATGTAGTGGGACTTGGGTCCCTAGGGAAAACACTTAAACTGTTTTATGTTCTCGTACCATTCTCTTTGAATTGTTTTAAGAAAGTACTGATCAGTCATCTACCGTTTTATTTAATTGAATCATGGTCTTTATTTAAAAAGTGTTTACTGCAAGCTTTTAAACTTCCGACTCTGAATGATGTTTTATATTCTTAATCATGCAAGCTAAGTAAGGACTTTAGGTTAGAGACCGTTTCTTGGGTCGGGTCCTTACAGATCTGGCCGGCTGGCAATCTAGGCGGCTGGCTTCTGCTTTGGCCGGCACTGGCCGCGACACGGCCGTGCGGGCGCGTCTTGGGCGGCTCGGGCTACGATAGGGCTGTATCGGGCGTCTGCTTTGGGCAGATCTGGGCGTGCTGGGCAGCCTGCAACAAAACACACACACACACACCACCTCTTCCTTCTTACATTCGGCCAGCAAGAACCAAAAACGGAGAAGATGAAGAGACGAAGGAACTTACCCAGAGTGACGATCGAACCACAGAGCTGCAAGGAGATGAAAAATCAGCTTGGAGAGCTAGGGAGACAAGCTTGGACGGCAAGGTGTGATTTGGAGAAGAAGGAACAAAAAACCTAATTTCTTTTCATTTAACCAAATGCACCAAAACTCTAAGGAACCAAGGCTAACCAATATATGTTGCGGAAAGAGCAACAAGAGCTCTCCATAGCTCAACTGGCACACAACCCAATAGGCTTTCCCGGAGACCCGGGTTCGAATCCCAGCTGCAACACAATTTTCCTTAAATTTTACTTTCGCATCTATCCATGCTCAAACCCATCCACAAAGCCTAAAAAACCTACATAAACCCATCCATTAATTTTAGCAACTGGGATAGGACATAAACGGCCCTGACGGCCTGACCAAATTACCAAAATACCCCTAGAGCATACCTGGAAGACCTGGATGAAAACCTGGGCCGTTACATGCAGTGTGCGCGCACACGCGTTAGTCACCGGTTCGGAGAGCTCCCACGGGCTAATGTCGTGAGTACACCAATTCCTTTCAGTTTAGAGCCAGACTTCGGGTACTTTCCCGATAGTCTAGAATTATTAGCAAGGGTAAGAGGCCCTTGAGGACATCCCTGGGATCAGTTTTTGAGCTGATCAACTGGCTGAGGGAGAAAGACCCTCGGAGATGTCCCGGGATTGGTTAGGATAACCAATCATTAGGCCGGAAGTAGGAGACTTCCAAGGATTCCAGATCTTGCCTTGTAAGCTCGATGAGCTATGATCTGTGTTGGTAGCTGTTGCTTGTATGCTAGGGTGCTAGATGATTGATTGTATCGTATTGTACCCCGGTTGGTGATTCTTACTGAGTAATTCGTTACTCACCCTTATTTTTGTGGTTTTTTCCACAGGTAACCATGGTGCGAGACAGGATGGCTGGAGGAGGAGCTGTGATCATGGAAACCCGTTGTTCAAACTCTGAGTCTTGTATTTATGTTTTGATGTTTTAAAATGTTTTCTGTATGCATGTAGTTGGGCACGAAGCCCTATGTTGTTTTCTGAATATATTACCGGATTCTAGCATTGTTGTAACTATTGGAAAGCTTGAATGTTTTAAATAAATCTCTGATCAGAGTGAGTTTTGTAAATGTATTTGTCTTGGAACAGGTGCTTGGAAACAGGGACAGGTTTCAGGAATTGATGTTGACTTTTTAAATGGATGTTTTATGTTTTATTTTTTACTTAGAATCCGAAGCACCATTTTGCATTTTGATTTTAGTTTTGAATGCATGCATTGAGGTAAAGGCCTATTTTAGAACCCCATTCGGGTCGGGTCGTTACAACCCTCGAGGGTGTCGGACATCTTTTGGGATCGCTTTTTGAGCTGATCAATTGGCCGAGGGAGAAAGACCCTCGGAGATGTCCCGGGGTTGGTTATGAGAACCAATCATTAGGCCGGAAGTAGGAAACTTTCGAGGATTCTGGATCTTGCCTTGTAAGCTCGTTGAGCTATGATCTGTGTTGGTAACTATTTGCATGTATACTAGGGTGCTAGATGAATGATGTATCGTATTGTACCCCGGTTGGGGATTCTTACCGAGTATGTTTACACTCACCCTTATTTCTGTGGTTTTTTGTAACGGCCCAGTTTTCTATTTCGGTTTCCCAGGTGTTTCCGATTCATTATTCGGATGCTCGGATGGGTCGTTAGTGCTATTTTAACCCTTAGGGGCATTTTGGTCTTTTTGCCCCCGGTCAGGGTTTTGTGGATTTTGAGAACTCCAGGGTCACTCCTGCCTTTGTCGAGGCTTGATTGTTGTTGGTTGCAGGACCCAAGAAGTTCGGGCTAGTTGTTTGGAAGTTTGGAGGTGTTTTGGTAATTAGCAAAATTATTGTTAATTAGAGTGCTTCCTTTGGGAATTGAACCCTTGACCTAACGGTGATTAGGAGGCTTGATTTAAATGGGTTTTATTAAATGGAAAAGAATGCGTCAGCTAGGACTCGAAGGAGGAAAGCCTTGATTTAAATGTGTCGCTCGCGTGCCGTCCGCGCGCTCGCTCGCGCTGGCGCTTAGCGCCCAGCTCGCCCCCTGCGGCCCAGTAGCGCCAGACTGACCCCTTGGTCGCCTAGCCCGTCTTGGCCGGCTCGTTCGCGTGTCAGCCGCGCCTCGTGAGTTGCTCCCGAGCCGAGCCCTGTTTATTTTAGTGTATTTAGGGCTATTTTATGATTATTGATGTGTTTGCTTGGCTCGTTATAGGTTGCTCGGGTTCGATCGTAGTTAATTTTATTGTGTTGTTGCCTTCCGACCAGGTAAGGATTTCTTACCGGAGTTGTGTGGGCCCTGCGATATTTTCATGATTATGCCTTGCTTGTTTGCTGACTGTTATGAGCATGATAATAATAGAGCAGCTTTGATTGATTTCTTGCTAGCATGTTTGCTTGATATTACATGTTAGTGCCATGCTAGGTTTGTTCTGCCAGCATGCTTGTGATTCCTGCTTAAGCTCGTAGTATCATGCTAGGTAGTGTGATTGATGTCGGTCTTTGTTTGCTAGCCAAGAATCATTGCTTTTTGCTCTGTACTCTTAGATAGAGTTGTAGGGTTTGTCATCATCCAGAGGCTGAGCGGACATAAAGTACTTTGTCCCCACTGATCGGGAGTAGTGTGCGAAGCATAACGTATCTTGCTTCCCGGTCACTAAGGTGGATTTAGCTCAAAGTCGGGAATAAAGTGTGCGCAGACATAACGTATCTTGCTACCCCCCGACCAGCCGGTTGTGGAATTAGCTACCCACTTCGGCATAGCCTAGTTTGTAGCCTGCTAGAGCGAAACCCTGCCATCAGTGTAAGCCTGCCCTGGCCGGTTCTTAGCTTCAGGTCGGTGGACCAATGCTGCACAGATGAGCGCCGAGGACCTCGCGCCATCGTGATCGTGACACCGCTTCCGAAGTCATAGGCATGCGTACTGCCCGCGTAGTTTGCCCTTAGGCCCCGCATTTACGCTGGTTGCGAGAAGAGCATGCGGTGTGTGCGCGCGCACACGCGTTAGTTGCCGGTTCGAGAGCTCCCGGGCTAATGTTCGTGAGTACACCATTCTTTCCGTTAGAGCGACTTCGGGTACTCTCCGTAAGTCCAGAGTTAGTGCAAGGGCAAGGAGGCCCTTGAGGACATTCTAGGGATCGGTGTATTCCCCGAGTGACAGATACCTCGGTGATGTCCAAGATTGGACAGTGTATCCAATCCCAGTTAGGCCGAAAGTAGGAGACTTCCGATGACTCCAGATCTTGTTTTATGAGCTCGTTGAGCCATGATCTGTGTTGGTAGCTGTTTGCTTGCATGCTTTGGTACTAGATGGCTGATTATATCGTATTGTACCCCGGTTGGGGATTCTTACTAAGTAATTCGTTACTCACCCTTATTTCTGTGGTTTTTCCACAGGTATTCATGGTGCGAGACAGGATGGCTGGAGGAGGAGCTGTGATCATGGAAACCCGTTGTTCAACTCTGAGTCTTATGTTTATGTTATGATTTAAATGTTCTCTGAATGCATGTAGTTGGGAACGGAGCCCTAGGGTGTTTTCTGAATGTATTTCCGGATTCTAGCATTGTTGTAAAGATTGTATGTTTTAAATAAATCTCTGATCAGAGTTGGTTTTGTAAATGTATTTGTCTTGGAACAGGTGCTTGGAAACAGGGACAGGTTTCAGGAATTAAATGTTGATTTTAAATGATGTTTTATGTTTGAGTTTTTTTCTTAGAATCCGAACACCATCTTGCAAATTTTCTGTAGATTTGTAATGCATGCATTGAGGTAACGGCCTAGTTAGAACCCTTTCGGGTCGGGTCGTTACAACACGTCGGTGTACTTTTGTGTAGCTCGTTCCGTGGTGTATGTTTTGGGAACCACGAAAGGTTCGTGTTGAGGAACCAGAGCTCAGTAAGACCCAGGCAGTGTTCCTCGGTTGAGTTGCTGGATGCTTGTAGTCGGTTGGCAAGCTAGAGTTGTTCTTAGTAGCCTCTGCGTTGGTTTTCAGAATTCTTAGCAAGGTGGTGCTTGGCGTTGACCAAGGTTTGGTTCCCATGTTGTTTCTAGAGCTAGCTTGGTTCGAGCAAGCTGGCATTGCTCTGAGGACTTGTTCCTAGTCAGGAAGTTTTGGGAGTTGACCCCTCCCTCGGCGGTTGAGTAAGTACTGCTAGTTCTAAGTTGGTGGTTCAAGCGATTGTGGAATCCCTCGATTGTTGCTTTCGAGGGAATTGGTTGTTGTTGCCTTCGATGAGCGGGATGGCTAGCGTGTGTGAAGTTCATTTGTCCTTGAAAGTTCGCTTGCTGGGAAATCGTTCCTGTAGAGGAGGAGTCAGCTTAGCTCCTGAGTTGTGTAGTTGATTAGAGTGGCGTAGCGGTCAGCCCAGCGAGAGTGTCCCTGCGTTGGTTTGTTAGCAAGCGGAAAGTTGTTTGTCCCCGCGAGGGTGGAGACTAGCCAGTTCAAGGGCTTGAGTTGTTGCTGGAAAGTTGTTGGATCCTTGGAGTTTGTAGAACCCTTAGTTCCTTGGTGGTTGAGTTGCACCGTGGATGTTGGCCTCGAGTTTTAACTTTTGAGGTAGTCTTGCTGACTCGAGTTGTTCATGATCCACAAGCTTGTGGTCGTCGCTATCCTTATTCCTCGCGATGTTTCGTGGGTGGAGTTTCTGGATTGGAAGAAGAGTTAGGTCTAGCTATAAGGAGGAAGTCCTGAGAGCAGCCAGATGGACATAAGGGTTGAGTGGCAGCTTGGAGGCGAGCTTCGCTCGTTGTAAGACTTGAGTTGAGTTTCTGCAGAGCAAGCCCTTCTCGGGCTCTGTTCCTAGTTGGTGTGCTTTCGCAGTTGGCGTTATAGCTAAGCCACAATTGAGTGGGTTGGCACAGAGGTGCCGTGGCAATGGTTGGTAAAACCTTTGAGTTGTTATCCTCGAGGTGCTGTGTTGCAAGTAGCCGCGTGTTGTTTTATTCCTTGCTGCTCGAGATTTCCGAGAGAGGTATGTTGTTTGTTTCCCTATCTGGCGATATTCTCTTAGGCCAGTGGCTGATCGGATTGCATTGGAAAGTTGTTGTCGGCCGATGAGGGGCTCCAGTTTAATAGTTTGGCTGAGTGGAGCCTATTCCTGGACCTTGTCGTTCAGGGGTGGCCGTAGCTGAAGTTTCAGCTAGTGTGAGTGGCGTTAGCCGTCTGGTGAACCAGGTATGTGCCCCTGGCTTGAGTGCGTCGGTGCTCTTCAAGATGGTTGCTTAACTGTTGTGGACGCGTTCTAGTTGGACAAGTTTGCCTTTGGGATCGGCCGCCAGGTGGTGGTTCGATTGGATTTCGTTAAGGCTTATAGGCAACCATTGAAGTTCGTTGGTCTCTTGTGAAGTAAGAGTAGGCTGACTGGTTTCTGGAACCCGAGAGGTTCAGTTGGTTGGCCAGCATGGTGTAGGGTTGAGATTGTTAGTTAACAGCTGTGAGTATTAAGAGGAGTACGCCGGTGCGTGGCGTAGAGTTTTAGAGCCTATGACCCGTCCACAAGTTTGCTGAGAGTAGCGTCGTGGAAAGGCGTTCTGAGTTGGGTCAGCAGGGATAAGTGAGCCCTAGGGTTGTGAGACCGTTTGAGAGTTGGTGCGAGTTTGAGGATGTGGCATACCGACTAGCAGTATCGCATCTTTTTCTTCGAAGCTTAGTGTATGTTCAGTTTTGGTTGAGCTAGTTTGTGGCAGACTCGATGTCTTTTTGGCTTGAGCCTTTGGAAACCCAAGAAGGTTGGGATTTCGAAGAAGGACTAGTGTTGGCTTGACAAGGAGTTGGTTGGTTAAGGATCAGTGGAGTTTTCCTAGAGTTGTTTTCGTCTTAGGACTTTCGAGGACGAAAGTCTTAAAAGGAGGGAGTATTGTAACGGCCCAGTTTTCTATTTCGGTTTCCCAAGTGTTTCTGGTTCATTATTCGGATGCTCGGATGGGTCGTTAGTGCTATTTTAACCCTTAGGGGCATTTTGGCCTTTTTGCCCCCGGTCAGGGTTTTGTGGATTTTGAGGACTCCAGGGTCACTCCTGCCTTTGTCGAGGCTTGATTGTTGTTGGTTGCAGGACCCAAGAAGTTCGGGCTAGTTGTTTGGAAGTTTGGAGGTGTTTTGGTAATTAGCAAAATTATTGTTAATTAGAGTGCTTCCTTTGGGAATTGAACCCTTGACCTAACGGTGATTAGGAGGTTTGATTTAAATGGGTTTTATTAAATGGAAAAGAATGCGTCAGCTAGGACTCGAAGGAGGAAAGCCTTGGGAAGGGATTTTGGACCACCCAAAGCCTATTTAATTTAGGAAAAAGGAAAAGAAAAGAGAAGAAACCCTTATTCTTTCCCCTTCTCTCTCTCTCCTTGCCGACCTCTCCAAGAAACTCAACCGAGCCACACCGAGCCACCACAAGAGGCCAGAAGAAGACCACACTGTCACACACGGTACCGCCGAGCGGCCAGACGCTCCAACACAGCCCCTGCCTGTCGCACAGCCAGCCAAGCAGCCCAGACGCCCCAACACAGCCCCTGCATCGCGCCCAGACGCCCTTCCAGCCTGCTCGTGCCGCGCCCGCGCTCCCAGTCCGTGTCGCCGTGCAGCGCTTGCGCGTCGCACTGCCCGTCGCCACCGCCAGCGCGCCCGCGTCGAGCGTCTCCTTCCGCTTTTGCGCGCACCTGTCCCCTGCCGCGCCAGCGCCCGTGTCGCCGTGCGGTGCGATCCCCGCGCGCCAGCGCGCTTGATGCGCGCCAGTCTGCTCGCCCGGGTGCACGCCCCTGCCGCCCACTTGCCGCCGAGAGCCTGTTTTGCCAAGATTAATGGGGCCGAGACCTAGAACCTTCTCGATTGGTAATTCCCGAGCCTCCACTCTTTTGGACCCTAAGTTGATTGGCTGTTGTTATTTAATTAGGATATTTTTATTAAATGCTTAGGTTGCTCGGGTTCACTTAGAAGCTCGGGAGTCGCTTGGTTGGCTTATGGTAGTTATTTTCTGCTTGTTTCCAAGTAAGGATTTCTTACCGTGGTTGTGTGGAACCTGCGATATTATCATGATGTGCCTTGTATGCTTGGTTGTTGTTATGAGTATGTTAGCTATTGAACAGCTTGTGTTTGAAATCTTGCTAGCATGTTGCTTGTTCTTCATGTTAGTGCCATGCTAGGTTTGTTCTTCCAGCATGCCATGTCTTGGGATTGTATGAAATTTCCAGTGGGTAGGTTACATGTTTTTTCTTGCTTCAAGATCGTGTTGTTCTTGTGTCCCTGTTATATTCTATTAGGTACATGCTAGGGGTACCCTTATCTTGGCATAACCTGGTCCTATTTTCTCCTGATTAGTTCCATGCTAGGGATAGACAGGTGATGTATAGTGTAGAAGATCGTAGGGGTAACTAGTTTAGGTCCAGCTCGTGTAAGACCCCGATGGACATCCGTATGTGAGTTGGAGGTGTAAGACCCTGATGGGCATCCTAGGTGTGTAAGTCCCCGATGGGCATCACTGAGTTGGAGGTGTAAGACCCCGATGGGCATCCTAGGTGTGTAAGTCCCCGATGGGCATCACTGAGTTGGAGGTGTAAGACCCCGATGGGCATCCTAGGTGTGTAAGTCCCCGGTGGGCATCACTTGAGTTGGAGGTGTAAGACCCGATGGGCATCCTAGGTGTGTAAGTCCCCGATGGGCATCACTGAGTTGGAGGTGTAAGACCCGATGGGCATCCTAGGTGTGTAAGTCCCGATGGGCATCACTGAGTTGGAGGTGTAAGACCCTGATGGGCATCCTAGGTGTGTAAGTCCTCGATGGGCATCACTGAGTTGGAGGTGTAAGACCCCGATGGGCATCCTAGGTGTGTAAGTCCCCGATGGGCATCACTGAGTTGGAGGTGTAAGACCCCGATGGGCATCCTAGGTGTGTAAGTCCCCGATGGGCATCACTGAGTCTGGAGGTGTAAGACCTTGATGGGCATCCTAGGTGTGTAAGTCTCCGATGGGCATCACTGAGTCCTAGGTTGTGTAAGACCTCGAAGGGCATCCAGGTGTAGAACCTAGGATAGGCTGTAGATGTAAGCCTTGAATAGGCAATTTCTAGTCCGGCAGTTAGTCTGAGGCAACCTGAGATTTCTGAGCTCGTATTTGTTTGCATGTATGCTAGGGTGCTAGATGACTGATGTATCGTATTGTACCCCGGTTGGGGATTCTTACTGAGTATGTTTATACTCACCCTTATTTCTGTGGTTTTTCCACCAGGTAACTTGGGACAGCACCAGGATGGCTAGCGAGAGGAGTTTGTTTGATCATGGGGCTACTCTGGCACTCTGTCGTTTATTGTTTGCATTTATTTATTCAGCATGTAGATGGACAGGAGTCCTAGGGGAATGATGTTAAAGTTGTTTAAACTGTTTTGAATGTTCTTTTATAAATACTGGCCAGGCTTATTTTACCTTGTTGGATTTGTTTTATGAAAATTGTTGGTTATGTTTTAAGTGTTCCCCGTTTCCAAATGTTTTGAAAAAGTGTTAAATATGAGCACTAAACCGCTTGTTGAAATATTTAACTTGCATGCTGAGTGAGGACCTAGGTTTAGGACCGTATTTCAGGTCGGGTCCTTACATTTTTCCACCAGGTAACTTGTGACAGCACCGGGACGGCTAGCGGAGGGAGCTGAATGATCACGGGAGCTGCCGGCACTCTGTCATTTATTGTTTGCATAAGTTGTTCAGCATGTAGACGGGCAGGAGTCCTAAGGGAAACATTGTTAAAAGCTGTTTAAACTGTTTTGATAGTTTTTATAAATATTGGCCAGACTTGTTTTTACTTTGTTGGTTTTGCTTAAATGAAAGTTGTTGGTTTTGTTGTAAGTGTTCCCCGCTTCAAATGTTTTTGAAAAGTTTTAAAATATGAGCACTAAACCGCTTGTTGACATATTTAACTTGCATGCTGAGTGAGAACCTAGGTTTAGGACCGTATTTTGGGTCGGGTTCTTACAGATCGGCCAGGGGATCGGCGCTGCTGCTGCTGCGATGCGACGGCTGCGACGGCAAGGGCTGCTGGTGCGATGGGCGTGCGACGGCGCTGTAGGGGCTGTGCGATCGGCTGCTGATCTGCTCGGCTGGCTGCAACAAACACCAAAGCTCAAATCTCTTCTCTCAGCCAGCAAAGACAACACCCAAAACGAAGAGAGAAAGGGATCGAGAACACTTACCCAGGAAGAACGCGACGACGGAGCTGCTTGGGAAGGAGTGCACAACAAGGAGAGCTAGGGAGAAGATGGGGTTGGGCAGCTAGGGGATTTGGAGGAACAAAAGAGATGAAAAACCTATTTTCTCTTCATTTAATCAAACACACCAAAATCCTAAAAACCGATGGCTAACCAAGACATACGGCTGAATGAGCAACAAAAACATCTTGTGGCACAACCGGCAACACCACTCCTCTAACTCCCAGGCAACCCGGGTTTGAAACCCAACAATAGCACAATAAATCCTCTAATTTATTTAAGCATCTCCCCAGGCCCAAACACATCCACAAAGCAACCAAAACCCTACACATGACCAAACAATAATATCAACAGCTGAAAAGACAGAAATGGCCCTGACGGCCCGACCAAATTACCAAAATACCCCTAGGGTATACCTAGAAGACCGGGATGAAAACCTGGGCCGTTACAATATTCCCTCCTTTCTATGACTTTCGTCCCCGAAAGTCCTTAAGACTGAAACAGCTCAGGATAATGCAATCTCATCTCGTCCTCCCGCTCCCAAGTGGCTTCCTCTGAACTTTGACTCCTCCACTGAACCTTTACCAAACGGATCTCAAGATTATCGAACGTCTTCGTATCAAAGGCAAGAATCCTCACTGGCTTCTCCTCGAAGCTCAAATCCTCATTCAGCTGCAAAGGCTCAAAGTCCACAACGTGCGACGGGTCCGGCACATACTGCCTTAACATCGATACGTGAAACACACTGTGCACAGCTGACAACGATGGAGGTAAGGCTAACCGATATGCAACTCTGCCAATCCTCTCGAGAATCTCAGACGGACCAACAAAACGGGGACTCAACTTCCCTCGCTTACCAAACCTCCACACACCACGCATCGGTGCAACCTTTTAGAACACGTGCTGTCCAACCTCAAACTCCAAGTCTCGACGCCGTACATCAGGGTAACTCTTCTGCCTGCTCTGAGCTGTCAACATACAAGCTCGAATCTTCTGCACTGCACCGTTGGTCAACTGTAGAAACTCAGGACCCAAAACCTGTCTATCACCAACATCTTCCAAGAACAAAGGAGACCGGCAACGCTTACCATACAAAGCCTCGAATGGAGCCATCTGGATCGTCGACTGATAACTGTTGTTATAAGCAAACTCCATCAAATACAGATACTGGTCCCAACTGCCCGGGAAGTCCAACACACAAGCTCTCAGCATATCCTCAAGAATCTGGTTCACCTCTCAGTCTAACCATCTGTCTGAGGGTGAAAAGTTGTGATGAAGCTGTACTAAGTTCCTAAGCCTTTCTGGAGCGCCCTCCAGAAACGAGAAGTGAACCGCGAGTCATGGTCCGCCACAATCCTCACAGGCACACCATGGTAACGAATGATCTGCTCCAAAAACAACTGCGCCCACTGTTCCACGGTATAAGTGTCTCTACCGGGAATGAAGAGTGCGCTCTTAGTCAAGCGGTCTACTACCACCCAGATATGAGAGAACTTCCTCAGAGTTCTCGGCAAACCAGAAATAAAGTCCATGGAGATCTCTTCCCATTTCCACTGAGGCACACTCAGCGGCTGCAACAAACCGGCTGGCCTCTACCTGGGTGCCTTCACTTGCTGACAAGTGAAGCACCGACTAACAAAATCTACAACGTCTCTCTTCATACCCATCCACCAGAACATCTGCTTAAGATCCTGATACATCTTGGTACCCCCGGGATTCCAAGAAAACGGAGAACTGTGGGCCTCTGAAAGCAACTCTACTCGCAATCCTGCAACCTCCGGAACACACAACCGGCCTCTATAAGTAAACCCACTGTCTGGTGAATACACGAAGTCAAAATCTCCGTCAGCACTAACTCTGTCAAATAATCTCTTAAGTGCGGGGTCACTCAGCTGGCTATCGATAATCCGTTGTCTGATCGATGGCTGAACCGTCAACTGAGCTACTCTGGCGGTAACCTCACCCAACAACACTGCAACCTCGGCCCGCTCGAACTCTTTCCGCAATCTGGACTGGGAACTCAACAACGCCGCAGAGTGCGACGACTTCCTACTCAAAGCATCAGCCACAACATTGGCTTTACCTGGATGGTACAAAATCTCGCAGTCATAATCTTTTACCAACTCTAACCACCTCCTTTGCCTCATATTCAACTTCTTCTGAGTAAACAGATACTTGAGGCTCTGGTGATCAGTAAACATCTGAATCCGCTCACCATACAGGTAATGCCTCCAAATCTTCAACGCGAACACTACTGCTACCAACTCCATATCATGAGTCGGGTAGTTCTGCTCATACGGCTTCAGCTGACGGGAAGCATAAGCAATTACCATCTCGTGCTGCATCAACACACAACCTAACCCAAACTTGGAAGCATCGCTGTAGACTACGAAACCACCTGTCCCTTCCAGGAATGCTAACACTAGTGCTGAAGTCAAACTGCACTTGAGCCTGGCAAAGCTCTCATCACACTTACTATCCTAAACAAACTCGACACCCTTCCTCGTCGGAAGAGTGAGGGGCGAGGCTGTAACGGCCAAGTTTTCTATTTCGGTTACCCAGGGGATTTCGGGTCATTATTCGGATGTTCGGATGGGCCGTTAGAGCTGTTTTAACCCTTAGAGGCATTTTGGTCTTTTGCCCCCGGTCAGGGTTTTGTGGATTTTCAGGATTCCAGGGTCATTCCTGCCTTTGTCGAAGCTTAATGGTTGTTGGTTGCAAGACCCGAGAGTTTGGGCAAGTTGTTTGTAAGTTTGGAGGTGTTTTAGAAAATGGCAAAATTAATTGTAATTTTGGTGCTTCCATTGGGTTTTGAGCCCTTGCCCTAAATGGTCTTGGGGAGTTTGTAGAAAAAGAGAGTTTTATTTTAAAATAAGTTTGCTTCGGCCTGGTTTGGAAAGAGGAAGCTTTGGGAAGGGATTTTAGACCTATTTAATTAGGAAAAGGAAAGAAAATCAAGAAACCCCTTTTTCCCCTTGTTTTGCAAAATCCTCTCTCTCTTTTCTCTCTCTCTCTCTCTCTCTCTCTCTCTCTCTCCGACTCACCAAGAAACCCTCCCAGAAACCCTATGCCGCCCCCACCATGCCCAGCCGCTGCATGCCCGGCCCAGACCGCCCCCGCGCACCTCGCTCGGCCTTTACAGCCCAGGCATACAGGGCGCCCATTGTGCCCAGCCCAGGCGCACCAGACAACCCAGCCGCTCCGCACCAGGCTGCCGAGACGCGCCGCGCAGCCCTGTACTCCGAACTATCGCGCCGTACCGACATGCATCAAGTCGCCCAGACGCGCCGCACCGTCCCGCACCAGGCCGCCCTGCACCGCACCGCACGCGTCGCCCCTACTGCGCGCCCGCGTCTCCGTGCCCGTGCCGCTCTTCCTTGTCCGCCCGCCAGCGCGCCTGCGCCCTGTCGCAGTCTGCGCGCAGCTCAGCGCCAGCGCCCTTCCCCTGCCGCGCCAGCGAGCCCAGCAGCGCCCGATAGCGCCCAGTAGCGCCCGACAGCGCCCAGCAGCGCCCAACCTGCTCGCCCCAGCTGCACATCCTGCCTGCCCACTTGCCGCCGAGAGCCTGTTTTGCCAAGATTGTTGGGGGCGAGACCTAGTACCCTCTCGTTTGGTAATTCCCGAGCCTCCACTCTTTTGGACCCTAAGCTGTTGGCTGCTGTTTATTTAATTAGGTTGTTTTTATTAAAATGCTTAGGTTGCTCGGTTTCGCTTTAAAGCTCGAGGGTCATTATTTGATTGTGAAAGTTATTTCTGCTCGTTTCCAGGTAAGGATTCCTTACCGTGGTTGTGTGGACCCTGCGATGCTTTCTTGATTGTGCCTTATATGCATGTTTACTTGTATGAACATGATTAGTGGATAGGACAGCTTGTGATTGCATTCTTGCTAGCATGTTTGCCTGTTTGTACATGTTAGTGCCATGCTAGGATTGTTTGTAAGAACCCGACCCAAAATACGGTCCTAAACCTAGGTTCTCACTCAACATGCAAGTTAAAATACTTCATCAAGCGGTTTAGTGCTCATATTTAAAACCTTTCAAAACATTTAGAAACGGGGAATGCTTAAAACATAATCAACAATTTTGTTTAAGAAAGACCAACGAAGTAAAACAAGCCTGGCCAGTATATAAAAACATTCAAAACAGTTCAAACAACTTTTTATAATGTTTCCCCTAGGACTCTTGTCCATCTACATGCTGAACAAATATGCAAACAATAAAGACAGAGTGTGGCGGCTCCCATGATCAATCGGCTCCCTCCGCTAGCCGTCCGGTCTTTGTCCCAAGTTACTGGTGGAAAACCACAGAAATAAGGGTGAGTATAAACATACTCGGTAAGAATCCCCAACCGGGTACAATACGATACTTCAATCATCGGCACCCTAGTATACATGCAAAAGCGATTACCAACATGGATCATAGCTCAACGAGCTTACAAGGCGAGAATCTGGAATCCTCGGAAGTCTCCTTCTTAGGCCTAATGATTGGCTCTCATAACCAATCCCGAGACATCTCCGAGGGTCTTTCTCCTCGGCCAATTGATCAGCTCAAAAACCGATCCCAAAGATGTCCGGCACCTCGAGGGTCTTTCTCCCTTGACCATATGATCGGCTCAAAAGCCAATCCCAATGGGTGTCCTCAAGGGCCTCTTACCCTCGCTTATAATCTGGACTATCGGGAGAGTACCCGAAGTCGGCTCTAAACAGAAGGAACCGGTGTACTCACGAACATTAGCAGGGAGCTCTCGAACCGGCGACTAACGCGTGTGCGCGCACACCATCTCTTCTTTGCAACCGGCGTAAATGTGGGGCCTAAGTACAAACTACGCGGTCGTACGCATGCCTAAGACTCGGAAGCGGTGTCACCGAACAGTGAGTGCGAGGCCCTCGGCACTCATCCATGCGGCACTGTACCACCGACACGAAGCTAAGAACCGGCCAAGGCGGGCTTGCACCGTTGGCGGTGGTTCCGCTCTAGCGAGCTACAAACCAGGCTTATGCCGATGTGGTAGCTAAATCCACATCGGCTGCCGCGGGGAAGCAATGTACGTTATGCTTCGCTCTACTCCCGACCGGTGGGGACAAGGTACGTTATGTCCGCTCTCAGCCTCTAGATGATGACAGCCCTAACACACTATCTAGAGTATAGAGTAAACAATTCCTTGCTAAACATACATAATCATCATCAATCATACATAACCTAACATGATGCTACGAACTTAAAGCAGGAATCTCAAGCATGCTGGAAGAACAATCCTAGCATGGCACTAACATGTACAAACAAGCAAACATGCTAGCAGGAATGCAATCACAAGCTGTCCTATCCACTAATCATGTTCATAAAAGTAAACATGCATATAAGGCACAATCAAGAAAGCATCGCAGGGTCCACACAACCACGGTAAGGAATCCTTACCGAAAGCAGCGAGAAATAACCTTCACAATCAAATAATGACCTCGAGCTTTAAAGCGAAACCGAGCAACCTAAGCATTTTAAAAGCATCCTAAATAAATATATAGCACCAGCAGACTTAAAAATCTAAAAGGGATAGGTTTGGGAATTACCAACCGAGAAGGCACGGGTCTCGCAGCAAGGGGCGATTTTGGGCGGCTGGTGCAGTGCTGGGGCGCTGCTCGGCGCGCTTAACGGCGCTGGCAGGCGCGGGCTGGCGGGCAGTGAGGGACGGGCGCAGCACCTGGGCTGCGTATTTGGCGGGCGGACGTGGGCGAGTGGTACGCACGCACGCAGACGCAGACGTCTTTGAGGCGCGGGCGTTGCAGCGGCGAAGCGGCGGCGCGTCGGCGTGTGGCGGGCTGGTTCGGGATGGCGCGGCGCGCGTCGGGCGACCCGATGTGGTCGGTGCGGCGCGTCTGGGCAACTGGTGCGGGTGAGCGGTGGCTGGCTGTCTGCGCGCTGGCTGGATTTGGGCCAATTTGAAATTTGCTGGTGCGCTGGGTGTCTTGGCAACTGTTTTGCTGGTGCGCTGAAATTTGAGCAGTGGGCGTGGGTGCGGCTAGGGCGGCTAGGGTTTCTTGGTGAGGTCGGTTAGGAGAGAGAGAGAGAGAGAGAGAGAGAGAGAGAGAGATTGCAAAACAAGGGGAAAAGGGATTTTCTTGATTTTCTTTCCTTTTTCCCTAATTAAATAGGTCTAAAATCCCTTCCCAAAGCTTCCTCTTTCCCAACCCTACTGAAAGCAAACTTATTTTAAAAATAAAACTCTCTTTTCCTATGAACTCCCCAAGACCATTTAGGCAAGGGCTCAAAACCCAATGGAAACACCAAAATTACAATTAATTTTTGCCATTTTCTAAAACACCTCCAAACTTCCAAACAACTTGCCCAAACCTCTCGGGTCTTGCAACCAACAACCATTAAGCTTCGACAAAGGCGGGAATGGCCCTGAAATCTTGAAAATCCTCAAAACCGACCAGGGGCAAAAGACCCAAATATCCCTAAGGGTTAAAATAGCTTTAACGGCCCATCCGAACATCAGAATAATGACCCAAAATCACTGGGTAGCAGGAAATAGAAAATCGGGCCGTTATAATACTCCCTCCTTTTAAGACTTTCGTCCTCGAATGTCCTAAGACGAAAACAACTCTAGGAAACTCCACTGATTCTTAACCAACCAAGCTCCGATTAAGACCACACAAAACCTTCTTGAAAACGAACCCTCTTGGTTTCCTGCAGGCTCCAAGCCCAAAAGACACCGAGTCTGCCACGAACTATCTCAACCAAAACTGAACCAACACTGAGCTTCGAAGAAAACATGTGATAACTAGTTGGTGAGTCACATCCTCTGACTCGCACCAACTCTCAAACGGTCTTACGACTCTATGGCTCACTTATCCCTACTAACCCAACTCGGAACGCCTCTCGACGACGCTACTCATAGCAAACTCGAGGACTGGTCACAAGCTTCTAGACTCTTTGCCGAGCACTGGCATAACTTCTTCGCCCTGGTTTGTTAACAAACAAGCCTTAACTCTACACCATCTTGACCAAACAATGAACCTCTGGTTCCCGAAACTATTCGACCTACTCCTACTTCACAAGAGACCTGCGATCCCCAATGTTTGCTTACAATCCTTAACGAGATCCAAATCGAACCACAACTGGTGACTGATCCTAAGGCAAACTTTTCCAACTGGTACGCGCCCACAACACTAGGAGACCATCTTGAGGAGCATCGACGCAGTCAAGCCAGGGGCACATACCTGGTTCACCAGACGGCTAACCCACTCACACTAGCTGAACTTCAGCTACGGCCACCTCTGAAAGCCAAGGTCCAGGAGCAAGCTCCACTCAACCAACTAATAAACTGGAGCCCCTCATCGGCCGACAACACACTTTCTAATGCAATCCGATCAGCCACTGGCTTAGGTGAACATCGCCAGACGGAAAACAAACAACATTCCTCTCACGGAAACCTCGAGCAGCAAGGAATAAAACAACACGCGGCTACTAGCAACACAATAGCTTGAGGATAGCAACTCTAAGGTTTCCAACCAATGCCACGGCACCTCTGTGCCAACTCACTCAACTGTGGCTCAGCTAAAATGCCAACTGCGAATGCACAACAACTAAAAGAAAAGCCCGAGAAAGGCTTGCTTAGCAGAAATTCAAACCAAGCTCATAACGAGCGAACCTCGTCTCCAAACTGCCACTCAACTCTTAAGTCCATCTGGCTGCTCTATGGACTTCCTCCTTTTAAGCTTAGACCCATCTCATCTTCCAACTAGGAACTTCACACACGAAACCGCGCGAGGGATAAGGATAGCGTCGATCTCAAGCTGGTGGATCAAGAACAAAACGAGTCAGCAAGACTACCTCAAAAGTTAAAAATTGAGACCGGCATCCACGGTGCAGCTCAACCACCAAAGAACTAAGAGGGGTCTACACGCTCCAAAGATCCAACAACCATCCGCCAACAACTCAAGCCTTTGAACTGGCTGGCCTTCGCCCTCGCTGGAACAAACAACTTTCCGCTTGCTAACAAACAGACGCGCAGGACACTCTCATTTGGGGTGGCCATTTGCGCTACTCGATCAACTACACAACTCGGGAGCTAAAGCGACTCCTCCTCTACAGAACGATTTCCTAGCAAGCGGACTTAGAAGGACAGCGAATTTCACACACGCTCGCTGTCTTGCTCAAACTCAACGGTAACAACCACCAACTCTCTCAGAAGAAACATCCAAGGATTCCTCAATCGCTTGAACCACCAACTAAGCACTAGCGGTACTACTCAACCGCTGAGGGGGAGGCCAACTCCCAAAACTACCTGACTAGGAACAAGTCCTCAGGGCAACGCCAGCTTGGTCGAACCAAGCTAGCTCTTAGAAAACAGCAAGGGAACCAAACCTTGGCCAACGCCAAGCACCACCTCGCTAAGAATTCCGAAAATCAACGTGGAGGTTACCAAGAACAACTCTAGCTTGTTAACCGACAACAAGCATCCAAACAACTCAACCGAGGAACACCGCCTGGTCCGGTGAGCTCTCGTGAGGCTCTCCACAACTTAGGGTTCCTCCGATCGCCCTCCGACACACACTGTCGTCAAACGGTCTAACAGGCAACTGGCTACACGAGCACATCTCCCTCCAGCATCTCAACTGTGCTGGCCAAAAGCTCTTCCTTGCCACATCTGTAGCAAGCACGGGCGATGCTCCACACAATCCGAAAAGCGCCTTACCACACTTGATGCAATGAGCGCCGCTCGCCCCGCCCTATTGACAATTTTGTGCTCTAACTGCGGTCGGCATTGATTCCGACCCTCTAGATCGCCCCTGCTTCGGCGAGTCTGCTATCCACCTTAGCGGGAACACCGGAAGACCCAAACTTCCTCTTGCTCAAAGCATCAGCCACATCGTAGCTTCTACCGTGGTAAGGATCCGAACAACTCTCTTAGCCATGGCGGCCGAAACTCCGCGATTTTGCTACCATCGCCTTGGATCGATTCCAAGTGAACTCCAACCATCGGTCAACAAGAAATGCCTCTACCCGGTCAAGGGCCAACTAGCATAACTTGCCTACACAACAACCCGCCACCGAGACGCAGTAACCTCTCAACCAAGCTAGGCGGTTGCCAAGGACTAAAGCCTTGACAACTCAAAGATCGAGCACTGGCTCCTCAACACGAACCTCTCGTGGTTTCTGAAACATAACCACTTTAACGAGCTACACAAAAGTACACCGGCGTGCACGGCTCCAACTTGGTTCCTTAAGATCAAAACTCAACAAGTACTCTCACACAAGGCAACTTTTGCCTCCCAATAGAGCCACAACTAGCACCGGAGCAACAAGAGTTCAAACCACTCGAGGTCAACTCACCACTTAAAAGCTACATTGGTCAACTCACTCTTACCAGAGCATAACTACACCAATCGACATACCTCATACCAATGTGCCCACTAAATGATCCACTCAACCATCCAACTCATGGCTCTAACACTGGATCAACCACGCATCATCGATGCCAACCCTACTCATATTAGGGTAACTCCAAGGGTAGTCGAAACACACTACCATCAAGCTGGCTCAGAAGCCCACACACAAGCGCGAGAACTCGGACGCGCTAGCCCTCACCAACCTACAACATCCTTTGCACCCATCTCTCGGTGACCCTGAAAAGCTCCTACTTTTCCCTCGAACGACCTCACACTTGTAGTTCTCTAACTACCACCGAGCTAGATCTCTTAAGCAATCCAACAAATGCAACTTCAGAAAAATGGGTACAAGGCTGGTGGGGATGCTATACTCCGGGCGGGCATGGAACCATCTGCACCAAAAGTGCCAACTGGCCCGAATCTAGACCTCCTCTCAAAGCTTGGTGCCACCAGGCACAACATCCTTTACAACACAAATCAGCCCAAAACAAGCTTTATGCCCCTCTAAGGATAGGGAAGGTCACACTCCAAGTGACGGGCAAAGGCACTCAACACAAGAGTCCAAACACTCGAGCAGCCTAAACTCTGGCATCTCGCCTAACAAACATGCCACGACCTACTCCTACATCCCACTCGATGCTCAACGAATACTCAAGCCAACCCTCGGGTGGCAGCACCTAGCTCCACACCTGGAACATGCTAACAGAAGGTGCTTCTCTCTAATAGCCAGCTGAAAACCACGGACGGATTAAGTCCTGACAAGCAAACTCCACACTACCCCCTGGCTACGAGGGTACTAAAAGAACTGGCTGCAAAACAACTGCAGTCTTGCAGGAGGACAAGATGTCTCTACATCTTCCTCAAAGCTACTAACTTGGCAGCTTGCCAATCGACCGGGTGGCTGGTGGAGACTCTGATGGTCAGCCTCTCACAGGGGACTTCCACCACCACACTGCTGCATCAAACAACACAAGAACGGCACGCCACAACCTCAGAACATCAGGTCATCGGCCTCTGAACACCAGGTCATCCCAACAATTGCTACTAGCAGTAGGTCTCAAAACATCCAGCTCTATAGGCTTCCACTTGCCAAACTCGGCGGCTCGATCAACGCCAACTATCTTATCAGCATAAACCTGCTGATCAAGCCCTCTCGGGAACCTCCGGGGCTACTGGAACTACAAGGAGGGGTGTCTCCTAAATAAACTCTACCAGCTGGGCTATCTATGCCCAAGACTCCTCACTTCGCGCTACAAACTGCGCCTGGGTCTCCGCTCTCTGTTAGCTAAAAGACCTGCCATCAACTCCCTCATGGCTGGGGCACACTCTGCTCAAGGAGTCTCACTCTGAGGCGTGCTAGCCTCAACCCCCCTACTCTTGGCAACTCATCTGCCAGGGCCAAAGGTGGCCTACGGGTCTAGACAACCCTAGACGTGGTCTCATGATCAACATGAACAGTCAACTCCTCGGTTGGAAATACCAAACGTCCCTGCTCCTCTAAGTGCAATCAACCTACTAGCGATCCACACAAGCATAAAAGCTAGCCCACGCTGGGGCTCTCACTGCCAAACAAGGGTAACACATGTATACTAGATGCAGTATTGTAAAATAAAACCCTTAGCTTAATGAACTCAGACAAACCTGACGGCCGCGGAGTGCTGATGATCATGGGGGCAACAACCTGCAAAGCAGGTTAGTCTACAGAATCTATGACTCTGTGCTCTGATACCAACTGTAAGAACCCGACCCAAAATACGGTCCTAAACCTAGGTTCTCACTCAGCATGCAAGTTAAAATACTTCATCAAGCGGTTTAGTGCTCATATTTAAAACCTTTCGTAACATTTAGAAAAGGGGAATGCTTAAAACATAATCAACAATTTTGTTTAAGAAAGACCAACGAAGTAAAACAAGCCTGGCCAGTATATAAAAACATTCAAAAAGCAGTTCAAACAACTTTTTATAATGTTTCCCTAGGACTCTGTCCATCTACATCTTTGAACAAATATGCAAACAATAAAGACAGAGTGCCGTGGCTTCCCATGATCAATCGGCTCCTCCGCTTAGCCGTCCGGTCTTTGTCCCAAGTTACTCGTGGAAAACCACAGAAATAAGGGTGAGTATAAACATACTCGGTAAGAATCTCAACCCGGGTACAATACGATACTTCAATCATCTAGCACCCTAGTATACATGCAAGCAAGATTACCAACACAGATCATAGCTCAACGAGCTTACAAGGCGAGAATCTGGAATCCTCGGAAGTCTCCTTCTTCCGCCTAATGATTGGCTCTCATAACCAATCCCGGGACATCTCTCGAGGGTCTTTCTCCCTCGGCCAATTGATCACCTCAAAAACCGATCCCAAAGATGTCGACACCCTCGAGGTCTTTCTCCTCGACCATATGATCACTCAAAAGCCAATCCCAATGGGTGTCCTCAAGGGCCTCTTACCCTCGCTATAAATGTGGACTATCGGAGAGTACCCAAGTCGGCTCTAAACAGGAAGGGCTGGTGTACTCACGAACATTAGCCGGGGAGCTCTCCGAACCGGCGACTAACGCGTGTGCCCGCACACCGCATCTTCTTTGCAACCGGCGTAAATGTGGGGGCCTAAGTACAAACTACGCGGGTCGGTCGCACGCATGCCTAAGACTCGGGCGGCGGTCACCGAACACGATGAGTGCGAGGCCCTCGGCACTCATCTGTGCGGCTGTACCACCGACACGAAGCTAAGAACCGCCAAGGCAGCTTGCACCGTTGGCGTGGTTCCGCTCTAGCAGCTACAAACTAGGCTTATGCCGATGTGGTAGCTAAATCCACACATCATTTGCCGGGGAAGCAATGTACGTTATGCTTCGCTCTACTCCCGACCGGTGGGGACAAGGTACGTTATGTCCGCTCTCGGCCTCTAGATGATGACAGCCCTAACACACTATCTAGAGTATAGAGTAAACAATTCCTGGCTAAACATACATAATCATCATCAATCATACATAACTGTAAGGACCCGACCCAAAAGGAGCGGTCTCTAACCTAGGTCCTTACTTAGCATGCATGTCTAGGAATGTAAAACGTCATTCAGAGTTTGAAATTTAAATCCTTGAGGTAAGTACATTCAAAACAAAGAAAATATAATTCCATTTAAAAATAGACAGGTAGATGACTGATCAGTTCTTTTAAAAAAATAAATCAAGGGAAATGGAGTACGAGAAAGCAGAAAATAGGTTTTGAGTACTTTTCCTAGGGACTCAAGTCCCACTACATGCTAAGTCATAAGAAACAATAAAAGAATATGCATCCCAGTCGGCTATCCATGATCATCCAAAGAGACCTCCTCCTAGCCATCCTGCCGATGTCCCAAGTTACCTGGTGGAAAACCACAGAAAATAAGGGTGAGCAACGAGTTACTCAGTAAGAATCCCCAACCGGGGTACAATACGAAAACATATCATCTAGCACACGGACATGCAACCATGCAAAGACTCAGAGCCAACAGATGGGTTAATGAACGTCACTCTTGGGGCTTGCCTATTCGAGGCTTACACGACCTAGAACTCAAGTGTTGCCCTTGGGGACTTATACACCTAGGATGCCCATCGTGGTCTTACACCTCCAACTCGGTGATGCCCATCGGGGACTTACACACCTAGGATGCCCATCGGGGTCTTACACCTCCAACTCAGTGATGCCCATCGGGGACTTATACACCTAGGATGCCCATCGGGGTCTTACACCTCCAACTCAGTGATGCCCATCGGGGACTTATACACCTAGGATGCCCATCGGGGTCTTACACCTCCCACTCAGTGATGCCCATCGGGGACTTATACACCTAGGATGCCCATCGGGGTCTTACACCTCCAACTCAGTGATGCCCATCGGGGACTTATACACCTAGGATGCCCATCGGGGTCTTACACCTCCAACTCAGTGATGCCCATCGGGACTTATACACCTAGGATGCCCATCGGGTCTTACACCTCGGATGTCCATCGGGTCTTACCCGAGCGGGACCGCACTAGTTACCCCTACAATCTCTTACACTATACATCACCTGCCAATTTCTAGCATGGCATTAACAGGATAACGTGTTCACGGTTATGCCGAGACAATTTAACCCCTAGCATGAAACTAACAGGATATATCAAGAATCACAAGCGCAAAACCATCTGAAAACAAGAAGGAACAAGCAACCTATCCACTAGCAGTTTCATACATACACAACACATAGCATGCTATCAAGTATTCGCAGGGTCCACACAACCCCGGTAAGAAATCCTTACCTGAGTGAATCGATCCAACGATCAACGGATGACTCTTGAGCTTCTAAGCGAACCCGACAACCTAAGCAAGTAATAAAAATCAACCTAGTTAACCAACAGCAAGAAAAAAAACACAAAAGTCCAAAGGGTCAGCCTCGGGAATTTACCAACCGAGAAGGCACCAAGCTCTCGGCAAAGCGCGGCGGCGAGCGAGAGTGGCGGCGCTGCTGCGTGGCGTGATCGATCGGGCGGCCGATGGCTGGGCTGGCACACTGGCGGCGGCAGCAGGGCGCTGGCGCGGTGCGCTGGTGCAAGGGCAAGGCGGCGCGTGGCCCTCGGCGATCTGATGAGGCGGGCGTCGCGGCGGCCGACGGTCGTCGTAAACGGTCGGCGTCTTTGGCGCTGACGCAGCGGCGATCTTGGTGCCGAGCGGGGCGTCGCGTGCGGAATGAGAACCGGCGCGGGCGAGCGGGCTCGCTGGAGTAGCGTGCGGGCGACGCTGAGGTACGGACAGACGGCACACGGTGGGTGTCTTTGAGACCCGATCTCGCGGTGGGCGGTCCCGGTCGGGCGGCATGGCGACGGCGCCGCGCCGACGCGTCGTCAGCCGAGGCGCACGCGCGCGACGCGCCGAAAGCGGCCGAGGCGCACGGGCGACGGCGAGCGGTGAGCGCGACGCGGTGCGACGTCGAGCAGGCTGAGGCGCTCGGTGCGACGGCGGGCTGGCTGAGCAGGCGGCGGCGACAGGCGGTAGCGGCGCGACGGCGAGGGGGGGGGCGCGCGGCGAGGTGTGGGGAGAGGGTTTTTGCGAGAGGAGTGTTTTCTTTCCTTTTTTTAAATAAATAAGCTTGGAAATCCTAAATTCCCTTCCCTAGGCTTCCTCCTTCAAACCCAAGTTGACTCACTTATTTTTCTTAATTAATTCCAAACTCCCATCTCTCTTTGAGGCCGAGGGTTCGAGTCCTCCAAAATCATCTTCTAATCCTTATTTTAATTTAACTAAAATCCGGGCTGTTACAATACTCCCTCCTTAGAAGACTTCCGTCCCCGGAAGTCGCTGTTCCTAAAACAACTCTGGGTAACATCTCCTCATCTCCCCTTCCAACTCCCAGGTAGCTTCCTCAACTCCTTGATTCCGCCACTGCACTTTCACTAGGTCAATTGCCCGGTTCCTCAAAATCTTTTTCTCAAATGCTAAGATCTTTATGGGTTTTTCCTCAAAGCTCAGGTCATGGTTTAGTTGCAAAGGCTCGAAATCTATGACATGCGAAGGGTCGGCCACATACTGGCGGAGCATCGAAACATGGAACACACTATGCACTGCTGCGGCCAAGGTGGCGGCAATGCTAACCAGAGTAGTTACGGCTCCGATCCTCTCGAGGATCTCGAATGGTCCGACAAACACGGGGCTCACTTCCCCTTCCTACCAAACCTCGAGAACTCCACGATCGGAGCAACCTTAAGGAACACGTGCCGCCAATCTCAAACTCAACTCTCTACGTCGACATCGGCGTAGCTCTTTACTTCTGCTGCGGGCGGTCAAGATCTGAGCCCTAATCTTCTGGACAGCCTCATTGGTCAACTGAAGCAACTCTGGACCCAATACCTGCCTGTCTCCAACCTCTTCCCAGAATACTGGGGATCTGCAGCGCTTGCCATACAACGCTTCAAACGGTGCCATCTGAATGGTTGACTGAAAACTATTGTTGTAGGCGAACTCCATCAAATACAAGTACTGGTCCCAACTGCCAGGGAAATCCAACACGCAGGCTCGCAACATATCCTCTAAGATCTGGTTTACCCGCTCAGTCTGGCCATCAGTCTGTGGGTGGAAGGCTGTGCTGTAGCTGCACTCTGTGCCCAAGCCTGCCTGAAGGGCCTTCCAAAACCGTGATGTAAACCGGGAATCCCGGTCGGAGATAATTTTAACTGGCACTCCGTGATACCTCACTATCTGCTCAAGGAACAGTTGTGCCCACTGCTCTACGGTGTAATTTATCCTGCCTGGAATGAAGTGGGCACACTTAGTCAACCTATCAACGACCACCCAAATCTGTGCATATCCTCTAGGAGTCCTGGGCAAACCCGAGATAAAATCCATGGTAATTTCCTCCCACTTCCTTTGTGGCACAGAAGCGATCGCAAAGAACCCGCTGGTTTTTCGCCTAGGCGCCTTCATAGCGACAAGTGAGACACCGACTGACAAACTGGGCAATCTCTCTCTTCATCCCCATCCACCAAAAAGTCTGCTTAAGATCTTGGTACATCTTGTTACCTCCTGGGTGCCATGCAAAAGGCGAGGTGTGAGCCTCAGTCAACAATTCCGAACGAATACGCAGATCGGGTGGGACACATAGCCGTCCCTTATATCGCAAGCCACCATCTGCATATATCTCAAAATCGAAGTCACCATCAGCCTGGACCCTCTCATACAACTTTTTCAACTTAGGATCATCCAATTGGCCGTCAATAATCCTTTGCCTTATCGAAGGCTGGATGGTCAGCTGTGCTACCCTGGCGGTAACATCCCCCAACAACACTGCTACTTCTGCTCTCTCGAGGTCTTTCCTTATGATACTTTTGGGATTTGCCAACGTTGCTAGATGCGAGGTCTTCCTACTTAGTGCATCCGCCACAACATTTGCCTTTCGTGGTGATACAATATCTCACACGTCGTAATCCTTCACGAGTTCAGCCACCTCCTCCGCCTCATGTTCAGTCCTTACGAGTGAAGAAATACTTGAGGCTTTGGTGATCCGAGAAAATCTGAATCTTTTCCCCATACAAGTAGTGCCTCCAAATCTTAAGTGCAAAGACGACCGCGCCAACTCCATGTCATGAGTCGGGGTAGTCTCGCTCGTGCGGTTTCAAATCGCTCGGGAGCGTATGCTATCACCTTACCGTGTTGCATCAAAACGCAACCCAACCCAAACTTGCTTTGGCATCATCAGACACCACGAAACCCCCGGTTCCCTCCGGAATCGCCAACACCGGGCAGACGTCAAAGCGCTCTTTAGCTTAGCAAAACTCTCATCGCACTTCCTATCCCAAACGAAATCAACACCTTTCCTCGTCAATCGAGTAAGCGGGCGGCTATAGCGGAAAAATTTTGAACGAAGCGTCGGTAATATCCGGCCAAACCGAAGGCTACGAATCTCCGACACGATCGTCGGTCCGCCCACGAACTAACGGCCTCTACCTTCGAAGGGTCCATGACCACTCCTCCTTAGACACAACGCGTGTCCGGAAAAAGCTACCTCCTCGAGCCAAAAGTCACACTTTGAGAACTTCGCATAGAGCTTGTTCTCGCGCAAGGTCGCCAAAATCTGTCTTAGGTGCGAGGCATGGTCCTCCTTAGACTTGGAGTACACAAGAATGTCGTCTATGAACACGATGACAAAGCGGTCCAAGAACGCCTTGAACACTCTGGTCCATCATGTCCATGAATGCATTTGGGGCGTTCGTCGATCCGAAAGACATGACTACGAACTCATAATGCCCATACCTCGACGAACGCTGTCTTGGGAATATCTCGCATCCCGAATTCTCAAATCGTGATAGCCCGACCTCAAGTCAATCTTCGAAAACACACAAGCTCCCCGGAGCTGGTCAAACAGTCATCGATACGAGGCAATGGATACTTGTTCTTAATGGTTACCTTGTTCGGTTCCTCGTAATCGATGCATAGACGCATCGAGCCATCCTTTTTCTTAACAAACAAAGACGGGTGCTCCCCACGAGGACACACTCGGCCTAATAAATCCTCTGTCAAGCAACTCTCGCACTGCGTTTGTCTGGCCGTGTACCACTGCCTTCTGGTTGCAATGCCGGGCCTGATGTCCCTCCTTACCACAGTTATAGCAAGCTCTAGGGTTACCACCACAAGGCCCCCAATGTTGTTTACCACAGGGTCTACAATACGGTGGCGGCCTCCCTACGCCCTGTTGGCGAGGCTGATCGCGGTTACGATCCCGGTGCTGGTCTCTGCCATGATAAGTACTCTGACGGCGCTGACCGCCTCCATGACCATTACCACCTGCGTCAAACTTACGCTTCTGACCCGAGTACACTGGGGCCTTCTGCACCACAGTACTAACAACCTGCTCTGGAGGATACTTTCCATCATATATAGTTGCCAACTGCACTGCCTTGGCAAAAGTCTCTGGGGCCTGTGCCCTAACATCCTGAGACACTCCCTGCCTCAGACCCGCAATAAACTTCCTGATCTTCAGCTCAGGAGTAGCAATCAACTGCGGTGCGAAGTACCCATATTCCGAAAACTTCCTCTCATACACCTCGATTGGGTGGACTCGCTTAAGGTTCAAAACACTCGATCATCTTTTCTTGGGCTTCTTCACTAATAAATTTTGCCTTGAACTCAGCCTTGAAGAATTCCCAGGTGGCAGGGGGAGACCCAGCCGGTCTCTCACTCAAGGTGGAATCCCACCACCACTTAGCTGTTCCAGCTAACGCATGAGCCGCACATCGAGCGGCCGCACCTCGTGACAAGCCATTACCATAAAAGTATACTCTAGTTCGGCAATCCACTGGCCGCCACGGTGGTTCCCAGGGGGCACTAAACTTCTCGGCTTCCATTTGACGAAATCTTTTAGCCACTTGCCCAAATCCTCAGCACCTTCCGCCACAACGGCCTCGTTCACAATTGGCTCCTCGCTGAGTGGTGGCGATCGGGTGGGCGTGGCGGTCTCTCTTTGAACTAACTCGGTCACCGCTCTATCTGAATCCGAGACTCCTCCCCTGCGTGCAGCCTAATGAGCTCGCGTCTCGACCCTCTGCTCGGCTCTGCTGGGTCGACAAAGAACCCAACCATAAGAGCCCTCATGGACTCCACAAAAGCAACTCCGGTGCAGCCTCTCGAGGTGAGTTGCCTCCACGCCCTCACAGGGCAACAACACAGCAGAAGGGCCTGTAGGCGGCCTAACATCAGCATCAGCTTGGGACGACGTCCCTCCCGTGTCGGAATCAATACGAATGCCCTGGCTGGTCGGCCTTGAGCCTCCCTGCCCTCTACGAGTGACTGGCATAACGACAATCTACACTCAAACGAACAATGAGTCAGAACCTGTTTTCCCTGCTCCTCAACAACAAGTCATATACATGCAAGGTGCAAATGGTATTGTAATTCTTAACCCTTAACCTTAAACTTTCGGACATACACGATGGTCAAGTGAGCGCTGATGATCATGGAAAACAACCTACAACTGCAGGTCAGTCTACAGAACCTATAACTCTGGGCTCTGATACCAACTGTAAGGACCCGACCCAAAAGGAGCGGTCTCTAACCTAGGTCCTTACTTAGCATGCATGTCTAGGAATGTAAAACGTCATTCAGAGTTTGAAATTTAAATCCTTGAGGTAAGTACATTCAAAACAAAGAAAATATAATTCCATTTAAAAATAGACAGGTAGATGACTGATCAGTTCTTTTAAAAAAATAAATCAAGGGAAATGGTACGAGAAACAGAAAATAGGTTTTTGAGTACTTTTCCTAGGGACTCAAGTCCCACTACATGCTAAGTCATAAGAAACAATAAAAGAATATGCATCCCCAGTCACTATCCATGATCATCCAAAGAGCCTCCTCCTAGCCATCCCGCCGATGTCCCAAGTTACCGGTGGAAAACCCACAGAAAATAAGGGTGAGCAACGAGTTACTCAAGAAGAATCCCCAACAGGGGTACAATACGAAAACATATCATCTAGCACACGGACATGCAACCATGCAAAGACTCAGAGCCAACAGATGGGTTAATGAACGTCACTCTTGGGGCTTGCCTATTCGAGGCTTACACGACCTAGAACTCAAAGTGTTGCCCTTCTGGGACTTATACACCTAGGATGCCCATCGGTCTTACACCTCCAACTCGGTGATGCCCATCGGGGACTTACACACCTAGGATGCCCATCGGGTCTTACACCTCCAACTCGGTGATGCCCATCTGGGACTTATACACCTAGGATGCCCATCGGGTCTTACACCTCCAACTCGGTGATGCCCATCGGGGACTATACACCTAGGATGCCCATCGGGTCTTACACCTCCCACTCGGTGATGCCCATCGAGGGACTTATACACCTAGGATGCCCATCGGGGTCTTACACCTCCAACTCAGTGATGCCCATCGGGGACTTATACACCTAGGATGCCCATCGGGGTCTTACACCTCCAACTCAGTGATGCCCATCGGGGACTTATACACCTAGGATGCCCATCGGGGTCTTACACCTCCAGATGTCCATCGGGGTCTTACCCGAGCGGGACGCACTAGTTACCCCTACAATCTCTTACACTATACATCACCTGCCAATTTCTAGCATGGCATTAACAGGATAACGTGTTCACGGTTATGCCGAGACAATTTAACCCCTAGCATGAAACTAACAGGATATATCAAGAATCACAAGCGCAAAACCATCTGAAAACAAGAAGGAACAAGCAACCTATCCACTAGCAGTTTCATACATACACAACACATAGCATGCTATCAAGTATTCGCAGGGTCCACACAACCCCGGTAAGAAATCCTTACCTGAGTGAATCGATCCAACGATCAACGGATGACTCTTGAGCTTCTAAGCGAACCCGACAACCTAAGCAAGTAATAAAAATCAACCTAGTTAACCAACAGCAGCAAAAAAACACAAAAGTCCAAAGGGTCAGCCTCGGGAATTTACCAACCGAGAAGGCACCAAGCTCGGCAAGCAGCAAGCGCGCGAAAGCGTGGTGCGCGAGAGGGCGTCTTCGCGCGCGATCGTCGATCGGGCCGGGCCGCGGCTGGCGGCTGCAGTGCAGCAGAGGCGCTGGGCGCGGTGCGCAAAGCGGCGCGTGGCCCTCGGCCTCGGCATACGGCAGGGGACGTGCGGCCGGGTGACGATCGTCGCGTAAACGGTCGGCGTGGCGGGCGCGCTGACGCAGCGGCGATCTTTGGTGCCGAGCGGGGCGTCGCGTGCGGAATGAGAACCGCGCGGCGCAGCGGGCTCGGCTGGAGTAGGCGCGCGCGCGGCGCCGAGGTACGGGAGTGACGCACACGGTGGGTGTCTTTGAGACCCGATCTCGCGGTCGCGGTCGGTCGGAGCGACGCTGGCGACGTCGCGACGCCGAGCAGGTGAGCGCGACGGTCGGCGACGCCGAGCGGCCGAGCGCGCACGTCTGCGACGGCGAGCGCCGAGAGGCGCGACGGCGACGTCGAGCAGGCTGAGGCGCTCGGTGCGACGGCGGCTGGTGAAGCAGTGCGGCGACAGTCGGGCAGCGCGACGGCGAGGGTGGGCGGCGGCGGCGGCGAGGGTGTGGGGAGAGGGTTTTTGCGAGAGGAGTGTTTTCTTTCCTTTTTTTTTTTTAAATAAATAAGCTTGGAAATCCTAAATTCCCTTCCCTAGGCTTCCTCCTTCAAACCCAAGTTGACTCACTTATTTTTCTTAATTAATTCCAAACTCCCATCTCTCTTTGAGGCCGAGGGTTCGAGTCCTCCAAAATCATCTTCTAATCCTTATTTTAATTTAACTAAAATCCGGGCTGTTACAATAACCTAGCATGATGCTACGAAGTTAAAGCAGGAATCTCAAGCATGCTGGAAGAACAATCCTAGCATGGCACTAACATGTACAAACAAGCAAACATGCTAGCAGGAATGCAATCACAAGTCATCCTATCCACTAATCATGTTCATAAAAGTAAACATGCATATAAGGCACAATCAAGAAAGCATCGCAGGTCCACACAACCACGGTAAGGAATCCTTACCGAAACGAGCGTAAATAACCTTCACAATCAAATAATGACCCTCGAGCTTTAAAGCGAAAACCGAGCAACCTAAGCATTTTAAAAGCATCCTAAATAAATATACAAAGTGCCAGCAGACTTAAAAATCTAAAAGGGATAGGTTCGGGAATTACCAACCGAGAAGGCACGGGTCTCGGCAAGCAAAGGGGCGATTTTGGCGCCGCTTGTGCGGGTCAGGGCGCTGGCGCTGGCGCTGGCGCTGCTCGAGCGCCACTGGCTTCTGGCTGGGTCTGGGCTGGCGCTGGCAGGGACGGCGTTGGCACTGGCCGCTGTGCTGGCGGGCGACGCGACGAGTGGTAGTGCACGCAGACGCGACGGCCTTGGGCAGTCTTGCGCGGATGGTAGGGGCGACGAAGCGGCGCGTCTGTGTGGTGCTCTGTGCGGACGCGCGCGCGCGCCTGGGTTACCCGATGCAGTCGGTCGCGCAAATCTCGGCGCGGTCGTGTAGCGAGCTGCTGGCTGCTCGTGCGCTGGCTGACGGGCTAGGCCGCCTGTGCGCTGGCCGCTGCTGCGCGCTCGGCCGAGCAAGGCTGAAAGCGTGGTCTTGCTAGGTGAGCTAAGGTTTCTGGTGAGGTCTAAGGCTAGAGAGAGAGAGAGAGAGAGAGAGAGAGAGAGAGAGAGAGAGAGAGAGAGAGAGAGAGAGAGAGAGAGAGAGAGAGAGAGAGAGAGAGAGAGAGATTGCAAAACAAGGGGAAAAGGGATTTTCTTGATTTTCTTTCCTTTTTCCCTAATTAAATAGGTCTAAAATCCCTTCCCAAAGCTTCCTCTTTCCCAACCCGGCCGAAGCAAACTTATTTTAAAAATAAAACTCTCTTTTCCTACGAACTCCCCAAGACCATTTAGGGCAAGGGCTCAAAACCCAATGGAAACACCAAAATTACAATTAATTTTTGCCATTTTCTAAAACACCTCCAAACTTCCAAACAACTTGCCCAAACCTCTCGGGTCTTGCAACCAACAACCATTAAGCTTCGACAAAGGCGGGAATGGCCCTAAAATCTTGAAAATCCTCAAAACCCTGACCGGGGGCAAAAAGACCCAAATACCCCTAAGGGTTAAAATAGCTCTAACGGCCCATCCGAACATCCGAATAATGACCCGAAATCACCTGGGTAACCGAAATAGAAAACTGGGCCGTTACATTGTTCTTCCAGCATGCTTGAGATTCCTGCTTTATGTTCGTAGTATCATGCTAGATTATGTGTGATTGATGTTGATATGTATGTTTAGCCAGGAATTAGTTATTTTGTACTCCTAGCTAGTATAGTAGGGTTTGTCATCATCCAGAGGCTAGAGCGGACATAACGTACTTTGTCCCCACCGATCGGGTGTAGAGCGAAGCATAACGTACATTGCTTCCCCCCGGCAGCCGATGTGGATTTAGCTACCACATCAGCATAAGCCTAGTTTGTAGCCTGCTAGAGCGGAACCCTGCCAATGGTGCAAGCCTGCCTTGGCCGGTTCTTAGCTGCAGGACGGTGGTACAGGCTACACAGATGAGTGCCGAGGGCCTCGCACTACTGTGTTTAGTGACACCGCTTTCGAGTCTTAGGCATGCGTACCTGGCCCGCGTAGTTTGTACTTAGGCCCCCACATTTATGCCGGTTGCAGCAGCATGCGGTGTGCACGCACACGCGTTAGTCGCCGGTTCAGAGAGCTCCCCCGGGCTAATGCTCGTGAGTACACCAGTTCCTTCCTGTTTAGAGCCAGACTTCGGGTACTGTAAAGACCCGACCCAAAAGGGGCTCTAAATGGGCCTTTACCCCGATGCATGTATTGGAAATAAAAGACATTATGAAAAAATATATTTCGGATCCCAAGTAAAAACAGAAACATTCAACAACCAAAACATACATTTCTAAAAGCATACTACGATCGAGAGATTTATTTAAACCATTTAAACAATCCACAAGTACAAATATGCTGGAATCCATAAAACGTAAGAAAACATCCTAGGGCTCCGTGCCCGTCTACATGCATTCAGGGAAATAACAAGAGTCAAGAGTCATGATATAATAAAATGGTCGAGATGACAAAGCAGGATTCCATGATCACGGCTCCTCCTTCACCATCCTGTCTCGCGCCTTGGTTACCTCGTGGAAAACCACAGAATAAGGGTGAGTAACGAATTACTCAGTAAGAATCCCAAGCAAGGGGGTACAATACGATATACATGATCATCTAGAAGAATGTATGCAAGCTATGAGTATAAACACAGAATAGAGCACATAGCTTAAGTCCACACTTGGACCTCGGATGCCAACTCGTGGTCTTAGTCCGGAAATACCACAACACACTAAACGCGCTATATACGGGAACAAGTCCCGGCCTCGGCTGTCTCATCGTCGATACGAAAGGTGCACTAGCTCAAGATCCCGAGGAGCTCTCGATCGGTATTTGTAATGAGCGTAAGCGCGCACCGCATGCTACCGCAAACTGCAAGTGCAGGGTCTAGTGGCAAGTCGCCCGAGTTCGATCACCATGCCTAACTAAATCTCTCGGATCGGTGTCACCGACATAGGGTGTGAGACACGGACACGTGAACTATGTCACTGTACCACCGCACCGAGGCTAAGGAACCGGCCGTGGTAGGCTTACACCAGAAGCGGTCCTTGCCCTAACAGTGGCAATCAAGGGCTACGGCCGAACACGCCGAGGACGTGCCGATCGCCGGGGACGAGGCAATGCCAAGTCATCATCCCGACCGTTGGGGCATTTAACGACCGCCACCCTCACCCAAGATTGCGAGGCCACCGTTAGGGTTAGCTAAACCCTAACGGGATCGGGACGAGTACCATCTCGTCGCGCGTCCCTCGCGGGGATGCAAGTTACGTTATGCATCCGCCCGGATGATGCTACCTACGAACTCTAAACCACGGCAATAATAACAATTCAATCAATGCGATCCAATACGTGCTCATGAGATACAAGGAACCTAGCATGATACTACGAAGCAAGAACAGATATCGAACATGCCGAATGGAACAACCTAGCATGGGCTAACATGAGAAACAATACAAGAGTTCATGCGATCAGAATTGTAACGAGCACCTAGGGCTAAACATGCTAATAATCATACACAGCATACAAAACAACAATCACAAATATACCGCAGGCCCACACAACTCGGTAAGAAATCCTTACCTTGGCCGGAGGCAACTACACACAAAATCCTACGCTGCGATCGATCCCGAGCTAGCTAACGAGAACCTAACAAACACAATAGAAATCACAATCATAGCCCTAAAATATAATAAAACAAGCGAGGCTCGGCTCGGGGCACTCACACGCACGCACGACGACACGGGCCGAAAGTCCGCTGGCAGTTGGTGCGGTGAAATTTGGCGCTGGCAAGGTGGCTGAGCGCTGGTGGCTGTGTATGGACACTGTATTGGAGCACGGTGACGGGCGAGGCGCGCGGCGAAGGGCGAAAGCGGCCGAGCACGAAGCGAAGCGCTCGGGGCGTGCGGGCGAGTCTTTCGGAGAGCGGCGCGCGGACACGGGCGATTCGCGCCGAAGCGCGAATCGTGCGACGGCGGGCTGCGGCGAGGATCGGGCGTCGCGGCGATGGACGGATCTGGCGCGGCTTTGGTGTGCGACGGGCGACAGGTGACTGACGCGCGTTTCGGGCGTCTTTGCCGGGCGAATCAAGCAGTGGCTTTGGCGCGCGACGGGCTCTCATGGTGCGATTCGGGCGATGGCTTCCGGCCGTGCGACACGGCTGCGACAAGCGATCCTGGCGATCCTCGGCCGGATCTCGTGCACGTTCGCTGGTCGAGGGCGCGTCTGCGGCGGCAAAGGTGGTGCGACAGCCGGATCCGGGCGACGGTGGATCGCTGGCGCCGGCGATCTTTGGCCGGGAGGTCGGGCTTGTGCAAAGAAAGTGAGGTGTTGGAGAAGAAATGCAAACCTAGCTTCCTTTCTCTTTTAACCAAATACAACAAAACTCCAAAACCCAAGGCTAACCATAAAATGACCGGAAGGAGCAACAAGAGGTCTCCATAGCTCAATCGGCCACACCACCCACCGACTTCTCTCATCACTTTGGTTGAAACCCACCAAACACACTTTTAACACACAATTTTCCTTTTGCATCTCCCCATGCCCAAACACATCCACAAAGCCTCAAAACTCACATAAATCCATCCAATAATTTTAGCAACTAGAAAAAGACATAAACGGTCCCGACGGCCCGACCAAATTACTAAAATACCCCTAGGGCATACGGAAGACCGGGATGAAAACACAGGTCGTTCTGGTGTACTCTCCGATAGTCCGATTTGTTAGCGAGGGTAAGAGGCCCTTGAGGACACCCATTGGGATTGGCTTTTGAGGTGATCATATGGTCGAGGGAGAAAGACCCTCGAGGGTGTCGGACATCTTTGGGATCGGTTTTGAGCTGATCAATTGGCCGAGGGAGAAAGACCCTCGGAGATGTCCCGGATTGGTTATGAGAGCCAATCATTAGGCAGGAAGTAGGAGGCTTCCGAGGATTCCAGATTCTGCATTGTAAGCTCGTTGAGCTATGATCTGTGTTGGTAACTGTTTGCATGTATACTAGGGTGCCAGATGATTGATGTATCGTATTGTACCCCGGTTGGGGATTCTTACTGAGTATGTTTATACTCACCCTTATTTTCGTGGTTTTCCACTGTGTAACTTGGGACAAAGCACCGGGACGGCTAAGCGGAGGAGCCGATTGATCATGGAGGCGCCGGCACTGTCTTTATTGTTTGCATATTTGTTCGGCATGTAGATGGACATGAGTCCTAGGGGAAAACATTATTAAAAGTTGTTTGAACTGCTTTGAATGTTTTTATATATACTTTGCTTGACCTTGTTTTACTTTCGTTGGTTTTTCTTAAAAAAATTGTTGATTATGTTTTAAGCATTCCCCGTTCTAAATGTTTTGGAAGGTTTTAAATATGAGCACTAAACCGCTCGGTGAAATATTTAACTTGCATGCTGAGTGAGAACCTAGGTTTAGGACCGTATTTTGGGTCGGGTTCTTACAGTTGGTATCGAGAGCACGAGTCATAGATTCTCGTGAGACTAACTCGCTTTGTAGGTTGTTGCCCCCATGATCATCGGCACTCTGCGGCCGTCAGGTTTGTCTGAGTTCATTAAGCTAAGGGTTTTACTTTACAATACTGCATCTAGTATACATGTGTTTACCCTTGTTTGGCAGTGAGAGCCCCAGCGTGGGCTAGCTTTTATGCTTTGTGTGGATCGCTAGTAGGTTGATTGCACTTAGAGGAGCAGGGACGTTTGGTATTTCCAACCGAGGAGTTGGGCTGTTCATGTTGATGATGAGACCGCGTCCAGGGTTGTCTAGACCCGTAGGCCACCTTTGGCCCTGGCAGATGAGTTGCCAAGAGTAGGGGGGGTTGAATCTAGCACGCCTTAGAGTGAGACTCCTTGAGCAGAGTGTGCTCCAGCCATGAGGGAGTTGATGGCAGGTCTTTTAGCTAACAGAGAGCGGAGACCCAGGCGCAATTTGTAGCGCGTAGTGAGGAGTCTTGGGCAGAGATAGCCCAGCTGGCAGAGTTTATTTAGGAGACACCCCTCCTTGTAGCTCCAGTAGCCTCGGAGGTTCTCGGGAGGGCTGGATCAGCAGGTTTATGCTGATAAGATAGTTGGCGTTGATCGAGCCGCCGAGTTTGGCAAGTGGAAGCCTGTAGAGCTGGATGTTTTTTAGACCTACTTCTAGCAGCAAGGTGGTTGGCCAGGATCGAGTTTATCATCCAAGTGCTGGGATGACCTGGTGTTCAGAGGCTGATGACCAGATTTTTAGAGGTCGAGGCGCGCCATTCTGGTGTTGTTTGATGCAGCAGTGTGGTGGTGGAAGTCCCCTGTGAGAGGCGGACCAGCAGAGTCTCCACCAGCCACCCGGTCGATTCTTTGGAAATGGTTGCTTCAATCGGGTCTCGAAGGAGGAAGCCGGGAAATGGGATTTTAAGGATTTTAAGGATTTTTAGAAATTGGAAAATTGGATAAGGATGGATTTAAATGAAGATAAAATCCCATTTTTCCTTTTTATTTCCCATTTTCCCTTTTTTTTCTAAATCCCCATTTTTTCCCTTTTTTATCTTTTTTTCCCTTTCTCTCTCCTCCAACCCGAGCACCCCCCCCCTCCCAGCCCTAGCCCAGCCCGAGCCCCCTGGCCGCCCAGCTCGCCTAGCCCAGCCTGCGCCGTGCCGAGCCACCCCGTGCGAGCATCGTCCAGGTCCGCCCCAACTCACCCAGCCCTAGCCCGCACTGTGCCGAGTCGCGTCGCCCAGGCCCTGCGTCGCTCGACCTCGCCCAGGTCCATGTCGCCCAGCTGCGCACTGTGCCGAGCCGCGCACAGTGCCGCGTTGCCTAGCCCCGCACAGTGCCATGCCAGCCCGTCACATCGCCCCGCGCGCGCTTCCCTGTTGTTTGCCGAGCTCGCGACTGCGAGCCGTCCCCTGTGCCGAGCCGCGACGCACGCCGTAGCCCAGCCGAGCTCGAGCCCGCGCCCGTGCTCCCTTGCCTCGCCCCAGCTCGCCCGCGCCCAGCGCCTGCGCCCAGCCAGCTTCTGCCCTGCCGACAGCCTGCCCAGCTGTGTTGGCTTGGCCCAAGCCTTGTGGCTTCTCAAATGTTATTTCCCGAGTCTTTTCTTCGTTGGGCCCTGATTTGTTGGCTGCTGGTTATTGATTTATTTGGGGTGCTTTATTTGATGTATAGGCTGTTCAGGTTCGATTAGAGGCTTGAGGATCGCTTCGTTGAATTGTGATTATTATAATTATTTTCCTGCTTGTTCCAAGTAAGGATTTGTAACGGCCAGGAAATTTCATCCCGGTCTTCCTAGGAGGCCCAGGGGAATTTTAGTAATTTTGGTCGGGTCGACAGGGCCGGTTATGTAATTGTTAATTTCCGGAAAAATCATGAGTCAATTTGAATGGGATCGGGAATTTTGGTGAAGACATTTGGGCTTGGAAAAAGGTAAAAATAAATAGGGAATTAAATAGCGCGTCGAGTGAGATTCGAGCCAAGGACGTGCTGCAAGCTAGGCAAGGGGCGCTGCAAGCCGAGCCACTGGGCGTGGTTGTTATTTTAATCGCGCGATCTAATACATATGCGTGTTTTCGAAGGCGGTTGGTATAAAAGCAGAGCTCGCCCGAAGCTTTCTTCTCCATTTCTCTTCTTCTCCTTCGCGAATTTCTCCGACCGACCGAGCTCTTCTCCGCGATTTCTCCCCCGCCAGCTTCAATTCGACCGAGTTCCTTCCTCAAATCCGAAGCCAAATCTCGAGCAGCTGGTGAGTTTCTTCTTCTCTTCTTCTCCTTCGCATTTCCGTCGACCCTTACCCTTGTTTTTCGATTTCCATTTTCCGGTCGTGTTGAAGTGATTTGTTGGGTGGGTTTTGTTCAGCTGGAGTAGAGGAGTTCGACCAACCATAAATCGCTCGTCGAATCCTCCCCTATCGGCCGAATTCGAGCTTCCTTTCCATCGCGAGTCGCGTGCTCTGTCGCTGCGCATCGGTCGTGATTTCTTGTCAAATCGTCCCCAACCAAGGTAAGGATTTCTTACCGGAGTTGTGTGGACCCTGCGATATATTATGCGATTGCTGATTGATTGCTTGTTTGTGTTTATTGACATATTTAGCAATAGGTGCTCGTTTCTGAATTCCCGATTAGCATGATTGTCCTGATTAATTCTCATGTTAATCCATGCTAGGTTGTTCCTTTCTGGCATGCTCGTATCTGTTCCTTGCTTCGTAGTATCATGCTAGGCTCGTTGTATTCTTATTGAGCACGTATTGGATTTTATGGAATTGTTTGCTGATTGCTAAGGCAGGTTAGAGTGGCGGTAGATAGCATCATCCGGGCGGGTGCATAAAGTACCTTGCATCCACGAGCAGGACGTATGAGATGGAGCTCGCCCGATCCCGTTAGGGGAATAGCTAACCCTAACTACCGCCCCGCAATCTTGGGTGAGGGTGGCAGATCGTTAAATGCCCCAACCGTCGGGATGATGACTTGGCATTGCCTAGTCCCCGACGATCGGCACGCCCTCGGCGTGTTCACCAGTAGCCCCGATTGCCACTGTTAAGGTAAGGGCGGCTTCGGTGTAAGCCTACCACGACCCGTTTCCTTAGCCTCAAAGTGCGGTGGTTCAGCCGACATAGTTTACGTGTCAGTGTCTCACACCCTATGTCGGTGACACCGATCCAAAGAATTAGTTAGGCGTGGTGGATGGACATGGGCGGCTTGCCTCTAGACCGGCACACCCCATGGTGCAGAGCACGCGGTGCATGCTTACGCTCATTTGTGCACGACCGGAGAGCTTCTTGGGATCTTGAGCCGGTGTACCTTTCGTCGACGAAGAGATGCAGCCGAGGCCGGACTTTTTCTTGTATAGGGCGACCTATGTATTGGATGTGTGGTGATATTATTCCGGACTAAGACCACGAGTTGGCATCCGAGGCCCAAGTGTGGGCTAAGCTATGTGCTCTATTCTCGTGTTTATATTCATAGCTTGCATACGCTCATCGAGATGACCATGTATATCGTATTGTACCCCTACTGGGATTCTTCTTGAGTAATTCGTTACTCACCCTTATTATTGTGGTTTTTCCACAGGTAACCAAGTTGCGAGATAGGATGGCTGAAGGAGGAGCTGTGATCATGGGGCTCAGTCATCAAACTCTGATTTTGTGTTATGACTCTTTATGTTTTATTTTCCCTTGAATGCATGTAGCCGGGCATGGAGCCCTAGGATGTTTTCTGAATATTTTGTGGATTCCAGCATTAATGTATTTAGACATGTTTTGAATGATTTTAAGAAATCTCTGATCGGAGTATACTTTGGAAATGTATTTATCTTGGAGCAGTGCTTTGAAACAGGGGACGAGTTCCAGGAAATTGTCTAGTTTTTAAAGGGGTTATTTTGAATGTTTTGTTTTAATTGGAATCCGAAATCATGTTTGTTTAATGTCCTTTACTTTGAATGCATGCATTGGGGTAAGGGCCCATTTAGTGCCCCATTCGGGTCGGTCCCTTACAGTTGGTATCAGAGCTTAGAGTCATAAATTCTGTAGTTTGACCTTTTGTTGTAATTCGTTTTCCCATGATCACTAGCACTCCGACAGTTATCAGGTACGCCTAAGTTTACTATTTATTGTAGAAAAGGGTTAAGAATTTACAATACCTGTCATCGAGTGTATGCCTTGTGTAGTGTTGTGGAGCGGAGACGAGCAGGTTCTGACTCGTTATTGGTTTGGGTATAGAGCGCCATCATGCCAACTTCCCGCAGTGTGTGATGTATGTTGTGGCTTGTTGTGGTATCCAGGTATGTTCGGATTCCCTGGGACATCGTTCCAGAGGGAGGTAGAGATTGGACTCCCATAGGCCAACTGTGGCCCAGTTGTTGGTTTTCCCCTAGTGAGAGGGTGGAGGTGCTTTGCCTTGGAATGCCACTCCAAGAGAGGAGTTAGGCGTGGTTGTCTTGATGTGGATGTTTGTGATTTGGTCCCCGTGTGGACTAGCCAGGTAGCTCAAGTGTTGATCTTCACCTTGTTAGACTATTTGGTTGCCCAGAGAGTGGTTGCAAAGTTGGTAGCCTTCGAGGAGGTTGATGAGGCATCTTTGTGCTTCTGTGAAGTGTGGTTGTTTGCGGCGATAGCGGAACCTCAGTAGTTAAGGGTGCAGCAAGCGATGTTCCCTACAATTTGGATCCGTTGGTGGTTTCCTCGGTTGTTTGGTAGAATTGAACACTCTTTCTTTTGGTAAGCCCTAGAGTACGGCTAGCCATTGCTTGCATGTTGAGAGAGCCGGCGAGTTTGTTGAGCATCATGTGGAGATGCAAGAGTAGGGTGTGAGCCTTCACTTGATGAGATGCCTTAGGCATGGTTGTTGGAGTTGAGCCCTTGTATGCCGAGCCGCAGTTCGTGTCACTTGAGGTTGTGACCTTGTTGGCCCGTTGGTAGTAAGAAGTGGATTTGGTAGTAGTGGCACTTGAGGTGCATTGGTTGGTGTGCCGCTTTGGCACTAAGTCTGGTTCAGGCCTGAGTTTGGCATGGGCATAGCAGATGGTTCTATGCCATTCGGAGTTTAGCGCTCTCTTTTAGCCTTGGATCCGTTTATGGTAGTTGCACCTATGTAGGTCGTGCAAAGGGCTAGTTCAGTGGTAATCGAAGGACTTCAAGCGAAAGGATGTTCGAGAGGATCCGGAGCCTTTTCCCAGTGTTACTGGAGGTTGGGTAAGTCAAGCAGGTTGACGGTTGGTAAGTGTTGGTGCGCGTGCATCTCACGCTAGTGTTAAGGCCAAGAGATCTTTGTGGTTGGTAGTGCGGTCAACTACCTTCTAGTGCCTAAATCTCAGGAGAGTTGAGCATCGTAGAAGCAAGTTTGGGTTCCAGCTGAGGGACCATGAGTTGGATGCCTATAAGGTGAGTAGGATGCCTTGTGAGAGGAGTTGGATGCCTTATGGGTAAGCACCCTTGGTAGAGGCTTGGTATGAAGTAAATTTGGTTTGGCATGGTTATGCTTTGGTAGAGCAAGGTTGCCACAGCTTCGAGCATCGTGTGGAGATGGAACTTTAGGTGTTCCGTTGATTGGTTGTATTCTCTGCCAGGAGCTAGTGTGGCTTTTGGGAAAAGCATTTGTTAGTCTTGGATCGCTAAATGAAGGTTGGGAGTTGTGCACACAAGTGTGTTTTGTGTGGTTCGTTCTGTGGCGAGAGTTTCAGATCCATGTAGGGTTTGCTTTGGGGATCTGGTGCTCAGTTCTTGGAAAAGTTGGACTTCAGGTGGATGTTGTAAGGCTTTAGTGAGGTGGTAAGGATACCATGCTCGTGGTATCAGGTTGTTGCTTAGGTAAGATTTGTTAAGTTGAACCTAAGCTTGGTTGGCGGATCTTCTTGTTGATCGTCATGACTAAGAAAGTTGTTCGGATCCTTCCTTGGGTAGAAGTTATGTTGTGATTGACGTCTGAGTAGGAGGATGACGCATTCGGTAGCGTTTCGGGTCCTCTTGGTTTCCAAGGAGTTGGAGTTGGCCATCATGGTTGTGTTGCTGGAAAATGGAGGTGTTGTTTGTTCAGGAAGTTGGCTGTAGGCCGTTAGTTGGCAGTGGATGTCGAAGGTTGTCGGAGAACCCTAGGTTGTGGAGAGCCTCTCTAGAGCTCAGTCAGGCCCAGGTAGTGAGTTTCAGTTGGCAAGTTGAAGCCGTGTAGTTTGTAGCCTCGGGTGAGTTGTTGCCAGTCTTGGTAGCCTAGCAAATTAGTATTTGTTTGGAGTAGAGTCCGGATTGGTTCCTGTGTGGTGGCAAGTTGATGCTTGGTGTTGACCAAGGTGTGGTTTGGAATTGCTATAAGTCAGTTTTGCTCGTGGGGCGAATGGTTCGTGCCCTGTTGATTGTCTTCCTGTTTCCAGGAAAATTGAGAGTTGCCCCGTTGGTATTTGGAGGTTCAGTCCGTGGTGACCCCCTGTTACCTACTGTGAGATTTTGATCTTGTTGCTTTAGTGGAGCAAGGCGGTGAGTGTATGTGGAGCTCTCTGTTTCTTGATTTGTCCGCTCGAAGGAGCCGTTTTTTTTCAGGTTTGGCGATTTGTCGCCATCGGTTTGTTAAGGATTTTTCCGCCATAGCCTCGCCCCTCACCGTCCGACGAGGAAGGGTGTCGAGTTTATTTGGAACGATAAGTGTGATGAGAGCTTTGCGAGCTCAAGCGCGATTTGACTTCGGCATCGATCGTGTTGGCGATCCCGAGGGGACAGGTGGTTTCGTGGTTTCTGGCCGATGCTTCCAAGTTCGGGTTGGGTTGTGTGTTGATGCAAAGACGGAAGGTCATTGCTTATGCTTCCGTCGTCATTTGAAGCTATATGAGCAGAACTATCCGACTCATGATATGGAGTTGGCAACAGATGGTGTTTGTAATGAAGATTTGGAGGCATTACTGTATGGTGAGCGGATTGAGATGTTTTCCGATCACACGAGCCTCAAGTATCTGTTTACTCGGAAGGAATTCAATATGAGGCGAGAGGAGATGGTTAGAGTTGGTGAAGGATTATGATTGCGAGATTTTGTACCATCCGGTAAAGCCAATGTTGTAGGTGATGCTTTGAGTAGGAAGACGTCGCACTCCATTGTATTGTTGAGTTCCCGGCCAGTTACGGAGAGAGTTCGAGCGGGCTGAGATTGCGAGTGTTATTGGGTGAGGTTATCGCCCGAGTAGCTCGATTGGATGATCCGACCATCGATTAGACAAGCGGATATTGATAGTCGGTGAGTGACCCCGCACTTAAGAGATTGGGTGAGCGAGTTAGTCTTGATGGAGATTTTGACTTTGTATATTCACGAGATGTGGTGACGTCTGAGGGCGGTTGTGTGTTCCGGATGTTGCAGGATTGCGAGCGAGTTGCTCAGAGGCCCACAGTTCTCCGTTTGCTTGGCACCCGGGGTACCAAGATGTATCAGGATCTTAAGTAGACATTCTGGTGGATGGGTATGAAGAGAGATGTTGCGGAGTTTGTCAGTCGATGTCTCACTTGTCAACGAGTGAAGACACCCAGGCAGAGACCAGCTGGTTTGTTGCAGCCGCTGAGTGTACCTCAGTGGAAATGGGAAGAGATCTCCATGGACTTTATTTATGGTTTGCCGAGGACTCCGAGGAAGTTCTCTCAGATTTGGGTGATAGTCGATCGATTGACTAAGAGCGCACACTTCATTCCGGTAGAGACACTTATACCGTGGAGCAATGGGGCGTAGTTGTTTTTGGAGCAGATCATTCGTTATCACGGTGTGCTGTGAGGATCGTATCGATCGTGATTCGAGGTTCACTTTCGTTTTCGAGAGCGCTCGAGAAGGGTTTAGGCAGCGAGTGCGATTTCAAAGATGACTTTTCACCCTCAAACCGATGGACAGACTGAGAGGGTGAACCAGATTCTCGAAGATATGTTGAGGGCTTGTGTGTTGGATTTCCCGGGCAGTTGGGACCAGTACCTGTATCTAATGGAGTTTGCATATAACAACAGTTATCAGTCTACGATTCAGATGGCTCCATTCGAAGCTTTGTATGGTAAGAGTTGCCGATCTCCGTGTTTCAGGAAGAGTTTGGTGTGAGTGAGTTTTGGGTTCCGGAAGTTGCTGCAGTTGACCAATGGTGCCGTGCAGAAGATTAGAGCTCGTATGTTGACAACTCAGAGCAGACAGAAGAGTTACGCCGATGTTCGACGTCGGGATTTGGAGTTTGAGGTTTGGCAAGCGTGGAAAGCTGAGTCCCCATTTTGTTGGTCCGTTTGAGATTCTGGAGAGGATCGGCAAGGTTGCTTATCGATTAGCCCTGCCTCCGTCATTGTCGGCAGTGCACAGTGTTTTTCATGTTTCGATGTTGAGGCAGTACGTGCCGGACCCGTCGCACATTGTTGATTTTGAGCCTTTGCAGCTAAATGAGGATTTGAGCTTCGAGGAGAAGCCAGTGGGGATTCTTGCTTTTGAGACAAAGACACTGCGTAATCGTGAAATCCGGTTGGTAAAAGTTCAGTGGAGGAGTCAGAGTTCAGAGGAAGCCACTTGGGAGCGGGAGGATGAGATGAGATTGCAGTATCCCGAGCTGTTCCAATCTTAAGTGACTTTCGAGGACGAAAGTCTTATAAGGGGGGAATATTGTAACGGCCCAGAAATTTCATCCCGGTCTTCCCGGGAGGCCCAGGGGCATTTCGGTAATTTTGGTCGGGTCGACAGGGCCGGTTATGTAATTATTAATTGCCGGAAAAATTATGAGTCAATTTGAATGAGATCGGGAATTTTGGTGAAGACATTTGGGCTTGGAAAAAGGTAAAAATAAATAGGGAATTAAATAGCGCGTCGAGTGAGATTCGAGCCAAGGGCCTTACCGCAAGCTAGGCAAAAGGCGGCGCCAAATAAGCCATCGGGCGTGGTTGTTATCTTAATCGCGCGATCTAATACATATGCGTGTTTTCGAAGGCGGTTGGTATAAAAGCAGAGCTCGCCCGAAGCTATCTTCTCCATTTCTCTTCTTCTCCTTCGCGAATTTCTCCGACCGACCGAGCTCTCCTCCGCGATTTCTCCCCTGCCAGCTTCAATTCGACCGAGTTCCTTCCTCAAATCCGAAGCCAAATCTCGAGCAGCTGGTGAGTTTCTTCTTCTCTTCTTCTCCTTCGCATTTTCGTCGACCCTTTCCCCTGTTTTTCGATTTCCATTTTCCGGTGGTGTTGAAGTGATTTGTTGGGTGGGTTTTCTTCAGCTGGAGTAAAGGAGTTCGACCAACCATAAATCGCTCGTCAAATCCTCCCCTATCGGCCGAATTCGAGCTTCCTTTCCATCGCGAGTCTCGTGCTCTGTCGCTGCGCAGACCGCCGAGCCACGCCGCGCATCGGCCGTGCTCGCGCGCGCGTTCTCGCCCAGCTCCGTGTCATGCCGCGCGCTCCTGCATCGCCCAGCATCCGTCCGCGCTCGTCCGCGCCCCAGCGCGCCCAGCTAGCCCCGTTGCTGCCCCGTTCGTGCGTTCGTTGCGCCTCGTGAGTTGCTCCTGAGCTGAGCCTTGTTTGTTTTATTATATTTAGGCCTATTGTGTGATTTTTGTTGTGATTGATAGGTTCTCGATAGCTAGTTCGGGTTCGTTCGCCACCTAGGTTTTCGTGTCAAATCGTCCCCGACCAAGGTAAGGATTTCTTACTGGAGTTGTGTGGACCCTGCGATATATTATGCGATTGCTGATTGATTTCTTGTTTGTGTTTATTGACATATTTAGCAATAGGGTCTCGTTTCTGAATTCCCGGTTAGCATGATTGTCCTAATTAATTCTCATGTTAATCCATGCTAGGTTGTTCCTTTCTGGCATGCTCGTATCTGTTCCTTGCTTCGTAGTATCATGCTAGGCTCGTTGTATTCTTATTGAGCACGTATTGGATTTTATGGAATTGTTTGCTTTGATTTCTAAGGCGAGTTAGAGTGGCGGGTAGATAGCATCATCGGGGCGGGTGCATAAAGTACCTTGCATCCACAGCGAGGACGTATGAGATGGAGCTCACCGATCCCGTTAGGGAATAGCTAACCCTAACGGTGGCCCCGCAATCTTGGGTGAGGGTGGCGATCGTTCAATGCCCCAACCGTCGGGATGATGACTTGGCATTGCCTCGTCCCCCGGCGATCGGCACGTCCCCAGCGTGTTGGTCGTAGCCCCCGATTGCCACTGTTAAGGTAAGGGCGACTTCACGGTGTAAGCCTACCACGACCCGTTTCCTTAGCCTCAAAGTGCGGTGGTTGGCCGACATAGTTTACGTGTCCAGTCTCACACCCTATGTCGGTGACACGGATCCAAAGAATTAGTTAGGCGTGGTGGATGGACATGGGCGCTTGCCTCTAAACCCGGCACCCCATGGTGGTCCGCAGTAGCACGGGGTGCATGCTTACGCTCATTACTGGCGTCGACGGAGAGCTCCTCGGGATCTTGAGCCAGTGTACCTTTCGTCGACAGTAGACAGGCTGAGGCCGGGACTTGTTTCTCGTATAGGGCGACTTATGTATTGGACTGTGTGGTGATATTATTCCGGACTAAGACCCTGAGTTGGCATCCGAGGCCCAAGTGTGGGCTAAGCTATGTGCTCTATTCTGTGTTTATATTCATAGCTTGCATACGCTCATCGAGATGACCATGTATATCGTATTGTACCCGGTTGAGATTCTTCTTGAGTAATTCGTTACTCACCCTTATTATTGTGGTTTTTCCACAGGTAACCAAGTTGCGAGACAGGATGGCTGAAGGAGGAGCTGTGATCATGGGGCTCAGTCATCAAACTCTGATTTTGTGTTATGACTCTTTATGTTTTATTTTCCCCTGAATGCATGTAGCTGGGCATGGAGCCCTAGGATGTTTTCTGAATATTTTGTGGATTCCAGCATTAATGTATTTAGACATGTTTTGAATGATTTTAAGAAATCTCTGATCGGAGTATACTTTGGAAATGTATTTATCTTGGAACAGGTGCTTGGAAACAGGGACAGGTTCCAGGGAAATTGTCTAGTTTTTAAAGGGGTTATTTTGAATGTTTTGTTTTAATTGGAATCCGAAGTCATGTTTCTTTAATGTCCTTTACTTTGAATGCATGCATTGGGGTAAGGGCCCATTTAGTGCCCCATTCGGGTTGGTCCCTTACAGGATTTCTTACCGTGGTTGTGTGGACCCTACGATATATCATGATTGTGCCTTGTATGTTTGCTGATTGTTATGAGCATGATATTGATAGGGCAGCTTTGTTTGATCTCTTGCTAGCATGTTTGCCATATTTTACATGTTAGTGCCATGCTAGGTTTGTTCTTCCAGCATGCTTATGATTCCTGCTTAAGTTTGTAGTATCATGCTAGGTAAGCGTCTTTGATGTCGGTCATTCTTTGCTAGCCAGGAATCATTTATTTGCTCTGTACTCTTAGATAGAGTTGTAGGGTTTCTCATCATCCAGAGGCTGAGCGGACATAACGTACTTTGTCCCCACTGATCGGGAGTAAAGTGTGCGCAGCATAACGTATCTTGCTTCCCCCCCCCCGACCCGCCGATTGTGGATTTAGCTACCCACGCCGGCGCATAAGCCTAGTTTGTAGCTCGCTAGAGCGGAACCCCCGCCAGCGGTGTAAGCCTACCTTTGGCGGTTCTTAGCTTCAGTCGGTGGTTCAGCCGCACTGATGAGCGCCGAGGGCCTCGCGCTACTGTGATCAGTGACACCGCTTCCGAGTCTTAGGCATGCGTACCTGGCCCGCGTAGTTTGCCCTTAGGCCCCCGCATTTACGCCGGTTGTAGCAGCATGAGGTGTGCGCGCACACGCGTTAGTTGCCGGTTCGGAGAGCTCCCCCAGGCTAATGTCGTGAGTACACCATTCCTTCGTGTTTAGAGCCTGACTTCGGGTACTCTCCCGTAAGTCCAGATTAGCAAGGGCAAGGAGGCCCTTGAGGACATCCTTGGGATCAGTTCTTGAGCTGAACAATCCCCCGAGTGAAAGATACCTCGGTGATGTCCCAGGATTGGTCAGGATAACCAATCATTAGGCCGGAAGTAGGAGACTTCCGATGGCTCCAGATCTTGTATTATGAGCTCATTGAGCTATGATATGTGTTGATAGCTATTTGCTTGCATGTTGAGGTGCTAGATGACTGATGTATCGTATCGTACCCCGGTTGGGGATTCTTACTGAGTATGTTTATACTCACCCTTATTTATCTTTCAGGTAACTTGGGACAATACCAGGAAAGCTAGCGGAGGGAGCTGATTGATCATGGGGAGCCGCCGGCACTCTGTCATTTATTATTGCATTGTTTATTTAGCATGTAGATGGACAGGAGTCCTAGGGGAACATTGTTTAAAAGTTGTTTAAATTGTATTGTATGTTTTTATAAACACTGGCCAGGCTTGTTTTATTTTGTTGGTTTGTTAAATGAAAACTGTTGGTTATGTTTTAAGGGTTCCCTCTTCTCATATGTTTTGAAAGGTTTTTAAATATGAGCACTAAACCGCTTGTTATCATATTTAACTTGCATGCTGAGTGTGTAAGGACCCGACCCAAGAAACGGTCTCTAACCTAAGGTCCTTACTAAGCATGCATGATTAAGAATGTAAAACGTCATTCAGAGCTTGAAATTTAAAACTTTGCAGTAGACATATTTAAAACAAATCCATTATTCCAATTAAATAAAAACAAGTAAACGACTGATCAGTACTTTCTTAAAACAAATCAAGGGAAATGGTATGAGAATCATCAAATAGTTTTTGAGTATTTTTCCTAGGGACTCAAGTCCCACTACATGCTAAATCATAAACACAATGAAAGAACGTGCAACTCGTGAGTCACTATCCATGATCATCCAGTGACCTCCTCCTAGCCATCCAGCCTCTGTCCCAAGTTACCTGGTGGAAAACCACAGAAAATAAGGGTGAGCAACGAGTTACTCAGTAAGAATCCCCAACCGGGGTACAATACGAAAACATCTCATTTAGCACACGGACATGCAACCATACAATGACTTAGAGCGGGCACGGTTGGTGTAGGCTATGAGCTACTTCAAAGGCGAGCCTACTCAAGGGCTTCCGTCTATAGCCTCTCCTAGGTCCTACATTTGGATGCCCTTCGGGCCTTACACAACCTAGGACACAGTGATGCCTAGTGGGGCCTTACACACTTAGGACACAGTGATGCCCAGTGGGGCCTTACACAAGTAGGATACAGTGATGCCCAGTGGGGCCTTACACACTTAGGAGACAGTGATGCCCAGTGGGGCCTTACACACTTAGGACACAGTGATGCCCAGTGGGGACTTACACACTTAGGACACAGTGATGCCCAGTGGGGCCTTACACACTTAGGATGCCCATCGGGCCTTACACCTTCAGTATCAGTGATGCCCAGTGGGCCTTACACACCTAGGATGCCCAGTGGGCCTTACACACCTAGGATGCCCATAGGGCCTTACACCTCCAGAATCAGTGATGCCCAGTGGGCCTTACACACCTAGGATGCCCATAGGGCCTTACACCTCCAGATGTCCATCGGGTCTTGCCCGAGCGGGACCCCAAACTAGTTGCCTCTACGGTCCTCTATACTATACATCACACATCTAACCGTAACTTGGGTCTAGCAGCATACAAATGGCAGCATGGTTCTATCAAGATAGGAAAGCCTAACATGGAACTAACGGGATGTAAACATGTCACGAACATGAATCAAAAGAAAACATGAAACCTATCACTAGAAACTCATATAATTACAGTAATCAGCGTGGTATCAACTATTCGCAGGGTCCACACAACCCCGGGTAAGAATCCTTACCTGGAAATAAGTGGAGGTTAACTATCCCGAATCAAATAACGACCCTCGAGATTTTAAGCGAACCCGAGCAACCTAAGCAAGTAATAAAATATCCTAATTAATAAACAACATCTAAAATCAGGAAGTCCAAAGGGTGGAGGCTCGGGAATTTACCAACCGAGAAGGCACACGCCTCGCAGCTAGCAGCAGAAGGACTGGCGCCAGGCTGGCAGCTTTGGGCGCTGGCGCTGCACTGGCGCCTGGCGCTGCTCGCGCGCGCGGTGGCGAGCGAGCGACACTGGGCGGGCGCGCGCGCTATCAAAACGTCGACGACGGCAGCAGCGGCGCGCGACTGGCTGGCGAGGGCTGGCGCGCGAACGAAGCGACACTCTGTGGGACGGCGCGCGGCGAAGTGAGAGCGACGCGATCCGGGCGCTGGGTGTTGTCGTCTTGGCGCGGAGGCGAGGCGGGCCGGTCTTGTTGAAGCGCTGGGCGCGAGCGCAGGCTAGGCGGCAGGCGGCAGCGAGAGCTGGCGAGCGAGCAGTGAGAGGCGGCGGGTGGGCGAAGCTGGGCCGCCGACGCGGTCGACCGGCGATGGCTCGGTGCTTGGCAGTGATGGCAGCAGGCGCAGGCGCGGTGTGCAGGTGGGTGGGGCGCGGCAGCGCTTGGTGCGCGCGCGCAGCGGCGAGCGGCGGCGTGGGTGTTGGGCGTGAGGGTTAGGGTTTTGCGAGAGAGAGAGAGAGAGAGAGTTGCAAAAACAAGGGGAATGGGATTTTCTTTCCTTTTCTTAATTTAAATAGGCCTAAAATCCCTTCCCAAGGCTTCCTCCTTCGAGACCCGGCTGAAACGACTTTCCTCCTAAATAAAAATCATTTAAACCAAGTTTCCACTTCACCATCCAGGGCAAGGGTTCAAAACCCAAAGGAAAACGGTTAAAGAAGAATTAATTTTTGCCATTATCCAAAATGCTCCCAAACTTCTAAACAACTAGCCCATACTCCTTGGGTCTTGCAACCAACAAAAATCAAGCCTCGACGAAGGCAGGAAGGACCCTGAGTCCTGAAAATCCACATAACCCTGACCGGGGGCAAAAGACCAAAATACCCCTAAGGGTTAAAATAGCTCTAACGGCCCATCCGAACATTCGAATAAAGAACCGGAAACACCTGGGAAACCGAAATAGAAAACTGGGCCGTTACAATACTCCCTCCTTTTAAGTCTTTCGTCCTCGAAAGTCCTAAGACGAAAACAACTCTAGGTAATCTCCACTGCTCCTTAACCAACCAAACTTCCGGTTAAGACAAAACTAAACCTTCTTCGAAAACCCAACTCGGAACGTCTCTCTACGACGCTACTCTCAACAACCTCGTGGACGGGTCACAAGTTCTAAAACTCTACGCCATGCACCGGCATAACTTCTCTGAATGCTCACAGATGTTATCAAACAGCCTCGACCCTACACCATGCTGACCAACCAACTGAACCTCCCAGGTTTCAGAAACTAAACGGCCTACTCTTACTTCACAAGAGACCAGCGAACCCCAGTGTTTGCCTACAATCCTTAACGAAATCCAAATCGGACCACCAACTGGTGACTGATCCTAAGGAAAACTTCCCCAACTAGCACGCGTCCACAACTCTTAAGCAATCATCTTACGAGAAATCGAAACACCAAAGCCAAGGGGCACTTTTCTGGTTCACCAAACGGCTACCACCATCACATCAGCTGAAACTTCAGCTACGGCCACCTTTAAAAGACAAGGTCCAGGCACAGGCTCAACTTGGCCAAACCAACAAACTGGAGCCCCTCAACGGCCGACAACAAACTTTCCAATGCATTCCGATCAGCCACTGGCCATATGAACATCACCAGACAGAAAACGAACAACATTCCTCTTACGGAAATCTCGAGCAGCAAGGAATAAAACATTACGTGGCTACTAGCAACACAATAGCTGGAGGATACAACTCAAAGGTTTTACCAACAAATGCCACGGCACCTCCGTGCCAACCCACTCAACTGTGGCTCAGCTATAACGCCACTGCGAACGCACATCAACTAGGAACAAAGCCCAAGAAGGGCTTGCTCTGCAGAAACTCAACCCAAGCTTATAACGAGCAAGGCTCGCCTCCAAGCTGCCACTCAACTCTTAAGTCCAACTGGCTACTCAAAGGACTTTCTCTTTTTAGCCTAGGCCTAACTCATCTTGCGACTAGAAACTCCACACTCGGAACATCGCAAGGGAAACGGACCGACGAGGCTATCTCCAAAGATAATACTCGAGGCTGGCATCCATGGTGCAACTCAGCCACCAAAGAAACTAGGGTTTTCTTCAAACCCCAAAGAACCAACAACTTTCCAGCAAAAACTCAACTCTTAAACTGGGTGGCCTCCGCTCTATGGGACAAACAACTTTTCGCTTGCTAACAACACAAGGCAGTGGACCCTCTCATTTGGCTAACCATCGCGCTACTCGATCAACTACACAACTCAAGAGCTACACCGACAACTCCTCAACGGGAAACGATTTCCCAAACAAGCGAACCTCAAGGGCAAATGAACATCACACATGCTCGCTGACTAGCTCAAACCCAAGGGCAACAACAACCAACTCTCTTGGAAGCAACACCCAAGGGGAAACCTCAACCGATTGGACCACCAATCCAGAACTAGCAGGACTTACTCAACCACCGAGGGAGGGGTCAACTCCCAAAACTTCCTGACTAGGAACAGGTCCTCAGGGCAACGCCCTCTTGCTCGAACCGAGCTAGCTCTTGAAACAACAAGAGAACCAAAACTTGGTCAACACCAAACACCAACTAGCCACCTCACCGGAACCAATCCGGACTCTACTCCAAACAAACACTAGCTTGCTAGTCTACCAAATCTGCAAGCAACTCACCCGAGGAACACTGCTTGGGTGACTGAGCTCTGGAGAGGCTCTCCACAACCTACGGATCCTCCGATCATCCTCCGACACACATGGTCGTCAAACGATCTAACAGACAACCGACTACACGGGCACAACCTCTCCAAAGATCTCAACTACGTTTGGCCAACTCCAATCGCTTGAAAACCAAAAGGACCTAAACGCTATGCACGCGCCATCCTCCTACTCAAACATTAGCCACAACAAACCTTCTGCCCAAGGTAAGGATCCGAACAACTCTCTTAGCCATGACGATCAGAAACTACGCGGCTTTGCTACCACCGCTCTTGTTCGGGTTCCAATCGAACTCTAACCAAAGCTAAGTTCCAACTAGCAAAACTTGCTTAAACAACAACCCGGCTACTAGCACGACATCCTTACAACCAAAGCTAGGGCACTTGCCAAGAACTAAAGTCTTGACACCTCAAAGACTGAGCACTGGTTCCTCAACACGAACCTCTCGTGGTTTCACAAACATAAACCACGGAACGAGTTACACAAAAGTACACCGGCGTGTACATCTTCAACCAGATTCCTTAAGATCCAAAGCCAACAAGGATTTTCACACAGGGCAACTTTTGCCTCCAACAGAGCCACTACTAATCGTGGAGCAACAAGAGTTCAAACCCTCTCGGGCCAACTCACCACGAAAAGCCACATTGGCCAACTCACTCTTACAAGAGCACACCCATACCAAGCTAACATATCTCAAGCCAATGTGCCCACTAAACGTGCTCCGATCAGCCATCCAACTCATGGCTCTAACACTGGATTAATCACGCATCCTTGATGCCAACACTACCCATACTAGGGTAACTCAAAGGGTAGCTGAATCATGCTACCAACAAACTGGCTCACAAGCTCACAAACAGGCGCAAGAACTCGAACGCGCTAGCTCTTAACAGCCTACAACATCCTTTGGTACCCAACTCTCAGTGACTCTGAAATGCTCCTATTTTCCCTCGAAAACCTCATACTTGTAGTCCTCGACTACCACCTAGCTAGATCTCTTATGCAACCCAAACAGGTGCAACCTCAGGAAATGGGTACAAGACTAGCGGGGATGCTATACTCTCGGCGACCATGGAACCTTCTGCACAAAAGTGCCAACTGGCCTGAATCTAGGCCTCCTCTCAAAGCTTGGTGCCAACAGGCACTACATCCTTTACAACACAAACCAGCCCTAAACGAGCTTTATACCCCTTTGAGGAAAAGGAAGGTCACACTCCAATTGACGGGCAATGGCACTCAAAGACAAGAGTCCAAATACTCGAGAGCAGTCTAATCTCTCGGCATCTCGCCTAATGGACATGCCACGGCCTACTCCTGCATCCCACTCGATGCTCAATAATAGCTCAGGCCAACTTCTGCATCCCACTCGATGCTCAACAAAAGCTCAGGCCAACTCCTCGGGTGGCAACAACTTGTTCCACAATTGGAACATCCAAACAAAAGAGTGCTCCACTCTACTAGCCCGCTGAAATCCACAAACGGATTAAGCCCTGACAAGCAAACTCCACACTACACCCTGGCTACGAGGGCACTAAAAGAACTGGCTGTAAAATGACAGCAGGCTTGCAAGGGGACAGGATGTCTCTACATCCTTCTCAAAAGCTACTAACACGGCAACTTGCCAATAGACCGGGCGACTGGTGGAGACTCTGCTGGTCCACCTCTCTCAAGGGACTTCCACCACCAAACTGTTGTATCAACAGCACCAGAACGGCACGCCTTGGCCTTTGAACATCAAGTCATCCCAACACTCGGATGATAAACTCCATCCTGGCCAACCACCTCGCTTCTGCTTGCCAAACTCGGCGGCTCGAATAATTCCAACTAACTCATCAGCATGAACTCGCCGATTAAGCCCTTCCGGAAACCTCCGGGGTTACTGGAGCTACTAGGGGGTGTCTCCTAAATAAACTCTGCCAACTAGGCTATCTCGCACCGGGACTCCTCACTACGCGCTACAATCGCGCTGGGTCTCCGCCTCCGATAGCTAAAAGACCTGCCATCAACTCTCTCATGGTGGGAGCACACTTTGCTCAAGGAGTCTCGCTCTGAGGTAGACTAGCCTCTACCCCCTCCTCTTTCTTTGCTCAATCGCCGGGGCCAAAATCGCCTACGGGTCTAGACAACCACGGACGTGGTCTCAACAACAACACGATCGGCCCAACTCCTCGATTGGACATACCAAACGTCCCTGCTCCTCAATGTGTAATCAACAACTGGCCGGCCTACACAAGGCATAAAAACTAGCCCACGCTGGGCTCTCACTGCCCAACAAGGGTAACACATGTATACTAGATGCAGTATTGTAATTCTTAACCATTAACCTAAACTTATGGACATACCGATGGTCGCTTGAGCTACTGATGATCATGGAAAACAACCTACAAGCTCGCAGTCGTCTACGAACCTATAACTCTGAGCTCTGATACCAACTGTAAGAACCCGACCCAATAAACGGTCTCTAACCTAAGGTCCTTACTAAGCATGCATGATTAAGAATGTAAAACATCATTCAGAGCTTGAAATTTAAAACTTTGCAGTAGACATATTTAAAACAAATCCATTATTCCAATTAAATAAAAACAAGTAAACGATCGATCAAGACTTTCTTAAAACAAATCAAGGGAAACGGTATGAGAATCATCAAATAGTTTTTGAGTATTTTTCCTAGGGACTCAAGTCCCACTACATGCTAAATCATAAACACAATGAAAGAACGTGCAACTCGTGAGTCACTATCCATGATCATCCAGTGAGCCTCCTCCTAGCCATCCAAACCTCTGTCCCAAGTTACCCGGTGGAAAACCACAGAAAATAAGGGTGAGCAACGAGTTACTCAAGAAGAATCCCCAACCAGGGTACAATACGAAAACATCTCATTTAGCACACGGACATGCAACCATACAATGACTTAGAGCGGGCACGGTTGGTGTAGGCTATGAGCTACTTCAAAGGCGAGCCTACTCAAGGGCTTCCGTCTATAGCCTCTCCTAGGTCCTACATTTGGATGCCCTTCGGGCCTTACACAACCTAGGACACGGTGATGCCCAGTGGGGCCTTACACACTTAGGACACAAGAATGCCCAAAGTGGGGCCTTACACACTTAGGATACTGATGATGCCCGGTGGGGCCTTACACACTTAGGATACTGATGATGCCCAGTGGGGCCTTACACACTTAGGACACAGTGATGCCCAGTGGGGCCTTACACACTTAGGACACAGTGATGCCCAGTGGGGCCTTACACACTTAGGATGCCCATCGGGCCTTACACCTTCAGTATCAGTGATGCCCAGTGGGCCTTACACACCTAGGATGCCCATTGGGCCTTACACCTCCAGAATCAGTGATGCCCAGTGGGCCTTACACACCTAGGATGCCCATTCCGAGTCATAGGCATGCGTACCTGGCCCGCGTAGTTTGCCCTTAGGCCCCCGCATTTACGCCGGTTGCAGCAGCATGCGGTGTGCGCGCACACGCGTTAGTTGCCGGTTCGGAGAGCTCCCCCGGGCTAATGTCGTGAGTACACCATTCCTTCCAGTTTTGAGCCTGACTTCTGGTACTCTCCCGTAAGTCCAGATTAGTAGCAAGGGCAAGGAGGCCCTTGAGGACATCTTTGGGATCAGTTTTTTAGCTGAGCAATCCCCCAAGTGAAAGATACCTCAGTGATGTCCCAGGATTGGTTATGAGAACCAATCATTAGGCCGGAAGTAGGAGACTTCCGATGACTCCATATCTTGCATTATGAGCTCGTTGAACTATGATCTGTGTTGATAGTTGTTTGCTTGCATGCTGAGGTGCTAGATGACTGATGTATCGTATTGTACCCCGGTTGGGGATTCTTACTGAGTATGTTTATACTCACCCTTATTTATCTTTCAGGTAACTTGGGACAACACCAGGATAGCTAGCGGAGGGAGCTGATTGATCATGGGGAGCCGCCGACACTCTGTCATTTATTATTGCAATGTTTATTCAGCATGTAGATGGACAGAAGTCCTAGGGGAACATTGTTTAAAACGTTGTTTAAATTGTATTGTATATTTTTATAAACATTGGCCAGGTTGTTTTACTTCTGTTGGTTTGTTTAAATGAAAATTGTTGGTTATGTTTTAAGGGTTCCCCCTTCTCATATGTTTTGAAAGGTTTTTAAATATGAGCACTAAACCGCTTGTTATCATATTTAACTTGCATGCTGAGTGAGAACCCCGGTTTAGGGCCATGTTTTGGGTCGGGTTCGTCACACAATCTGCTCCAGGAATAACTGTGCCCACTGTTCGACGGTATAACTAATCCTCCCGGGAATAAAGTGTGCACTCTTAGTCATCCGGTCCACTACTACCCAGATCCGAGTAAACCCTCTCGGTGTCCTCGGCAACCCAGAGATAAAATCCATCGAAATCTCGCCCCACTTCCATCGTGGAACACTTAATGGTCGCAATAAACGTGCAAGGCCGCCGGGAGCCTTCACTTGCTGACAAGAGAGACACTGGCTAACAAACTCAGCTATATCCAGCTTCATGCCCATCCACCAAAATGTCTGCTTGAGATCCTGATACATCTTGGTACCTCCTGGGTGCCAAGTGAATGGGGAACTATGTGCCTCGGTGAGCAACTCGGCTCGAATCCCTGCATCGTCCGGGATGCACAATCGCCCTCTCAGATCTCAAGCCTCTCCGTCTCGTGCCACAACAAAGTCGAAATTGCCATCGCCTCAACTCTCTCGAGCAATCTCTTTAACTTGGGATCACTCAATTTGGTGTCGATGATCCCTCGCTAAGCGACGGCCGAACTGGCCCGATAGGCTGGGCTACCCCGGCGGTAACCTCTCCCAACAAAAAGCGCGATACCGTTCGCGCTCAAACTCTTTCAAAGAAATCAACGGGAGCTCAACAAAGCTGCTGAATGCGACGTCTTCCTACTCAGCGCATCAGCCACAACGTTGGCTTTTCCGGGATGATACAATATCTCACAGTCGTAGTCCTTTACCAACTCGAGCCACCTCCTCTGCCTCATGTTCAACTCCTTCTGAGTGAAGAAATACTTGAGGCTCTGGCGGTCCGTGAACAGCTGAATCCTTTCCCCATACAAATAGTGCCTCCAAATCTTTAGAGCGAAAACAACTGCCGCCAACTCCATATCATGAGTTGGATAATTCTTCTTATAAGGCTTCAACTGTCGGGAAGCATAAGCTATCACCTTCCCATGCTGCATCAAAACACAGCCTAAACCGTACTTGGAAGCATCGCTATAAACTACGAAACCTTCTGTTCCCTCAGGAACTGCCAACACTGGTGCTGTCTTCAAACTGAGCTTAAGCTAGGCAAAACTTTCCTCACATCTAGCATCCCAAACAAAGTCAACACCCTTCTTGGTTAGACGGGTTAGGGTGTCTTTGCCTTATGGTAAAGTCTTTCACGAAACGCCTGCAGTAATAACTCCGCCACCCCGTAAAGTCGCATATCTCGGCGACCGTCGTCGGTCTAGCCCATGAACTGACTGCCTCTATCTTTGCGGGGTCCACCGCTATACCTTCTTTCGACACGATATGTCCAAGGAAGGCTACTTTCTCTAGCCAGAAGTCACACTTAGAGAACTTCGCGAACAACTGACTCTCTCGCAATGCTGCCAAAACCTGTCTCAAATGCGAAGCATGGTCCTCCTTTGACTTGGAGTAAATCAAAATGTCGTCTATGAACACGATGACAAAGTTGTCCAAGAATGCCTTGAACACTGGCCCATCATGTCCATAAACGCCGCAGGGCGCGTTCGTTAGTCCAAAAGACATGACCACGAACTCATAATGACCATACCTCGATCTAAACGCGGTCTTAGGGATATCTGCATCTCGAATCCTCAGTTGATGGTACCCTGACCTCAAATCAATCTTAGAAAACACTGAGGCTCCCTGAAGCTGATCAATTAGATCATCAATACGCGGCAGGGGATACTTATTCTTCACCCTGACCTTATTCAACTCTCTGTAGTCTATACATAAGCGCATGGATCCATCATTCTTCTTAACAAACAGGACAGGTGCTCCCCACGGGGACACACTCGGTCGGATAAAACCTCGATCCAACATTTCTTGCAACTGCACTTTGAGTTCTTTCAACTCAGCTGGCGCCATACGATACGGGGCTTTAGAAATGGGAAGAGTCCCTGGCTCCAGCTCGATGGTGAAGTCTAACTCCCTCTTCGGGGGTAAACCCAGCAACTCTTCAGGGAAAATATCTGCAGACTCTTGCACCACAGGGACCATGTCAACAGTCAACGCGGTACTAGTATCTCCTGACAGCTTTGCCAAGAAGCCCAAGCTCCTCGAGCTAACAATCTACGGGCTTTCACTGCTGAGATCAATGGCGGGCAAATTCCGCCCAGGACTCCGCAAAACTTGAAGCTGGGCTTCTGAGGTGGCCTAAACACCACTTCTTTCCGGCTGCAGTCTATCAAAGAATGGTTCTCTGCCAACCAATCCATGCCAAGGATCACATCGAAACCGCTCATAGATAGAACTACGAGGGTAGCCTCTAAAATCACATCAGATATCTGTATCTGGCCACTCTTAACTCTACTGCTAGCTAACATACTCACTCCCGAGAGAGTGGCAACACACAGCTCAAACCCTAGAGGTTCGAGTTCCACACAAGCTTGTCTAACGAATGCATCAGGAACCAAGGAATGGGTCAAACCCGAATCAAACAATACAAATGCATAATGCTGTAAGACAAGCAGCGTACCTGCAATTGCATCATCAGTACGCTCCGCCTCCTGGCGAGTAGTGGCAAACACCCGGCCCTACTGCTGGGCCGGTCCCACTACTGCTAAATCCTGAGTGCAGAATCTGGCCAAATGCCCTTCCTTGCCACATCTGTAGCAAGCACGGGGCGATGCTCCACACAATCCAAAATGTGCCTTCCCACACTTGTTGCAATGAGCTGGCTGCCTGGCCCCGCCCTGTTGGCGATCCTAGGTTCTACCCTATGGTCGGTGCTGATCCCGACCTCTAGACTAGCCCTGACGGCGAGTCTGCTGTCCAACTGAGCGGAAACCATTAGATGTCCCAAACTTCCTCTTATGCCCAGAATGCTGCTGAGCAGGCTGAACCGATTGAGCTGGTGCAACAGAATCCTACACTGGCGGATACTTCGAATTATAAATTGTGGCCAACTCCACTGCTCGGTCATAACTCTCAAGAGCGAGTGCTCGGACATCCTGAGCAACCTCCTTCCTCAGCCCACAAATAAACTTCTTAGTCTTGAGCTCCTCAGATGAAATGAGCTCCGGGGCGAAATAGATATACTCAGAGAACTTCTTTTCATATGCAGCAATACTATCTGATCCCTGTTTCAGATTCGAGAAGGCCTTTGCCATCTCCTGCTGAGCCTCGTCATTAACATACTTAGCTCTGAACTTCGTTCTAAAGAACTCCCATGTGGCTTGGGAAGACCCAGCTGGTCTAGCTCTATCTGTGGACTCCCACCACCACTCAACTGTGTCAGTGAGAACATGGGCCGCACATCTAGGCCTCTGTACATCTGGGCATCCCATAACTCTAAAGATGTACTCCATTCTTGCCAACCACCTGACTGCCACAAGTGGGTTCTCTAAAGCATCAAATTCCTTCGGCTTCCACTTGGTGAAATCTTTCAACCACTTGCCAAACTCAGCAGCTCCCTCTGCACTATCAAGTGAATTTGACTGGTCCTGATGACCCTGCCCCTCCGATTGAGCTACCGGAGCTACTGGGGCTACTGGAGTCGCCGAGGGTGCTCTTTGCATGAGCCGTGTCAATCGGGCTATCTCTCGCCTAGACTCTCTCTCTCTGCTGCTAGCCGCGCCGAGTCTTAGTTTGCTCGGCCATTAGGCCCATCATCATATCTCTCATAGCAAAAATATCTCCTCCTGGAGCTGTACCTTGAGGCATAGCAGCCTCCACTGTAAAGGCCCGACCCAAAAAGGGGCTCTAAATAGGTCTTTACCCCAATGCATGTATTCAAAGTGAAAGACAAAATGCAAATAAAGTTTTCGGATTCCCATTAAAAACAAAACATTCAAGATTCATTCGAACGATAAAGTCTCATCAAACTCGTCCCTCGTCTCCAAGCACTGTTTCACAGACAAATACATTTCCAACAGATTTACTCGATCGAGATTTTATTAAAAACATTTAAAACATCCTCAAATTCAACAAAGCCGAATCCACAATTCATTCGAAGAAAACATCCTAGGCTCGTGTCCCGCTACATGCATTCAGGGGAAAAATAACGATAAGAGTCATAACATAAGAAACGCCGAGATGACAAAGCAGGATTCCATGATCACAGCCTCCTCCTTCACCATCCTGCCTCGCGCTTTGGTTACTCGTGGAAAACCACAAAATAAGGGTGAGTAACGAATTACTCAAGAAGAATCCCCAACCGGGGTACAATACGATATACATGATCATCTAGAAGAATGTATGCAAGCTATGAATATAAACACAGAGCGGAGCACATAGCTAAGTCCACACTTGGACCTCGGATGCCAACTCGTGGTCTTAGTCCGGAAATACCACAACACACTATACGCCCTATACGGAAACAAGTCCGGCCTCACTGCTCATCGCCGATACGAAAGGTGCACTAGCTCAAGATCCCGAGGAGCTCTCCGGGCCGGGCGCTGTAATGAGCGTAAGCGCGCACCGCATGCTACCGCAAACTCGGGGTGCCGGGTCCAGTGGCAAGTCGCCCATGTCCGGCCACCACGCCTAACTAAATCTCTCGGATCGGTGTCACCGACATAGGGGTGTGAGACTCGACACGTGAACTATGTCACCAACCACCGCACTGAGGCTAAGGAATCGGTCGTGGTAGGCTTACACCAGAAGCCGCCTTGCCCTATCGTGGCAATCAAGGGCTACGGCCGAACACGCCGAGGACGTGCCGATCGCAGGGACGAGGCAATGCCAAGTCATCATCCCGACCGTTGGGGCATTTAACGACCGCCACCCTCACCCAAGATTGTAGGCCACCGTTAGGGTTAGCTAAACCCCTAACGGGATCGTGGACGAGTACCATCTCGCATATCCCCGCTTCGGGGATGCAAGTTACGTTATGCATCCGACCGGATGATGCTACCTACCACGAACTCTAAACCATAGCAATAATAACAATTCATTCAATGCGGTCCAATACGTGCTCAACAGATACAAGGAACCTAGCATGATACTACGAAGCAAGAACAGATATCGAACATGCCGTATCGGAACAACCTAGCATGGGCTAACATGAGAAACAATACAAGAGTTCATGCCATCAGAATTGTAACAGAGCACCTAGGGCTAAACATGCTAATAATCATACATGTGCATACAAAACAACAATCACAAATATACCGCAGGGCCACACAACTCCGGTGAAGAAATCCTTACCTTGGTCGGGAGGCTTCTACACACAAATCCTAAGTCATGAACAATATCGAGCTAGCGAGCGGGAACCTAGCAAACCAATAATAATCAACATCTAAAACGTCTAAAAAAACAATAGAACAAAGCAAGCTCGGCTCGGGGCACTCACGCGCGCACGGCGACACGAACTTGGAGTTATCGCAGCCGCACGGCAGCAGGCTGGCGCCGATCGCGCTGGCCGGCACGGCCAGGCGCGCGCATGCCAGTATGGATGGGCGCTGCGCGCGCGCGCAGGCACGGCAGTGGCAGCGAGCAAAAGACGGACGACGACGATGTGACGCGCGCGTAGGCGAGCGTCTGGCGTCGCGGGCGATCAGCCTTCGAGCGCGGCGCGCGGCGGCCGGCGAGGATCTCTCGGCGTGGCGAGCGATCAGCGAGGACGACCGGCGACCGGGCGTCGCGATGGTCGCGACCGCGAGACCTTGGGCGATCTCTGGCTTCTTCTTTGCGGCGCGACGGACGGATGGCTAGCGACTTCGGGCGATCGGGCTGCTGGCTGCACGATCCGGCGCGGTAAGCCGGCGGTGACGTGACGCGTGTGACGATGGTCGCTGGCCGGGCTTCTCTACTGGCCGCAATCAACACAAACACACACAACACTCTTCTATTCACTTGGCCAAACAGCACACCAAACAGATGAGAAGAAGAAGAGGAAGATCGATACCTACCCGGAATGATGATGATCGATCCAAGGGAGCTGCAAGGATGAAGAACTCGGCAAGGCAATGGAGAGAATAGCTTTGGGCCACACACTTTGGAGAAGAAGATGGAACAAACCTAATTTCTATTTCATTTAACCAAATGCACCAAAACTCCCAAAATCCAAGGCTAACCATAAAATGATGCAGGAAGAGCAACAAGAGCACCTAATGGCTCAATTGGCACACATCCCCACAAGTTTTCCAGGAGATCGGGTTCAAACCCCAGCTGCAGCACAATTTCCTTTATTTTTACTATTGCATCAAACCTTGCTCAAACCAAACCACAAATCCTTCCAAAAACCTACATAAATCCATCCAATAATTTTAGTAACTGGAAAAGACACAAACGGCCCTGACGGCCCGACCAAATTACCAAATTACCCCTAGGGCATACCTGGAAGACCGGGATGAAAAACCTGGGTCGTTACATCCACCCCTTCTCTGGGTAAGTTAGCATCTGGTGCCACGGGCGGCCTACGAGCTCGATATATACTCGCTGGCCGGCTCTGCGGCAAAGATCTCTAGTTGCGATTCCAAACGGACCGCTCCATCGCGGTGTAACCAGAGCATCTTGGCGATCTACACGAAAAACCACAATGGTTAGCCCACTCTCGGACCTTTTCTGCCAACAAAAATAACACATGTGTACTGCATATAGTATCGTAAACAAAACCCTTAACTTAAAGAACTTAGACAAACCTGGCGGCCGTGGACTGCTGGAGATCATGGAAACACAACCTACAAACAGGTTAGTCTACAGAATCTATGACTCTGTGCTCTGATACCAACTGTAAAGACCCGACCCGAAAAACGGTGCTAAACCTAGGTCTTTACTCAGCATGCAAGTGCAAAACATAAAAGGACCCGACCAGGATCGGATTGCAAAACTTTTCAAACATAAGAGCGGAAAAAGATTAAAAACAACGTAAACATTCATTAGGCAAAACCATTCAAATTAAAAACAGTGACTGATCAGTACTTTCCTTAAAAACATAAAAATAGTTTAAATCATAAGTTTTCCCTACGGACCAATGTCCAACTACATGCTGATTTCAAAAACAGTAAAATAAGACACGACAGAGTGTCAGCAGCATCCATGATCTCCCAGCTCCCTCCACTAGCCGCCTCGGTGCTGTCCTAAGTTACCTGGTGGAAGAAACCACAATAATGGTGAGTATAAACATACTCAGTAAGAATCCCCGACCGGGGTACGATACGATGCAATCAATCATCTAGCAACCTAGTACATATGCCACAGATATCAACACAAATCTCAGCTCAACGAGCTCACAAGGCAAATCCGGAGTCATCGAAAGTCTCCTACTTCCGGCCTAATGATTGGCTCTCAAAACCAATCCTGGGACATCTCCGAGGGTCTTTCTCCCTCGACCAATTGATCAGCTCAAAAACCGATCCCAAAGATGTCCGACACCCTCGAGGGTCTTCCTCCCTCGACCAATTGATTAGCTCAAAAGCCAATCCCAATGGGTGTTCTCAAGGGCCTCTTACCCTCGCTAATAAATCTGGACTATTGGGAGAGTACCTGGAGTCTGGCTCTAAACTGGAAGGAACTGGTGTACTCACGAACATTAGCCCAAGGGAGCTCTCCGAACCGGCGACTAACGGGTGTGCGCGCACACCGCATGCTGCTGCAACCGGCATAAATGTGGGGGCCTAAGTACAAGCTACGTGGGCCAGGTACGCATGCCTAAGACTCAGAAGCGGTGTCACTGAACACAGTAGTGCGAGGCCCTCGGCACTCATCTGCAGGCAACTGCACCACCGACTGAAGCTAAGAACCGCCAAGGCAGCTTGCACCGCTGCGGTGGTTCCGCTCTAGCAGGCTACAAACTAGGCTTATGCCAATGAGGTAGCTAATCCTCATTGGCTGCCGGGGGGAAGCAATGTACGTTGTGCTTCACTCTACTCCCGACCGGTGGGGACAAAGTACGTTATGTCCGCTCTCAGGCTCTGGATGATGACAAACCCTACTACACTAGCTAAGAATACAGAGTAAATGATTCCTGGCTAACATACATAATAGAGATCAATCATACTTAACCAAGCATGATACTACGAACTCAAAGCAGGAATCTCAAGCATGCTAGAAGAACAAACCTAGCATGGCACTAACATGTACAAGCAGGCAAACATGCTAGCAAGAATTCAATCACAAGCTGTCCTATCCACTAAAATGCTAAAAAAAGTAAACATGCATACAAGGCACAATCAAGAAAGCATTGCAGGGTCCACACAACCACGGTAAGAAATCTTTACCTGGAAACAAGTGGAAAATAACTAGCCGCGGCAGCGGCTGCGCCACGGCGCCAGCGCCCACCCCGCTGTCGTCGACGCCCCGCCGCGCAAAGACTCCGCACCGTGTCGCGTCGCCTAGCAGCCCGTCGCAAGCCCAGAAGCCGGATCGCGTCGCATCAACAGCCCCATCGCCCAGCAGCCGGATAGCGTCGCACGCCCAACAGGATCCCGCCTCACCAAAGGCTCTCGCCGCCGCTGCGCACTCGGCCGCCGCGCATCGCGCTGCCGAGTCGCAGCCCTAGCGCTTGATCACGAGCACGCCCGCGCAACAACGCGCTAATCGCCTGCGTCGCGTGCGGCCAGCGCCGCGTCCCTCTATCTCGCCCACGTCGCGCAGCCGGCGCTGGCTGGCGTGATGCGATCGCGCGACAGCGCGCGCGCGCTGCCGCGCGCGACGGCGCGACGAAGCGGCAGACGGCACGCAGACGCGGACGGTGCGGGCGCGGCGCGCGGTGGTGTGGCGACTGGTGCGGGACGGCGCGGCAAGCGTCTGGCGACCCGTCTGTGCAGTCGGTCTGGCGGCAGCGCTCGGCGCTGGTCGTGCGAGCGGCCTGGCTCTCGTGCGCCTGGTTTGGACAATTTGGCCGCCTGTGCGCTGGTGTCAGGTGAAACTGGCCGCCTAGTGCGCGCTGGGCCGAGTGGGTGAGCGGGGTGCGGGTAGGGCGGCTAGGGTTTCTTGGTGAGGGGCTTGGCAAGGAGAGAGAGAGAGAGAGAGAGAGAGAGAGAGAGAGAGAGAGAGAGAGAGAGAGAGAGAGAGAGAGAGAGAGAGATTTTTCCAAAACAAGGGAATAGGATTTTCTTTTCCTTTTCCTAATTTAAATGAGTCTAAAATCCCTTCCCAAGGCTTTCTCTTGCGGGTCCCGGCTAAAGAAATTCTTTTCTCCTTAACTAAATCTTCTTTTTCTAAAAACTCCAATTTCACCATTTGGGCAAGGGTTCAAATCTCAATGGGACCAATTAAATTCCAATTAATTTTGCTATCAACCGGAATGTCTCCGAACTTCTAATCAACTAACCCAAACTCCTTGGGTCTTGCAACCAACATTAATCAAGTCTCAACAAAGGCCGAAATGACCCAAGCCCCGAAAATCCTCACCCCGACCGGGAGCAAAATACCAAAATACCCTTAAAGGTTAAAAAGCTCTAACGGCCCATCCGAACATCCGCATAATGTCCCGAAAACTCCTGGGAAACCGAAATAGAAAACTGGGCCGTTACATGGGGAGCTCTCCGAACCGGCAACTAACGCGTGTGCCTATGACTCGGAAGCGATGTCACTGATCACAGTAGCGCGAGGCCCTCGGCGCTCATCTTTGCAGCCTGAACCACCGACCTGAAGCTAAGAACAGGCCAAGCTAGGCTTACACCGTTGGCAGGGTTCCGCTCTAGCAGGCTACAAACTAGGCTTATGCCGAAGTGGGTAGCTAAATCCACAACCGGCGGGTCGAGGGGGGAGGAAGCAAGATACGTTATGTTGTGCACACTTTACTCCCGATCAGTGGGGACAAAGTACGTTATGTTCGCTCAGCCTCTGGATGATGACAAACCCTACAACTCTATCTAAGAGTACAGAGCAAATAAATGATTCCTGGCTAGCAAGCAATGACTGACATCAAAGATGCTTACCTAGCATGATACTACAAACTTAAGCAGGAATCATAAGCATGCAGGAAGAACAAACCTAGCATGGCACTAACATGTAAAATCAGGCAAACATGCTAGCAAGAGATCAAACAAAGCTGCCCTATCAATATCTTGTTCATAACAGCAAAAAAGCATACACGGCACAATCATGATATATCGCAGGGTCCACACAACCACGGTAAGAAATCCTTACCTGGAACAAGCAGAAAATAATTACAAATCAGCAAAGCAATCAAGCGATCCTCAAGCCTCTAATCGAACCCGAACAACCTAAACATCAAATAAACCACCCAAATCAAATACATAATCAGCAGCCAACAAATCAGGGCCCAACGAAGAAAAGACTCAGGAAATACCATCCGAGAAGCCACAAGGCTCGGCCAACCACACAGCAGGGCAGGCTGGGCGCAGGGCGCTGGGGCGCAGAGGCTGCGCGCGGGCAAGGCGGGCGAGGGCAAGCGCGCGCGCGCGGCTCGACTCGGTGGCGACGACGACGCGCGCGCGCGGCTCTAAGACATAGACGGCGCGCGGGCTCGAGCGACACGACGCTCTACAGGGACGCGCACGGGGGCGACGCAACGCGACGACTACAAGGACGCTCAGGCTTGGCACGGCGAGCTACAGGGCACACGACTCGACACAGGCGCGGGCGGCAAAGACGGGGACGGGCGACGCTGGGACGACTGGCGACTCAACGGCACAATGCAATGCGAGTGGGTCGGGCGCTGGGCACTTTGGCGTGGTGGGGTCGGGCGAGCTCGGCTGGGTCGGGCGAGCAGGGGCTCAGGCTTGGGCGAGCTGGGTTGGGCGACCAGGGCTAGGGCTCGGGCTGGGGGCTGGGGGCTAGGGCCGGAGGATAGAGAAAGGGAGAGAAAAGGGAAAAAATGGGAAAAATGGGAAAAATAAAAGGAATTTGGGGATTTTAAAAAAAAAAGAAATTTCCTTTTTCTTTCTTTTATTTTATCCTTATCCAAATTTCCAACCATAAAAATCCATAAAATCCCATTTTCCCGGCTTCCTCCTCGAGACCCGGTTGAAACAACCTTTTCCAATAAATAAATCTCACTTAAATCCAACTCCCAACTCAACACTGAGGGCCCGGGCTCGAATCCCAAAGGAAACACCCAAACAACCATAACTTTGCCCAAAACCCAAATCACAACCGAACTCCCAAACGAATAGCCCAAACATCTCGGGACTCGCAGCCACCAACAAACAAACCTCGACAAAGGAAGAAGCTGCCTCGAAGCCCTGAAAATCCACAAATCCTGCCCGGGGAGCAAAAAGACCAAAATACCCCTAAGGGTCAAAATAGCTCTAACGGCCCAACCGAACCACTGAATCTGAACTGGAAGCACCACGAGAACCGGAATAGAAAACTGGGCCGTTACAGATTTTGCGGTACCATGGGGTACTCGCAAAGATAGTGTCAGATCGGGATTCTCGGTTCACATCTTGCTTCTAGAGAGCGCTCCGGAAGGGTTTGGGAACTGAGTGCAGCTTCAGCACTGCCTTCCACCCTCAAACCGATGGTCAGATCGAGAGGGTGAATCAGATTCTGGAAGATATGTTGAGAGCTTGTGTTTTGGACTTTCCAGTCAGTTGGGACCAGTACCTGTATTTGATGGAGTTCGCTTACAACAACAGCTATTAGTGCACAAGATATGTTGAGAGCTTGTGTTTTGGACTTTCGAGGCGTTGTATGGTAAGCGATGTAGATCCCCAGTGTTCTAGGAGGAGGTTGGTGATAGACAGGTTCTAGGACCCGAGTTACTTCAGATGACGAACGACGCAGTGCAGAAGATCAGGGCTCGCATGTTGACAGCACAAAGTAGGTAGAAAAGTTACGCCGATGTGAGGCGTAGAAATTTGGAATTCGAGGTGGGTCAACATGTTTTTCTAAAGGTAGCACCAATGCGTGGGGTGTTAAGGTTTGGAAAGCGAGGCAAGTTGAGCCCCAGGTTTGTAGGGCCTTTTGAGATCCTTGAGCGGATCGGAGCAGTGGCCTATCGGTTAGCTTTGCCCCCGTCTTTGGCAGCGGTGCATAATTAGTAAAGACTTATCCTTCGAGGAGAAGCCCGTGCAGATTTTGGCTTGTGAGCGCAAGGTTTTGTGCAACCGGGAGATAAGCTTAGTGAAGGTTCTTTGGAGACATCAGAGGGCAGAGGAAGCGACGTGGGAGCTAGAGGATGAGATGAGGACGCATTACCCGGAGCTGTTCCAGTCTTAGGACTTTCGGGGACGAAAGTCTTTTAAGGAGGGAGTATTGTAACGACCCAGTTTTCCATTCCAGTTTCCCAGGTACTCTCGGTTCAGTATTGGGGCAATCGGTTGGGCCATTAGAGCTTTTTAACCCTTAGAGGTATTTTGGTCTTTTTGCTCACCGGACAGAAGTTGTGGATTTTCAGGACTTCAGGGTCATTCCTACCTTCGTTGAGACTTGATTGTTGTTGGTTGCAAGACCCAAGGAGTTTGGGCTGGTTGTTTAGAAGTTTGGAAGCATTCCGGATAATGGCAAAATTAATTGTAAATTAAGTGTTTCCATTGGGATTCGAACCCTTGCCCTAAAATGGTGATTTGGGAGTTTGCAGAAAATGAGTTTTAATTAAAAAAGAATAGTTGCTTCAGTCGGGACTCGAAGGAGGAAGCCTTGGGAAGGGAATTTAGGTCACCAAACCTATTTAAATTAGGAAAAGAAGGAAAATCAAGAAAAACCCCTTTTTCTTTCCCTTTGTTAGCCGCACCATCTCTCTCTCTCTCTCTCTCTCTCTCTCTCTCTCTCTCTCTCTCTCTCTCTCCAACCACCACCCCCACCACACCAGCACCACCACCAGCCAAGATGACCCTAGTCGCGCCGCCCGCACCTCCCGCACCACACCCAGTCGCTCACCCCAAAGATCGCCCAACCCCACGCGCCATCGCCGCCAGCGCCGCGACCGTGATCGAGCCACCACCACCCAGACGCTACCGGCCGTCCACGCCCGCAGCCAGACGCCCGACGTCGCTCGCTGCCGCTTCAGCCGTCGCGTCGTCGCGTGCGCCGTTTCGCAGCCAGACGCGCGCCGCGACACGCTTCCCGCGCCAGACGCGTCGCCCGCTCGCTGCCCGTCCGTCCAGACGCCTTGCCGCGCGTCCGCTCCAAATGAAGTTCGCTAGCCTTGCCTGCGCGCCGAGCAGCGCCAGCGCCAAGCGCTTTGCCGCACCAGCAGGCTTTCTTCTCGCCCTCACTGCCGAGGCGCGGCGTGTCTTCTCGGTTGGTAACTCCCGAGCCTTTCCCCTTTTAGATTTTAAGCTGCTGGCTGCTGTTTATTTATTTAGGATGTTTTTATCGTATGCTTAGGTTGCTCGGGTTCGCTTTAAAGCTTAAGGGTCGTTATTTGATTCGTGTTAGTTATTTTCCACTTGTTTCCAGGTAAAGATTTCTTACCGTGGTTGTGTGGACCCTGCGATGCTTTCTTGATTGTGCCTTGTATGCATGTTTACTTTTTTGAGCATTTTAGTGGATAGGACAGCTTGTGATTTAATTCTTGCTAGCATGTTTGCCTGCTTGTACATGTTAGTGCCATGCTAGGTTTGTTCTTCTAGCATGCTTGAGATTCCTGCTTTGAGTTCGTAGTATCATGCTAGGTTAAGTATGATTGATGTCTATTATGTATGTTAGCCAGGAATCATTTACTCTGTATTCTTAGCTAGTGTAGTAGGGTTTGTCATCATCCAGAGGCTGAGAGCGGACATAACGTACTTTGTCCCCACCGGTCGGGAGTAGAGTGAAGCATAACGTACATTGCTTCCCCCCGGCATCCAATGAGGATGAGCTACCTCATTGGCATAACCCTAGTTTGTAGCCTGCTAGAGCGGAACCCTGCCAACGGTGCAAGCCTTCCTTGGCTGGTTCTTAGCTTCAGGTCGGTGGTACAGGCTGCACAGATGAGTGTCGAGGGCCTCGCACTACTGTGTTCAGTGACACCGCTTCCGAGTCGTAGGCATGCGTACTTGGCCCGCGTAGTTTGTACTTAGGCCCCCACATTTACGCGGTTGCAAAGAAGATGCGGTGTGCGCCAAGACACGCTTTAGTCGCCGGTTCGGAGAGCTCCCTCGGGCTAATGTTCGTGAGTACACCAGTTCCTTCCAGTTTAGAGCCAGACTCTGGTTACTCTTCCGATAGTGTAGATTTATTAGCGAGGGTAAGAGGCCCTTGAGGACACCCATTGGGATTGGCTCTTGAGCTAATCAATTGGTCGAGGGAGGAAGACCCTCGAGGGTGTCGGACATCTTTGGGATCGGTTTTTGAGCTGATCAATTGGCCGAGGGAAAAAGACCCTCGGAGATGTCTCGAGATTGGTTTTGAGAGCCAATCATTAGGCCGGAAGTAGGAGACTTTCGAGGACTCTGGATTTGCCTTGTGAGCTCGTTGAGCTGAGATTTGTGTTGATATCTGTGGCATGTGTACTAGGTTGCTAGATGATTGATTGCATCGTATCGTACCCCGGTCGGGGATTCTTACTGAGTATGTTTATCCTCACCATTATTGTGGTTTCTTCCACCAGGTAACTTGGGACAGCACCGAGGCGGCTAGCGGAGGGAGCTGGGAGATCATGGATGCTGATGACACTCTATCGTGTCTTATTTTACTGTTTTTGAAATCAGCATGTAGTTGGACATTGGTCCGTAGGGAAAACTTATGATTTGAACTATTTTTATGTTTTTAAGGAAAATCTCGATCGACCATCGTTTTTAATTTGAATGGTTTTGCCTAATGAATGTTTACGTTGTTTTTAATGTTTTTCCGCTCTTATGTTTGAAAAGTTTTGCAATCCGACCCTGGCCGGGTCCTTTTATGTTTTGCACTTGCATGCTGAGTAAAGACCTAGGTTTAGCACCGTTTTTCGGGTCGGGTCTTGTAAGAACCCGACCCAAAACACGGTCCTAAACCTAGGTTCTCACTCAGCATGCAAGTTGAATACTTCATCAAGCGGTTTAGTGCTCATATTAAAAACCTTTCAAAACATTTAAAAGCGGGGACACTTAAAACATAAACAACAACCTTCATTTAAGCAAAGCCAACAAAGTAAAACAAGCATGGCCAGTGTTTATAAAATCATACAATACAATTTAAACAACTGTTAAAAACATCCCCCTAGGACTCCTGTCCGTCTACATGCTGAACAATTTTGCAAACAATAAAAGAGAGAGTGCCGGCGGCTCCCATGATCAATCGCTCCCTCCGCTAGCCGTCCAGTCTTTGTCCCAAGTTACTCGGTGGAAAACCACAGAAATAAGGGTGAGTATAAACATACTCCGTAAGAATCCCAAACCGGGGTACAATACGATACATCAATCATCTAGCACCCTAGTATACATGCAAACAGTTACCAACACAAATCATAGCTCAACGAGCTTACAAGGCAGAATCTCGAATTCTCGGAAGTCTCCTACTTCCGGCCTAATGATTGGTTCTCATAACCAATCACGGGACATCTCCGAGGGTCTTTCTCCTCGGCCAATTGATCGGCTCAAAAACCGATCCCAAAGATGTCCGACACCCTCGAGGGTCTTTTCTCCTCGACCATATGATCACTCAAAAGCCAATCCCAATGGGTGTCCTCAAGGGCCTCTTACCCTCGCTAACAAATCTGGACTATCGAGAGAGTACCCAAGTCCGGCTCTAAAGCTGGAAGGAACGGTGTACTCACGAACATTAGCCTGTGGGAGCTTCTCTCGAACCGGCGACTAACGCGTGTGCGCGCGCACATCGCATGCCGCGCAACCGGCGTAAATGTGGGGCCTAGGTACAAACTACGCGGGGCAGTGCACGTATGCCTAAAGACTCGAAAACGGTGTCATCGAACACGAGTGCGAGACCCTCGGCACTCATCTGCGGCGACTGCACCACCGACTGAAGCTAAGAACCGGCCAAGGCAGGGTTCCGCTCTAGCAGGCTACAAACTAGGCTTATGTCGATGTGGTAGCTAAATCCACATCGGCTGCCGGGGGGAAGCAATGTACGTTATGCTTCGCTCTACTCCCGACCGGTGGGGACAAAGTACGTTATGTCCGCTCTCAGCCTCTGGATGATGATAAACTCTACTATACTAGCTAAAAGTGCAAAATAACTTATTCCTGGCTAGACATACATATCATCATCAATAACACATAACCTAGCATGATACTACGAACTTAAAGCAGGAATCTCAAGCATGCTGGAAGAACAATCCTAGCATGGCACTAACATGTACAAACATGCAAACATGCTAGCAAGAGTGCAATCACAAGCTGTCCTATCCACTAATCATGTTCATACAAGTAAACATGCATATAAGGCACCATCAAGAAAGCATCGCAGGGTCCACACAACCACGGTAAGAAATCCTTACCTGGAAGCAAGCAGAAATAACTTTCACAATCAATAACGACCATCGAGCTTTAAAGCAAACCCGAGCAACCTAAGCATTTTAGTAAAAACAACCTAATTAATTAAACAGCAGCCAACAGCCTAGTGCCCAAAGGAGAAAAGACTCGGGAATTACCGACCGAGAAGACACAAGGTCACGCCCCAACTCGCACGGTAGGGCCGGCTGTCCGTCAGCAAGGACAAGCAGGGCGCGGTGGCGCTGGGCGCTGCATCTGGCGCTGGCGCTGGCGCTTAGCGAGGCAGGGACGGGCGTGCGACGCAGCCGCCGCAGCGCAGCAAACACGCTGGTCGGGCGCGCGGCGAGACGTCCGGTTCGCGAGGATAGCGACGGCGCGCGCTGCGGCGGCGGCAGCAGCGGCGGGCGCTGGCGACAAGCGTTCGGCGGCAGAAGGAAGCGGAGCGCGCGGCGCGCTCTGGGCGGCTCGGTGCGAGCAATGCGGCGCGCTCGGGCGCACTGGCCGAGCGACACTGGCGGCATTGGGACGCGCGTGTGGGGCGACAATGAGCGGCGCGGTGCAGGGCGGCCTGGTACGGGGCGGCGCGACACGTCTGGGCGGAATGGCTGGGCTGTGCGGCGCGGCCTGGTGCAGAGCGGTTGCGCACGGCACAGTGGGCTGGGTGGCGAGAGCGATCGATGCCGCCAGTGGTGTGGTGCGGCTAGGGCATGGCTGGGCGGCTAGGGTTGGGTTTTCTTGGTGAGGTCGGCTAGAGAGAGAGAGAGAGAGAGAGAGAGAGAGAGAGATTGCAAAACAAGGGGAAATGGACTTTCTTGATTTTATTCCCTTCTTCCTAAATTAAATGGGTCTAAAATCCCTCCCCAAAGCTTCCTCTTTCAAAACCCGGCCCAAACAAACTTTCTAATAAAACTCTTTTCCTACAAACTCCCAAAACCATTTAGGGCAAGGGTTCAAATCCCAAAGGAAGCACTCAAAAACCCATTAATTTTGCCAATAACTAAAATACCTCCAAACTCCCACACAACTTGCCCAAACCTCTTGGGTCTTGCAACCAACAACCACCAAACCTCGACGAAGGCAGGAAAGGCCCTGAAATCTTGAAAATCCTCAAAACCCTGACCGGGGGTAAAAGACCAAAATACCCCTAAGGGTTAAAACCGCTCTAACGGCCCATCCGAACATCCGAATAATGATCCGAAATCACCTGGGTAACCGAAATAGAAAACTGGGCCGTTACAGGTCTTTACAGGCGTGCGGCATGGTTGTCAGGCGAGCGACGTTGGGACGTGCATCTGTGCGCTGGGCCGCCAGACGCATTGGAACTGCGGCGCACGGCAGCGTGCACGAGCGAGAGGTGTGGCAGGCGTGAGGTGGGTCGCGATCCGGCCGGGGGCCGTAGGGTGTGGGCGTGTGGCGTGCGTGCGGCTGCTCGGGCGATAGGGCTGGGCTAGCGTGCTTGCGGGCGCGCGTGCGGCTCGATTGCTGGGCGTGCGAAGGGCTACGGGCGACAGGGGCTATGCTCGCGTGCGGTGTGGCTTGGCAGGGGCTGCGGCTGCAACGCGACGATGGGGCGATGCGGCAAGGCTAGCGTCGGCGCTGCTACAGGCTGGGCGACGACGGCGCTGCAAAGTGGCCGCTCTCGGCTGGGCGGCGACGACGCTGCAAAGGGGCTGCTTTCGGCTGCATTACACCATGACAACGCAACAAAAAAGACAAACAACAAGCCCCTTAGCCAATGGATCGACAACCAACAACAAGAAGGAGAAATCAAGCAACGAGGAACGCTCACTTGAAACGAACGAAGCGACTGTAACGGCCCAGTTTTCTATTTCGGTTCTCGAGGATCTTCCGGTTCAGATTCAGTGGTTCGGTTGGGCCGTTAGAGCTGTTTTAACCCTTACGGGTATTTTGGTCTTTTTGGTCCCCGGGCAGGATTTGTGGATTTTCAGGGCTTCGAGGCAGCTCCTGCCTTTGTTGAGGCTTGTTTGTTGTGGACTGCGAGTCCCGAGGTGTTTGGGCTATTCGTTTGGGAGTTCGGTTGTGATTTGGGTTTTGGGCAAAGTGATGGTTGTTTGGGTGTTTCCTTTGGGATTCGAGCCAGGGCCCTCAGTGTTGATTTGGGAGGTTGATCTCAGTGAGATTTGTTGTTTGGAAAGGTTGCTTCAGTCGGGTCTCGAAGGAGGAAGCCGGGAAATGGGATTTAAGGATTTTAAGGATTTTTGGAAAATTGGAAAAAATGGATAAATTTGGATTTATTTGGATAAGGATAAAAAGAAAAAGGAAATTTCTTTTTTTTTATTTAAAATTCCCATTTTTCCCAAAATCCCCAAAATTCCTTTTTTTCCCCATTATTCCCTTTCTCTCTCCTCCAACCCGAGCAGCCCCTCCCAGCCCCTTGGTCGCCTAGGTCCCGCGTCGCCCAGATTCGCCTCGCCCAGGCCGTGCCCGAGCCAGCCCGAGCCCGGCGCCGCCCCGGCTCGCTTGGCCGCGCCGCCGCCGCCACATGCCGGCGCGCGTGGGCGCTCGCCTGTGCCCAGCCTAGTGCCCTGTTGTGTGCTGGTTGGCCCGAGCCTTGTGGCTTCTCGGATGGTATTTCCCAAGTCTTTTCTTCGTTGGGCCCGGATTTGTTGGCTGCTGGTTATTGATTTATTTGGGCTGTTTATGTATTTGATTTGGGTGCTTTGTTTGATGTATAGGCTGTTCGGGATCGATTAGAGGCTTGAGGATCGTTCGTTGATTTATTATTATTATTGTTTTTCTGCTTGTCCCAGGTAAGGATTTCTTACCGTGGTTGTGTGGACCCTGCGATATATCATGATTGTGCTTTGTATGCTTGCTCATTGTTATGAGCATGTTAGAGATAGAGCTTTGATTGACCTCTTGCTAGCATGTTTGCCTGATTTTACATGTTAGTGCCATGCTAGGTTTGTTCTGCCAGCATGCTTATGATTCCTGCTTAAGTTGTAGTATCATGCTAGGTAATGTGATTGATGTCGGTCATTGCTTGCTAGCCAGGAATCATTTATTTGCTCTGTACTCTTAGATAGAGTTGTAGGGTTTGTCATCATCCAGAGGCTGAGAGCGGACATAAAGTACTTTGTCCCCACCGGTCGGGAGTAAAGCGGCGTTGCTTGAGGTTGAGAGCGGACATAACGTACTTTGTCCTCAGTGGTCGGATATAGAGCAAAGCATAACATACATTGCTTTTTCTCCCCCCTCCCGGCAGCCAATGAGACTTAGCTACCTCATTGGCGTATGCCTAGTTTGTAGCCTGCTAGAGCGGAACCCTGCCAACGGTGTAAGCCTACCTTGGCCGGTTCTTAGCTTCAGGTCAATGGATCAGGCTGCACAGATGAGCGCCGAGGGCCTCGCGCTACTGTGATCAGTGACACCGTTTCCGAGTCATAGGCATGCGTACCTGGCCCGCGTAGTTTGCCATTTGGCCCCCGCATTTACGCCGGTTTTAGCAGCATGCGGTGTGCGCGCACACGCGTTAGTCGCCGGTTCGGAGAGCTCCCCCGGGCTAATGTTCGTGAGTACACCATTCTTTCCGTTAGAGCCTGACTTCGGGTACTCTCCCGTAAGTCCAGTTTAGTGCAAGGGCAAGGAGGCCCTTGAGGACATTCTAGGGATCAGTGTATTTCCCCCGAGTGACAGATACCTCGGTGATGTCCTGGATTGGTCAGTGTATCCAATCCATTAGGCCGGAAGTAAGAGACTTCCGATGGCTCCAGATCTTGTATTATTGAGCTCGTTGAGCTATGATCTGTGTTTATAGCTGTTTGCTTGCATGTTGAGGTGCTAGATGACTGATGTATCGTATTGTACCCCGGTTGGGGATTCTTACTGAGTATGTTTATACTCACCCTTATTTATCTTTCAGGTAACTTGGGACAACACCAGGAGGGCTAGCGGAGGGAGCTGATTGATCATGGGGAGCCGGCGGCACTCTGTCATTTATTATTGCATTGTTTATTCAGCATGTAGATGGACCGGAGTCCTAGGGGAACATTGTTTAAAAAGTTGTTTAAAATGTATTGTATGATTTTATAAACACTGGCCAGGTTGTTTTACTTCGTTGGTTTGTTTAAATGTAAAGTGTTGATTATGTTTTAAGGGTTCCCCCTTCTCATATGTTTTGAATGGTTTTTAAATATGAGCACTAAACTGCTTGTTATCATATTTAACTTGCATGCTGAGTGAGAACCCCGGTTTAGGACCATGTTTTGGGTCGGGTTCGTCACAGCGACGAAGCTCCCGGGGTTTGGAATTGCAAGGCAAGAAGAATGTAACGGCCCAGGTTTTCATCCCGGTCTTCCAGGTATGCCCTAGGGGTATTTTGGTAATTTGGTCGAGCCGTCAGGGCCGTTTATGTCTTTTCCAGTTGTTACAAATTATGGGATGGACTTAAGTAGGATTTTGATACTTTGTGGATGTGTTTGGGCATGGTGAGATGCAAAAGAAAAATTGAGAATTAAAAGTGGTGTTGTTGGGTTTCGAACCCGGGTCTACGAGAAGCTTGTTGGATTGCGTGCCAATTGAGCTCTTGGGAGCTCTTGTTAATCTTTCTGCGGCATATCTTGGTTAGCCTTGAGTCCTTGGGGTTTTGGTGCATTTGATTAAAAGAAAAGGAATTAGGGTTGTTGTTGTTTTTCTCCAAACAACCTTGGCCGCCCAAGCTAGTCTCTCCCAAGCTCCAAGCCGAATTCCTTCTCCCTAGCAGCTCCGTGGTGTCTTTCCGGGTAAGATTTATCATTCTCTTCTCCTTCTCCGTTTGGTGTTCTTGCTGGCTGAGTGAAAAGAAGAGGTGTGTTGTGTGTGTTTTGTTGCAGCTAGCCGAGAGGAGTCCAAAGAAGAAAGCCGTCGCCTCGTCGTGACTCACCAACAAAGAGCCGTCGCCCTCGCCGCGACGCACCAAAGAAGCAGTTCGCCGCCCTTGTCGCGACGCACCAAAGAAGCAGCCATCGCATTGCCGCGACGCACCGATGCCATCGCCCAGCCGAGCTCGCACCTGCACGCCCAAGTTCGTCCGTTCGCGTCTGCGCCTCCCCTTTGCACCCTTGTCTCGCCCGCAGCTCGTCTGCCCCCGCGCGCCCGCACCCTTGTCTCGCCCGTGCCCCAGCGCTCGTCCACGAGCAGCTCTGCGCCTGCGCGCCCTTGTCTTGCCGCGCCCCAGCGCTCGTCCGTGCGCAGCCCAGCGCCTGTCCAGTGCGCAGCCTTGCTGCACCTGCACGCCAGCAGCTCCCAGCTCCCGTGTCGCCCGTGCCGTATGAGTGCTCCCAAGCCGAGCCCTGTTTGTTTCATTATGTTTAGGCCTATGGATTGTGATTATGGTTGTGCTTATTAGGTTCTCATTAGCTAGCTCGGGATCGATCGCAGCTTAGGAATTCTTGTGTGTAGTTGCCTCCCGACCAAGGTAAGGATTTCTTACCGGAGTTGTGTGGGCCCTGCGATATTATATGTGATTGCTGTTTGTATGATTGTTTGTGTTTATCAGCATGTTTAGTGATAGGTGCTCTGTTCTTAATTCCCGACTGGCATGATTTCTTATGTTGTTTCTCATGTTAGTCCATGCTAGGTTTTTCAGTTCTGGCATGCTCGTTATCTGTTCTTACTTCGTAGTATCATGCTAGGTTCGTTGTATCTGTTGAGCACGTATTGGATTGTTTGCTGTTGATAATATAGCTTAGAGTTCAGATAGGTAGCATCATCCGGGCCAGGATGTATAACGTAACTTGCATCCACGGCAGGGACGTACGAGGCAGTACTCCTTCCCTGATCCCCCGTTAGGGTTTAGCTAACCCTAACGGCAGGCCCTGTAATCTTGGGTGAGGGTGGCAGACTGTTAAATGCCCCAACGGTCGGGATGATGACATGGCATTGCCTTATCCCCGGCAGTCGCCACGTACTCAGCATGTTCGGCCGTAGCCCTTGATTGCCACCTGTTAGGGCAAGGACCGCTTCCTTGTGTAAGCCTACCACGACCGGTTCCTTAGCCTCAAGTGCGGTGGTACAGGCTAACATAGTTCACGTGTCCAGGTCTCACACCCCTATGTCAGTGACACCGATCCAGAGATTAGTTAGGCATGGTGACTGGACCTGGGCAGCTTGCCACTAGACCCGACACCCCCCATGGTTTGCAGTAGCATGCGGTGCGCGCACACGCTCATTATAGTGCCGATCGGAGAGCTCCTCGGGATCTTGAGCCAGTGCACCTTTCGTATCGACAGTAGATAGGCTGAGGCCGAGACTTGTTTCTCGTATAGGATCGTATCATGGAATGGTTTATCCTGGAGTAAGACCCTGAGATGGCATCCGAAGTTTATGTGTGGATTTAAGCTATGTGCTCTGTGTGTGTTTATATTCATAGCTTGCATACCTTTCTGCTAGACATGTATATCGTATTGTACCCCGGTTGGGGATTCTTATTGAGTAATTCGTTACTCACCCTTATTTTGTTGTTTTCCACAGGTAACCAAGGTGCGAGACAGGATGGATGAAGGAGGAGTTGTGATCATGGAAACCAGCTGTCGAACTCTGAATTTTATCTATGATTCTTTATGTCTTATTTTCCTCTGAATGCATGTAGTTGGGCACGGAGCCCTAGGTTGTTTTCTGACTGCTTTTCCGGATTCTAGCACTATTGTAACTGTTGGATGTTTTGAATGTTTTAAATAAATCTCTGATCAGAGTAAGTTTTGGAAATGTATTTGTCTTGGAACAGGTGCTTGGAAACAGGGACAGGTTTCAAGAATTTATGTTGACTTTTTAAATGGATGTTTGTATGTTTTAGTTTTCACTTAGAATCCGAAAAACCATTCTTGCATATTGACTTTAGTTTTGAATGCATGCATTGAGGTAAAGACCTATTTTAGGACCCCATTCGGGTCTGGTCTTTACAGTTGGTATCAGAGCTCAGAGTCATAGATTCTGTAGACTGGCCTTTTGTAAAGACCCGACGCGAATGGGGCTCTAAATGGGCCCTTACCTCAATGCATGCATACAAATCAACACTAGAATTTGCAATAGGGTTGTTTCGGATTCTAAGTAAAAACCAAAAACCGGCAAGAGTTCATTTAAAAGTCAATACAAAATTCTTGAAACTCGTCCCCTGCTTTCCAAGCACTGCTCCAAGACAAATACATTTCCAAAACTTACTCTGATCAGAGATTTATTTAAATCATACAAGCTTTACAACATTTACAAAAATGCTAGAATCCAGAAATACATTCATAAAACAACCTAGGGCTCCGTGCCCAACTACATGCATTCAGAGGACATTTAAAACATAAATACAAGACTCAGAGATGAACAATGGGTTTTCCATGATCACAGCTCCTCCTCCGGCCATCCGCCTCGCGCCATGGTTTTCTGAAAGATAAGTAAGGGTGAGTAACGAATTACTCAAGAAGAATCCCCAACCGGGTACAATACGATATAATCAATCATCTAGTACCAAAGCATGCAAGCAAACAACTACCAACACAGATCATAGCTCAACGAGCTTACAAAGAAAGATCCGAGTCATCGGAAGTCTCCTACTTCCGGCCTAATGATTGGTTATCCTAACCAATCCTGGGACATCTCTGAGGGTCTTTCTCCCACAGCCAGTTGATCAGCTCAAAAACCGATCCCAAGGATGTCCTCAAGGGCCTCTTACCCTTGCTAATCTGGACTTATGGGAGAGTACCCGAAGTCAGGCTCTAACGGAAGGAATGGTGTACTCACGAACATTAGCCCGGGGGAGCTCTCCGAACCGGCAACTAACGCGTGTGCGCGCACACCGCATGCTCTTATGCAACAGGCGTAAATGCGGGGGCCTAAGGGCAAACTACCCGGGCCAGGTACGCATGCCTATGACTCGGAAGCGGTGTCACTGATCACAGTAGCGCGAGGCCCTCGGCGCTCATCTGTGCAGCCTGGTCCACCGACCTGAAGCTAAGAACCGGCCAAGGCAGGCTTACACCGTGGCAGGGTTCCGCTCTAGCAGGCTACAAACTAGGCTATGCCGAAGTGGGGGGTAGCAAGATACGTTATGCTGCGCACACTTTATTCCCGACCTGAGCTAAATCCACCTTAGTGACCGGGGGGGGAAGCAAGATACGTTATGCGTCGCACACTACTCCCGATCAGTGGGGACAAAGTACGTTATGTCCGCTCAGCCTCTGGATGATGACAAACCCTACAACTCTATCTAAGAGTACAGAGTAAAAAGCAAAGATTCCTGGCTAGCAAGCAAAGACCGACATCAATCACACTACCTAGCATGATACTACGAGCTTAAGCAGGAATCACAAGCATGCTGGCAGAACAAACCTAGCATGGCACTAACATGTAATATAAAGCAAACATGCTAGCAGAAATCAATCAAAGCTGCTCAATTATTATCATGCTCATAACAGTCAGCAAACAAGCAAGGAAAAATCATGACAATATCGCAGGGCCCACACAACTCCGGTAAGAAATCCTTACCTGGTCGGAAGGCAACAACACACAATAAAATTAACTGCGATCGAACCCGAGCAACCTATAACGAGCCAAGCAAACACATCAATAATCATAAAATAGCCCTAATAATAATAAAATAAACAGGGCTCAGCTCGGGAGCAACTCACGAGGCACGGCTGACACTCGGACGGGCGGGCATTCACCGCGGGCTAGGCGGTGATGGCGCAGACAGTAGCTACTGGGCGCTACTGGCTTGGCGCTGGGCTCATTGGCGAAGCGGTAGCGCAAACGCGCGGGCGAGCAGCATGGGCGAGGGCGCGCGGGCGCGACGACGCGCGCTCTGAGGACGCGACTTCAGAGCGGCTCAAGACGAGGACGACGACTTCGGACTGGGCGACACGGGGGCGCGCGACAGGGACTGGGCTCGGGCTGGCGATGGCGCGCGACGCTCGGGCTGAGGCGACCTGGGCTGGGCGATGCTCGAGCTGGCGACTCGACCTGGGCTGCGACGCGACTTGGCAGGCCAGGGCGAGGCTGGCTCGGGCGCTGGGCGAGCTAGGGCTGCTCGGGCAAGGACTGGGCGAGCCAAGGCTAGGGGCTGGGCTAGGTGGGGGGTGCTCGGGGAGAGAGAGAGAGAAAGAGAGAGAAAGTTGATTTTGGGGAAAAATAAAAGAAAAAAGGAAATAAAAAGGAAAAATGGGAAATAAAAGGGAAAAATGGGATTTAAATTCCATTTTCCATCCTTATCCACTTAAAACCTCAAAATCCCATTTCCCGGCTTCCTCCTTCGAGACCCGACCGAAGCAATCTTTTCCAATCAATCAAACTCACTTAAATCCAACTTCCAAAGCAACACTAAAGGCTCGGGCTCGAATCCCAAAAGAATCACACAACCAACCATCACTTTGCCAAAGCCCAAACCACAACCGAGCATCCAACCGACTAGCCCAAACACCACGGGACTCGCAGCCACCAACAAACAAGCCTCGACAAAGGCAGGAGCTACCTCGAAGCCCTGAAGACCACAAATCCTGCCCGGAGAGCCAAAAGACCAAAATACCCCCAAGGGGCAAAACCTCTCTAATGACCCAACCAACAACCGAATCTTGACCCGAAGGCACCTCGAAAACTGGAATAGAAAACTGGGCTGTTACAATACTCCCTCCTTATAAGACTTTCGTCCTCGAAAGTCCTAAGACGAAACAGCTCTAGGAAAACTCCACTGATCCAGCCAACTGAACTTCTCGGCCAACAACACTAGCCCTCTTCGAGAACCAAAACTCTCTTGGGTTCTCAAAAACTCAAGGCCACAATGCCATCCATACTGGGCATACATCGAACTCCAAGGGAGCAGACGGCAAACCACGTCCCTCAACTCGCACCAACTCTAAAACGGTGCTACTCTCAAGAATCTCGAGGATCGCCACAAGCTATGAAGCTCTACACCACGACCGGCAAAACTCCTCCGGAAGCTCACGGTGACAACAAACAAACTCAACCCTTCAATAAATCGGCCAAACAACTGAACCTTCCAGATTCCGAAACCAAACGGCCGAAAGCAAACTTTTCCATGCAAATCTACTAGCAATCGCCAAAGAAAACATCGCCAGCAAGGAAACCACCAAAATTCCTCTCAAGGAAAACTCGAGTGCAAGGACTAAACCATCACGCAGACTCTCTACGGCACAACACCTTGAGGGAAAAACAGCTCAATGGCTTTACCAACCAAAGCCATGGCACCTCTGTGCCAACCCACTCAAACGGCTCTGCTACTCCAATCATGGCGCACAACAAGGAGCAAAGCCCGAGAAGGGCTTGCTCAAGCAGAACTCAACCCAAACTTATAACGAGCGACACTCGCCTCCAAGCTACCTCTCAACTCTTAAAATCCAACCGGCTACTCAAAAGACTTCTCCTTTTCGCTTAGGCCAAACTTATCTTCCAAACGTAAGCTCCACTCCCGAAACCTTACAAGGAAAACGGATGACGACAACCTCAAAGCTTACGGATCCTAAGCCACACGATTCCGCAAGACTACCTCGAAGCTAACACTCGAGGTCGACATCCATGGAGCAACTCAACCACCACAGAGACTAGGGGAAGGGAAATCTTCAATCCCCAAAAAACCAACAACTTGCGAAACAACTCTTACTGGTGGCCACCACCCTTGCGGGGACAAACAACTCTTGCTTGCTAACAACACAAGCAGGACCCTCTCGCTCGGTGACACTGCGCTACTCGATCAAATACACAACTTATGAGCTAAGTCGACTCCTACAAAAACAGAAACGAATTCCCCAAGCAAGCAAACTCTGAAGGGCAACGGACTTCACACAAGCTCGCTGACTTTCTCAAACCCAAGGCAATAGCAACCAACTCTCTTGGAAGCAACACCCAAGGGAAAACTCAACCAATCGGAACACCAACCCAAAACCAACAAAGACTTGCTCAATCGCCAAGGAGGGGTCAACTCCCACAACTTCCCGACTAGGAAAAGACCTCGATAACAACGCCCTCCGCCTAGAACCGAACTAGCTCTCGAAACAACAAGAGGACCAAACCTTGGCCCAACACTCACAAGAGGCAAAACAATCCTTACTGCAGCCTCTAGAACACCATCCAAGAATCCGCTTAACTGAACAAACGACTACTTCCAAGTAGCCAACAAATTTTTCCCTCTTGCTAGCACCACTACCATCAATTCCAAGCCCAAAGGAGTAAAACGACAAATCCTCGAAGGAAACGGCTCTTACAAACAGACAACCAAAGGACAGAGAGCTCCACATACGCTCACTTTGTCTTGCTCCACTAGAGCAACAACATCTACATCTCACGGGGCAACAACAGGGGTCCATCTTAGATTGAACCTCCAAAAGCCAAACGGGGCAACTCGACATCTTGGAAACAGGAAAACAACCAACTGGGCACGAACCATTCGTCCCACAAGCAAAGCAAATCTCTAGCAGCTCCAAACCACACCTTGGTCAACACCAAGCATCAACTTGCCACCGCACCGGAACCAATCCGAACTTTACTCCAAACAAACACTAGTTAGCTAGTCTACCAAGACTGCTAGCAACTCAACCGAGGCTACAAACTCCACGGCCCGACTTGCCAAGCTGAAACTCACTACGGGCTCGACCGAGCTCGAGAGGCTCTCCACAACCTAGGGTTCTTCGGCAACCCTCGACACACACACCGCCGACAAACGAGCTAACGTGCCCAACCGCTCGAACAGGCACAACTCTCTCCAGCATCTCAACCATGCAGGCCAACTCCAATTCCTTGGGAACCAAGAGGATCCGAAACGCTACCGAATGCGTCGTCCTCCTACTCAAATATCAGCCTCTCAACAAGGCTTCTACCCAAGGAAAGGATCCAAACAACATTCTTAGCCAAGGCGAACAAAAAAGCGAGCGGCTTTGCTACTATCACACTTTGTTCGGTTTCCAATCGAACTCCAACCAAGAAACACCCAAAAGTTCCAACTCCACACAATGCTCAAAGCTGAGGCAACCTTGCTCTACCAAAAGCATAACCATGCCACACCGAACTTACTTTATACCAAGCCTCTACCAAGGGTGCTTACCCATAAGGCATCCAAATCCTCTCGCAAGGCATCACTCATCTCGCTCAAAAGCATCCAACTCGAATCATGGCATCCAACTCGCCTCATAGGCATCCAGCTCATCTCATGAGCATCCAACTCGAGTCCCTCTCTTTGGACCAAACTCGCATCTACGATGCTCAACTCCTCGAGATAAAGGCACTCGAAGGTAGTTGACCGCACTACCATCCACAAGAAAACTCTTGGCCTTAACACTAGCGCGAGGCTCAAGCGCACCAACACTTACCAACCAATCTGGCTGACTTACTCAACCTCCGTAAACATCGGGAAGAGGCTCCGGCTCCTCACGAGCATCCTTTCGCTTGTAGTCCATCGACTACCACCGAACTAGCCCTGCCGCACGACCTAAACGGGTGCAATCGCCATAAAACAGATCCAAGGCTAAAGGAGTGCGCTGAACTCGAACGGCATAGAACCATCCGCTATGCCCAAGCCAAACTCAAGCTCGAACTGGACTTAGTGCCAAAGTGGCACACCAACCAATGCACCTCAAGTGCTACTACTACCAAATCCACATCTCGAGGAAGCTGGTGTTAAACAACAAAGAGGCTCGCAAGGGGGCAAAGATGACCTTTCATCCGCCTCAAGCCACTAACACGGCAACTTGCCAAACAATCGGGCGATCGGTGGAGACTCGCTAGTCCACCTCTCACAAGGGACTTCCACCACCATCCGATGAACCAAGCAAAGACAGGCGGCACACCTCACCTGACGAGCAGCAGGCATCCCACACACGGATGCTAAACTCAAACTGGCCAACTACTTTACTACTAGCGGTAGGACTTACTAAAACATCGAGCTCTACAGCATCCATTTGCCAAACTGGGCGGCTCCATCAATGCCAACAAACTCATCTCGAATAAACTCTGCTGATCATGCCCCTCCGGAACCTCCGGGGCTACAAGAGCCGCTGGGAAATCTTTGAAACAAACTCTGTCATTTGGGCTATCCGTGCCGGGACTCCTCACTACGTGCTACAAATCATACCGTTCTCCGCTCTCGATAGCTAAAGACCGCCATCAAATCTCTCATGGTGGAGCACACTCGCTCAAGAAGTCTCACTCGAGGCGCCGCTAGCCTCTACCCCCTCCTCTAGGCAACTCAACTATCGGGGCCAACCGCATGCGGGCCTAACAACCCGGACGCGGCCTCAACATCAACACGATCGGTCCAACTCCTCGTCGAACATGCCAAGCGCCCCGCTCCTGCGGGTGCGATCAACATATCGGGCGACCGCACGAAGCACCTCCACCCTCTCACTAGGGGAAAAGCGAAGAATCGGGCCACAAATGGCCAACGGGAGTCTAAGTTATGCCTCCCTCTCGGAACGATGTCCTGTGGGCATCCGAATCTATCTGGATACCTCAACAAGCAAACTAAACAAATCGCTCGCGATCGCTGGGAGAAAGTTGGCATGATGGCTCACTAAGCCCAAACCAACAACGAGTCGAACTCGCTTCGTCTCGCTACACAACACTACACAAGGCATAAAAGCTAGATGAAAAGTATTGTAAATCTTACCCTTTTCTTTAAAAGCAAGAACTTAGGCGCACTGATGACCGCTTGAGGTCTTGATGATCATGGAAAAACGACCTACAACAAAAGGTCAGTCTACAGAATCTATGACTCTGAGCTCTGATACCAACCTGTAAAGACCCGACCCGAATGGGGCTCTAAATGGGCCCTTACCTCAATGCATGCATACAAATCAACACTAGAATTTTCAATAGGGTTGTTTTGATTCTAAGTAAAAACCAAAAAACGGCAAGAGTTCATTTAAAAGTCAATACAAAATTCTTGAAACTCGTCCCTGTTTCCAAGCACCTGTTCCAAGACAAATACATTTCCAAAACTTACTCTGATCAAAGATTTATTTAAATCATACAAGCTTTACAACATTTACAAAAATGCTAGAATCCGGAAATACATTCATAAAACAACCTAGGGCTCCGTGCCCAACTACATGCATTCAGAGGACATTTAAAACATAAATACAAGACTTATAGATGAACAACGGTTTTTCCATGATCATAGCTCCTCCTCCAGCCATCCTGCCTCGCGCCATGGTTTCCTGAAAGATAAGTAAGGGTGAGTAACGAATTACTCAGTAAGAATCCCCAACCGGGGTACAATACGATATAATCCATCATCTAGTACCAAAGCATGCAAGCAAACAGCTACCAACACAGATCATAGCTCAACGAGCTTACAAAGAAAGATCTGGAGTCATCGGAAGTCTCCTACTTCCGGCCTAATGATTGGTTATCCTAACCAATCCTGGGACATCTCTGATGGTCTTTCTCCCTCAGCCAGTTGATCAGCTCAAAAACCGATCTCAAGGATGTCCTCAAGGGCCTCTTACCCTTGCTAATCTGGACTTACGGGAGAGTACCCGAAGTCAGGCTCTAACGGAAGGAATGGTGTACTCATGAACATTAGCCCGGGGGAGCTCTCCGAACCGGCAACTAACGCGTGTGCGCGCACACCGCATGCTCTTCTGCAACCGGCGTAAATGCGGGAGCCTAAGGGCAAACTACGCGCGTGCACGCATGCATGCCTATGACTCGGAAGCGGTGTCACTGATCACAGTAGCGCGAGGCCCTCGGCGATCATCCGTGCAGCCTCGTCCACCGACCTGAAGCTAAGAACCGGCCAAGGCAGGCTTACACCGTGGCAGGGTTCCGCTCTAGCAGGCTACAAACTAGGCTATGCCGAAGTGGGTAGCTAATTCCACAACCTACTGGTCGGGGGTAGCAAGATACGTTATGCTGCGCACACTTTATTCCGACACCGAGCTAAATCCACCTTAGTGATCGGGGGAAGCAAGATACGTTATGCATCGCACACTACTCCCGATCAGTGGGGACAAAGTACGTTATGTCCGCTCGGCCTGCGGATGATGACAAACCCTACAACTCTATCTAAGAGTACAGAGTAAAAGCAAAGATTCCGGCTAGCAAGCAAAGACCGACATCAATCACACTACCTAGCATGATACTACGAGCTTAAGCAGGAATCACAAGCATGCTGGCAGAACAAACCTAGCATGGCACAAACATGTAATATCAAGCAAACATGCTAGCAGAAATCAATCAAAGCTGCTCAATTATTATCATGCTCATAACAGTCAGCAAACAAGCAAGGCAAAATCATGACAATATCGCAGGGCCCACACAACTCAGGTAAGAAATCCTTACTGGTGGGGAAGGCAACAACACACAATAAAATTAACTGCGATCGAACCCGAGCAACCTATAACGAGCCAAGAAAACACATCAATAATCATAAAATAGCCCTAAATATAATAAAATAAACAGGGCTCAGCTCGGGAGCAACTCACGAGGCACGGCTGACACTCGGACCGCCGGCCGCACGGTTAGGCTAAGCGATGATGGCGCAGACAGCGCTACTGGGCGCAGGTCCGGCGGCTGCTGGCTGACACTGACACGCGCTTAGGGCGCGACCGGCTTGGCGCTGGGCGCGCGCTGACAAGGCGCGGGGCTCATTGGCGAAGCGAGGCGCGCAAACGCGCGCGGGCGCGGCAAGATGGGCGAGGGCGCGCGCGCGGCGCGACGACGCGCTCTGAGGACGCGACTTCGAGCGGCTCGGCATGAGGACGACGACTTCGGACCGGGCGACACACGGGCGCGCGATAGGGACTGGCTCGGGTGGCGATGGCGCTCGACTTTCGGCCGAGGCGACTGGTGGCGACGCGCTTCGAGCCGGGCGACTCGACTGGTCTGCGACGCGACTTGGCAGGGCGGTGGTTGGCCTGGCGAGGGCGAGCTCGGGCGCTGGGCGAGCTAAAGCTAGGGTCGGGCAGGGTTGGGCGAGCCAAGGCTAGGGGTGGGCTAGGTGGGGGTGCTCGGGGAGAGAGAGAGAGAGAGAGAGAGAAAGTTGATTTTGGGAAAAATAAAAGAAAAAAGGAAATAAAAAGGAAAAATGGGAAATAAAAGCGAAAAATGGGATTTAAATTCCATTTTCCATCCTTATCCACTTAAAACCTCAAAATCCCATTTCCCGGCTTCCTCCTTCGAGACCCGACTGAAGCAATCTTTTCCAATCAATCAAACTCACTTAAATCCAACTCCCAAAGCAACACTAAAGGCTCGGGCTCGAATCCCAAAAGAATCACACAACCAACCATCACTTTGCCAAAGCCCAAACCACAACCGAGCATCCAACTGACTAGCCCAAACACCACGGGACTCGCAGCCACCAACAAACAAGCCTCGACAAAGGCAGGAGCTACCTCGAAGCCCTGAAGTCCACAAATCCTGCCCGGAGAGCCAAAAGACCAAAATACCCCCAAGGGGCAAAACCGCTCTAATGACCCAACCAACAACCGAATCTTCACCCGAAGGCACCTCGAAAACTGGAATAGAAAACTGGGTTGTTACACCCGAAGGTCGTTTTTGCTCCAGGAGCAGTCTCACGGCGCTTGGTCGCCTCAACGCCTACTCCAGGCGCAACAGGGGGAGCTACTGGTGGAATGCGACCAGTTTCAACTTGGAACGAAGTCCCTGCAGTATCAGACCCAATCCTGATACCCTGACCTGTTCTCGATCCTCCTCTTCCGGCGCGGGTGATTGTTATGCTGGCGATCTACACCCAAACCAACAACGAGTCAAAACCTGCTCGTCTCCGCTCTACAACACTAAACAAGGCATACACTAGATGAATGGTAATGTAAACTGTCGGAGTGCTGATGATCATGGAAAAACGACCTACAACAAAAGGTGTAACAGCCCAGTTTTCTATTCCAGTTTTCGAGGTGCCTTCGGGTGAAGATTCGGTTGTTGGTTGGGTCATTAGAGCGGTTTTGCCCCTTGGGGGTATTTTGGTCTTTTGGCTCTCCGGGCGGGATTTGTGGTTTTCAGGGCTTAAAGGTAGCTCCTGCCTTTGTCGAGACTTGTTTGTTGGTGGCTGCGAGTCCCGAGGTGTTTGGGCTAGTCGGTTGGATGCTCGGTTGTGGTTTGGGCTTTGGCAAAGTGTTGGTTGGTTGTGTGTTTCCTTTGGGATTCGAGCCCGGGCCCTTAGTGTTGCTTTGGGAGTTGGATTTAAGTGAGTTTGATTTATTGGAAAAGATTTCTTCGGTCGGGTCTCGAAGGAGGAAGCCGGGAAATGGGATTTTGAGGTTTTAAAAGTGGATAAGGATGGAAAAATGAGATAAAAATCCCATTTTTCCCTTTTTCCCATTTTCCCTTTTTATTTCCCATTTTTCTTTTCTTTCTTTTTCCCAAAATCAATTTTCTCTCTCTCTCTCTCTCTCTCTCTCTCTCTCTCTCTCTCTCTCTCTCTCTCTCCCCGAACTAGCCCCTTCTTGCCCCTTGGCTCGCCTAAGCCCAGCCAAAGCCCGAGCCTGTGTCGCCATTCACACTGAAGCGTCAGACAAAGGTTGCGTCGCCCACCGTGTGCCCTCGCCCTCGCCCGAGCCGTCGCGTCGCCGGCTGAGCTCGCCTCGCCTGGTTCGCGTCGCCCGGCCGTGTCGCCCGAGCCCGCGCTGCGCCGCAGTGTCGCCCAGTCGCGTCGACAAAGGCCGAAGCTTCAGCGCCAGATCGCGGGTCATCTGCGCTCGAGTCCCGCGTCCCAGCGCCAGATTGCGCGCCCTCGCGTCGTGTCGCTCGCGCCCGCGCGCCGTCCCCTGTGCCGAGCTAGCGCCCACGCCCGCGCGCCACTGTGTCGCTCGTGTGCCGTCCCTGCGCGCGAGCAGCGCCCCTCGCGCCAGCGCTGCTCCCAGCGCCCCTGCGGCCCAGCGCGCCCCGCCCGGCCTTTGGTACGCCTAGCTCGTGGTGGCCGGCTCGTTCTCGTGTCAGCCGCGACTCGTGAGTTTCTCTCAAGCCGAGCCCTTGTTTATTTTATTATATTTAGGGCTATTTTATGATTATTGATGTGTTTTCTTGGCTCGTTATAGGTTGCTCGGGTTCGATCGCAGTTATTTTATTGTGTGTTGTTACCTCCCGACCAGGTAAGGATTTCTTACCGGAGTTGTGTGGGCCCTGCGATATTGTCATGATTTTTCCTTGCTTGTTTGATGATTGTTATGAGCATGATAATAATAGAGCAGCTTTGATTGTTTTCTTGCTAGCATGTTTGCTTGATATTACATGTTAGTGCCATGCTAGGTTTGTTCTGCCAGCATGCTTGTGATTCTCGCTAAGCTCGTAGTATCATGCTAGGTAGTGTGATTGATGTCGGTCTTTGCTTGCTAGCCAGAATCATTGCTTTTGCTCTGTACTCTTAGATAGAGTTGTAGGGTTTGTCATCATCCGAGGCCGAGAGCGGACATAACGTATCTTGTCCCCACCGGCCGGGAGCAAAGCGAAGCATTGCTTGAGGGTTGAGAGCGGACATAACGTACTTTGTCCCCCAGTGGTCGGATATTGAGCAAAGCATAACATACCTTGCTTTTTCTCCCCCTCCCGTGACCAATGAGACTTAGCTACCTCATGGGCGTATGCCTAGTTTGTAGCCCGCTAGAACGGAACCACGCCAGCGGTGTAAGCTTGCCTTGGCGGTTCTTAGCTCGAGTAGGTGGACTAGGCTGCACAGATGAGCGCCGAGGGCCTCGCGCTCATTGTGATCGGTGACACCGCTTCCGAGTCTTAGGCACCCACACCGCATGCTCCTCCGCAACCGGCGTAAATGCGGGGCCTAAGGGGCAAACCACACGCGGGCAGTGCACATGCCTATGACTCGGAAGCGGTGTCACCGATCACGGTGAGCGCGAGGCCTCGGCGCTCATCGTGCAAAAGCATGATCCACCGACGAAGCTAAGAACCGCCAGTAAGCGTGCTTACACCGATGGTAGGGTTCTGCTCTAGCAGGGTACAAACTAGGCTATGCCGAAGTGGGTAGCTAATTCCACAACCGGCTGGTCGGGGGCGGGGGGAGTAGCATGATACGTTATGCTTCACACACTTTACTTCCGACCTGAGCTACTGGGACAAAGTACGTTATGTCTGCTCATCCTCTGGATGATGACAAACCCTACAACTCTATCTAAGAGTACAGAGAAAAAGCAATGATTCCTGGCTAGCAAGCAAAGACCGACATCAATCACACTACCTAGCATGATACTACGAGCTTAAGCAAGAATCACAAGCATGCTGGCAGAACAAACCTAGCATGGCACTAACATGTAATATCAAGCAAACATGCTAGCAGAAATCAATCAAAGCTGCTCTATTATTATCATGCTCATAACAGTCAGCAAACAAGCAAGGCATAATCATGAAAACATCGCAGGGCCCACACAACTCCGGTAAGAAATTCTTACCTGGTCGGAAGGCAACAACACAAAATAAAAATAACTGCGATCGAACCCGAGCAACCTATAACGAGCCAAACAAACACATCAATAATCATAAATAGCCCTAAATACACTAAAATAAACAAGGCTTGGCTCGGGAGCAACTCGCGAGGCGCGGCTGACTCGCGAACGAGCTGGCTGCACGGGCTAGGCAGCAGCTGGGGCTGGCTGGGCGCGCTGGGGCGCTGGCTCGGTGCTGGGCTGCGCGCAGACGGCACGCGAGCGACACAGGCAGCGCGGGCGCGGGCGCTTGCTCGACTGGGCGACGGCGCGCGGGCGCGAGTGACACGACGCGGGGGCGCGCGACTCGAGCTGGGCGACGCGACGGCCTGGGTAACACGGACCAGAGCAGAGCAGGGCGACGACACTGTGCGGGCAAGCTCGGGCAACACGAGCTGGGCAGGGGCTCGGGCTGGGCGAGGCAGGGGCGCGCGGGCGCTGGGCGAGCTCGGGCTGGCGAGGGCGAGGGCGCGTGTGGGCTGGGGCCGGGCTATCTCGGGCTGGGCGCTGGGCTGCTCGGGCTGGGGCTGGGCGAGCCAAGGGGCTGGGCTAGGTGGGGGGCTCGGGGAGAGAGAGAGAGAGAGAGAGAGAGAGAGAAAAGAGAAAAAAATGAATTTTGGGGAAAAATAAAAGAAAAATGGGAAATAAAAAGGAAAAAGGGAAAAAAGGGAAAAATGGGATTTTTAATTCCATTTTCCATCCTTATCCACTTTACAACCTCAAAAATCCCATTTCCCGGCTTCCTCCTTCGAGACCCGACCGAAGCAATCTTTTCCAATAAATCAAACTCACTTAAATCCAACTCCCAAAGCAACACTAAGGGCTCGGGCTCGAATCCCAAAGGAAACACCCAACAACCAACACTTTACCAAAGCCCACACACCACGGGACTCGCAGCCTCCAACAAACAAGCCTCGACAAAGGCAGGAGCTACCTCGAAGCCCAGAAAACCACAAATCCTGCCCGGAGATCCAAAAGACCAAAATACCCCCAAGGGGCCAAACGGCTCTAAAACCCAACCAAACAACCGAATTTTGACCCGATGGCACCTCGAAAACTAGAATAGGAAACTGGGCTGTTACACCCCTATTGTTGCCCCGTGAGATTTAGATGTTGTTTCTCTAGTGGAGCAAGACAGTGAGCGTATGTGGAGCTCTCTGTCCTTCGGTTGTCTGCTTGTAAGAACCGTTTCCTTCTGGGAGTTGTTAGATTTCTCTCGTAGCCATGAGTTGATGGTTGAGGTGCTAGCTAGAAGGAAAAGTTTGTTGGGTTCTTGGTAGCAGTTGTTTGTCCAGTTAAGTGGACTCTTGGATGGTGTTCTAGAGGCTGCAGTAAGGATTGTTTTGCCTCTTGTGAGTGTTGGGCCAAGGTTTGGTCCTCTTGTTGTTTCGAGAGCTAGTTCGGTTCTAGCCGAGGGCGTTGCCACTCGAGGTCTTTTTCCTAGTCGGGAAGTTTTGGGAGTTGACCCCTCCTCGGCAGCTTGAGTAAGTGTTGTTAGTTTCGGATTGGTGATCCGATTGGTTGAGTTTTCCTTGGTTGTTGCTTCCAAGAGAGAGTTTGTCGTTGCCTTGGGTTTGAGCAAGTCAGCGAGCGTGTGTGGAGTTCGCTGCCCTTCAGAGTTTGCTTGCTGGGAAAGTCGTTTCCCGTTTGGCAGGAGTCAGCTTAGCTCCTGAGTTGTGTAGTTGGTCGAGTAAGCGCGGTCACCCCAAATGTGAGAGGGTCCCTGCTTTGTGTTGTTAGCAAGCAAGAGTTGTTTGTCCCCGCAAGGGCGGTGGCCAGCCAGTAAGAGTTGTTTCTGGCAAGTTGTTGGAAGTTGAGTTAGGCTTAAGCTTAAAGGAGAAGTCGTTTGAGTAGCCAGTTGGATTTTTTAGAGTTGAGTAGTAGCTTGGAGGCGAGCGTTGCTCGTTGTGAGCTTGGTTTGAGTTCTGCTGAGCAAGCCCTTCTCGGGCTTTGCTCCTAGTTGTTGTGCGTTCGCAGTTGGCGATAGCGGAGCCTTGTTTGAGTGAGTTGGCACAGTGGTGCCGTGGCTTTGGTTGGTAAAGCCGTTGAGCTATTTTCCTCAAGGTGTTGTGCCATAGAGAGCTGCGTGATGGTTTAGTCCTTGCAGCCCGAGTTTTCCTTGAGAGGAATTTTGGTGGTTTCCTGGCCTGGCAGTATTTTCTTTGGCCAGTTGCTAGTAGGTTTGCATGGAAAAGTTTGCTTTCGGCCGTTGAGAGGCTGCAGTTTGTTGGCTTGGCCGAGTTGAGCCTGTGCCTGGCCCTTATCTTTTAGAGGTGGCCGTAGCTGAAGTTTCAGCTGGTGTGAGTGTTGTTGGCCGTTTGGTTTTCTGGAACCTGGAAGGGTTCGGCTTGTTTGGCTTGATTTGTTGTTGGGTTGAATTTTGCTTGTTAGTAGCTGTGAGCTTCCAGAGGAGTTTGTCAGTGCGTGGCGTTGAGTTTCAGAGCTTGTGGCCCGTCCTCGAGTTTGCTGAGAGTAGCACACTTTGAGAGTTGGTGCGAGTTGAGGACGTGGTTTGCCGTCTGTTCCCTTGGAGTTCAGTGTGTGCCCAATCTGGATGGCATTGTGGCCTCGAGTTTTTGAGAACCCAAGAGGGTTTGGTTCTCGAAGAGGGCTAGTGTTGTTGGCCGAGAAGTTCTGTTGGCTGTATCAGTGGAGTTTTCCTGGAGCTGTTTCGTCTTAGGACTTTCGAGGACGAAAGTCTTAAAATGAGGGAGTATTGTAACAGCGCAGTTTCCTATTCCAGTTTTCGAGGTGCCTTCGGGTCAAGATTCGGTTGTTGGTTGGGTCCTTAGAGCGGTTTTGACCCTTGGGGGTATTTTGGTCTTTTGGCTCTCCAGGCAGGATTTGTGGTTTTCAGGGCTTTGAGGTAGCTCCTGCCTTTGTCGAGGCTTGTTTGTTGTTGCCTGCGAGTCCCGTGGTGTTTGGGCTAGTCGGTTGGATGCTCGGTTGTGGTTTGGGCTTTGGCAAAGTGTTGGTTGTTGGGTGTTTCTTTTGGGATTCGAGCCCGAGCCCTTAGTGTTGCTTTGGGAGTTGGATTTAAGTGAGTTTGATTGATTGGAAAAGATTGCTTCGGTCGGGTCTCGAAGGAGGAAGCCGGGAAATGGGATTTTAAGGTTAAAAGTGGATAAGGATGGATTTTGGATAAAATCCTTATTTTCCTTTTTATTTCCCATTTTCCTTTTCTTTTCCAAATTCATTTTCTTTTCTTTTTTTTTTTTTTTCTCTCTCTCTCTCTCTCTCTCTCTCTCTCTCTCTCTCTCTCTCTCTCTCTCTCTCTCTCTCTCTCTCTCTCTCTCTCTCTCTCCCCCCGAGCCCCCTAGCCCGAGCAGCCCCTTGGCTCGCCCAAGCCCAGCCCGAGCTAGCCCAGCCCCAGCTCGTTCGCGCCGTGCCAGCCTCGCCCAGCCCGAGCCCCAGGTCGCCAAGGTCGCCCAAACCCCAGCCCGAGCGTCGCACAGTGCCGTCGCCCAGCCCGCGTGCCCTCTCCCTCGACCAGGCCATCGCGTCGCCAGCCCGAGCTCGCCCTGCCCTGGTTCATGTCGCCCGGTGCAAGATCATGCCGAGCGCCAAGCGCGATGCGCGCGTCGCGTCGCCCAGCTCGAGTCGCTCGTCCAAGCGCCAGATCGCGCGTCTCTGCGCCCGTGTCGCGCGCCCTCACACTGTAGCTTGCCGAGCCGCGCAGCCGCGCCCTTGGCGCCGCCCGTGCTGCAGAGCCCCTGCGCCCAATAGCGCCCAACCACCCACCGCACTTTGCCTAGCCCGTCTGCGGCCGGCTCGTTCATGAAGTCACCGCGCCTCGTGAGTTGCTCCCGAGCCGAGCCTTGTTTATTTTAGTGTATTTAGGAGTATTTATGATTATTGATGTGTTTGTTTGGCTCGTCATAGGTTGTTCAAGTTCGATCGCAGTTATTTTTATTGTGTGTTGTTGCCTTCCGACCAAGTAAGGATTTCTTATCGGAGTTGTGTGGGCCCTGCGATATTTTCATGATTATGCCTTGCTTGTTTGCTGACTATTATGAGCATGATAATAATAGAGCAGCTTTGATTGATTTCTTGCTAGCATGTTTGCCTGATTTTACATGTTAGTGCCATGCTAGGTTTGTTCTGCCAGCATGACTGTGATTCCTGCTTAAGCTCGTAGTATCATGCTAGGTAGTGTGATTGATGTCGGTCTTTGTTTGCTAGCCAGGAATCATTGTTTTTTTCTCTGTACTCTTAGATAGAGTTGTAGGGTTTGTCATCATCCAGAGGCTGAGCGGACATAACGTACTTTGTCCCCACTGATCGGGAGTAAAGTGTGCGAAGCATAACGTATCTTGCTACCCCCCCAGTCGCCAAGGTGGAATTAGCTCAGGTCTGGAGTAATGTGTGCGAAGCATAACGTATCTTGCTACCCCCGACCCGCCGGTTGTGGACTTAGCTACCCACTTCGGCAATAGCCTAGTTTGTAGCCTGCTAGAGCGGAACCCTGCCAACGGTGTAAGCCTACCTTGGCCGGTTCTTAGCTTCAGGTCGGTGGATCAGGCTGCACAGATGAGCGCCGAGGGCCTCGCGCTACTGTGAATAGTGACACCGCTTCCGAGTCATAGGCATGTGCACCTGGCCCGCGTAGTTTGCCCTTAAGCCCCCGCATTTACGCCGGTTGCAGAGAGCATGCGATGTGCGCGCACACGAGTTAGTTGCCGGTTCGGAGAGCTCCCCTGGGCTAATGTCGTGAGTACACCATTCTTTCCATTAGAGCCTGACTTCGAGTACTCTCCCGTAAGTCCAGATTAGTGGAAGGGCAAGGAGGCCCTTGAGGACATTCTAGGGATCAGTGTATTCCCAGAGAGTGAGATACTCGGTGATGTCGGGATTGGTCGATGTATCCAATCCCTAGGCCGGAAGTAGGAGACTTCCGATGGCTCCGATCTTGTTTTATGAGCTCGTTGAGCCATGATCCGTGTTGGTAGTCGTTTGCTTGCATGCTTTGGTACTAGATGACCTGATTATATCGTATTGTACCCCGGTTGGGGATTCTTCTTGAGTAATTCGTTACTCACCCTTATTTCTCGTGGTTTTTCCACGGTATCCATGGTGCGAGACAGATGGGTGGAGGAGGAGGAGCTGTGATCATGGAAAACCCGTTGTTCAACTCTGAGTTTTATGTTTATGATTTAAATGTTCTCTGAATGCATGTAGTTGGGCACGAAGCCCTAGGGTGTTTTCTGAATGTATTTCCGGATTCTAGCATTGTTGTAAAGTTTGTATGATTTAAATAAATCTCTGATCAGAGTAAGTTTTGTAAATGTATTTGCCTTGGAACAGGTGCTTGGAAACAGGGACAGGTTTCAGGAAATTATGTTGATTTTAAATGGATGTTTTATGTTTTAGTTTTTACTTAGAATCCGAACACCATCTTGCAAATTTTTTGTAGATTTGTATGCCTGCATTGAGGTAACGGCCTATTTAGAACCCCATTCGGGTCGGGTCGTTACATTGCTGGCCGAGTGAAAAGAAGAGGTGTGTTGTGTGTGTTTTGTTGCAGCTAGCCGAGAGGAGTTCAAAGAAGAGCCGCCGCCCTGTCGCGACGCGACGCATCAAAGAAGCAGTCGCCGCCTCGTTGCACGCACCGCCAAAGAAGCAGCCGTCGCAAGAACCAGACGCCATTGCCCAGCCTAGCTTGCGCCCGCACGCCCGCGTTTGTCCGTCCGCATCTGCGTCGCGCCCACACGCCCTTGTCTCGCCCATAGCTCGACCTCGCCAGCGCGCCGTGCATTGCCTGTCCAACGCGCAGCCCTGCCACACCAGCACGCCAGCAGAGCCCAGCTCCCGTGTCGCCCTTGCCGTGTGAGTGCTTTCGAGCCGAGCCCTATTTGTTTCATTATGTTTAGGCCTATGGATTGTGATTATTGTTGTGCTTGTTAGGTTCTCATTAGCTGCCTCGGGATCGATCGCAGCTTAGGAATTCTTGTGTGTAGTTGCCTCCCGACCAAGGTAAGGATTTCTTATCGGAGTTGTGTGGGCCCTGCGATATTACATGTGATTGCTGTTTGTATGCTTGTTTGTGCTTATCAGCATGTTTAGTGATACGTGCTCTGTTCTGAATTCCCGACTGGCATGATTTCTTATGTTGTTTCTCATGTTAGTCCATGCTAGGTTGTTAAGTTCTGGCATGTTCGTTATCTGTTCTTGCTTCGTAGTATCATGCTATGTTTGTTGTATCTGTTGAGCACGTATTGGATTGTTTGTTGTTGATGTTATAGCTTAGAGTTCAGATAGGTAGCATCATCCGGGCCAGGATGCATAACGTAACTTGCATCCACGGCAGGGACGTACGAGGCAGTACTCCATCCCCGATCCCCCGTTAGGGTTTAGCTAACCCTAACGGCAGGCCCTGCAATCTTGGATGAGGGTGGCAGACTGTTAAATGCCCCAACGGTCGGGATGATGACATGGCATTGCCTTGTCCCCAGCAGTTGGCACGTCCTCAGCGTGTTCGGCAGTAGCCCTTTATTGCCACCTGGTAGGGCAAGGACCGCTTCCTGGTGTAAGACTACCACGACCGGTTCCTTAGCCTCAGGTGCGGTGGTACAGGCTGACATAGTTCACGTGTCCAGGTCTCACACCCCTATGTCGGTGACACCGATCCGAGAGATTAGTTAGGCATGGTGGATTGGACTGGCGATTTTGCCACTAGACCGGCACCCCATGGTTTGCGTAGCATGCGGTGCGGGCACACGCTCATTACTGCGCCGGCGGGAGAGCTCCTCGGGATCTTGAGCAAAGTGCACCTTTTCGTAGACGACAGACAGCCGGTGAGGCCGAGACTTGTTTCTCGTATAGGATCGTATCATGGGATGGCATCCGAAGTTTATGTGTGGATTTAAGCTATGTGCTCTCTCTGTGTTTATATTCATAGCTTGCATACCTTTCTGCTAGATGACCATGTATATCGTATTGTACCCCGGTTGGGGATTCTTACTGAGTAATTCGTTACTCACCCTTATTTTGTGGTTTTCCACAGGTAACCAAGGTGCGAGACAAGATGGCTGAAGGAGGAGCTGTGATCATGGAAACCAGCTGTCGAACTCTTAATTTTATCTATCATTCTTTGTCTTATTTTCCTCTTAATGCATGTAGTTGGGCACGGAGCCCTAGGTTGTTTTCTGACTGCTTTTCCGGATTCTAGCACTATTGTAACTGTTGGATGTTTTGAATGTTTTAAATAAATCTCTGATCAGAGTAAGTTTTGGAAATGTATTTGTCTTGGAACAGGTGCTTGGAAACAGGGATAGGTTTCAGGAATTTATGTTGACTTTTTAAATGGATGTTTGTATGTTTTAGTTTTCACTTAGAATCCGAAAAACCATTCTTGCATATTGACTTTAGTTTTGAATGCATGCATTGAGGTAAATACCTATTTTAAGACCCCATTCGGGTCTGGTCTTTACAAAGAAGCTCTGGAGAAGAGGATGCGACAAGGGGATTTGGGAAGGAGAAAGAGAAAAACCTTTTATTTAATCAAACTCACTTAAGTCCCGAAAACCAAGGCAAACCAAGATAACCTGCGGAAAGAGTATCAATAATTGCCTGAAGCTCATCTGGCATGGCCCCTCATCTAACTAGCCAGGCCACCCTGGTTCAAACCCTAGCTTATGCCTTTTTATTCCAACAAATCTCATATTTTTATTTTTGCAACTCTCAACACCCAAACTCAACCAGAATGCATCCAAGCCCCAATTTTGAACTCAAATCTCATAGTTAATCTTGGATCTTTGGTATTTGGTGCATTTGGTTAAATGAAATAGAAATTAGGTTTGTCCATCTTCTTCTCCAAAGTGTGTGGCCGCCCAAGCTTTGCTCTCCATTGCCTTGCCGAGTTCTTCATCCTTGCAGCTCCTTTGGATCGATCATCATCATTAGGGTAGGTATCGATCTTCCTCTTCTTCTTCTCATCCGTTTGGTGTCTTTGTTTGGCCAATTGTGTTTGTGTTGATTGCAGCCACCGAGAGAAGCCCCGCCAAGAAGAATCGTCGCGGCCCGGCCGCCGCCGGCTCGACGCCAGAGATCCACCTAGCGGCCTTGCCGTTCGTCAAAGGCCAGCTAGCCTTGTCGTCGGCGGCCCGGTCCCACGCCCAGATCGCCGGCAGCCGCGCCAGACGCCGATCGCGCGCCAAGAAGCAGCCTAGATCGCCGTTCGTCCTCGCCCGATCGCTCGCACGCTAGGAGGCCCTCGCCAGCGCCCGCGCGCCCAGCCGCGTCCGCGTCGCCCATCGCACGCCAGCGCCCGCGCGCTTCGCCCGAAGCTGCTCGCCGCGCGCCGCAGACGACGCTCGCCGCGCGCGTATCGTCGCAGGCTGCGTGCCTTGCTTGCCGTGGCGCGCGCGCCCGGCGCCCAACCTCGCGTGCCCTACCGCCAAAGCAACTCAAGTTCGTGTCGCGCGCGCGCGCGTGAGTGCCCGAGCCGAGCTTGCTTTGTTCTATTGTTTTTAGACGTTTTAGATGCTGATTATTATTGGTTTGCTAGGTTCCCGCCGCTAGCTCGGGATTGTTCCATGACTTAGGATTTGTGTGTAGAAGCCTCCCGACCAAGGTAAGGATTTCTTATCGAGTTGTGTGGGCCTGCGGTATATTTGTGATTGTTGTTTTGTATGCCCGTGTATGATTATTAGCATGTTTAGCCCTAGGTGCTCTGCTCAATTCTCGATGGCATGAACTCTTGTATTGTTTCTCATGTTAGCCCATGCTAGGTTGTTCCATTCGGCATGTTCGATATCTCTGTTCTTGCTTTGTAGTATCATGCTAGGTTCCTTGTATCTCATTGAGCACGTATTGACCGCATTGAATGAATTGTTATTATTGCTATGGCTTAGAGTTCGAGGTAGGTAGCATCATCCGGCCGGATGCATAACGTAACTTGCATCCCCGCGAGTGGACGTGCGAGATGGTACTCCGTCCCCGATCCCGTTAGGGTTTAGCTAACCCTAACGGCCGCCCCGCAATCTTGGGTGAGGGTGGCGATCGTTAAATGCCCCAACGGTCGGGATGATGACTTGGCATTGCCTCGCCCCGGCAGATCGGCACGTCCTCGGCGTGTTCGGCCGTAGCCCTTGATTGCCACTGTTAGGGCAAGGACCGCTTCGGTGTAAGCCTACCACGACCGGTTCCTTAGCCTCAGTGCGGTGGTACAGATGACATAGTTCACGTGTCGTGTCTCACACCCTATGTCGGTGACACCGATCCGAGAGATTTAGTTAGGCATGGTGGATCGAACTTGGGCGGCTTGCCACTAGACCCAAGACTCCCAGAGTTTGCGGTAGCATGCGGTGCGCGCTTACGCTCATTACAGCGCGACCGGAGAGCTCCTCGGGATCTTGAGCGAGTGCACCTTTCGTATCGTCGCAGACAGCCGAGGCGGGACTTGTTCCCGTATAGGGCGTATAGTGTGTTGTGGTATTTCGGACTAAGACCCTGAGTTGGCATCCGAGGTCCAAGTGTGGACTTAGCTATGTGCTCCGCTCTGTGTTTATATTCATAGCTTGCATACATTCTTCTAGATGATCATGTATATCGTATTGTACCCCGGTTGGGGATTCTTACTGAGTAATTCGTTACTCACCCTTATTCTGTGGTTTTCCACAGGTAACCAAGGCGCGAGACAGGATGGTGAAGGAGGAGCCGTGATCATGGAATCTCTTTGTCATCTCTGACCATTTTATTATATCATGACTCTTGACTTTTGTTATTCCCCTGAATGCATGTAGACGGGCACAGAGCCCTAGGATGTTTTCTCACGTTTTATGGATTCCAGCATATTTGTACTTGTGGAATGTTTAAATGGTTTAAATAAATCTCTGATCAGAGTATGCTTTTAGAAATGTATGTTTTGATTGATGAAGTTTTCTGTTTTTACTTGGGATCCGAAACTTATTTTTCATAATGTCTTTTATTTTGAATACATGCATTGGGGTAAAGGCCCATTTAGAGCCCCTTTTGAGCTGGTCTTTCTGGTTGGTATCGTGAGCTCGAGTCATAGATTCTCGTAGACTCGACCTTTTGTTGTAGGTCGTCCTTCCATGATCACCAGCACTCCGACAGTCATCAGGTACGCCTAGGTTTATTGTTTTAGAAAGAAAAAAGGGTTAAGAATTTACAATACCTTTCATCTAGTGTATGCCTTGTTTGGTGTTGTGGAGTGGTGACAGGCAGGTTTTGATTCGTTGATGGTTTGGATGTAGATCGCCCGACATGCGACCCGTCTGCACCGGGAGAGGAGGTTCGAGAGCGGTCGAGGTATCGTGGATCGGATCGATATCGCAGGACATCGTCCCAAGCCGAGATCGATGGCATTCCACCAGCAGCTCCTCCTGTTACTCCTAGAGCGGGCGTTGAGGCGATCGAGCGCCGTGAGATCGCTGCTCCCGGAGCAGATTTTCTTTGAGTCTATGAGGGCTTTTATGGTCAGCATGTTGAGTGACAGAGAGGCGAGACCCGAGGCCTTATTGGCGCAATGGCGGGAAGAGTCCCGAGCCAGATTGAGCGGTGACTCGATTGGTTCAAGAGAGCACACAGTAGCACCTCCAGCTCCACAGAGCAAGTAGCCCCAGAGGCGAGATATGGCAGAGAGGTGCCGAGGAGTTGGGTAGGTGGTGAAGGATTTTGTGAAGTGGAAGCTCGAGAAGTTTGATGCCACCGGTGATGCGTTAGCGGCGGCCAGTGGATTGCCCATTTGGAGTACACCTTCCCGATCATGGTGTGCCCCGATATTCAGAGGCCGAGGTGTGCGGCTCATGTGCTAGGAGGCACAACGAGATGGTGGTGGGAGTCCACCTTGAGCGAGAGACCGGTGGGTCTCCACCCGCTACTTGGGAGTTCTTCAAGGTGAGTTCAAGGTGAAGTTCATCGTTGATGAGGCTCAAGAGAAGATGGTGGAGCTCTTCCGAACGTGAAGGTGGTTACGATTCCATTGAGGAATATGAGAGTAAGTTCTCGAGTATGGATATTTTGCTCCTCGGTTGATAGCCACCCCAGAGTGAAGATTCGGAAGTTCAAATCTGGATTGAGGCGGGGTGTTTCTCAGATGTCGGGCTCGTGCCCCCGACACTTATGCTAGGGTCACATCGATTAGCCACGATCTATAATGGAAAGTATCCTGCTGAGCGGGTTGTTGCCGCTCTGTTCGGGCATCTGTCCCAAGCAATTGTGGGGCGTAAGAGGAAGTTTGATTTTCCGGGAGAAATTTGCAGCCGCGCGCCAAGGGCGATTTGAAGCAGAGATCGCCGGAGAGCTCAAATCCGTTTCCAGCCCCGACAGCAGAGGAGGACCGAGCGAGTTCCCGCTTGTGCTACTTGTGGGAAAGTCCACGCTGGAGCTTGTCGTTGGACCTAGATTGTGCTTCCGTTGTGGTAGAGAGGGGCACATGGCCCGTTTTTGTGATCAGCCCGGCTATGGCGGCTCACCCAAGCGGCAGCAGGTCGAGTGTTTGCTACGACCCGTCAGAGGCCGAGCGCACGGATGCCGCCGTGGCGGTGCGCTTCTTGTTTTAGATCTTTGGGCATTTGTCTTGTTTGATTCTGGTTCTACGCATTCATTTGTATCTCGCGTTGTTTCTTTGAGCATGCTAAGTTAAGGCTAGAGCCTCTAGGTTTCGAGTTATCTATTGCAACTCCTTCGGGAGTTAATATGTTGGCTAGAGATAAGATTAGGGATGGCCGGATCGAGATATCCGGAGAGTTGCTTGTGGCTACGCTCATAGTTCTGCCTATGAGCGGTTTTATGTGATTCTTGGTATGGAGTGGTTAGTGCTAACCACTCGTTGATTGACCGCCACCGAAAGAAGTAGTGTTCAGCCGCTGAGTCGGCCTGACTTTAAGTTTCGTGGAGTCCAGGTGGAGTTTGCCCGCCGATGGTGTCAGCTGTGAAAGCTCGTCGTTTGCTAGCTCATGGAGCTTGGGGCTATGTAAGAACCCGACCCAAAATACGGTCCTAAACCTAGGTTCTCACTCAGCATGCAAGTTAAAATACTTCATCAAGCGGTTTAGTGCTCATATTTAAAACCTTTCAAAACATTTAGAAACGGGGAATGCTTAAAACATAATCAACGATTTTGTTTAAGAAAAACCAACGAAGTAAAACAAGCTGGCAGTTTATATATAAAACATTCAAAGCAGTTCAAACCACTTTTAATAATGTTCCCCTAGGACTCTGTCCATCTACATTTGAACAAATATGCAAACAATAAAGACAGAGTGCCGGCGCTCCCATGATCAATCGGCTCCTCCTCTAGCCGTCCCGGTCTTTGCCCCAAGTTACCAGTGGAAAACCATAGAAATAAGGGTGAGTATAAACATACTCAGTAAGAATCCCCAACCGGGGTACAATACGATACTTCAATCATCTAGCACCCTAGTATACATGCAAACAGTTACCAACACAGATCATAGCTCAACGAGCTTACAAGGCAGAATCTGGAATCCTCGGAAGTCTCCTACTTAGGCCTAATGATTGGCTCTCATAACCAATCCCGGGACATCTCCGAGGGTCTTTCTCCTCGGCCAATTGATCACTCAAAAACCGATCCCAAAGATGTCCGACACCTCGAGGGTCTTTCTCCTCGACCATATGATCACTCAAAAGCCAATCCCAATGGGTGTCCTCAAGGGCCTCTTACCCCGCTATAAATCTGGACTATCGGGAGAGTACCCGAAGTCCGGCTCTAAACAGAAGGAACCGGTGTACTCACGAACATTAGCCCGGGAGCTCTCCGAACCGGCGCGACTAACGCGTGTGTGCGCGCACACCGCATCTTGCCGCAACCGGCGTAAATGTGGGGGCCTAAGTACAAACTACGCGGGCGGTGCACGCATGCCTAAGACTCGGAAGCGGTGTCACCGAACACACGATGAGTGCGAGGCCCTCGGCACTCATCTGTGCGACTGTACCACCGACACGAAGCTAAGAACCGGCCAAGGCAAGCTTGCACCGCTGGCGTGGTTCCGCTCTAGCAGCTACAAACTAGGCTTATGCCGATGTGGTAGCTAAATCCACATCGGCCGCCGGGGAAGCAATGTACGTTATGCTTCGCTCTACTCCCGACCCGGTGGGGACAAGGTACGTTATGTCCGCTCTCGGCCTCTAGATGATGACAACCCTAACACACTAGCTAGAGTATAGAGTAAACGATTCTGGCTAAACATACATAATCATCATCAATCATACATAACCTAGCATGATACTACGAACTTAAAGCGGGGAATCTCAAGCATCTTTGGAAGAACAATCCTAGCATGGCACTAACATGTACAAACAAGCAAACATGCTAGCAGGAATGCAATCACAAGTCATCCTATCCACTAATCATGTCCATAAAAGTAAACATGCATATAAGGCACATTCAAGAAAGCATCGCGCAGGTCCACACAACCACGGTAAGGAATCCTTACCTGAAACGAAGCAGAAATAACCTTCACAATCAAATAATGACCCTCGAGCTTTAAAGCGAAACCGAGCAACCTAAGCATTTTAAAAGCATCCTAAATAAATATACAAAGTGACAAAGTGACTTAAAAATCTAAAAGGGATAGGTTGGGAATTACCAACCGAGAAGGCACGGGTCTCGCAGCAAGTTAAGCGATTTGGGCGCCGCTGAGTGCGGTGGGGCGTTGGCTCGGCATGGCGCGGGCGCGTGAGGGGACGGGCTGGCGCTGGCTGCGCGCTGCGGATCGCGCGCAGGCGCGCAGCGCTGCCGGGCGCGGCGAACGCGACGAGTGCACGCACGCAGAGACGACGGGCCGGGTGCGGGGCGCGCGCAGTGCGGCGGCGAGCGGCAGCGCGCGGCGCGGTCGCGGCAGGCGGCTGGTGCGGGACGACGCCTTGGCTCGCGCGACCCGGCGCGTCGTCGTCGTGCGGCGCGTCTGGGCAGCTGGTGCGGAGCGTCTCGGGCAGCTCGTGCGCTGGCTGGGACGGTGGGCTGCTGGTGTGCGCTGAATTTTGTCACTGGCCGCCTGTGCGCTGGGCTGAAAGTGGGTGAGTGGCGTGGGTGCGGCTAGGGCGGCTAGGGTTTCTTGGTGAGGTCGGCTAGGAGAGAGAGAGAGAGAGAGAGAGAGAGAGAGAGAGAGAGAGAGAGAGAGAGAGAGAGAGAGAGAGAGAGAGAGAGAGAGAGAGAGAGAGAGAGATTGCAAAACAAGGGGAGAAGGGATTTTCTTGATTTTCTTTCCTTTTTCCCTAATTAAATAGGTATAAAATCCCTTCCCAAAGCTTCCTCTTTCCAAACCCGGCCGAAGCAAACTTATTTTAAAAATAAAAATCTCTTTTCCTACGAACTTCCCAAGACCATTTAGGGCAAGGGCTCAAAACCCAATGGAAGCACCAAAATTACAATTAATTTTGCCATTTTCTAAAACACCTCCAAACTTCCAAACAACTTGCCCAACCTCTCGGGTCTTGCAACCAACAACCATTTAAGCTTCGACAAAGGCGGGAATGGCCCTGAAATCTTGAAAATCCTCAAAACCCTGACCGGGGGCAAAAAGACTAAAATACCCCTAAGGGTTAAAATAGCTCTAACGGCCCATCCGAACATCCGAATAATGACCCGAAATCACCTGGGTAACCGAAATAGAAAACTGGGCCGTTACAATACTCCCTCCTTTTAAGACTTTCGTCCTCGAAAGTCCTAAGACGGAAACAACTCTAGGAAAACTCCACTGATTCTTAACCAACCAAGCTCCCGGTTAAGACAACACAAATCCTTCTTCGAAACCGAACCCTCTTGGTTTCCCAAAGTCTCCAAGCTCAAAAGATACAGAGTGCGCCACAAACTATCTCAACCAAAACCGAACTAACACTGAGCGAAGCCAAGAAATCATGCGATAGCTAGTCGGTGAGTCACACCCTCTGACTCGCACCAACTCTCAAACGGTCTCACGACTCTAGGGCTCACTTATCCCTGCTAACCCAACTCGGAACGCCTCTCTACGGCGCTACTCTCAGCAAACTCGTGGACGGGTCACAAGCTCTAAAACTCAACGCCACGCTCCGGCGTAACTTCTCTGAATGCTCATAGCTGTTATCAAACAGCCTCGACCCTTCACCATGCTGACCAAACAACTGAACCTCCCAGGTTTAAGAAACTAAACGGCCTAGGTGAACATCGCCCGACAGGAAAACAAACAACATTCCTCTCACGGAAACCTCGAGCAGCAAGGAATATAACATTACGTGGCTACTAGCAACACGATAGCTGGAGGATCGAAACTCGAGGGCTTTACCACCCAATGCCACGGCACCTCTGTGCCAACTCACTCAACTGTGGCTCAGCTAAAATGCCAACTGCGAATGCACAACGACTAAAAGAAAAGCCCGGGAAAGGCTTGCTTAGCAGAAACTCAAACCAAGCTCATAACGAGCAAAGCTCGCCTCCAAGCCGCCACTCAACTCTTAAGCCCATCCGTTGCTCCAAGGACTTCCTTCTTATAGCTTAGACCTAACTCTTCTTCCAATCCAGAAACTCCACCCACGAAACATCGCGAGGAATAAGGATAGCGACGACCACAAGCTTGCGGATCCTGAACCACACGAGTCGGCAAGACTACCTCAAAAGTTAAAACTCGAGGCCTGGCATCCACGGTGCAACTCAACTACCAAAGAACTAAGGGGGGTCTACAAGCTCCAAAGATCCAACAACCTTCCGCCAACAACTCAAGCCTTTGAACTGGTGGCCTTCGCCTCGCGGAACAAACAACTTTCCACTTGCTAACAAACAGACGCGAGGACACTCTCGCTAGGGTGGACATTGCGCTACTCTGATCAACTACACAACTCAGGAACTAAGCTGACTCCTCCTCTACAGGAACGATTTCCTAGCAAGCGGACTTCCGAAGGACAGCGAATTTCACACACGCTCGCTGTCTTGCTCAAACTCAACGGTAGCAACCACCAACTCTCTCAGAAGAAACGTCCAAGGATTCCTCAATCGCTTGAACCACCAACTAAGCACTAGCGGTACTACTCAACCGCTGAGGGGGTGGCCAACTCCCAAAACTACCTGACTAGGAACAAGTCCTCAGGCGACGCCAGCTTGGTCGAACCAAGCTAGCCCTAGAAAACAGCAAAGGAACCAAACCTTGGCCAACGCCAAGCACCACCTTGCTAAGAATTCAAAAAAAAAACCAACGCGGTGGCTACTAAGAACAACTCTAGCTTGTCAACCGCCTACAAGCATCCAGCAACTCAACCGAGGAACACTGCCTGGGTCTGACTGAGCTCTGGTGAGGCTCTCCTCAAATTAGGGTTCCTCCGATCTCCCTCCGACACACACTGTCGTCAAACGGTCTAACTGACAACTGGCTACACGAGCACATCTCCCTACAGCATCTCAACTGTGCTGGCCAAAAGCTCTTCCTTGCCACATCTGTAGCAAGCACGGGCGATGCTCCACACAATCCGGAAAGCGCCTTACCACACTTGATGCAATGAGCCGACTGCCTGGCCCCACCTCGCGACGATCACGAGCTCTAACTCGCGATCGGCGCTGATCCGACCCCTAGATCGCAGCCGCTGGGCAAGTCTGCTATCCACCTGAGCGGGAACAACTGGAAGACCCAAACTTCCTCTTGCTCAAAGCATCAGCCACAATGTAGCTTCTATCCATGGTAAGGATCCGAACAACTCTCTTAGCCATGGCGGCCAGAAACTACGCGATTATGCTACCATCGCCCTTGTTCAGTTTCAACTGAACACCAACCGTCGACCAACAAGAAATGCCTCTACCGGGCCAAGGGCCAACTAGCATAACTTTCCTACGCAACAACCCCACTCACCGCACGACGGTAGCCTCTCAACCAAGTTAGGGCACTTGCCAAGAACTAAAGTCCTAACTCCTCGAGGCCGAGCCTTTGGTTTCACAACCCGAAACCCCTCGTGGTTCTTGAAAAATACACCACTTGAACGAGCTACACAAAAGTACATTGGCGTGTACAGCTCCAACTTGGTTCCTTAAGATCCAAACCAATAAGAATTCTCACACAAGGCAACATTTGCCTCCCAATAGAGCCACTTCTAGCAAAGGAGCAACAAGAGTTCAATCCACTCAGGGTCAACTCACCACGGAATGCCACATTGGTCGACTCACTCTTACTAGAGCTTAACTACACCAATCTGACATACCTCATACCAATGTGCCCACTAAATGCTCCACTCAACCATCCAACTCATGGTTCTAACACTGGATCAACCACGCATCATCGATGCCAACCCTACTCATATTAGGGTAACTCCAAGGGTAGTCGAAACACACTACCAAAAAGCTGGCTCACAAGCTCACACACAAGCGCGAGAACTCAGACGCGCTAGCCCTCACCAACCTACAGCATCCTTTGTACCCAACTCTCGGTGACCATGGAAAGCTCCTACTTATCCCTCGAACGACCTCAAACTTGTAGTTCTCTAGCTACCACCGAGCTAGATCTCTTATGCAACCCAAATAGGTGAAATCTCATGAATGGGTACAGGACTAGTGGGGATGCTAAACTCCGGGCGGGTCCTGGAACCACCGCATGCAGAAAGTGCCAACCGGCTGAATCTAGGCCTCCTCTCAAAGCTTGGTGCCACAGCACTACTTCCTTTACAACACAAACATCCCTTTACGGGCTTTAAGCCACTCTGAGGGTAGGGAAGGTCACACTCCAGGTGGCAGGGCAATGGCACTCAACACAAGAGTCTCAAGAATCGAGTAGACTACTCTCTGACCTCACGTCTAACAGACAAGCCAGGGCCCACTCCTGCATCCCACTCGATGCTCAACGAATACTCAGGCCAACCCTCGGGTGGCAGCACCTAGCTCCACACCTGGAACATGCTAACAGAAGGTGCTTCTCACTAATAGCCAGCTGGAAACCACGGACGGATTAGGTCCTGACAAGCAAAATCCACACTACCCTCTGGCTACGAGGGTACTAAAAGAACTGGCTGCAAAACGATTGCAGACTTGCAGGAGGACAAGATGTCTCTACATCTTCCTCAAAAGCTACTAACTTGGCAGCTGGCCAATTCGACCGGGTGGCTGGTGGAGACTCTGCTGGTCCGCCTCTCACAGGGGACTTCCACCACCACACTCTGCTGCATCAAACAACACGAGCGGCGCGCCTTGACCTCTAAACATCCGGTCATCGGCCTTTGAACACCAGTCATCACAACACTTGGATGATAAACTCGATCTGGCCAACCACCTTTTGCTAGCGAGTGAGGTCTCAAAACATCCAGCTCTCTGAGCTTCCACTTGCCAAACTCGGCGGCTCGATCAACGCCAACTATCTTATCGGCATAAACCGCTGATCAAGCCCTCCCGGAACCTCCGGAGGCTACTGAAACTACAAGGAGGGTGTCTCCTAAATAAACTCTACCAGGTGGGCTATCTATGCCCAACACTCCTCACTACGCGCTACAAAGCCGCGCACTGGTCTCCGCTCTCTGTTAGCTAAAAGACACCGCCATCAACTCCCTCATGGTGGAGCACACTCGCTCAAGGAGTCTCACTCGAGGCGTGCTAGCCTCTACCCCCTCCTCTAGGCAACTCAACCGCCGGGGCCAACTCGCCAACGGGCTAAACAACCTCGGACGCGGCCTCAACATCCATACAAACGGTCCAACTCCTCGGTCGGACATGCCAAGCGCCCCTGCTCCTCGTGAGTGCGATCCACGCACTAGCGATCCGCAAGAGCACCTCCACCCTCTCACTAGGGGAGAACCACAATCGGGCCACAAATGGCCTCACGGAGTCTAAGCTCTACCTCCCTCCGGGTGTGTGATCGACACCTTTGGCGATCTGCACAAAGCATAAAACCTAGCCCACGTTGGGCTCTCAACGCCAAACAAGGGTAACACATGTATACTAGATGCGATATTGTAAAATAAAACCCTTAGCTTAATGAACTCGAGACAAACCGACGGCCATGAGTCACCGATGATCATGGGGCAACAAACTGCAAAGCGAGTTAGTCTCTGAGAATCTATGACTCGTGCTCGATACCAACCTGTAAGAACCCGACCCAAAATACGGTCCTAAACCTAGGTTCTCACTCAAAGCATGCAAGTTAAAATACTTCATCAAGCGGTTTAGTGCTCATATTTAAAACCTTTCAAAACATTTAGAAACGGGAATGCTTAAAACATAATCAACAGTTTTGTTTAAGAAAAACCAACGAAGTAAAACAAGCTCTGCCATTTATATATAAAACATTCAAAACAGTTCAAACCACTTTTAATAATGTTCCCCTAGGACTCTGTCCATCTACATGTTGAACAAATATGCAAACAATAAAGACAGAGTGCCTGGCGGCTCCATGATCAATCGGCTCCCTCCGCTAGCCGTCCCGGTCTTTGTCCCAAGTTACCGGTGGAAAACCATAGAAATAAGGGTGAGTATAAACATACTCGGTAAGAATCCCCAACGGGGGTACAATACGATACTTCAATCATCTAGCACCCTAGTATACATGCAAACAAAGATTACCAACATGGATCATAGCTCAACGAGCTTACAAGGCGAGAATCTGGAATCCTCGAAGTCTCCTACTTCCGGCCTAATGATTGGCTCTCATAACCAATCCCAGGACATCTCCGAGGGTCTTTCTCCTCGGCCAATTGATCGACTCAAAACCGATCCCAAAGATGTCCGACACCCTCGAGGGTCTTTCTCCTCGACCATATGATCGACTCAAAAGCCAATCCCAATGGGTGTCCTCAAGGGCCTCTTACCCCGCTTAAAAACTGGACTATCGGAGAGTACCCAAGTCCGGCTCTAAACAGGAAGGCTGGTGTACTCACGAACATTAGCCCGGGAGCTCTCCGAACCGGCGACTAACGCGTGTCTTGCGCGCACACCGCATCTTCCGCAACCGGCGTAAATGTGGGGGCCTAAGTACAAACTACGCGGGCGTGCACGCATGCCTAAGACTCGGAAAGCGGTGTCACCGAAACACAGAGTGCGAGGCCCTCGGCACTCATCGTGCGCACTGTACCACCGACACGAAGCTAAGGCGCCAAGGCGGGCTTGCACCGTTGGCGGGGGTTCCGCTCTAGCAGCTACAAACTAGGCTTATGCCGATGTGGTAGCTAAATCCACATCGGCCGCCGGGGAAGCAATGTACGTTATGCTTCGCTCTACTCCCGACCGGTGGGGACAAGGTACGTTATGTCCGCTCTCGGCCTCTAGATGATGACAAACCCTAACACACTAGCTAGAGTATAGAGTAAACGATTCTGGCTAAACATACATAATCATCATCAATCATACATAACCTAGCATGATACTACGAACTTAAAGCGGGAATCTCAAGCATTTGGAAGAACAATCCTAGCATGGCACTAACATGTACAAACAAGCAAACATGCTAGCGGGAATGCAATCACAAGTTGTCCTATCCACTAATCATGTCCATAAAAGTAAACATGCATATAAGGCACATTCAAGAAAGCATCGCAGGTCCACACAACCACGGTAAGGAATCCTTACACGGAAACGCAGCGAAATAACCTTCACAATCAAATAATGACCCTCGAGCTTTAAAGCGAAACCGAGCAACCTAAGCATTTTAAAAGCATCCTAAATAAATATCAGTGCCTTGTGACTTAAAAATCTAAAAGGGATAGGTTCGGGAATTACCAACCGAGAAGGCACGGGTCGGCAGCAAGGGGCGATTTTGGGAGGCTCTTGCTGGAGTGCGGGCGCTGGCGCGCTGGCGCGGGCGAGCAGGACGGGGCGCTGGCGCTGGCGCTGATGATCGCGCAACAGGCGCAGCGCGCTGGCGGGGCGGACGCGGACGAGTGGCACGGCACGCAGACGCGACGGTCTTTGGCGAGCGCGCGCGCGCGGCGCGGCAGCGTCGCGCGCGTGCGGCAGGTGGCGGCTCAGGCGGGACGACGCGGCGCGTCTGGGCGACCCGATGCAGGTCGGTGCGGCGCGTCTGGGCAGCCTGGTGCGGAGCGTCTGGGCAGCCTGGTGCGCTGGCTGGGCAATTTGAAATTTGCTGGTGCGCTGGGGTGCTGGTAAATTTGCTCGTGCGCTGGGCCGTGGTGGGAGTGGCGTGGGTGCGGCTAGGCGGCTAGGGTTTCTTGGTGAGGTCGGCTGGAGAGAGAGAGAGAGAGGAGAGAGAGAGAGAGAGAGAGAGAGAGAGAGAGAGAGAGAGAGAGAGAGAGAGAGAGAGATTGCAAAACAAGGGGAGAAGGGATTTTCTTGATTTTCTTTCCTTTTTCCCTAATTAAATAGGTCTAAAATCCCTTCCCAAAGCTTCCTCTTTCCAAACCATTACTAAGCAAACTTATTTTAAAAATAAAAATCTCTTTTCCTACGAACTTCCCAAGACCATTTAGGCAAGGGCTCAAAACCCAATGGAAGCACCAAAATTACAATTAATTTTGCCATTTTCTAAAACACCTCCAAACTTCCAAACAACTTGCCCAACCTCTCGGGTCTTGCAACCAACAACCATTTAAGCTTCGACAAAGGCGGGAATGGCCCTGAAATCTTGAAAATCCTCAAAACCACGACCAGGGGCAAAAGACTAAAATACCCTAAGGGTTAAAATAGCTCTAACGGCCCATCCGAACATCCGAATAATGACCGAAATCACTGGTAACGGGAAATAGAAAATCGGGCCGTTATGAGGCTACCGCCAAGTTGTTCAGTGGAGAGCCGTCCCCGCCGATCGTTAATCAGTGCCGGTCGTGCGGGGAGTTCGCGGATGTGTTTCTCGAGGAGTTCTGGGGTTGCCCCGAAGAGAGAGGTTGACTTCACTATTGAGCTCGAGCCAGGGGACCCTCCCTATCTCGAAGGCTCCGTGATCGCATGGCGCCAGTGGAGTTAAAGGAATCAAGATTCGATTGCACGGGAGATGTTAGATCGAGGGTTCATCCGTCCGAGTGTGTCCGTGGGGAGCACCGATTCTGTTTGTGAAAAAGAAGGATGGTTCTATGCGCTTATGTATTGATTATCGCGAGCTTAATAAGGTGACGAGTGAAGAATAAGTATCCGTTGCCCGTATTGACGATTTGTTCGATCGGCCTTCAGGAGCTTCCGTGTTCTCCAAGATAGATCGAGATCAGGTTACCATCGATTGCGGATCGGGGATGCCGACATTCCTAAGACGACTTTCGAGTCTAGATATGGTCACTATGAGTTTGTGGTCATGTCGTTTGGATTGACCAATGCCCCCATTTGCGTTCATGGACATGATGGGTAGGGTGTTCAAATCATTTTTGGGACGGCCGTCATCGTGTTCATTGACGATATTTTGATTTATTCGAGGTCTAAAGAAGACCATGCGAGCATTTGAGGCGTAGTATTGGCGGCTTTGAGGAAAACCGACTTTATGCGAAGTTTTCCAAATGTGATTCTGGTTGGAGCGGTGGCCTTCCTAGGCCACGTGGTTTCGAGAGATGGTATATCCGTGGACCCCGCGAAGATTGAGGCCGTGAGTTCATGGGCCAAGCCGACTTCGATTGCCGAGATTCGCAGACTTTCTGGTTTGGCGAGTTACTACCGTCGGTTCGTTAAGGACTTTTCCGCCATAGCCTCGCCCCTCACTTTCGTCGGACGAGGAAGGGTGTCGAGTTTGTTTGGGACAAGCAGTGTGATGAGAGCTTTGCGTGCTCAAGCGCGATTTGACTTGGCACCGTGTTGGCGATCCGGAGGGGACAGTGGTTTCATAGTTTCTGGTGATGCTTCCAAGTTTGGATTAGGTTGTGTGTTGATGCAAAGACGGGAAGGTCATCGCCTATGCTTCTGTCACGGTGAAACCGTATGAGCAGAACTACCCGACTCACGATATGGAGTTGGCGGCGGTGGTGTTTGCAATGAAGATTTGGAGGCATTACTCCGTATGGTGAGCGGATTCGAGATGTTTACCGATCACGAGCCTCAAGTATCTGTTTACTCAAAAGGAGTTGAATATGAGGCAGAGGAGATGGTTGGAGTTGGTAAAGGATTATGATCTGCGAGATTTTGTACCATCCGGGTAAAGCCAATGTAGTGGTGATGCTTTGAGTAGAAAGACGTCGCACTCTGCGGCGTTGTTGAGTTCAGCCAGCTTTGCGGAGAGAGTTCGAGCGGGCCGAGGTTGCGATATTGTTGGGTGAGGTTACCGCTGAAGTAGCTCGATTGACTGCTCACCGTCGATTAGGCAAATGGATTATAGACAACCAGTTGGGTGACCCCGCACTTAAGAGATTGGTTGTGAGTTAGTCTTGACGGAGACTTTGACTTTTTATATTCACGGACGGTGGGTTGACTTATAGAGGCGGTTGTGTGTTCCGGACATTGCGGAGATTGAGAGCGAGTTGCTCTCGAGGCCCTGATTCCCCATTTGCTTGGCACCCAGGGGTACCAAGATGTATCGAGACCTTAAGCGGACCTTACGGTGGATGGGAATGAAGAGAGATGTGGCGAGTTTGTCGTAGGTGTCTCACTTGTCGCAAGTGAAGGCACCCAGTGAGAGGCCAGTGGTTTGTTGAAGCCACCGAGTGTGCCCCAGTGGAAATGGGAAGAGATCTCCATGGACTTTATCTCGGTTTGCCAAGGACTCGAGGAAGTTCTCTAAGATTTGGGTGATAGTCGACCGTTTGACCAAGAGCGCACACTTCATTCCCGGTAGAGACACTTATACCGTGGAGCGATGGGCGCAGATTGTTTTTGGAATAGATCATCCGATATCATGGTGTGCCGGTGAGGATTGTGTCCGATCGTGACTCGCGGTTCACTTCTCGTTTCGAGAGCGCCCAGAATGGTTTGGGCACTGAGTGCGATTCAAAGATGACCTTTCACCCTCGGACGGATGGTGGGACCGAGAGAGTGAATCGATTCTTGAGGATATGTTGAGGGCTTGTGTGTTGGATTTCGAGCGATTGGGACCATGATCAGATTACTTGATGGAGTTTGCCTATAACAACGATTACGATCGGCGATTCAGATGGCTCCATTCGAGGCATTGTATGGTAAGCGCGTTGTCGGTCCCCGTGTTTTGGGAAGAGGTTGGTGATAGACAGGTTTTGGGTCCCGAGATTCTGCAGATTGACCAATGGTGCAAGGTGTAAGATTAGAGCCCGTATGTTGACAAACTCGAGAGCAGCGAGAAGAGTTACGCCGATGTTCGGCGTCGGGATTTGGAGTTTGAGGTTGGTCGGCATGTGTTCCTTAAGGTTGCTCCGATGCGAGGTGTTTTGAGGTTTGTAAGCGTGGGAAGTTGAGTCCCCGTTTTATTGGTCCATTTGAGATCCTAGAGAGGATTGGCAGAGTTGCTTACCGGTTAGCCCTACCTCCGTCACTATCGGCGGTGCATAGTGTTTTTCATGTATCGATGTTGAGGCGGTATGTGCCGGACCCGTCGCACATTGTGGACTTTGAGCCTTTGCGGTGAATGAGGATTTGAACTTCGAGGAGAAGCGGTGAGGATCCTTGCCTTTGAGACCAAGACGTTGCGTAATCGCGAGATTCATTTGGTAAAGGTTGGTGGAAGAATCGGGGTTACGAGGAAGCCACTTGGGAGCGGAAGAAGACGAGATGAGATTGCATTATCTGAGCTGTTTGAGTCTTAAGGACTTTCGAGGACGAAAGTCATAAAAAGGAGGGAATATTGTAACGACCAGAGTTTTTCATCCCGGTCTTCCGGTATGCCCTAGGGGTAATTTGGTAATTTGGTCAGCCGTCGAGGGCGCGTTTGTCTTTTTCGATTACTAAAATTATTGGATGGATTTATGTAGGTTTTGGAGGATTTGTGGTTTGGTTTGAGCAAGGTTTGATGCAAAAGTAAAAATAAAGGAAATTGTGCTGCACAATTGGGGTTTGAACCGGGTCTCTGGGAAAGCTTGTGGGGATATGTGCCAATTGAGCCATTAGTTGCTCTTGTTGCTCTTTTCTGCATCACATCTTAGTTAATCTTGGATCTTTGGTGTTTGGTGCATTTGGTTAAATGAAATAGAAATTAGGTTTGTCCATCTTCTTCTAAAAAGTGTGTGGCGCCCAAGCTTTGCTCTCCATTGCCTTGCCGAGTTCTTCATCCTTGCAGCTCCTTTGGATCGATCATCATCATTCCGGGAAGGTATCGATCTTCTCTTCTTCTTCTCATCCGTTTGGTGTCTTTGTTTGGCCAAGTGTGTTTGTGTTGATTGCGGCCACCGAGAGAAGCCCGGCCAGAAGCAATAAATCGTCGCGCGTCCGCCAGCCGGCTCGCCGACGCGAGATCCGCCTAGCGACCTTGCCGTCGTCGTCCAAAGAACCGGCTAGCCTTGTCGTCGGCGGCGATCTCACGCCAGATCTGCCGGCAGCCCCGCCGCGACGCCGATCGCGCCCAGAAGCAGCCAGATCGCGTTCGTCCTCGCCCGTCGCTCGCCGACGCCAGAGGCCCTCGCCGGCGCCCGCGCGCCACCAGATCCGCGCCGCATCGCGACGCCGACGCCGACGCCGCGCCGCGCGCGCGTTCCTGCCGTGCGTCCGTGCCTTGCCTTGCTTGCCGTGCGCACAGCCGCGCCCCAGCGCCCATCCGCGCGCACGGCGCCAGCCAGCCTGCCGTGTACACTGCCCGGCAACTCCAAGTTCGTGTCGCGCGCGCGCGTGAGTGCCCCCGAGCCGAGCTTGCTGTTCTATTGTTTTTAGATGTTTTAGATGCTGATTATTATTGGTTTGCTAGGTTCCCGCCGCTAGCTCGGGATTGTTCGCAGACTTAGGATTTGTGTGTAGAAGCCTCCACCAAGGTAAGGATTTCTTCTTTGGAGTTGTGTGGGCCTGCGGTATATTTGTGATTGTTGTTTTGTATGCTGTGTATGATTATTAGCATGTTTAGCCCTAGGTGCTCATTCAATTCTGATGGCATGAACTCTTGTATTGTTTCTCATGTTAGCCCATGCTAGGTTGTTCCATACGCATGTTCGATATCTGTTCTTGCTTTGTAGTATCATGCTAGGTTCCTTGTATCTGTTGAGCACGTATTGGACCGCATTGAATGAATTGTTATTATTGCTATGGTTTAGAGTTCGGGTAGGTAGCATCATCCGGCCGGATGCATAACGTAACTTGCATCCCCGGCGAGGACGCACGAGATGGTACTCGTCCTCGATCCCGTTAGGGTTTAGCTAACCCTAACGGTGGCCCCGCAATCTTGGGTGAGGGTGGCGATCGTTAAATGCCCCAACGGTCGGGATGATGACTTGGCATTGCCTCGCCCCGGCGATCGGCACGTCCTCGGCGTGTTCGGCCGTAGCCCTTGATTGCCACTGTTAGGGCAAGGACCGCTTCTTGGTGTAAGCCTACCACGGCCGGTTCCTTAGCCTCAGTGCGTGTGGTACAGTGACATAGTTCACGTGTCGAGTCTCACACCCCTATATGTCGGTGACACCGATCCGAGATTTAGTTAGGCATGGTGGATCGAACACGGGCGGCTTGCCACTAGACCCGGCACCCCGAGTTTGCAGAGCATGCGGTGCGCGCGCTTACGCTCATTACTGGCGCCGACCGAGAGCTCCTCGGGATCTTGAGCGGTGCACCTTTCGTATCGTCGATAGACAGCCGAGGCGGGACTTGTTCCGTATAGGGCGTATAGTGTGTTGTGGTATTTCCGGACTAAGACCCTGAGTTGGCATCCGAGGTCCAAGTGTGGCCTTAGCTATGTGCTCCGCTCTGTGTTTATATTCATAGCTTGCATACATTCTTCTAGATGATCATGTATATCGTATTGTACCCCCGGTTGGGGATTCTTACTTGAGTAATTCGTTACTCACCCTTATTACGTGGTTTTCCACGGGTAACCAAGCGCGAGACAGGATGGCTGAAGGAGGAGCTGTGATCATGGAATCCTGCTGTCATCTCTGACCATTTTATTATATCATGACTCTTGACTTTTGTTATTCCCCTGAATGCATGTAGACGGGCACAGAGCCCTAGGATGTTTTCTCACGTTTTATGGATTCCAGCATATTTGTACTTGTGGAATGTTTAAATGGTTTAAATAAATCTCTGATCAGAGTATGCTTTTAGAAATGTATGTTTTGATTGATGAATGTTTCTGTTTTTACTTGGGATCCGAAACTTATTTTTCATAATGTCTTTTATTTTGAATACATGCATTGGGGTAAAGGCCCATTTAGAGCCCCTTTTGAGCTGGGTCTTTACATGAACCCTCGGTCTAACATCTCCTGCAACTGAACCTTCAGTTCCTTTAACTCGGCTGGCGCCATACAATACGGAGCCTTCGAGATAGGGAGGGTCCCTGGCTCGAGCTCAATTGTGAAGTCAACCTCTCTCTTCGGGGGCAACCCCGATAACTCCTCAGGAAACACATCCGCAAACTCCTGCACGACCAGCACCTGATCAACAGCCAGCGAGGGGCAACTCTTCCCAGACAACTTGGCTAGGTAGCCCCAAGCTCCATGAGCTAGCAAACGACGAGCTTTCACAGCTGACACCATCGGCGGGCAAACTCCACCCTGGACTCCACGAAACTTAAAGCTGGGCCGACCAGGCAGCTTGAACACTACTTCTTTTCGGTGGCAGTCAATCAACGCGTGGTTAGCAGCTAACCACTCCTTACCAAGAATCACATCGAAACCACTCATAGGCAGAACTATGAGCGTAGCCACAAGCAACTCTCTAGATATCTCGATCCGGCCATCCTTAATCTTATCTCTAGCTAACATATCAACTCCCGAAGGAGTTGCAACAGACAACTCAAAACCTAAAGGCTCTAATCTCAATTTAGCATGCTCAGCAAACAACACAGATACAAATGAATGCGTAGAACCAGAATCAAACAAGACAAATGCGCAGTGATCTAAAACAAGAAGCGTACCTGCCACCGCGGCATCCGTACGCTTAGCCTCCTGACAGGTCGTAGCAAACACCCGACCCTCCTGCTGCGCTGGCTGAGCTGCCATAGCTGGCTGAGTACAAGAACGGATCATATGCCCCTTCTTACCACAGCGAAAGCACACCTTGGGCCCTGTCTGACAAGCTCTAGTGTGGGTCTGTAACGGCCCAGTTTTCTATTTCGGTTTCCCAGGTGTTTTCGGGACATTATGCGGGTGTTCGGATGGGCCGTTAGAACTATTTTAACCCTTAGGGGTATTTTGGTCTTTTTGCCCCCAGTCAGGGTTTTGTGGATTTTTTGGATTCCAGGGTCACTCCTACCCTTGTCGAGGCTTGATTGTTGTTGGTTGCAGGACCCAAGAAGTTCGGGCTAGTTGGTTGGAAGTTTGGAGGTGATTTGGTAATTAACAAAATTATTGTTAATTTAAGTGCTTCCATTGGGATTTGAACCCTTGCCCTTGATGGTAATTTGGGAGCATGGTTTAAATGAGTTTTAATAAGGAGAAAAGGTTGCTTCCGCCGGGACTCGAAGGAGGAAGCCCGGGGAAGAGATTTAGGTCACCAAGACCTATTTAAATTAGGAAAAGGAAAGAAAATCAAGAAAATCCCATTCCCCTTGTTTTACTTCTCTCTCTCTCTCTTTCTCTCTCTCTTCTTGCCGACCTCACCAAGAAACCCAACCGAGCCGCACCGAGCCACCCCGAGCCACCAGCCCCAGCAGCAGCCCCTGCCTGCCATCATCCCTGTCGCCCAGCCATCAGCCCAGTCGCCCAAACAATCAGCCCTGTCGCCCAGCCGAGCAGCCCAGACGCCTGTCGCAGCCGGCAGCCCGTCGCCCAGACGCCAGACGGCCAGCAGCGCGTCGCACAACCCGTCGCCCCTCTCCCTCAGCGCCGCGCGCGGCGTCTCGTCGTCGCCATGCGCGCCACCGCGCCCGCGCCCAGCGCGCGTCGCGCGCCCCTCCCAAGCGCCTGCGTGCCAGCCAGCGCCGCCAGCGCCCAGTGCGCTGCGCCCGGTGCAGACGCCCCGCTGCTCATCTGCCGCTGAGAGCCTGTTTTGCCGAGATAGATGGTACCGAGACCTAGTGCCTTCCCGGTTGGTAATTCCCGAACCTCCACTCTTTTGGACCTTAAGATGTTAGTTGTTGGTTGCTTAATTAGGATGATTTTTATTGTTTGCTTAGGTTGCTCGGGTACATTTAGAAGCTCGAGGGTTGCTTGTTGGTTGAGGTAGTTAGTTCTGCTTGTTCCCATGTAAGGATTTCTTACCGTGGTTGTGTGGACCCTGCGATATTATCATGATGTTCCTTGTATGCTTGGTTATTGTTATGAGTATGTTAGCTATTGAACTGCCTGTGTTTGAAATCTTGCTAGCATGTTGCTTGGTGTTCATGTTAGTGCCATGCTAGGTTTGTTCTTCCAGCATGCCATGTCTTGTGATTGTATGAAATTTCTAGCGGGTAGGTTACATGTTTTCTCTTGCTTCCAGATCGTGTTGTTCTTGTGTCCCTGTTATATTCTATTAGGTACATGCTAGGGGTATCCTTATCCTTGCATAACCCTGTCCTATTTTCTCCTGATTAGTTCCATGCTAGGGATAGACAGGTGATGTATAGTGTAGAAGATTGTAGGGGTAACTAGTTTAGGTCCCGCTCAGGTAAGACCACGATGGACATCCGTATGTGAGTTGGAGGTGTAAGACCCGGATGGGCATCCTAGGTGTGTAAGTCCCTGATGGGCATTACTGAGTTGGAGGTGTAAGACCCCGATGGGCATCCTAGGTGTGTATGTCCCCGATGGGCATCACTGAGTTGGAGGTGTAAGACCCCGATGGGCATTCTAGGTGTGTAAGTCCCCGATGGGCATCACTGAGTTGGAGGTGTAAGACCCCGATGGGCATCCTAGGTGTGTAAGTCACCGATGGGCAACACTGAGTTGGAGGTGTAAGACCCCGATGGGCATCCTAGGTGTGTAAGTCCCCGATGGGCATCCTAGGTGTGTAAGTCCCTGATTGGCATCACTGAGTTGGAGGTGTAAGTCCCCGATGGGCATCCTAGGTGTGTAAGTCCCCGATGGGCATCACTGAGTCCTAGGTTGTCTAAGACCCCGAAGGGCATCCAGGTGTAGAACCTAGGATAGGCTGTAGATGTAAGCCTTGAATAGGCAATTTCTAGTCTGGTAGTTAGTCTGAGCCAACCTGAGGTTTCTTAGCTCGTTTTTGTTTGCATGTATGCTAGAGTGCTAGATGACTGATGTATCGTATTGTACCCCGGTTGGGGATTCTTACTGAGTATGTTTATACTCACCCTTATTTCTGTGGTTTTTCCACAGGTAACTTGAGACAGCACCAGAATGGCTAGCGGAGGGAGCTGTTTGATCATGAGGGCTGCCGGCACTCTGTCGTTTATTGTTTGCATTTATTTATTCAGCATGTAGGTGGACAGGAGTCCTAGGGGTATGATGTTAAAGTTGTTTAAACTGTTTTGAATGTTCTTTTATAAATACTGGCCAGGCTTATTTTACCTTGTTGGATTTGCTTTATGAAAATTGTTGGTTATGTTTTAAGTGTTCCCTGTTTCCAAATGTTTTGAAAAAGTTTTAAACATGAGCACTAAACCGCTTGTTGAAATATTAAACTTGCATGCTGAGTGAGGACCTAGGTTTAGGACCGTATTTCTGGTCGGGTCCTTACAGTTGGTATCAGAGCACAGAATCATAGATTCTGTAGACTAACCTGCTTTGTAGGTTGTTGTTCCCATGATCATCAGCACTCCGTGGCCGTCAGGTTTGTCTGAGTTCTTTAAGCTAAGGGTTTTATTTTACAATACTGCACCTAGTATACATGTGTTACCCTTGTTGGGTAGTGATAGTCCCGGTGAGGACTAGCTTTTTGTTTAGTGTAGATCGCTTATGCTGAATACACATTGAGGAGCAGGGACGTTTGGTATTTCCAACCGAGAAGTTGGACTGCGCATGTTGATGATGAGACCACGTCCAGGGTTGTCTAGACCCGTAGGCCACCTTTGGCCCTGGCAGTTGAGTTGCCAAGAGAAGAGGTTAGAGGCTAGCATGCCTTAGAGTGAGACTCCTTGAGTAGGGTGTGCTCCAACCATGAGAGAATTGATGGCAAGTCTTTTAGCTATCAGAGAGCGAAGACCCAGGCGCAGTTTGTAGCGCGTAGTGAGAAGTCCCGGGCACAGATAGCCCAGCTGACAGAGTTTATTTAGGAGACACCCCCCTAGTAGCTCCGGTAGCCTCGGAGGTTTCTGGAAGGGCTTGATCAGCAGGTTTATGCTGATGAGTTAGTTGGCGTTAATCGAGCCGCCGAGTTTGGCAAGTGGAAGCATGTAGAGCTGGATGTTTTTTAGAACCCACTGCTAGCAGCGAGGTGGTTGCCCAGGATCGAGTTTATCATCCGAGTGTTGGAACGACCTGGTGTTTAGAGGCCGATGACCTGATGTTCAGAGGCCAAGGCGTGCTGTTCTGGTGCTGTTTGATGCAGCAGTTTGGTGGTGGAAGTCGCTTGAGAAAGGTGGACTAGCAGAGTCTCCACCAGTCACCCGATCGATTGGCAAGTGCCGTGTTAGTAGCTTTTGAGGAAGATGTAGAGACATCTTGACCCCTTGCAAGCCTGCTGTCGTTTTGCAGCCAACTCTTTTGGTACCCTCGTAGGCAGGGTGTAGTGTGGAGTTTGCTTGTCAGGACTTAATCAGTCCGTGGATTTCAGTTGGCTAGTAGAGTGGAGCGCTCTTTTTGTTAGCATGTTACAAATGTGGAACTAGTTGTTGCCACCTGAGGGTTGCCCTGAGAATTTATTGAGCATCGAGTGGGATGCAGGGGTAGGCCGTGGCATGACTGTTGGACGAGATGCCAGAGATTAGACTGCTCGAGTGTTGGGCTTCTTGTTTTGAGTGCCGTTGTCCCCGTCACCTGGAGTGTGACCTTCCCTACCCTTAGTGGGGACGTAGAGCTCGTTTATAGTTGTTTGAGTTGAAAAGATTTAGTGCTTGTTGGCACCAAGCTCGGTAAGGAGGCCTAGGTTCAGGCCAGCTCGCACCAGATGTGAAGGTAGTTCTATGACCCACGCGGAGTTTAGCATCCCCACTAGCCTTGTACCCATTTTCTGAGGTTGCACCTGTTTCGGTTGCATAAGAGATCTAGCTCGGTGGTAGTCGGAGGACTACAAGTGTGAGGTCGTTCGAGGGAAAGCAAGAGCTTTCAAGGTCACCAAGAGTTGGGTACAAAGGATGTTGTAGGTTGTTAAGGGCTATCGCATTCGAGTTCTCGCGCTTGTGTTGTGGCCTTGTGAGCCAGTTTGTTGGTAGGGTGATTCGACTACCCTTGAGTTTCCTTGGTACGAGTAGAGTTGGCATCGATGATGCCTGGTTGGTCCAGCGTGAGAGCCATGTGTTGGATGGATTGTGCGGAGCAAATTTGGTGGACACATTGGTATGAGGTTGTTAGCTTGGTGTGGTTATGCTCTTGTAGAGTGAGTTGGCCAATGGGGCGTTTCGTGGTGAGTTGACCCCGAGTGGGTTTGAACTCTTGTTACTCCTTTGCTAGTTGTGGCTCTTTTTGGAGGCAAAGGTTACCTTGTGTTGGAGTTCGTGTTGGATCTTAAGGAATCAAGTTGGAGCTGTGCACGCCAGTGTACTCTTGTGTAGCTCGTTCCTTGGGGTATGTTTTGGGAACCACGAAAGGTTCGTGTTGAGAAACCAGTGCTCAGTCCTTGAGGTGTTAGGGCTTTAATTCTTGGCAAGTGCCCTAATTTTGATCGTAAGGATACCGTGCTTGTAGCCGGGTTGTTGCTTAGCCAAGTTATGCTAGTTGGCCTTTGACCTGGGTAGAGGAATTTCTTGTTGATCGATGGTTGGAGTTCAGTTGGAACTAATCAAGGGCGGTGGTAGCAAAGTCGCGTAGTTTTTGTCCGTCATTGCTAAGAGTGTTGACCGGATCCCTACCCTGGGTAGAAGCTATGATGTGGTCGATGCTTGAGTTGGAGGGACACGACACATCTCGTAGTATTTCTGGTCTTCTTGGTCTTTCGAGGAGTTGGAGCACGCCAAAGATAGTTGAGATCTTTGGAGAGAGAGTTGTGCCCGTGTAGCCAGTTGTCTGTTAGACCGTTTGACGGCTGTGTGTGTCGGAGGGTGATCGGAGGAACCCTAGGTTGTGGAGAGCCTCACCGAGCTCGGCCCGGACCCAGAGCGGTGTTCCTCGGTTGAGTTCTTTGAAAGCTTGTAGTCGGTTGACGAGCTAGTGTTGTTTTAGTACCCCGCGTTGGCTTGAAACCTATTATCTTGGTGCTTGTAGTTGGCCAAGGGTTGGTTCCCATGTTGTTGTAAGAGCTAGCTTGGTTGGAGTAAGTGGGCGTGGCCCTGAGGACTTGCTCTTGTTTGGAAGGTTTCAAAAGTTGGCACCTCCTTCGGTGTTAGGATAGATACTGCTAGTTCTAAGTTGGTGGTTCAATCGATTGTGGAGTTTCTGGTTGGAAGATGAGTTAGGCCTAAGCTAAAGGAGGAAGTCATTCATTTAGCCAGTTGGACTTGAGAGTTGCATATCCTTGGAGGCGAGCTTTGCCAATTGTAAGCTTGGGTTGAGTTTCTGCAGAGCAAGCCCTTCTCGGGCTCTATTCGTAGTTGGTGTGCGTTCGCAGTTGGCGTTATAGCTGAGCCACAGTTGAGTGGGTTGGCACAGAGGTGTCGTGGCAATGGTTGGTAAAACCTTTGAGTTGTTATCCTCGAGGTGTTGTGTTGCAAGTAGCCGCGTGTTGTTTTATTCCTTGCTGCTCGAGATTTCCGAGAGAGGTATGTTGTTTGTTTTCCTGTCTGGCAATATTCTCTTAGGCCAGTGGCTGATCGGATTGCATTGGAAAGTTGTTGTCGGCCAATGAGGGGCTCCAATATATTAGTTTGGCTGAGTGGAGCCTGTTCCTGGACCTTGTCGTTCATGGGTGGCCGTAGCTGAAGTTTCAGCTAGTGTGAGTGGCGTTAGCCGTCTGGTGAACCAGGTATGTGCCCCTGGCTTGAGTGCGTCGGTGCTCTTCAAGATGGTTGCTTAAGTGTTGTGGACGCGTTATAGTTGGACAAGTTTGCCTTTGGGATCGGCCGCCAGGTGGTGGTTCGATTGGATTTTGTTAAGGCTTATAGGCAACCATTGGAGTTCATTGGTCTCTTGTGAAGTAAGAGTAGGCTGACTGGTTTCTGGAACCCGAGAGGTTCAGTTGGTTGGCCAGCATGGTGTAGGGATGAGATTGTTCGTTAACAGCTGTGAGTATTAAGAGGAGTACGTCGGTGCGTGGCGTAGAGTTTTAGAGCCTGTGTCCCGTCCACAAGTTTGCTGAGAGTAGCGTCGTGGAGAGGAGTTCTGAGATGGGTCAGCAGGGATAAGTGAGCCCTAGGGTTGTGAGACCGTTTGAGAGTTGGTGCGAGTTTGAGGATGTGTGTAAGGACCCGACCCAAAAGAAACGGTCTCTAACCTAGATCCTTACTTAGCATGCATGTCTAGGAATGTAAAACGTCATTCAGAGTTTGAAATTTAAATCCTTGAGGTAAGTACATTCAAAACAAAGAAAAATATAATTCCATTTAAAATAAACAGTAGATGACTGATCGGTACTTTCTTAAAACAAATCAAGGAAAACGTGCACGAGAAACATAAAATAGGTTTTGAGTACTTTTCCTAGGGACTCAAGTCCCACTACATGCTAAATCATAAGAAAACAATAAAAGAATATGCATCCCAGTCGGCTATCCATGATCATCCAAAGAGCCTCCTCCTAGCCATCCCGCCGATGTCCCAAGTTACACGTGGAAAACCACAGAAAATAAGGGTGAGCAACGAGTTACTCAGTAAGAATCCCCAACCGGGGTACAATACGAAAACATATCATTTAGCACACGGACATGCAACCATGCAATGACTCAGAGCAAACAGATGGGTCAACAGAACGTCACTCTTGGGCTTGCCTATTCGAGGCTTACACAACCTAGAACTCGTGTGTTGCCCTTGGGGACTTATACACCTAGGATGCCCATCGTGGTCTTACACCTCCAACTCGGTGATGCCCATCGGGACTTATACACCTAGGATGCCCATCGGGGTCTTACACCTCCAACTCGGTGATGCCCATCGGGACTTATACACCTAGGATGCCCATCGGGTCTTACACCTCCAACTCAGTGATGCCCATCGGGGACTTATACACCTAGGATGCCCATCGGGGTCTTACACCTCCAACTCAGTGATGCCCATCGGGGACTTATACACCTAGGATGCCCATCGGGGTCTTACACCTCCAACTCAGTGATGCCCATCGGGGACTTATACACCTAGGATGCCCATCGGTTCTTACACCTCCGGATGTCCATCGGGGCCTTCCCCGAGCGGGACGCGCTAGTTACCTCTACAATCTCTTACACTATACATCATCCGCCAATTCCTAGCATGGCACTAACGAGGATAACAAGGTCACGGTTATGCCGAGACAATTTAACTCCTAGCATGATAACTTAACAGATATATCAGAATCTCAAGCACAAAATCACCGGAACAAGAAAGAGCAAGCAACCTATCCACTAGAAATTCCATACAAACACAACACATGGCATGCTATCAAAGTATTCGCAGGTCCACACAACCCGGTAAGAAATCCTTACGAAGTGGATAGAACCAACGATCAACGGATGACTCTCGAGCCGCTAAGCGAACCCGACAACCTAAGCAAGTAATAAAAATCAACCTAGTTAACCAACAAAGCAGACTAAAAAGCACAAAAAGTCCAAAGGGTCAGCCTCGGGAATTTACCAACCGAGAAGGCACCAGGCTCGGCAAGGCAGGCGTGCAGGCAGGGCGTGCGGAGAGACAGGTATTCTTGCGCTGGCGGTCGATCGGCCTGAGGCGCTGGCTGGCTGGCGGCTAGTGCAGGAGGGCGCTGGCGCGCGGTGCGCTGGTGCAAGGGCGAGGCGCGTGGCCCTCGGCAGCGATCTGGCGGCGGGGCGTGCGCCGGGCCGACGGTCGTCTGCGAGACGCGGTCGGCGTGCTAGCGCGCGGACGCAGACGGTGCTGGGTGCCGAGCGGGGCGTCGCGTGCGGATGAGAACCGGCGCGGGCGAGCGGGCTCGCTGGAGCAGGCGCGCGCGGCGCGCGAGGCACGGGACGGAGGCACACGATGGGTGTCTTTGAGACGCGATCTCGCGGTTGCGCGGTCGGTCGGAGCGACGCTGGGCGACGCGGCGCGCGGCAGCGGCGCTGGGGCGCACGGTGCGGCGATGGGCGGCGCTGGGGCGCACGGCGCGACGACGAGCGGCGCTGGGGCGCACGGTGCGGCGACGGGCTGGCTGATCGGTGCGGCGACGGGCTGGGCAGGTGCGACGGCGAGGGTGGGCGGCGGCGGCGAGGGTGTGGGGAGAGGGTTTTGCGAGAGGAGTGCTTTTTTTTTTTTTTTTTTTTTTTTCTTTCTTCCTCAAATTAAATAAGCTTGGAAATCCAAGATTCCCTTCCCAAGGCTTCCCTCCTTCAAACCCAAGTTGACGCATTTATTTTCCTTAATTAATTCCAAACTCCCATCTCTCTTTGAGGCCGAGGGTTCGAGTCCTCCAAAAACATCTTTTAAACCTTATTTTATACTTAACTAAAATCCGGGCTGTTACAATACTCCCTCCTTGGAGGACTTCCGTCCTCGGAAGTTGTAAGAACCCGACCCAAAATACGGTCCTAAACCTAGGTTCTCACTCAGCATGCAAGTTAAAATACTTCATCAAGCGGTTTAGTGCTCATATTTAAAACCTTTCAAAACATTTAGAAACGGGGAATGCTTAAAACATAATCGACAGTTATGTTTAAGAAAAACCAACGAAGTAAAACAAGCCTGGCCAGTTTATATATAAAACATTCAAAACAGTTCAAACCACTTTTAATAATGTTCCCCTAGGACTCCTGTCCATCTACATGCTGAACAAATATGCAAACAATAAAGACAGAGTGCCGGCGGCTCCCATGATCAATCAGCTCCCTCCGCTAGCCGTCCCGGTGCTGTCCCAAGTTACCTGGTGGAAAACCATAGAAATAAGGGTGAGTATAAACATACTCAGTAAGAATCCCCAACCGGGGTACAATACGATACTTCAATCATCTAGCACCCTAGTATACATGCAAACGATTACCAACATGGATCATAGCTCAACGAGCTTACAAGGCAGAATCTGGAATCCTCGGAAGTCTCCTACTTAGGCCTAATGATTGGCTCTCATAACCAATCCCAGGACATCTCAGGAGGTCTTTCTCCTCGGCCAATTGATCACTCAAAAACCGATCCCAAAGATGTCCGACACCCTCGAGGGTCTTTCTCCCTCGACCATATGATCGACTCAAAAGCCAATCCCAATGGGTGTCCTCAAGGGCCTCTTACCCTCGCTATAAAACTGGACTATCGGAGAGTACCCAAGTCCGGCTCTAAACAGAAGGAACCGGTGTACTCACGAACATTAGCCCGGGAGCTCTCCGAACCGGCGACTAACGCGGCGTGCGCGCGCACACCGCATCTGCCGCAACCGGCGTAAATGTGGGGCCTAAGTACAAACTACGCGGGCCGTGCACGCATGCCTAAGACTCGGAAACGGTGTCACCGAACACGATGAGTGCGAGGCCCTCGGCACTCATCTGCGTGCGCAACTGTACCACCGACTGAAGCTAAGAACCGCCAAGGCAGGCTTGCACCGCTGGCGGTGGTTCCGCTCTAGCAGAGCTACAAACTAGGCTTATGCCGATGTGGTAGCTAAATCCACATCAGCTGCAGGGGGAAGCAATGTACGTTATGCTTCGCTCTACTCCCGACCGGTGGGGACAAGGTACGTTATGTCCGCTCTCAGCCTCTAGATGATGACAGCCCTAACACACTAGCTAGAGTATAGAGTAAACGATTCCTGGCTAAACATACATAACCATCATCAATCATACATAACCTAGCATGATACTACGAACTTAAAGCAGGAATCTCAAGCATGCTGGAAGAACAATCCTAGCATGGCACTAACATGTACAAACAAGCAAACATGCTAGCAGGAATGCAATCACAAGCTGTCCTATCCACTAATCATGTCCATAAAAGTAAACATGCATATAAGGCACATTCAAGAAAGCATCGCGAGGTCCACACAACCACGGTAAGGAATCCTTACACTGAAAGCAGCGTAAATAACCTTCACAATCAAATAATGACCCTCGAGCTTTAAAGCGAAACCGAGCAACCTAAGCATTTTAAAAGCATCCTAAATAAATATATCAGTGACAGCAGACTTAAAAATCTGAAAGGGATAGGTTCGGGAATTACCAACCGAGAAGGCACGGGTCTCGCGCAAGAAGGGGGCGCTGGCGGCGCTTTGGTGCGGGCAAGGGTGCGCTGGCGCTGGCGCTGGCGCTTTCTGGTTTGCGGCCGCGCGAGGGGACGGGCGCTGGCGCGGCTGGCTGCTGGAGCGCGACAGGCGCTTGGCGCTTGTTGGCGGCGGACGCGACGAGTGGCACGCACGCAGACGCGGACAGTCTTTGGGGCGCGGCGCGCGCGTGCAGGTGGCGCAGGCGGCGCGGCGGACGACGCGCGCGCGTCTGGCGACCCGATGCTGGTCGGTGCGCGCGCGTCTGGGCAACTGGTGCGGAGCGTCTGCGGGCGACTGGTGCGCTGGCCGGACGGCTGGGCTGCGCCACTGGTGCGCTGGGGCTGCTGTAAAACTGGCCGCTGGTGCGCCTCGGGCCGAGCGGGCGAGCGTGGGTGCGGCTAGGGCGGCTAGGGTTTCTTGGTGAGGTCGGCTAGAGAGAGAGAGAGAGAGAGAGAGAGAGAGATTGCAAAACAAGGGGAGAAGGGATTTTCTTGATTTTCTTTCCTTTTTCCCTAATTAAATAGGTCTAAAATCCCTTCCCAAAGCTTCCTCTTTCCAAACCCGGCCGAAGCAAACTTATTTTAAAAATAAAAATCTCTTTTCCTACGAACTTCCCAAGACCATTTAGGCAAGGGCTCAAAACCCAATGGAAGCACCAAAATTACAATTAATTTTGCCATTTTCTAAAACACCTCCAAACTTCCAAACAACTTGCCCAAACCTCTCGGGTCTTGCAACCAACAACCATTAAGCTTCGACAAAGGCGGGAATGGCCCTGAAATCTTGAAAATCCTCAAAACCACGACCAGGGGCAAAAGACTAAAACCCCTAAGGGTTAAAATAGCTCTAACGGCCCATCCGAACATCCGAATAATGACCCGAAATCACCAGGTAACCGAAATAGAAAATCGGGCCGTTACAATACTCCCTCCTTTTAAGACTTTTCATCCTCGAAGTCCTAAGACGAAAACAACTCTAGGAAAACTCCACTGATTCTTAACCAACCAAGCTCCCGGTTAAGACAACACAAATCCTTCTTCGAAACCGAACCCTCTTGGTTTCCCAAAGTCTCCAAGCTCAAAAGATACCGAGTCTGCCACAAACTATCTCAACCAAAATCGAACTAACACTCGAGCCAAGAAATCATGCGATAGCTAGTCGGTGAGTCACACCCTCGACTCGCACCAACTCTCAAACGGTCTCACGACTCTAGGGCTCACTTATCCTCGCTAACCCAACTCGGAACGCCTCTCACGGCGCTACACTCAAAGCAAACTCGTGGACGGGTCACAAGCTCTAAAACTCAACGCCACGCTCGGCGTAACTTCTCTGAATGCTCATATTTGTTATCAAACAAACCTCAACCCTTCACCATGCTGACCAAACAACTGAACCTCCCTGGTTTAAGAAACTAAACGGCCTAGGTGAACATCGCCCGACAGGAAAACAAACAACATTCCTCTCACGGAAACCTCGAGCAGCAAGGAATATAACATTACGTGGCTACTAGCAACACGATAATGGAGGATCGAAACTCGAGGGCTTTACCACCCAATGCCACGGCACCTCGTGCCAACTCACTCAAGCGTGGCTCGGCTAAAATGCCAATCTGCGAATGCACAACGACTAAAAGAAAAGCCCGAGAAAGGCTTGCTTAGCAGAAACTCAAACCAAGCTCATAACGAGCAAAGCTCGCCTCCAAGCTGCCACTCAACTCTTAAGCCCATCTGGCTGCTCCAAGGACTTCCTTCTTATAGCTTAGACCTAACTCTTCTTCCAATCCGAAACTCCACCCACGAAACATCGCGAGGAATAAGGATAGCGGCGACCACAAGCTTGCGGATCACGAACCACACGAGTCGGCAAGACTACCTCAAAAGTTAAAACTCGAGGGCCGGCATCCACGGTGCAACTCAACTACCAAAGAACTAAGGGGGTCTACAAGCTCCAAAGATCCAACAACCTTCCGCCAACAACTCAAGTCTTTGAACTGGTGGCCTTCGCCCTCGCGGGAACAAACAACTTTCCACTTGCTAACAAACAGACGCAGGACACTCTCACTAGGGTGACCACGCGCTTACTCGATCAACTACACAACTCGGGAACTAAGGCGACTCCTCCTCTACAGAACGATTTCCTAGCAAGCGGACTTAAGGAAGGACAGTGAATTTCACACACGCCATTGTCTTGCTCAAACTCAACGGTAGCAACCACCAACTCTCTCGTAAGAAACGTCCAAGGATTCCTCAATCGCTTGAACCACCAACTAAGCACTAGCGGTACTACTCAACCGCCGAGGGGGTGGCCAACTCCCAAAACTACGACTAGGAACAAGTCCTCAGGCGACGCCAGCTTGGTCGAACCAAGCTAGCCCTAGAAAACAGCAAAGGAACCAAACCTTGGCCAACGCCAAGCACCACCTTGCTAAGAATTCAAAAAAAACCAACGCGGAGGCTACTAAGAACAACTCTAGCTTGTCAACCGCCTACAAGCATCCAGCAACTCAACCGAGGAACACTGCCTGGGTCTGACTGAGCTCTGGTGTGGCTCTCCTTAAATTAGGGTTCCTCCGATCTCCCTCCGACACACACCGCCGTCAAACGGTCCTAGCCCGACAGCGGCTACAAGAGCACATCTCCCTCAAAGATCTCAACTGTCTTTGGCCAAAGCTCTTCCTTGCCACATCCGCAGTGCAAGCACGGGCGATGCTCCACACAATCCGGAAAAGCGCCTTACCACACTTGATGCAATGAGCCGATTGCTCGCCCCGCCCCGCTGGCGATCTCGAGCTCTAACTGCGATGGCGCCGATCCCGACCCCTAGATCGCCCCGCCGGCAAGTGCGCTATCCACTGAAAGGGAACAACTGGAAGACCCAAACTTCCTCTTGCTCAAAGCATCAGCCACAATGTAGCTTCTATCCATGGTAAGGATCCGAACAACTCTCTTAGCCATGGCGGCCAGAAACTACGCGATTATGCTACCATCGCCCTTGTTCAGTTTCAACTGAACACCAACCGTCGACCAACAAGAAATGCCTCTACCCAGGCCAAGGGCCAACTAGCATAACTTTCCTACGCAACAACCCAGCTACCGGCACGGTAGCCTCTCAACCCAAGTTAGGGCACTTGCCAAGAACTAAAGTCCTAACTCCTCAAAACTGAGCACTGGTTTCACAACCCGAAACCCCTCGTGGTTCTTGAAAAATACACCACTTTAACGAGCTACACAAAAGTACATTGGCGTGTACAGCTCCAACTTGGTTCCTTAAGATCCAAACCAACAAGAATTCTCACACAAGGCAACATTTGCCTCCCAATAGAGCCACTTCTAGCAAAGGAGCAACAAGAGTTCAATCCACTCAGGGTCAACTCACCACGGAATGCCACATTGGTCGACTCACTCTTACTAGAGCTTAACTACACCAATCTGACATACCTATACCAATGTGCCCACTAAATGCTCCACTCAACCATCCAACTCATGGCTCTAACACTGGATCAACCACGCATCATCGATGCCAACCCTACTCATATTAGGGTAACTCCAAGGGTAGTCGAAACACACTACCAACAAGCTGGCTCACAAGCTCACACACAAGCGCGAGAACTCAGACGCGCTAGCCCTCACCAACCTACAGCATCCTTTGTACCCAACTCTCGGTGACCATGGAAAGCTCCTACTTATCCCTCGAACGACCTCAAACTTGTAGTTCTCTAGCTACCACCGAGCTAGATCTCTTATGCAACCCAAATAGGTGAAATCTCATGAATGGGTACAGGACTAGTGGGGATGCTAAACTCGGCGGGTCCTGGAACCACCCGGCACAGAAAGTGCCAACTGGCCTGAATCTAGGCCTCCTCTCAAAGCTTGGTGCCAACAGGCACTACTTCCTTTACAACACAAACATCCCTTTACGGGCTTTAAGCCACTCTGAGGGTAGGGAAGGTCACACTCCAGGTGGCAGGGCAATGGCACTCAACACAAGAGTCTCAAGAATCGAGTAGACTACTCTCTGACCTCACGTCTAATGCAGACAAGCCGTGGCCCACTCCCCGCATCCCACTCGATGCTCAACGAATACTCGAGCCAACCTCGGGTGGCAAAGCACCTAGCTCCACACGGAACATGCTAATGAAGGTGCTTCTCACTAATAGCCACCTGAAACCACGGACGGATTAGGTCCCGACAAGCAAACTCCACACTACCCTCGCTACGAGGGTACTAAAGAACTGGTGCAAAACGATTGCAGACTTGCGCAGGAGGACAAGATGTCTCTACATCTTCCTCAAAAGCTACTAACTTGGCGGTGGCCAATTCGACCGGGTGGTCGATGGAGACTCTGGCTGGTCCGCCTCTCACTGTGAGGACTTCACCACCACCACCGCCGCATCAAACAACACCGAGCGGGCGCGCCTTGACCTCTAAACATCCGGTCATCGGCCTTTGAACACAGTCATCACAACACTTGGATGATAAACTCGATCTGGCCAACCACCTTCTTCGCTAGCGTGAGGTCTCAAAACATCCACTCTACAAAGCTTCCACTTGCCAAACTCGGCGGCTCGATCAACGCCAACTATCTTATCGGCATAAACTCGCTGATCAAGCCCTCTCAGGGAACCTCCGGCTACTGGAACTACAAGGAGGGGTGTCTCCTAAATAAACTCTACCCGGTGGGCTATCTATGCCCAAGACTCCTCACTACGCGCTACAAGCTCGCGCACGGGTCTCCGCTCTCTGTTAGCTAAAAGAGACCGCCATCAACTCCTCATGGTGGAGCACACTCTGCTCAAGGAGTCTCACTCGAGGTGTGCTAGCCTCTACCCCCTCCTCTAGGCAACTCAAGCGCGGGGCCAACTCGCCAACGGGCTAAACAAACCCGGACGCGGCCTCAACATCCATACAAACGGTCCAACTCCTCGGTCGGACATGCCAAGCGTCTTGCTCCTCGAGAGTGCGATCCACGCACTAGCGATCCGCACGAGCACCTCCACCCTCTCACTAGGGGAGAACCACAGCCCGGGCCACAAATGGCCTACGGAGTCTAAGCTCTACCTCCCTGCAGGTGCGATCACACCTGGCGATCCGCACAAAGCATAAAACCTAGCCCACGCTGGGCTCTCACCGCCAAACAAGGGTAACACATGTATACTAGATGCGATATTGTAAAATAAAACCCTTAGCTTAATGAACTCGCACAAACCGACGGCCGCGAGTACCGATGATCATGGGGGCAACAACTCGCAAAGCGAGTTAGTCTCTGAATCTATGACTCGTGCTCTCGATACCAACCGTAAGAACCCGACCCAAAATACGGTCCTAAACCTAGGTTCTCACTCGGCATGCAAGTTAAAATACTTCATCAAGCGGTTTAGTGCTCATATTTAAAACCTTTCAAAACATTTAGAAACGGGAATGCTTAAAACATAATCGACGATTATGTTTAAGAAAAACCAACGAAGTAAAACAAGCCTGGCGTTTATATATAAAACATTCAAAACAGTTCAAACCACTTTTAATAATGTTCCCCTAGGACTCTGTCCATCTACATCTTGAACAAATATGCAAACAATAAAGACAGAGTGCCTTGCGGCTCCCATGATCAATCGGCTCCCTCCGCTAGCCGTCCGGTCTTTGTCCCAAGTTACTCGTGGAAAACCATAGAAATAAGGGTGAGTATAAACATACTCAGTGAAGAATCCCAACCGGGTACAATACGATACTTCAATCATCTAGCACCCTAGTATACATGCAAGCGATTACCAACACAGATCATAGCTCAACGAGCTTACAAGGCAGAACTGGAATCCTCGGAAGTCTCCTACTCTAGGCCTAATGATTGGCTCTCATAACCAATCCCGGGACATCTCCGAGGGTCTTTCTCCCTCGGCCAATTGATCACTCAAAACCGATCCCAAAGATGTCCGACACCCTCGAGGGTCTTTCTCCTCGACCATATGATCACTCAAAAGCCAATCCCAATGGGTGTCCTCAAGGGCCTCTTACCCTCGCTTATAACTGGACTATCGGAGAGTACCCAAGTCCGGCTCTAAACAGGAAGGAACGGTGTACTCACGAACATTAGCAGGGGAGCTCTCCGAACCGGCGACTAACGCTGCGTGGGCGCGCACACACGCATGCCGCCGCAACCGGCGTAAATGTGGGGGCCTAAGTACAAACTACGCGGGCTGTGCACGCATGCCTAAGACTCGGAAACGGTGTCACCGAACACGAGAGTGCGAGGCCCTCGGCACTCATCGTGCGGCACTGTACCACCGACACGAAGCTAAGAACCGCCAAGGCAGCTTGCACCGCTGGCGTGGTTCCGCTCTAGCGAGCTACAAACTAGGCTTATGCCGATGTGGTAGCTAAATCCACATCGGCTGCCGGGGAAGCAATGTACGTTATGCTTCGCTCTACTCCCGACCGGTGGGGACAAGGTACGTTATGTCCGCTCTCACCTCTAGATGATGACAAATTTCTAACACACTAGCTAGAGTATAGAGTAAACGATTCTGGCTAAACATACATAACCATCATCAATCATACATAACCTAGCATGATACTACGAACTTAAAGCGGGAATCTCAAGCATCTTTGGAAGAACAATCCTAGCATGGCACTAACATGTACAAACAAGCAAACATGCTAGCGGGAATGCAATCACAAGTCGTCCTATCCACTAATCATGTCCATAAAAGTAAACATGCATATAAGGCACATTCAAGAAAGCATCGCAGGTCCACACAACCACGGTAAGGAATCCTTACCGAAACGAGCAGAAATAACCTTCACAATCAAATAATGACCTCGAGCTTTAAAGCGAAACCGAGCAACCTAAGCATTTTAAAAGCATCCTAAATAAATATCACAGCAGCCAAACCAGTGACTTAAAAATCTGAAAGGGATAGGTTCGGGAATTACCAACCGAGAAGGCACGGGTCTCGCAGCAAGGGGGCGATTTTGGCTGCGCGCCAGTGCGGCTGGCTGGGCGCTGGCGCTGGGCTGCTGGCGCTGTTCGGGCAGCGGGCGCGGCAGGGACGGCGCTGGCGCTGCTGCTGTGCGCGCGGCGATCGCGACAGGGCTTGCAGCGCGCGCTGGCGTGCGGACGCGACGAGTGGTACGGCACGCAGACGCGACGGTGCTTGGCGGCGGCGCGCGCGCGTGTGCAGCGCGCGGCGCGTCGCGGACGACTGTGGCGCGTCTCGGGCGACCGATGCGTCGGTCGGTGCGCGCGCGTCTGGGCAACCTGGTGCGGAGCGCTCGGGCAGCCTGTGCGCTGGGGCTGGATTATTTGGCCGCCTGTGCGCTTGCGCTGGTCTGGTGGGCAACTGGCCGCCTGGCCGAAGTGGGGGCGGAGCGTGGGTGCGGCTAGGGCGGCTAGGGTTTCTTGGTGAGGTCGGCTAGGAGAGAGAGAGAGAGAGAGAGAGAGAGATTGCAAAACAAGGGGAGAAGGGATTTTCTTGATTTTCTTTCCTTTTTCCCTAATTAAATAGGTCTAAAATCCCTTCCCAAAGCTTCCTCTTTCCAAACCCTACGAAGCAAACTTATTTTAAAAATAAAAATCTCTTTTCCTACTGAACTTCCCAAGACCATTTAGGCAAGGGCTCAAAACCCAATGGAAGCACCAAAATTACAATTAATTTTGCCATTTTCTAAAACACCTCCAAACTTCCAAACAACTTGCCCAAACCTCTCGGGTCTTGCAACCAACAACCATTAAGCTTCGACAAAGGCGGGAATGGCCCTGAAATCTTGAAAATCCTCAAAACCCTGACCGGGGGCAAAAAGACTAAAATACCCCTAAGGGTTAAAATAGCTCTAACGGCCCATCCGAACATCCGAATAATGACCCGAAATCACCTGGGTAACCGAAATAGAAAACTGGGCCGTTACAGAAGTTGCTGCACTAAAACAACCCCGGGTAATTTCTCCTCATCTCCCCTTCCAACTCCCAAGTAGCTTCCTCGACTCTCTGATTCCGCCACTGCACTTTCACTAAATCAATAGCTCGGTTCCTCAAGACTTGCTTCTCAAATGCTAAGATCTTTATGGGCTTTTCCTCAAAGCTCAGGTCATGGTTTAGCTGCAAAGGCTCGAAATCTATGACATGCGAAGGGTCTGCCACATACTGGCGGAGCATCGAAACATGGAACACACTATGCACTGCAACCAAGGCTGGCGGCAATGCTAACCGGTAAGCTACGGCCCCGATCCTCTCGAGGATCTCGAATGGTCCGACAAACCTGGGGCTCAGCTTCCCCTTCCTACCAAACCTCAGAACTCCACGCATCGGAGCCACCTTAAGGAACACGTGCTGGCCAATCTCAAACTCCAACTCTCTACGTCGACATCGGCGTAGCTCTTCCGCTCGCGCCTGGCGGTCAACATTCGAGCTCGATCTTCCGGACAGCCTCATTGGTCAGCTGGAGCAACTCTGGACCCAATACCGCGCTCGTCTCCAACCTCTTCCTGCAATCATCGGGATCTGCAGCGCTTACCATACAATGCTTCAAACGGTGCCATCTCGAATGGTTGATGAAAACTATTGTTGTAGGGCGAACTCCATCAAATACAAGCATCGATCCCAAGCGCCAGTGGAAATCCAACACGCAGCTCGCAACATATCCTCTAAGATCTCGATTAACCCGCCGGTCCGCCATCACCACGTGGGTGAAAAAGGTCTTTGTAGCCGCACTCGTGCCCAAACTCGCTGAAGGGCCTTCCAAAACCGTGATGTAAAACGGGAATCCCGGTCGGAGATAATTTTAATCGACACTCCGTGGTACCTCACTATCGCTCAAGGAACAGTGTGCCCATTGCTCCACGGTGTAGTTTATCCCGCCGGAACGAAGTGGGCACACTTAGTCAACCTATCAACGACCACCCAAATCTGTGCATATCCTCTAGGGTTCGGGCAATCTCGAAATAAAATCCATGGTAATTTCCTCCCACTTCCCTTTGTGGCACTCGAGCGATCGCAAGAACCCTGCTGGTTTTACGCCTAGGCGCCTTCACTTGCCGACAAGTGAGACACCGATCGACAAACCGGGCAATCTCTCTCTTCATCCCCATCCACCAAAAAGTCCGCTTAAGATCTTGGTACATCTTGTTACCCCACGGGTGCCATGCAAAAGGCGAGGTGTGAGCCTCGGTCAACAATCCGAACGAATCACGGCATCGGTGGGACACATAGCCGACCCTTATATCTCAAGCCACCATCTGCAAATATCTCAAAATCAAAGTCACCATCACTGGACCTCTCATACAACTTTTTCAACTTAGGATCATTCAATTGGCCGTCAATAATCCTTTGCCTTACCGAAGGCTGGATGGTCAATCGAGCTACCTCAGCGGTAACATCCCCTAACAATATCGCTATTTCTCGCTCTCTCGAGGTCTTTCCTTATTATACTTTTGGGATTTGCCAACGCCGCTAGATGCGAGGTCTTCCTACTTAGTGCATCCGCCACAACATTTGCCTTTCCTGGGGTGATACAATATCTCACAGTCGTAATCCTTCACGAGTTCCAACCACCTCCTCCGCCTCATGTTCAGTCCTTACGAGTGAAGAAATACTTGAGGCTTTGGTGATCCGAGAAAATCGAATCTTTTCCCCATACAAGTAGTGCCTCCAAATCTTAAGTGCAAAGACGACCATTGCCAACTCCATATCATGAGTCGGGTAATTCGCGCTGCGTGCGGTTTCAATCGCTCGAAGCGTATGCTATCACCTTACCGTGTTGCATCAAAACGCAACCCAAACCAAACTTGCCGCATCATCAGACACCACGAAACCCCAGTTCCCTCCGAATCGCCAACACCACCGGGCAGACGTCAAACCGCTCTTTAGCATAGCAAAACTCTCATCGCACTTCCTATCCCAAACGAAATCAACACCCTTCCTCGTCAATCGAGTAAGCGGGCGCTATAGCGGAAAAATTTTGAACGAAGCGTCGGTAATATCCGCCGGACCGGAAGCTACGAATCTCTCCGACACGTCGTCAGGCCCGCCCACGAACTAACGGCCTCTACCTTGAAGGGTCCATGACCACTCCTCCTTAGACACAACGTGTCCCTAAAAGCTACCTCCTCAAGCCAAAAGTCACACTTTGAGAACTTCGCATAGAGCTTGTTCTCGCGCAAGGTCGCCAAAATCGCTTTAGGTGCGAGGCATGGTCCTCCTTAGACTTAGAGTACACAAGAATGTCATCTATGAACAAGATGACAAAGCGGTCCAAGAACGCCTTGAACACTCTGTCCATCATGTCCATGAATGCAGCTGGGGCGTTCGTCAACCCAAAAGACATGACTACGAACTCATAATGCCCATACCTCGACCTGAACGCTGTCTTGGGAATATCTGCATCCCGAATCCTCAACTGGTGGTAGCCCGACCTCAAGTCAATCTTCGAAAACACACAAGCTCCCTGGAGCTGGTCAAACAAGTCATCGATACGAGGCAGCGGGTACTTGTTCTTAATGGTTACCTTGTTCAGTTCCCTGTAATCGATGCATAGACGCATCGAGCCATCCTTTTCTTAACAAACAAAGACGTGCTCCCCACGAGGACACACTCGGCCTAATAAATCCTCCGTCAAGCAACTCCCGCACTGTTCTTTTAACTCTTTCGGCTCTGCTGGCGCCATGCGATAAGGAGCTTTCGAGATAGGGCGAGTCCCGGCTCAAGCTCTATTGAGAAGTCCACCTCCCCTCTTGGCGGCAGCTAGGCAACTCTTCGGGAAAAACATCCGCAAACTCTTGCACTATGGGCACTGTTCGATGATAGCTGGTCACGGTTCTCCCTATCAACTTAGCTAAGAAACCCCAAGCTCCTCGAGCTAACAAACGGTGAGCTTTAATCGCCGAATCACGCGCGGACACACCCCACTGGGTGCCCCGAAATTTAAAGGTAGGCCTACTGGCGGCCCGAACACCACCTCCTTACAACGACATACCAATCATAGCGTGGTTATCACTAACCAATCCATGCCGAGGATCACATCAAAACCGCTCATAGCTAACACTATGAGGGTAACTCCTGCAGAGTCCTGGTCGGACACTTGTATCCGACCGTCCCTTACCTTCAAAGCTAGCCAAAGATACTAGTTCCCGAGGGAGTAGCGACAGATAACTCAAAACCTAGAGGCTCTAAATTCATGCAAGCACGCTCGCAAAAGCAGCAGAAACAAAAGAATGGGTGGAACCCGAATCAAACAACACAAAGGCGAGGTGTTCAAGAACTAGGAGCGCACCGCCATCGCTGCGGGTCCGGCTCTCTCAGCCCTCTGGCGGGTCGTAGCATATACTCTTCCATGTCTTTGAGCCTGGTTTGTGCCACCATCGCCTCTCTGGTTGCAATGCCGGGCCCGATGCCCCTCCTTGCCACGATTATAGCAAGCTCTAGGGTTACCACCACACGGCCCCCAATCTTTGTTTTTCCACGTGGTCTACAATTCGGTGGCGGCCTCCCACGCCCGTTGGCGAGGTGATCACGTTACGATCCTGGTTCGGTCTCGCCATGATAAGTACTGACGACGGCGCCGATCGCCTCCATGACCATTACCTCCTCTGCGTCAAACTTACGCCGACCCGAGTACACTGGGGCCTTCGCACCACAAAGACTAACAACTCTGCTCGGAGGATACTTCCCATCATAAATAGTTGCCAATCGCACCGCTTGGCAAAAGTCTCGGGCCTGTGTTCTAACATCCCGAGACACTCCCGCCTCGGACCCGCAATAAACTTCCCGATCTTGATTCGGGAGTAGCAATCAAGCTCGGTGCGAAGTACCCATATTCGAAAACTTCCTCTCATACACCTCGATTGGGTCGACCCACGCTTAAGGTTGAAAGCAGCTCAATCATCTTTTCTTGGGCTTCTTCATCGATAAATTTTGCCTTGAACTCGGCCTTGAAGAATTCCCGGTGGGGAGACCCAAGGCCGGTCTCTCACTCGTGGTGGAATCCCACCACCACTTAGCTCATTCCAGCTAACGCATGAGCCGCACATCGAGCTCGGCTGCACCGTGACAAGCCATTACCATAAAAGTATACTCTAGCTCGGCAATCCACCTGGCCGCCACGGTGGTTCTCCAGGGGCACTAAACTTCTCGGCTTCCATTTGACGAAATCTTTTAGCCACTTGCCCAAATCCTCGGCACCTTCCGCCACAACGGCCTCATTCACAATTGGCTCTCGCTGAGCCATGGCGGTGATCGTGGCATCATGTCCTCTCTTTGAACTAACTCCGGCCACCGCTCTATCTCGAATCCGAGACTCCTCCCTGCGGTGCGGCACAGAGCTCGCGTCTCAGCCCTCTGCTCGGCCCTCTGGTCAGACAGCAACCCAACCATAAGAGCCCTCATGGACTCCACAAAAGCAACTCCCGGTGCAGCCTCCCGAGGCCGAGTTGCCTCCACGCCCTCACCGGGCAACATGCGAGAAGGGCACTGTGAGGCGGCCTAACATCAAGATCGGCTTGGGACGACGTCCCTCCCGTGTCGGAATCAATACGAATGCCCTGGCTGGTCGACCTCGAGCCTCCCTGCCCTCTACGAGTGACTGGCATAATGACAATCTACACTCAAACGAACGATGAGTCAGAACCTGTTTTCCCTGCTCCTCAACAACAAGTCATATACATGCAAGGTGCAAATGGTATTGTAATTCTTAACCCTTAACCTTAAACTTTCGGACATACCTGATGGCTGGCGGAGCGCTAATGATCATGGAAAACAACCTACAACTGCAGGTCAGTCTACAGAACCTATAACTCTGGGCTCTGATACCAACTGTAAGGACCCGACCCAAAAGAAACGGTCTCTAACCTAGATCCTTACTTAGCATGCATGTCTAGGAATGTAAAACGTCATTCAGAGTTTGAAATTTAAATCCTTGAGGTAAGTACATTCAAAACAAAGAAAAATATAATTCCATTTAAAATAAATAGGTAGATGACTGATCAGTACTTTCTTAAAACAAATCAAGGGAAACGGTACGAGAAACATAAAATAGGTTTTTGAGTACTTTTCCTAGGGACTCAAGTCCCACTACATGCTAAATCATAAGAAAACAATAAAAGAATATGCATCCTAGAGTCGACTATCCATGATCATCCAAAGAGCCTCCTCCTAGCCATCCCGCCGATGTCCCAAGTTACCGGTGGAAAACCACAGAAAATAAGGGTGAGCAACGAGTTACTCAGTAAGAATCCCCAACCGGGGTACAATACGAAAACATATCATTTAGCACACGGACATGCAACCATGCAATGACTCAGAGCAAGCAGATGGGTCAACAGAACGTCACTCTTGGGCTTGCCTATTCGAGGCTTACACAACCTAGAACTCAGTGTTGCCCTTCGGGGACTTATACACCTAGGATGCCCATCAGGGTCTTACACCTCCAACTCAGTGATGCCCATCGGGGACTTATACACCTAGGATGCCCATCGGGTCTTACACCTCCAACTCAGTGATGCCCATCGGGGACTTATACACCTAGGATGCCCATCGGGGTCTTACACCTCCAACTCAGTGATGCCCATCGGGGACTTATACACCTAGGATGCCCATCGGGGTCTTACACCTCCAACTCAGTGATGCCCATCGGGGACTTATACACCTAGGATGCCCATCGGTTCTTACACCTCCGGATGTCCATCGGGGCCTTCCCCGAGCGGGACGCGCTAGTTACCTCTACAATCTCTTACACTATACATCATCCGCCAATTCCTAGCATGGCACTAACAGGATAACAAGGTCACGGTTATGCCGAGACAATTTAACTCCTAGCATGATAACTTAACAGGATATATCAGGAATCTCAAGCACAAAATCACCTGGAACAAGAAAGAGCAAGCAACCTATCCACTAGAAATTCCATACAAACACAACACATGGCATGCTATCAAAGTATTCGCAGGGTCCACACAACCCCGGTAAGAAATCCTTACCTGAAGTGGATAGAACCAACGATCAACGGATGACTCTCGAGCTGCTAAGCGAACCCGACAACCTAAGCAAGTAATAAAAATCAACCTAGTTAACCAACAAAGCAAGCTAAAAAGCACAAAAAGTCCAAAGGGTCAGCCTCGGAATTTACCAACCGAGAAGGCACCGTGCTCGCAAGGCGCGCGCGCGCGGCGCGCGGGTGGCGCGGCATTCTGTTGCGCTGCGCGCTGGCGCCGATCGGGTGCGCCTATTGGCTGGGCTGGCGTGCAGCAGGGGCGCTGGGCGCGGGTGAGCTGGTGCAAGGGCGAGGCGCGTGGCCCTCGGCAGTACGGCAGGCAGGACGTGCGGCCGGGCTGACGGTCGTGCAGACGCGGTCGGCGTGCTATGTAGCGCGACGCAGACGTCTTGGGTGCCGAAGCGGGCGTCGCGTCGCGACGAGAACAGGCGCGCGGCGAGCGGGCTCGGAGAGCAGCGCGCGCGGCGACGCGAGAGGCACGGACGGAGGCACACGGGTGGGTGTCTTGAGACGCGTCTCGCATGATTGCGGTCGGTCGGGCGAGCACATTGGGGCGACGGCTTGGCGACGAAGCGGCGCTGGGGCGCACGGTGCGGCGATGGGCGGCGCTGGGGCGCACGGCGCGACGACGAGCGGCGCTGGGGCGCACGGTGCGGCGACGGGCTGGCTGATCGTCTTGACGCGACAGGGTGCAAAGTGCGACGGCGAGGGTGGGCGGCGGCGGCGAGGGTGTGGGGAGAGGGTTTTGCGAGAGGAGTGCTTTTTTTTTTTTTTTTTTTTTTTCTTTCTTCCTCAAATTAAATAAGCTTGGAAATCCAAGATTCCCTTCCCAAGGCTTCCCTCCTTCAAACCCAAGTTGACGCATTTATTTTCCTTAATTAATTCCAAACTCCCATCTCTCTTTGAGGCCGAGGGTTCGAGTCCTCCAAAAACATCTTTTAAACCTTATTTTATACTTAACTAAAATCCGGGCTGTTACAATACTCCCTCCTTGGAGGACTTCCGTCCTCGGAAGTTGCTGCACTAAAACAACCCCGGGTAATTTCTCCTCATCTCCCCTTCCAACTCCCAAGTAGCTTCCTCGACTCTCTGATTCCGCCACTGCACTAACAGGATAACAAGGTCACGGTTATGCCGAGACAATTTAACTCCTAGCATGATAACTTAACAGGATATATCAGGAATCTCAAGCACAAAATCACCTGGAACAAGAAAGAGCAAGCAACCTATCCACTAGAAATTCCATACAAACACAACACATGGCATGCTATCAAAGTATTCGCAGAGGTCCACACACCCCTGTAAGAAATCCTTACCGAAGTGGATAGAACCAACGATCAACGGATGACTCTCGAGCTGCTAAGCGAACCCGACAACCTAAGCAAGTAATAAAAATCAACCTAGTTAACCAACAGCAGCTAAAAAGCACAAAAAGTCCAAAGGGTCAGCCTCGGGAATTTACCAACCGAGAAGGCACTGTGCTCGGCAAAGCGGCGTGCGCAGCAGGGCGCGGGGAGAGCGACAGTCTTGCGCGGGCGGTCGATCGATCTGGGCTGCTTCATTGGCGGCCGTGCAAAGCAGGGGGCGCTGGGCGCGGGTGCGCTGGTGCAAGGGCGAGGCGCGTGGCCCTCGGCGATCTGTGGCAGCGGACGCGGCGCCGGCCGACGGTCGTGCAGACGCGCGTCGGCGTGGTTAGCGCGCGACGCAGACGGCCGGGTGCCGAGCGGGGCGTCGCGTGCGGACGAGAACCGGCGCGGGCGAGCGGGCTCGCTGGAGCAGGCGTGCGGGCGACGCTGAGGCACGGACGGACGGCACACGGTGGGTGTGCTGAGACGCGGTCTCGCGGTTGCGGTCGGTCGGAGCGACGCTGGGGCGCACGGTGCGGCGACGAGCGGCGCTGGGGCGCACGGTGCGGCGATGGGCGGCGCTGGGGCGCACGGCGCGACGACGAGCGGCGCTGGGGCGCACGGTGCGGCGACGGCTGGCATTGGCTGGACGGCGGCGCGGCGTATTGGGCCGGCAAAGCGACGGCGAGGAGGTGGGCGGCGGCGAGGGTGTGGGGAGAGGGTTTTGCGAGAGGAGTGCTTTTTTTTTTTTTTTTTCTTTTTCTTTCTTCCTCAAATTAAATAAGCTTGGAAATCCAAGATTCCCTTCCCAAGGCTTCCCTCCTTCAAACCCAAGTTGACGCATTTATTTTCCTTAATTAATTCCAAACTCCCATCTCTCTTTGAGGCCGAGGGTTCGAGTCCTCCAAAAACATCTTTTAAACCTTATTTTATACTTAACTAAAATCCGGGCTGTTACAATACTCCCTCCTTGGAGGACTTCCGTCCTCGGAAGTTGCTGCACTAAAACAACCCCGGGTAATTTCTCCTCATCTCCCCTTCCAACTCCCAAGTAGCTTCCTCGACTCTCTGATTCCGCCACTGCACTAACAGGATAACAAGGTCACGGTTATGCCGAGACAATTTAACTCCTAGCATGATAACTTAACAGGATATATCAGGAATCTCAAGCACAAAATCACCTGGAACAAGAAAGAGCAAGCAACCTATCCACTAGAAATTCCATACAAACACAACACATGGCATGCTATCAAAGTATTCGCAGGGTCCACACAACCCCGGTAAGAAATCCTTACCTGAAGTGGATAGAACCAACGATCAACGGATGACTCTCGAGCCGCTAAGTTTAACCCGACAACCTAAGCAAGTAATAAAAATCAACCTAGTTAACCAACAATGAGCTAAAAAGCACAAAAAGTCCAAAGGGTCAGCCTCGGAATTTACCAACCGAGAAGGCACCGTGCTCGGCAAGGCAAAGCGTGCGTGCGTGGCGTGTGAGAGACAGCCTATTCTTGCGAGCGGTCGATCGCTGGGCGCTGCTGGGCGGCTGGTGCAGCAGGGGCGCTGGGCGCGGGTGCGCTGGTGCAAGGGCGAGGCGCGTGGCCCTCGGCAGTCTGTGCAGCAGGGGACGTGCGGCGGCGGCCGACGGTCGCGGCAGACGCGGTTGGCGTGCTAGCGCTTGTGACGCGAGACAGTCTTTGGTGCCGAAGCGGGCGTCGCGCGGCGACGAAGAACGCGTAGCGAAGCGGGCTCGCTGGAGCAGGCGTGCGGGCGACGCTGAGGCACGAACGGAGGCACACGGTGGGTGTGCTGAGACGCGGTCTCGCGGTTGCGGTCGGTCGGGCGACGCAATGGCGCGACGGCGGCGGCGACGAGCGGCGCTGGGCGCGCGCGCAGCGCGGCGATGGGCGGCGGCGGGGCTGGCGACGGCGCGACGACGAGCGGCGCGCTGGCGCAGCGGCGACGACGACGAAGGGCTGGGCGACGGCGGCGCGACGGTCGGTTGATCGGGCGGCGACGGTCGGGCAGTGCGACGGCGGGGGTGGGCGGCGAGGGTGTGGGGAGAGGGTTTTGCGAGAGGAGTGCTTTCTTTTTTTTTTTTTTTCTTTTTCTTTCTTCCTCAAATTAAATAAGCTTGGAAATCCAAGATTCCCTTCCCAAGGCTTCCCTCCTTCAAACCCAAGTTGACGCATTTATTTTCCTTAATTAATTCCAAACTCCCATCTCTCTTTGAGGCCGAGGGTTCGAGTCCTCCAAAAACATCTTTTAAACCTTATTTTATACTTAACTAAAATCCGGGCTGTTACAATGTGGCTTACCGACTAGCACTATCGCATCTTTTTCTTCGAAGCTCATTGTATGTTCAGTTTTGGTTGAGATAGTTTGTGGCAGACTCGATGCCTTTTTGGCTTGAGCCATTGGAAACCCAAGAGGGTTGGGATTTCGAAGAAGGACTAGTGTTGGTTTGACAAGGAGTTGGTTGGTTAAGGATCAGTGGAGTTTTCCTAGAGTTGTTTTCGTCTTAGGACTTTCGAGGACGAAAGTCTTAAAATGAGGGAGTATTGTAACGGCCTAGTTTTCTATTTCGGTTTCCCAGGTGTTTTCGGGACATTATGCTGGTATTCGGATGGGCCGTTAGAACTATTTTAACCCTTAGGGGTATTTTGGTCTTTTTGCCCCTAGTCAGAGTTTTGTGGATTTTCTGGATTCCAGGGTCACTCCTGCCCTTGTCGAGGCTTGATTGTTGTTGGTTGCAGGACCCAAGAAGTTCGGGCTAGTTGGTTGGAAGTTTGGAGGTGATTTGGTAATTAACAAAATTATTGTTAATTTAAGTGCTTCCATTGGGATTTGAACCCTTGCCCTTGATGGTGATTTAGGAGCTTGGTTTAAATGAGTTTTAATAAGGAGAAAAGGTTGCTTCAGCCGGGACTCAAAGGAGGAAGCCCGGGGAAGAGATTTAGGTCACCAAGACCTATTTAAATTAGGAAAAGGAAAGAAAATCAAGAAAATCCCATTCCCCTTGTTTTACCTCTCTCTCTCTCTTTCTCTCTCTCTCCTTGTCGACCTCACCAAGAAACCCAACCGAGCCGCACCGAGCCACCCCGAGCCACCAGCCCTCAGAGTGACCCGCACGCCATCATCCTGTCGCCACTGAAAGCAGCCGAGACGCTATCTGGCAGCGGCGGCCGCCGCCGAGACGCTGAGACGACGAAGCGCGCGCATGACGGCCGTCGCCAGCGTCAGCGCTCCCGCGTCGGGCGTCTCCATCTGCTTCTGCGCGCCACCGCGCCCGCGCCCCAGCGCCGTCCGCGCTCCTGTCCCCTACCGCGCCAGCGTGCCAAAGAGCCCGATCCGCTCGCCCAGTACACGTCGCCCCGCCCGCCCACCTGCCACCGAGAGCCTGTTTTGCCGAGATAGATGGGACCGAGACCTAGTGCCTTCCCGGTTGGTAATTCCCGAACCTCCACTCTTTTGGACCTTAAGATGTTAGTTGTTGGTTGCTTAATTAGGATGATTTTTATTGTTTACTTAGGTTGCTCGGGTACATTTAGAAGCTCGAGGGTTGCTTGTTGGTTGAGGTAGTTAGTTCTGCTTGATCCCAGGTAAGGATTTTTTACCGTGGTTGTGTGGACCCTGCGATATTATCATGATGTGCCTTGTATGCTTGGTTATTGTTATGAGTATGTTAGCTATTGAACTGCCTGTGTTTGAAATCTTGCTAGCATGTTGCTTGTTGTTCATGTTAGTGCCATGCTAGGTTTGTTCTTCCAGCATGCCATGTCTTGTGATTGTATGAAATTTCTAGCGAGTAGGTTACATGTTTTCTCTTGCTTCCAGATCGTGTTGTTCTTGTGTCCCTGTTATATTCTATTAGGTACATGCTAGGGGTATCCTTATCTTGGCATAACCTTGTCCTATTTTCTCCTGATTAGTTCCATGCTAGGGATAGACAGGTGATGTATAGTGTAGAAGATTATAGGGGTAACTAGTTTAGGTCCCGCTCGGGTAAGACCCCGATGGACATCCGTATGTGAGTTGGAGGTGTAAGACCCGGATGGGCATCCTAGGTGTGTAAGTCCCGGATGGGCATCACTGAGTTGGAGGTGTAAGACCCCGATGGGCATCCTAGGTGTGTAAGTCCCCGATGGGCATCACTGAGTTGGAGGTGTAAGACCCCGATGGGCATCCTAGGTGTGTAAGTCCCCGATGGGCATCACTGAGTTGGAGGTGTAAGACCCCGATGGGCATCCTAGGTGTGTAAGTCCCCGATGGGCATCACTGAGTCTGGAGGTGTAAGACCCTGATGGGCATCCTAGGTGTGTAAGTCCCCGATGGGCATCACTGAGTCCTAGGTTGGGTAAGACCCCAAAGGGCATCCAGGTGTAGAACCTAGGATAGGCTGTAGATGTAATCCTTGAATAGGCAATTTCTAGTCCGGCAGTTAGTCTGAGCCAACCTGAGGTTTCTTAGCTCGTTTTTGTTTGCATGTATGCTAGAGTGCTAGATGAGTGATGTATCGTATTGTACCCCGGTTGAGGATTCTTACTGAGTATGTTTATACTCACCCTTATTTCTGTGGTTTTTCCACCATGTAACTTGGGACAGCACCAGGATGGCTAGCGGAGGGAGCTGTTTGATCATGAGGGCTGCCGACACTCTGTCGTTTATTGTTTGCATTTATTTATTCAGCATGTAGGTGGACAGGAGTCCTAGGGGAATGATGTTAAAGTTGTTTAAACTGTTTTGAATGTTCTTTTATAAATCGCCAGCTTATTTTACCTTGTTGGATTTGCTTTATGAAAATTGTTGGTTATGTTTTAAGTGTTCCCCGTTTCCAAATGTTTTGAAAAAGTTTTAAACATGAGCACTAAATCGCTTGTTGAAATATTTAACCTGCATGCTGAGTGAGGACCTAGGTTTAGAACCGTATTTCAGGTCGGGTCCTTACAGGGTCCTCCCACAAGAAGCACAAGCGGGAACTCGCTCTCGACCGCCGCTCGCCGCGAGGCCGAAACGGATCGGGGCTCTATCTTCGATCCTCGCTGTGAAATCGTCCTGGCGCTACCGCCGCCTCCCCTGAAATCGAACTTCTTCTTCTGTCGCACTGTAGCTGGAACAGGACGCTGAACCGGAGCGGCAACAATCCGCTCAACAGGATACTTCCCATTATAGATAGTGGCTAATTGGACAGCTCTAGCATAAGTGTCAGGAGCCTGAGCCCTGACATCCTGGGAAACCCCCTGCCTCAAACCAGAAATGAACTTCCGAATCTTCAACTCTGAGGTGGCTATCAACTGCGGAGCAAAATATCCATACTCCGAGACCTTTCTCTCATACTCCTCAATAGAATCAGAACCCTGCTTCAGGTTCTGGAAAAGCTCCACCATCTTCTCTTGAGCCTCATCACTGATGTACTTGACCTTGATTTCCGACTTGAAGAACTCCCAAGTAGCAGGTGGAGACCCAGCTAGCCTCTCACTCAAGGTGGACTCCCACCACCATCTCGCTGTGCCTCCTAGCACATGAGCCGCACACCTCGGCCTCTGAACATCGGGGCACACCATAATCAGGAAGGTGTACTCCAAATGGGCAATCCATCTGACTGCCGCTAAAGCATCTCCTGTGGCATCAAACTTCTCAGGCTTCCACTTCACGAAGTCCTTCAACCATCTACCCAACTCCTCGGCACCCTCTGCCATATCTGCCTCTGGGGCTACTTGCTCCTGTGGAGCTTGGGGTGCTGCAGCGCCCTGCTGGAACATGCGGGTCAACTGCTCAATTTGAGCTTGGGACTCTTCCCGCTGCGCTGCCAACAAGGCCTGGGTCTCTGACCTCTGGTCACTCAACAGGCTAACCATCATAGCCCTCATAGAATCAGCAAAATCTGCTCCAGAAGCAGTCTCACGGCGCTCAGTCTCCTCAACGCCTCCTCTAGGCGCAACAGGGGGAGCTACTGGTGGAATGCCATCAGTCTCAGCTTGGGACGATGTCCCTGCAGTATCAGATCTGATCCTGATACCTCGACCTACTCTCGAACCTCCTCTTCCGGTGCGGGTGACTGGCATGCTAGTGATCTACATCCAAACCAACAATGAATCAAAACCTGCTCGTCACCGCTCTACAACACTAAACCAGGCATACACTAGATGAAAGGTATTGTAAATTCTTAACCCTTTTCTAAAAACAGTAAACTTAGGCGTACCTGATGACTGTCGGAGTGCTGGTGATCATGGGAAAGACGACCTACAACAAGAGGTCAGTCTACAGAATCTATGACTTTGAGCTCTGATACCAACTGTAAAGACCCGACCCAAAAGGGGTCTAAATGGGCCTTTACCCCAATGCATGCATTCAAAGTGAAAAAAACAATATGCAAATATGAGTTCGGATTCCAATTAAAACTTAAAACATTCAACATTCAAACAGAAATCATAACAGTTTACTGAAACCTGTTCCCGTCTCCAAGTACCTGTTTCAGGACAAATACATTTCCAAAGTTTACTCTGATAAGAGATTTATTAAAATCATTCAAAACCTTCTCAAATACAATAATGCTTGAATCCACAAAAACATTGAGAAAACATCCTAGGGCTACGTGCCCGACTACATGCATTCAGGGGAAAATAAAAAAACAAGAGTCATAACATAAAAAGTCAAAGACGACAGCAGGTTCCCATGATTACTGCTCCTTCTTCAGCCATCCTGTCTTGCACCCAGATTACCTGTGGAAAACCACAAAATAAGGGTGAGTAACGAATTACTCAGTAAGAATCCCCAACCGGGGTACAATACGATATACATGGTCATCTAGATGAATGTATGCAAGCTATGAATATAAACACAGAATGGAGCACATAGCTTAAATCCACAAATAATCTTCGGATGCCAACTCAGGGTCTTAGTCCGAAAAATCCACACCACACAATACGCCCTATACGAGAAACAAGTCTAGGCCTCGGCCGCCATCGTCGATACTGAAAGGTGCATCGGCTCACAATCCGAGGAGATCTCGGCCGCGTTATTGTGTAATGAGCGTATCGCGCGCATCGCATGCCATCGCAACACGGGGGTTCGCCGGGTCTAGTGGCAAGTCGCCCGAGTCGATCACCATGCCTAACTAAATCTACGGATCGGTGTCAGCGACATAGGGGTGTGAGACACGGACGCGTGAACTATGTCACTGAACCCGCACCGAGGCTAAGGAATCGGTCGTGGTAGGCTTACACGAGGAAGCCGTCCTTGCCCTAACAGGTGGCAATCAGGGGCTACTGCTGAACTCGCTGAGGACGTGCCGGCTGCCAGGGACGAGGCAATGCCAAGTCATCATCCCGACCGCTGGTGCATCGCACAGACTACCACCCTCACCCAAGATTGCAGGGCCTACCGGTCGGGTTAGCTAAACCCTCACGGGGTCGAGGATGGAGTACTACCTCGCACGTCCCCGCGCTTGGATGCAAGATACTTTATGCATTGGGCCGGATGATGCTACCTACCTACACTCTAACCTATCATATCAATAACATACAATCCAATACAATCCAATACGTGCTCAACAGATACAACGAACCTAGCATGATACTACGAAACAAGAACAGATACGAGCATGACAGAACGGAACAACCTAGCATGGACTAACATGAGAAACAACATAAGGAATCATGCCAGTCGGGAATTCAGAACAGAACACCTATCGCTAAACATGCTGATAAACACAAACAAACATACAAACAACAATCACATATAATATCGCAGGGCCCACACAACTCCGGTAAGAAATCCTTACCTTGGTCGGGAGGCTTCCACACACAAAAAATCCTAAGCTGCGAGCAATCCCGAGCTAGCTAACGGAACCTAGCAAACACAATAATAATCATCATCTAAAAGCCCAAACATGATAAAAAAACAGGCTCGGCTCGGGAGCACTCACGCGGCACTGCGACATGGGGGCTGGGGGCTGTTGTCGGGCTGGTGCGGCTGGGCTGGGCGCTGGGCAGACGTTGGCACGGCGCTGGGGCGCTGGCTGCGCACACGGACGGGCGTTGGGGTGCTGGTTGCGCGTTAGGCGCGCTGGGCACGCACTGCACTTCGCCGCAGCCACCCGACGCCGCCACCGACCTCGCACTCGCTGACGCCGGCCGTCGCCAAGACGCCCGCCGCCCACGCCGTCGCGTCGCAGCCCAGCGCTGCTGCGCGGCCGTCGCCGCTGCCCCAGTAGCGTCCGCGTCGCTAGCAGCCCGTGCGCCCAGTCTCCGCTCCGCGCCCTCATGCCCGTGCCGTGTCGCTCGCCCACCCGCGTCCAGCCATCGCGTCTGCTTGTCCACGCCTGTGCGCTTGCATCCAGCCAGCCCGTCCGCGCGCGCGCATGCATCTTCGCGCCCATCGGCTCCTTTCGGTAGCCGTGCCGGTAGCGCCAAAGACGCCTAACATGCAGCCACGCCGCCAGCAGCGCCGAGCAAAGACACCAGGTGTCGTGCAACTGTCTGTCCCGTCCGCGCGTCAGCCATGCCGTGTGAGTTGCTCCCAAGCCGAGCCCTATTGATTTTATTATATTTAGGCCTATGGATTGTGATTATTATTGTGCTTGGTAGGTTCTCATTAGCTAGCTCGGGATCGATCGCAGCTTAGGATTCTTGTGTGTAGTTGCCTACCAACCAGGTAAGTATTTCTTACCGGAGTTGTGTGGGCCCTGCGATATTATATGTGATTACTGTTTGTATGCTTGTTTGTGTTTATCAACATGTTTAGTGATAGGTGCTCTGTTCTAAATTCCCGACTGGCATGATTTCTTATGTTGTTTCTCATGTTAGTCCATGCTAGGTTGTTCTGTTCTAGCATGCTCGTATTTGTTCTTGCTTTGTAGTATCATGCCAGGTTCGTTGTATCTGTTGAGCACGTATTGGATTGTTTGCTGTTGATGTTATAGTTTAGAGTTCAGATAGGTAGCATCATCTGGGCCAGGATGCATAAAGTACCTTGCATCCACGGTAGGGACGTACGAGGCAGTACTCTGTCCCTGATTCCCCATAAGGGTTTAGCTAACCCTAACGACAGGCCCTGCAATCTTGGGTGAGGGTGGCAGACAGTTAAATGCCCCAACGGTCGGGATGATGACATGGCATTGCCTTGTCCCCGACAGTCGGCACATCCTCAGCGTGTTCGACAGTAGCCCTTGATTGCCACCTGTTAGGGCAAGGACGGCCTCCTGGTGTAAGCCTACCACGACCGGTTCCATAGCCTCAGGTGTGGTGCTTCAGGCTGACATAGTTCACGTGTCCAAGTCTCACACCCCTATGTCAGTGACACCGATCCAGAGATTTAGTTAGGCATGGTGACTGGACTGGGCGACTTGCCACTAGACCCGGCACCCCACGGTTTATGTGAGCTGCGCGATGCGCGCGCAGATACGCTCATTATAGCGCCGACTGGAGAGGTCCTCGGGATTGTGAGCCAGTGCACCTTTCGTATCGACAGTAGACAAGCTGAGGCCGAGACTTGTTTCTCGTATAGGATCGTATTCGTGTGGTGGATTTTCCGGAGTAAGACCCTGAGATGGCATCCGAAGTTTATGTGTGGATTTAAGCTATGTGCTCTCTTCTGTGTTTATATTCATAGCTTGCATACCTTTCTGCTAGATGACCATGTATATCGTATTGTACCCCCACTACTACAAAAAAAGGTATAGTTGACGCTTGATTATTTTAAATACTTGACGTTTTTTAGAAAAAACGTCAAGTAAGCATACTTCAAATATCAAGAGCGTCAATAAATGTAAAAATACGCGATTTGTTTTCTTCAGTTTTTCGCTAGGTTTTAGTTGACGCTCTATGCGCGTTAACTTTAACGATATTTTTGTTGACATACACAAAGCGTCAACTAACGGTAATTTAAAATAAATTAAAGAAAAATAATTTTATTTAAGTTTTTAAAAAGAAAGAGAAAACAAAAGTGTAGCCCTAGGCGCCACTTTCTTCCCCGATTCACTTGGAATCCCCTACACTCTGAAATCGATAGCAACTTGTTCGATTTCCTTTTGCAATAGCTTGTTCCCATGGGGATTTTCCTCTCTTGCTAGCACAATTCGGAGTTTGGAGGCTGCAATACGGTAAATCTTCAAATCCTTTTCTATCTGAAGTTGGTGAAAGAAAGATTAGAGTGTTGATGAATGGGTTTTGCGCAGAAAACAAACAAATACAGAGTCACCCGCTTGAAGAAGGGAAATCGACCAAAGAAAGTGTGAATGTTTATGAGTTTTGGTTTGAAGGAGGCTAAGGATTTGGTAGAGAAGGCACCTACGCCTCTCTGAGGAAGGAAGTGATGAAATAAGAAGCTGATATGATGAAGGAGGTCAAAGTTTCAATGGAGTGAGGTACTGTAATCCTACTCTTTTTAATTGTATTTTAGAATGAGTTGCTTGTTTCAAGATTTATGGAAATTGTATGAACCATTTTAATCTGCCTTTGTACTTGTGCATTTGTCAAGAAGTTATCATTAGTTTCTTATAACAATTGGGTATGTTTTAGGGTTCTAGTCAAGGTATGGATTCATGGATAAGAATCTTGATGACCTTAAATCTAAGTTTTTATTATCCTGTATGTGTAGCTTAGCAAAAGAGTTTAATTCCAGCTCTTGAGGACCTAAACTTGACTTGAGTGTTACAAGTATGATGATTATAATAAGTTATGGTCCCCAAAATGGGGTGGTGGTTGAAGGCTTGGGCTTTGGCGGTATGCTCCCTTTAAGGTCCCAAGTTCTAGATTCAAAGTGAGGTTTGGTTTATGGATATTATTCTAAATTGATGTTTGTTGGCCCTAAATCTTTTTTGTTGGAATTGTCCTACATTAAAAAGGTGAGGATGGGATACTTCCCTTTGGTAATGAGTGAAACCCCAAATTCTCTCATATTTCTTTTTTCTTTCGTCACCATTCCCACTTCCTATTCCCTCAAATGCTAAAAAAAATTCTCTATTTTCATATTTGTTATCTTTTCAAACCCTAATTCTTTCGTTCTTTGTGGTTTATGTTTGTTTTTTCTCAGATTAACTAAATGTAATACAATTTTTTTAAATGATGGAAGAACATGCCTAAATTATAACTGTATTGAATGATAAATAAAGACAAATATAAAGAGAATTTTGGTTTTTTTTACTCCCAAAAAAGGGTGTAGTTCTCTTTATCATTTCTCTATTCATCAGGTTTATTTTCAAAATATTGATCATAGGCTTGTTTCCCCTGATTAAATGAAATACTCGTCTCATTTGAAAAGGGGTTAAAAAAGTTTGTGTCATTAGAGTTTTATTAAATTATCACAGTTGTTATTTCTTTTCTTCTTCTTCTTAATTCCTTAATTTTCTTGTTGGGTAAGTTCATATTATGGGAGGTAGGATTTATAAATTTGTTGAACTTATAAACTTCATCAATCTTGTGCCTGCGTTTTTTCATCTTTTTGAACTTATTCATTCTCTATTAACTTCGAAGAGATTGTGTTGCTTTCTCTTCTATTTCTTTGTTCTATGGTTTTTCCTTTTGCTTTTGAACAAATTTCTATTTTGAATCCTTGAAATTGAATGTGGCATATGCATTTTTGACTTGTCAGTGTCAACACGTTATTGTACTCTAAGATTTTTTATTTTATTTTTTATCACTGTTTAGCTGAATATTTTGTCTAACATTGTTGTTAGTTTAGCTTGTTTTGTTTGTCTTATATGTTAGGAAGCTCCAATGAAATTGTTATGGACTAATTTATGTTGGTTTTTTTTTTTAGTTTGGTTACTTTATATGTTATAAAAGATGGTTAGATATGAATGCTAACAGAAAAATGTGAGAATATAATGGATAGCAATGGTTTCTTATTTTAGACTTTAATTGAAGTTCACTAGCCCTAGAAGTAAAATAAAATGCTCTATTTCAAATATGATTTTGAATGGTTATGACCAATTTAGTTAACACTATTTGGAATTTTGTTTCGGTGTTAGATGCGATAAATTGTTCAAATTAAATTTAGGGTTATGACTTTATCTTCTTTCCTTCTTTGTAATTTGTAAAACCAACCATAAACTTCGACATGACCACCCTTAAAATTTTGAGGAAAGAATCTTGTACTTTGTTAGGTGCGTAAATTACCAATCTAGTAATTCAAACTTATATGTTTGTGTTTATTGATATTGGTTGAATCATGGATTGATCTCATTTTGAGTTCTCTCTCCATTTAGGATTTGGGACTCTATTGATATTGGTTGAATCATGGATTAATCCTCATAATTAATTTCATTCAAATCTTGTAGCATGCACACTAACATTTCAATGTTTATGGAAAAATGATTGTCTTTAATTTTTTTCTTTTCACCTTCTTGCCCTTGTGTCTTTCTCTCTCATCGACTACAATAGATGAACTCGAAATTAACCTTTCATTGCATTTTTCTATTTCTTAAAGCCTTTGTTTGAGCTTATTGATAAACTTGTTTATCTATTTTTTTATTTTTATTTTTGTTTCTTTCTTAAAAATCCCAACTCTATTCTTTGCAGGCCCATAATCGCAACTTCATCACGTGTCTAGGACTTTGCTAAAACATATACAAACCTTCTAATCTCCAGTATGTGTTTTTATATTAAGTTTTAAGTTTTTCAGTGGCGCGTTTTTGTTTTGGTTCTTGAATATCGATGGAATAAAACTCTAGTTTTTTAAACCATGAAAATTTAACTCTAACTTTTACCAACTATATGAACTAAACTTATATTTTACTCTAATTTTTATGTAAAAAGTTCAATGATATTATCAAGTCCACAATCACATTGCAAGTTCTGTGATTTTAAAGTAATTAATTTCATTATTTTATTTTCGTTCCTTTTTTTACTAAGTCTTTTGTCTCCTTCAACATACTTCAAAACAAACTTGTTTGTGTTTCTAGAAATTTCATGACTTCTCCATATTAGTGTTTCTGTTCTCATTCACGATTTCTCCTTCAACAGCCCATTTATTTCTCCTTCAACGTTCGTTCTTAAGGTATGTACACTTTTTTTTTTCTTTTTGATTTTGATTTTTTTAAAAATAAACTTCAAAATAATGAGATATCTTTTGTTTTCTCTTTTGTGAAAAGAGAACACCATGTGGTATATGTAAAGATGATTTGTTGACTTTGGTCTAATCTTTATAACCCATTCTTATTAATTAATGTTTATGATTGATACAAAAGACTCATATGAATTTGGATCAAGTGTGTGTGGAATAAATTTGAATATGTCAAGTACCCTATATGTGAATTTGCATGAAGTGCGTGTGGAATGTGGTATTTTGTTCGTGTTCTTGAATATATTTAGGAAGACTACAAACTTTGTAAAATATTTCATGTTCTTTTTTGTGTATATAGCTAGTGATGGAAATAGTTGAGCTACTTTTTGGAATGATTATTTTTTGTGTATATTTAGAAAGACAACTTTGAAAAATGTTTCAAAGATGAGAATGTGGTTCCATACTTTCTTTGTAATATGTAAAATATTAGTACTAAAAATATATATTAAGTTTATGTTACTTTTGTAAAAAAAATTTGTAATGCATAATTGGAATTGTGTCCAGTAATATATCATTTGACAGGATGAACATGAAATGTAGATACATTCAAAATGTCAACCAATACTTTCGTTGACGTTTAAAGAATGTCAATCCATGTCCATTGACTTGACGTTTTGAAACAACTGTTGACATTTACAGAACGTCAACAAAACTCTCGGTTGACGTTCTATAAACGTCGATTAAACCTTCACATGACGCTTCTAATATGTCAATCACTTATGGTCTTGACATTTTGAACATGTCAATTATATCATTGGATGACGCTTTAGCAAGCGTCAACTATAGTGACTTTAGTTGACAGTCGATTCGTTGACGTTTTCAAGAGCGTCAACTGTACTATATAGTTGACGTTCTATGCGTGTCAACTAACTCATTATATCGTATTGTACCCCGGTTGGGGATTGTTACTGAGTAATTCGTTACTCACCCTTATTTTGTGGTTTTCCACAGGTAACCAAGGTGCGAGACAGGATGGCTGAAGGAGGAGCTGTGATCATGGAAACCCGTTGTTTCGAAGTCTGAGTCTTGTATTTTTGTTTTTATGTTTTAAATGTCCTCTGAATACATGTAGTTGGGCACGGAGCCCTTAGGTTGTTTTCTGGTTGTTGCCCAGATTCTGACACTGATGTAAACCATTTTTGCATTTGAATGTGAATTCAATCTCTGATCATAGTACGTTTTAAACTGTATTTAGCTTGGAACAGGTGCTTGGTGTAAAGACCCAACCCGAGAAACGGTCTCTAACCTAGATCCTTACTTAGCATGCATGATTAAGAATGTAAAACTCCATCCAGAGTACCAATTTAAATCTTTGCAATCAACACATTTTAAAACAAACCGTAAATTCAAATAAATAAAATCAACAAGTAAATGACTGATCAGTACTTTCTTAAAACAAAACAGAGGGTACGGTTCGAGAATCAGAAAATAGTTTTGAGTGCTTTCCTAGGGACTCAAGTCCCACTACATGCTAAAACATAAAAACAATAAAAGAAACGTGCATCTCAGAGTCAGCTATCCATGATCATCCAAAGAACCTCCTCCTCCGGCCATCGGCCTTTGTCCTGAGTTACACGGTGGAAAACCACAGAAAATAAGGGTGAGCAACGAGTTACTCAGTAAGAATCCCCAACCGGGGTACAATACGAAAACATCTCATTTAGCACGCGGACAAGCAACCATACAATGACTTAGAGCAAACAGTTGGGTTAAACCATACGCCACTCCTAGAGCTTGCCTGTTTCAAGGGCTTACAACTAAGGCCTACCCTAGGTTCTACCTCTGGATGCCCCTCAGGGTCTTACACAACCTAGGACTCAATGATGTCCATCGGGGTCTTACACATAAGGATGCCCATCGGGGTCTTACTCCTGCTAACTCAGTGATGCCCATCGGGGTCTTACACACAAGGAAGCCCATCGGGGTCTTACACCTCTAGCTATCAATGCTGCCCAATGGGGACTTACACACCTAGGATGCCCATCGGGGACTTACTGTAACGACCCAGTTTTCTATTCCGGTTCTCGAGGTGCTTCCCGTTCAGATTCAGTTGTTCGGTTGGGACGTTAGAGCTTTTTAACCCTTAAGGGTATTTTGGTCTTTTTGCTCCCCGGGCAGGATTTGTGGATTTTCAAGATCTCGAGGTCGCTCCTGCCTTTGTCGAGGCTTGTTTGTTGTTGGTTGCGATCCCGAGATGTTTGGGCTATTCGTTTGGAAGTTCGGTTGTGATTTGGGTTTTGGCAAAGTTATGGTTGGTTGAGTGCTTCCTTTGGGATTCGAGCCCGGGCCCTTAGTGTTGATTTGGGAGTTGGATTTAAGTGAGTTTTATTTATTGGAAAAGGTTTCTTCAGTCGGGTCTCGAAGGAGGAAGCCAAGAAATGGGATTTTAAGGATTTTATGGCTTTTTTAAAAAATGGATAAGGTTGAAAATAGGATAAAAATCCCATTTTCCATTTTTATTTTTAAAATCCCCTTTTTTCCTTTTTTTCCACATTTTTCCCTTTTATTTTCTCTCTCTCTCTCTCTCTCTCTCTTCCTCTCTCCCAAACCCGAGCCCCCCAGCCCGACCCTAGCTCCCAGCTCGCCCAACCCTAGCTGCCCAGCTCGCCCAAGCCCGAGCCCCAGCCTTGCTCGCCCAGCCCAGCCGCGCACAATGCCGGCCGAAGTCGCCCGCCTACGTGTCGCGTCGCCTGCACCGACCACCGCATCGCGACGCCCCGCGCCAGCCCCGCGTCGCCTGGGATTTCAGCGCCTTGCCTCGGCCGAAGTCGCGCGCCCAGAGCTCATTGTGCCGAGCCCGTGTGCCCAATAGCCGTCGCGTCGCTGTGCCTAGTCGCGCGTCCCTGTAGCTCGCCGAGCTCGCGCCCACGCGCCGTTCCCTGTGCCGAGCCACGCGCCTTCGCCCAGCTGAGCTCGAGCACGCACCCGCGTGCCCTTGTCTCGCCCCAGCCGGCGCCCGCGCGCAGCCTCTGCGCCCCAGCGCCCAGCCCTGCGCCCAGCTGTGTTGGTTTGGCCGAGCCTTGTGGCTTCTCGGATGGTATTTCCCGAGACTTTTCTTCGTTGGGCCCTGATTTGTTGGCTGCTGATTATGGATTTAATTAGGGTGTTTATTGAAATGTTTAGGTTGTTCGGGTTCGATTAGAAGCTTGAGGGTCGCTTGGTTGATTTGTGGTTATTATTTGCTGCTTGTTCCAGGTAAGGATTTCTTACCGTGGTTGTGTGGACCCTGCGATATTATCATGATGTGTCTTGTATGCTTGTTGACTGTTATGAGCATGATAATGATAGGGCAGCTATGTTTGATCTCTTGCTAGCATGTTTGCCTAATTTTACATGTTAGTGCCATGCTAGGTTTGTTCTTCCAGCATGCTTATGATTCCTGCTTAAGTTCGTAGTATCATGCTAGGTAAGCGTGTTTGATGTCGGTTATTGTTTGCTAGTCAGGAATAGTTTATTTTCTCTGTACTCTTAGCTAGAGTTATAGGGTTTGTCATCATCTAGAGGCTGAGAGCGGACATAACGTACTTTGTCCCCACCGGTCGGGAGTAAAGCTCGCGAAGCATAACGTACATTGCTTTCCCCCCCCGGCCGCCGATGTGGATCTAGCTACCCACATCGGCATAAGCCTAGTTTGTAGCCTGCTAGAGCGGAACCCTGCCATCGGTGTAAGCCTACCCTGGCCGGTTCTTAGCTTCAGGTCGGTGGATCATGCTGCACAGATGAGTGCCGAGGGCCTCGCGCTACTGTGATCAGTGACACCGCATCCAAGTCTTAGGCATACATACCTGGCCCGCGCAGTTTGTCCTTAGGCCCCCACATTTACGCCGGTTGCAGCAGCATGCGGTGTGGCGCACACGCGTTAGTTGCCGGTTCGGAGAGCTCCCCCGGGCTAATGTGGTGAGTACATCATTCCTTCTAGTTTAGAGCCAGACTTCGGGTACTCTCCCGTAAGTCCAGATTATTAGCAAGGGTAAAGAGGCCCTTGAGGACATCCTTGGGATCAGTTTTTGAGCTGATCAATCCCCCGAGTGAAAGAGACCTCGGAGATGTCCTGGGATTGGTTATGAGAACCAATCATTAGGCCGGAAGTAGGAGACTTCCGAGGACTCCAGATCTTGCCTTGTAAGCTCGTTGAGCTATGATCTGTGTTGGTGGCTGTTTGCATGTATGCTGAGGTGCTAGATGACTGATGTATCGTATTGTACCCCGGTTGCGGGTTCTTACTGAGTATGTTTATACTCACCTTTATTTATCTTTCATGTAACTTGGGACAACACCAGGATGGCTAGCGGAGGGAGCTGATTGATCATGGGAGCTGTCGACACTCTGTCATTTATTATTGCATTGTTTATTCAGCATGTAGATGGACAGGAGTCCTAGGGGAACATTGTTTAAAACGTTGTTTAAATTGTATTGTATGTTTTTATAAACACTGGCCAGGTTGTTTTACTTTGTTGGTTTGTTTAAAAGTAATTGTTGGTTATGTTTTAAGGGTTCCCCCTTCTCATATGTTTTGAAAGGTTTGTAAATATGAGCACTAAACCGCTTGTTATCATATTTAACTTGCATGCTGAGTGAGAACCCAGGTTTAGGACCGTATGTTTTGGGTCGGGTTCTTACAGTTGGTATCAGAGCCCAGAGTCATAGATTCTGTAGACTAACCTGCTTTGTAGGTTGTTGTTCCCATGATCATCAGCACTCCACGGCCGTCAGGTTTGTCTGAGTTCTTTAAGCTAAGGGTTTCTTTTTACGAGACTGCATCTAGTATACATGTGTTGCCCTTGTTGAGCAGTGAGAGCCCTTGCGTGGGCTAGCTTTTATGCTTTGTGCAGATCGCCAGTATGTTGATTGCACATGGAGGAGCAGAGACGCTTGGCATGTCCGACCGAGGAGTTGGACTGATCGTGTTGATGTTGAGGCCCCGTCCAGGGTTGTTAGGCCCGCAGGCCAGTTTTGGCCCTAGCAGTTGAGTTGCCAAGTGGAGGGGGTAGAGGCTAGCACGCCTCAGAGTGAGACTCCTTGAGCAGAGTGTGCTCCAGCCATGAGAGATTGATGGCAGGTCTTTAGCTATCAGAGAGCGAAGACCTAGGCGCAGTTTGTAGCGCAGAGTGAGGAGTCCCGGCACAGATAGCCCAGCTGACAGAGATTTTTCAGCAGACACCCCCCAGTAGCTCTTGTAGCCTCGGAGGTTCATGGAAGGGCATGATCAGCAGGTTTATGCAGATGAGATTGTTGGCGTTGATGGAGCCGCCCAGTTTGGCAAATGGAAGCCTGTAGAGCTTGATGTTTTAGAAAGTCCTACTGCTAGTAGCAAAGCGGTTGGCCAGGATTGAGTTTATCATCCGTGTGTTGGGATGTCCTGCTGTTCAGAGGCCGAGGTGTGCCGTTCCTGTGCTGTTTGATACAGCAGTGGGTGGTGGAAGTCCCTTGAGAGAGGTGGACTAGCAGAGTCTCCACCAGTCGCCCGATCGATTGGCAAGTTGCCGGGTTTGTGGCATGAGGAAGATGTAGAGACATCTTTGCCCCCTTGCAAGCCTGCTGTCGTTTTACAGCCAGTTCTTTTAGTACCCCCGTAGCCAGGGTGTAGTGTGGAGTTTGCTTGTCAGGGTTTTAATCCGTCTGAGGATTTCAGCGGGCTAGTAGAGTGGAGCACTCTTTTGTTTGCATGTTCCAAATATGGAACAAGTTGTTGCCACCCGAGGAGTTGGCCTGAGCTTTTGTTGAGCATCGAGTGGGATGCAGGAGTATGTCGTGGCATGTCTGTTAGGCGAGATGCTAGAGATTAGGCTGCTCGAGTATTGGGACTCTTGTGCTGAGTGCCATTGCCCCGTCACTTGCAGTGTGACCTTCCCTACCCTCAGAGGGGCATAAAGCTCGTTTATGGCTGATTTATGTTGTAAAGGATGTAGTGCCTGTTGGCACCAAGCTTTGAGAGGAGGCCTAGATTCAGGCCAGTTGGCACTTTTGTGCAGGTGGTTCCATGGCCGCCCGGAGTTTAGCATCCCCACTAGTCTCGTACTCATTTCCTAAGGTCGCACCTGTTTGGGTTGCATAAGAGATCTAGCTCGGTGGTAGTCAGAGAACTACAAGTATGAGGTCATTCGAGGGAAAGTAGGAGCATTTCAGGGTCACCGAGAGTTGGGTACAAAGGATGTTGTAGGCTGTTAAGAGCTAGCGCGTTCGAGTTCTCGTGCCTGTGTTGTGAGCTTGTGAGCCAGATTTATGTCTTTTTCTAGTTGCTAAAATTATTGGATGGGTTTATGTAGGTTTGTGAGGCTTTGTGGATGGGTTTGAGCAAGGTTAGATGCAAAAGTTAAAATAAAGGAAAATAGGATTGCAGTCGAGGTTCGAGCCAGGGTGGCCTTGTGTGCTAGAGGAGAGCATTGCCAAGTGAGCCACCAGAAGTTTTTGTTACTCTTTTCACAGCATATCTTGGTTAGCCTTGAGTTTTTGGGATTTTGGTGCATTTGATTAAATGAAAGGAAATAGGGTTTTGTGTTTTCTTCTCCAAATCACCATGGCCGCCCAACCCTCTTCTCTCCCAAGCCCCTTGCCGTGATTTTCTTCCCTTACAGCCCCGAGCGCCATTTCAGCCAGCCGAGCAACCTAGCCGAGCAAGGCCTCACCGGATCACCCAACGAAAGAGGTCGCCCAGATGCCCAGCGCCAAAGAACAGCAGCAGCCAGACGCCTAGGCCGTCGCGCCGCGACAGTGCCAGTGCCAAGAGAGGCCGCCGACGACGCACGCATCGCGGCTACCGCCGCTGCCGCGCGCTCGCACCGCCGCGCCCGCGCGCGCCCGATCCGCCGTGTCGCGCGCTGCTCCGTTCGTCGTCCGCGTCGCGCCGCGCGCGCGCGCCAGCGCGCAGCCGTGCTCGCGCCAGCAGCGTTATTGCTCGTGCCAACAGGTGTCGGTATCGTGCGCCCAGCCCAGCGCAGCCAGCCATCGCCATCAGCGCCAGCCAGCGCCGCGCCGTGCTGCCTGCCCGTCCGCGTGTCAGCCGCGCCGCGTGAGTTGCTCCCGAGCCGAGCCTTGTTTATTTTATTATATTTAGGCCTATGGATTGTGATTATTATTGTGTTTGTTAGGTCCTCGTTAGCTAGCTCGGGATCGATCGCAGCTTAGGATTTTGTGTGTAGTTGCCTCCCAGTCAGGTAAGGATTTCTTACCGGTGTTGTGTGGGCCCTGCGATATTATATGTGATTGTTGTTTGTATGTTTGTTTGTGTTTATCAGCATGTTTAGCGATAGGTGTTCTGTTCTGAATTCCCGACTGACATGATTCTTTATGTTGTTTCTCATGTTAGTCCATGCTAGGTTGTTCCGTTCTGGCATGCTTGTATCTGTTCTTGTTTCGTAGTATCAAGGTAGGTTCGTTGTATCTGTTGAGCACGTAATGGATTGTATTGGATTGTATGTTATTGATATGATAGGTTAGAGTGTAGGTAGGTAGAATCATCCGGGCCCGAATGCATAAAGTATCTTGCATCCATGGCAGGGATGTACGAGGTAGTACTCCGTCCCTGGACCCCATTAGGGTTTAGCTAACCCGACCGGTAGGCCTTGCAATCTTGGGTGAGGGTGGCAGACTGTTAAATGCCCCAACGGTCGGGATGATCACTTGGCATTGCCTTGTCCCAGCACGGTGGCACGTCCTCGCGCGTGTTCGGCGAGAGCCCCGATTGCCACCTGATAGGGCAAGGACGGCTTCCTCGTGTAAGCCTACCACGACCGGTTCCTTAGCCTCAGGTGCGGTGGTTCAGGCTGACATAGTTCACGTGTTCAGGTCTCACACCCCTATGTTAGTGACACCGATCTAGAGATTTAGTTAGGCATGGTGACTGGACATGGGCAGCTTGCCACTAGACCCGGCAACCCAGCAGTGCGCAGAGCATACATACGGTGGCGCGCGATACGCTCATTATAGCGCCGACTGGAGAGCTCCTCGGGATCGTGAACCAGTGCACCTTTCGTATCGACAGTAGACAGGCGGAGGCCGAGACTTGTTTCTCGTATAGGGCGTTTTGTGTGGTGGTTTTTCCGGACTAAGACCTTGAGTTGGCATCCGAGGATTATTTGTGGATTTAAGCTATGTGCTCTATTCTGTGTTTATATTCATAGCTTGCATACATTCATCTAGATGACCATGTATATCGTATTGTACCCCGGTTGGGGATTCTTACTGAGTAATTCGTTACTCACCCTTATTTTGTGGTTTTCCACAGGTAACCAAGGTGCGAGACAGGATGGCTGAAGGAGGAGCTGTGATCATGGGAACCTGCTGTCATCTCTGACCTTTTTTATATTATGACTCTTGTGGACTTAGCTACCCACTTCGGCAATAGCCTAGTTTGTAGCCTGCTAGAGCGGAACCCTGCCAACGGTGTAAGCCTACCTTGGCTGGTTCTTAGCTTCAGGTCGGTGGATCAGGCTGCACAGATGAGCGCTGAGGGCCTCGCGCTACTGTGATCAGTGACACCGCTTCTGAGTCATAGGCATGTGCACCTGGCCCGCGTAGTTTGCCCTTAGGCCCCCGCATTTACGCTTGTTGTAGAGAGCATGAGGTGTGCGCGCACACGCGTTAGTTGCCGGTTCGGAGAGCTCCCCCGTGCTAATGTCGTGAGTACACCATTCCTTCCGTTAGAGCCTGACTTCGGGTACTCTCCCGTAAGTCCAGTTTAGTGCAAGGGCAAGGAGGCCCTTGAGGACATTCTAGGGATCAGTGTATTCCCCCCGAGTGACAGATACCTCGGTGATGTCCCAGGATTGGTCAGTGTATCCAATCCCAGTTAGGCCAGAAGTAGGAGACTTCCGATGACTCCAGATCTGGTAGCTGTTTGCTTGCATGCTTTGGTACTAGATGACTGATTATATCGTATTGTACCCCAGTTGGGGATTCTTACTGAGTAATTCGTTACTCACTCTTATTTCTGTGGTTTTTCCACAGGTAACCATGGAGCGAGACAGAATGGCTGGAGGAGGAGCTGTGATCATGGAAACCCGTTGTTCAACTCTGGTCTTGTTTATGTTTATGTTTTAAATGTTCTCTGAATGCATGTAGTTGGGCACGGAGCCCTAGGGTGTTTTCTGAATGTATTTCCGGATTCTAGCATTGTTGTAAAGTTTGTATGATTTAAATAAATCTCTGATCAGAGTAAGCTTTGCAAATGTATTTGTCTTGGAACAGGTGCTTGGAAACAGGGACAGGTTTCAGGAATTAATGTTGATATTAAATGGATGTTTTATGGTTTAGTTTTTACTTAGAATCCGAACACCATCTTGGAAATTTTTTGTAGATTTGTATGCATGCATTGAGGTAACGGCCTATTTAGAACCCCATTCGGGTCGGGTCGTGTAACGACCCGACCCGAATGGGGCTCTAAATGGGCCCTTACCTCAATGCATGCATACAAATCAACACTAGAATTTGCAATAGGGTTGTTTCGGATTCTAAGTAAAAACCAAAAACCGGAAAGAGTTCATTTACAAAGTCAATACAAAATTCTTGAAACCTGTCCCTGTTTCCAAGCACCTGTTCCAAGACAAATACATTTCCAAAACTTACTCTGATCAGAGATTTATTAAAATCATACAACTTTACTACATTTACAACAATGCTAGAATCCGGAAATACATTCATAAATCAACCTAGGGCTCCGTGCCCAACTACATGCATTCAGAGGACATTTAAAAACATAAACATAAATCTCAGAGTTGAACAACGGGTTTCCATGATCACAGCTCCTCCTCCACCCATCCCCGCTCGCGCCATGGTTTCTCGAAAGATAAGTAAGGGTGAGTAACGAATTACTCAAGAAGAATCCCCAACCGGGTACAATACGATACAATCAATCATCTAGTACCAAAGCATGCAAGCAAACAAACCTACCAACATGCATCATAGCTCAACGAGCTTACAAAGAAAGATTCGAGTCATCGGAAGTCTCCTACTTCGGCCTAATGATTGGTTATCCTAACCAATCACGGGACATCTCGAGGGTCTTTCTCCTCACCAATTGATCACTCAAAACCGATCCCAAGGATGTCCTCAAGGGCCTCTTACCCTTGCTAACTGGACTTACGGAGAGTACCCAAGTCGCTCTAACGGAAGGAATGGTGTACTCACGAACATTAGCCGGAAGGAGCTCTCCGATCCGGCATCTAACGCTGCGTGGCGCGCGACACCGCATGCTCTTCTTCGCAACCGGCGTAAATGCGGGGCCTAAGGGCAAACTACGCGGGCTGTGCACGCATGCCTAAAACTTGGAAACGGTGTCACCGATCACGAGAGCGCGAGGCCCTCGGCGCTCATCTCTGTGCGACACTGGTCCACCGACAAGCTAAGAACCGCCAAGGCAAAGCTTACACCGTGGCGTGGTTCCGCTCTAGCAAAGCTACAAACTAGGCTATGCCAAGTGGGTAGCTAATTCCACAACCTGGTCGGGCGGGGGTAGCAAGATACGTTATGTCGCGCACACTTTATTCCCGACACGAGCTAAATCCACCTTAGTGACCGGGGAAGCAAGATACGTTATGCGCCGCACACTACTCCCGATCGGTGGGGACAAAGTACGTTATGTTCGCTCGGCCTGCGGATGATGACAAACCCTACAACTCTATCTAAGAGTACAGAGAAAAAGCAATGATTCCGGCTAGCAAGCAAAGACCGACATCAATCATACTACCTAGCATGATACTACGAGCTTAAGCGGGAATCATAAGCATGCCTTGGCAGAACAAACCTAGCATGGCACTAACATGTAATATCAAGCAAACATGCTAGCGTAAAATCAATCAAAGCCGCTCTATTATTATCATGCTCATAATAACAACGACAAACAAGCAAGGCAAAATCATGACAATATCGCAGGGCCCACACAACTCCGGTAAGAAATCCTTACCTGGTCGGAAGGCAACAACACACAATAAATTAACTGCGATCGAACCCGAGCAACCTATATCGAGCCAAGCAAAAACATCAATAATCATAAAATAGCCCTAAATACACTAAAATAAACAGGGCTCGGCTCGGGAGCAACTCACGAGGCGGTGTACGACACTGAACGAGCCGGTGCAGACGGGCTAGGCGACCAAAGAAATTTGTTGCTGGCGCTACTGGGGCGCTGGCTGCACGGGCGCTGGCGCGAGCCGCGCGTGCTGAGGGGCGCTGGGCTGCACGCGCGACAGCGCTGGCGCGCGGGCGCGGTGCTTGTTTCGGCTGGCGCTGGCGCGCGCGCGTTGCGCAAGGCAGAGACAGGCGGCGCGTGGCGCGAGCGACACGACGCGGGGGCGCGCGATCTGGCGCTGGGACGCGCGATCGAGCTGGGCGAGGCTCGGGCGACGCGACGCGACACTGTGCGCGGCTCGGCACAGTGCGCAGCTGGGCGACACGGACCAGGGCAGGGCGAGGGCGCGCGAGCTGGGCGACGCTGGGCGAGGGCGCGACGCGGGGCCGGGCGAGGCAGGGGCGCGGGCGCTGGGCGAGCTCGGCCTGGCTCGCGACTGGCTCGGGCTAGCTGGGCGTGGCGAGCCAAGGCTGCACTGACCGGTGGGGTGGGCGAGCCATGGCTAGGGGTGGGCTAGGTGAGGGTGCTCGGGGAGAGAGAGAGAAGGAGAGAGAAAGATGCATTTTGGGGAAAAAGAAAAGAAAAGAGAAATAAAAGGAAAATGGGAAAAAAGGGAAAAAATGGGATTTTTAAATTCCATTTTCCATCCTTATCCACTTCAAACCTCAAAATCCCATTTCCCGGCTTCCTCCTTCGAGACCCGACCGAAGCAACTTATTCCAATAAATCAAACTCACTTAAATCCAACTCCCAAAGCAACACTAAAGGCTCGGGCTCGAAACCCAAAGGAAACACCCAAACAACCATCACTTTGCCAAAACCCAAAACCACAACCGAACTTCCAAACGACTAGCCCAAACATCTCGGGACTCGCAGCCAACAACAAACAAGCCTCAACAAAGGCAGGAGCTACCTCGAAGCCCAGAAAACCACAAATCCTGCCTGGAGAGCCAAAAGACCAAAATACCCCCAAGGGGCAAAACCGCTCTAATGACCCAACCAACAACCGAATCTTGACCCAAGGCACCTTAAAAACCGGAATAGGAAGCGGGCTGTTACAATACTCCCTCCTTTTAAGACTTTCGTCCTCGAAAGTCCTAAGACGAAACAGCTCCAGGAAAACTCCACTGATCCAGCCAACTGAACTTCTCGGCCAACAACACTAGCCCTCTTCGAGAACCAAAACTCTCTTGGGTTCTCAAAAACTCAAGGCCACAATGCCATCCATACTGGGCATACACTGAACTCCAAGGGAACAGACGGCAAACCACGTCCTCAACTCGCACCAACTCTAAAACGGTGCTACTCTCAAAGAATCTCGAGGATCGCCACAAGCTATGAAGCTCTACACCACGACCTTGGCGAAACTCCTCTGAAACTCACAACTAACAACAAACAAACTCAACCCTTCAACAAATCGGCCAAACAAGCGAAACCTTCCAGATTCCGAAACCAAACGGCCGAAAGCAAACTTTTCCATGCAAATCTACTAGCAATCGGCCAAAGAAAACACCGCCAGCAAGGAAACCACCAAAATTCCTCTCAAGGAAAACTCGGGCCGCAAGGACTAAACCATCACGCTTGACTCTCACGGCACAACACCTTGAGGAAAGCAGCTCAATGGCTTTACCAACCAAAGCCATGGCACCTCTATGCCAACTCACTCAAACGGCTCTGCTACTCCAATCATGAGCGCACAACAACAAGGAACAAAGCCCGAGAAGGGCTTGCTCAGCAGAACTCAACCCAAACTTATAACGAGCAACGCTCGCCTCCAAGCTACCTCTCAACTCTTAAAATCCAACTGACTACTCAAAGGACTTCTCCTTTAAGCTTAGGCCTAACTCAACTTCCAACCAGAAGCTCCACTCCCGAAACCTTACAAGGAAAACGGATGACGACAACCTCAAAGCTTACGGATCCTAAGCCACACGATTCCGCAAGACTACCTCAGAAGCTAACACTCGAGGCTGACATCCATGGAGCAACTCAACCACCACAGAGGCTAGGGGGAAAGGGAAATCTTCATTCTCCAAAGAACCAACAACTTGCCGTAGAAACAACTCTTCTGGTGGCCACCGCCTTTGCGGGACAAACAACTCTTGCTTGCTAACAACACAATGCAGGGACCCTCTCGCTGGGCTGACCGCTGCGCTACTCCGACCAATTACACAACTCTGGAGCTAAGTTGACTCCTACAAAAACAGGAAACGAATTTCCCAAAGAAGCAACTCAAGGGCAACGGACTTCACACAAGCTCATTGACTTGCTCAAACCCAAGGCAACAAAGAACCAACTCTCTTGGAAGCAACACCCAAGGAATATCTCAACCAATCGGATCTCCAATCCGAAACAAACAGCACTTGCTCAACTGCCGAGGGAGGGGTCAACTCCCACAACTTACTGACTAAGAACACGACCTCAGAGCAACGCCTTCCAACTAGAACCGAACTAGCACTCGAAACAACAAGAGAACCAAATCTTGGCCAAACACTCACAAGAGGCAAAACAACCTTTACTGCAGCCTCTAGAACACCATCCAAGAATCCGCTTAACTGAACAAACGACTACTTCCAAGTAACCAACAAATTTTTCCCTCTTGCTAGCACCACTACCATCAATTCCAAGACCAAAGGAGTAACCTGACAAATCCCCGAAGGAAACGGCTCTTACAAACAGACAACCAAAGGACAGAGAGCTCCACATACGCTCACTGTCATGCTCCACTAGAGCAACAACATCTAAAACTCACGGGGCAACAACAGGGGCAACTCAACATCCTGGAACAGGAAAACAACCAACTGGGCACGAACCATTCGTCCCACGAGCAAAGCAAATCACTAGCAGCTCCAAACCACACCTTGGTCAACACCAAGCATCAACTTGCCACCACACCGGAACCAATCCGGACTTTACTCCAAACAAACACTAGCTTGCTAGTCTACCAAGACTGCTAGCAACTCAACCGAGGCTACAAACTACACGGCTCCAGCTTGCCAACTGAAACTCACTACCTGGGCCTGACTGAGCTTTGGAGAGGCTCTCCACAACCTAGGGTTCTACGGCAACCCTCAACACACACTGCCGACAAACGAGCTAACAGCCAACTGCCTGAACAGGCACAACTCTCTCCAGCATCTCAACCATGCAGGCCAACTCCAATTCCTTGGGAACCAAGAGGATCTGAAACGCTACCGAATGCGTCGTCCTCCTACTCAAACATCAGCCTCTCAACAAGGCTTCTACCCAAGGAAAGGATCCAAACAACTCTCTTAGCCAAGGCGAACAAAAACTGAGCGGCTTTGCTACCACCGCACTTGTTCAGTTTCCAACTGAACTCCAACCGAAGGAACACCAAAAGTTCCAACTCCACACGATGCTCAAAGCTGAGGCAACCTTGCTTTACCAAGCCTCTACCAAGGGTGCTTACCCATAAGGCATCCAAATCCTCTCGCAAGGCATCAGCTCAACTCGCCTCAAAAGCATCCAACTCGCCTCATGGCATCCAACTCAGGGTCCCTCTACTGGACCAAACTCGCATCTACGATGCTAAACTCTCCTCAGATAAAGGCCCTCGAAGGTAGTTGACCGTACTACCAACCACAAGAAAACTCTTGGCCTTAACACTAGCGCGAGACTCAAGAGCACCAACACTTACCAACCAATCACGACTTACTCAACCTCCGTAAACATCGGGAAGAGGCTCCGCTCCTCTCGAGCATCCTTTCGCTTGTAGTCCATCGACTACCACCGAACTAGCCCTCCGCACGACCTAACGGGTGCAATCGCCATAAACAGATCCAAGGCTAAAGGAGTACGATGAACTCCGAACGGCATAGAACCATCCGCTATGCCCAAGCCAAACTCAAGCTCGAACGGACTTAGTGCCAAAGTGGCACACCAACCAATGCACCTCAAGTGCTACTACTACCAAATCCACATCTCGAGGAAGTCTGGGTCGTTAAACAACAAAGCAGCTCTCAAGGGAGCAAAGATGACCCTTCATCTGCCTCAAGCCACTAACACGGCAACTTGCCAAACAATCGGGCGACTGGTGGAGACTCTGCTAGTCCACCTTTCTCAAGGGACTACCACCACCAACTCTTTGAACCAAACAAAGACAGAACGGCACACCTCGGCCTCGAGCAGCGGGGCATCCCACAAACGGATGCTAAACTCAAACTCGCCAACTACTTTACTACTAGCTAGAGCAGGACTTACTAAAACATCGAGCTCTACATGCATCCATTTGCCAAACCGGGCGGCTCCATCAACGCCAACCAACTCATCCGAATAAACCTCACGATCATGCCCTCCGGGAACCTCGGGGCTACAAGAGCTACCGAGGGGAATGCTGAAACAAACTCGCCAACTGGGCTATCTGTGCCCGGGACTCCTCACTACGCGCTACAAATCGCGCTGGGTCTCCGCCTCGATAGCTAAAGACTGTCATCAAATCTCTCATGGTGGAGCACACTCGCTCAAGGAGTCTCACTCGAGGCGCCGCTAGCCTCTACCCCTCCTCTAGGCAACTCAATCGCGGGGGCCAAACCGCATGCGGGCCTAACAACCCGGACGCGCCTCAACATCAACACGATCGGTCCAACTCCTGGCCGAACTCGCCAAGCGCCCCGCTCCTCCGGGTGCGATCAACATACCGGCGACCGCACGAAGCACCTCCACCCTCTCACTAGGGGAAAAGCGAAAGAATCGGGCCACACATGGCCAACGGGAGTCTAAGCTCTACCTCCCTCGGGACGACGCCCCGTGGGCATCCGAATCTATCTCGGATACCTCAACAAGCCGCTAAACAAATCGCCGCGATCTGCGGGAAAGTTGGCATGATGGCTCACTAAGCCCAAACCAACAACGAGTCGTAACTCGCTTCGTCTCGCTACACAACACAAGGCATAAAAGCTAGATGAAAAGTATTGTAAATTCTTACCCCTTTTCTTTAAAACAAGAACTTAGGCGCACTGATGACTCGCTCGAGTGTTGATGATCATGGAAAAACGACCTACAAATAAAAGGTCGGTCCTACAGAATCTATGACTCGAGCTCGATTCCAATCAGAACGACCGACCCGAATGGGGCTCTAAATGGGCCCTTACCTCAATGCATGCATACAAATCAACACTAGAATTTGCAATAGGGTTGTTTTGATTCTAAGTAAAAACCAAAACCGGCAAGAGTTCATTTAAAAGTCAATACAAAATTCTTGAAACTCGCCCCCTGTTTCCAAGCACTGCTCCAAGACAAATACATTTCCAAAACTTACTCGATCAGAGATTTATTAAAATCATACAACTTTACTACATTTACAACAATGCTAGAATCCGGAAATACATTCATAAATCAACCTAGGGCTCCGTGCCCAACTACATGCATTCAGAGGACATTTAAAAACATAAACATAAATCTTAGAGTTGAACAACGGGTTTCCATGATCACGCCTCCTCCTCCACCCATCTCGCTCGCGCCATGGTTTCTCGAAAGATAAGTAAGGGTGAGTAACGAATTACTCAAGAAGAATCCCCAACGGGGTACAATACGATACAATCAATCATCTAGTACCAAAGCATGCAAGCAAACAAACTACCAACATGGATCATAGCTCAACGAGCTTACAAAGAAAGATCTCGAGTCATCGGAAGTCTCCTACTTTCCGCCTAATGATTGGTTATCCTAACCAATCTCGGGACATCTCTCCGAGGGTCTTTCTCCTCGGCCAATTGATCACCAAAAACCGATCCCAAGGATGTCCTCAAGGGCCTCTTACCCTTGCTAATCTGGACTTACGGAGAGTACCCAAGTCGCTCTAACGGAAGGAATGGTGTACTCACGAACATTAGCCCGGAAGGAGCTCTCCGACCGGCATCTAACGCGTGTGCGCGCACACCGCATGCTCTTCTCGCAACCGGCGTAAATGCGGGGCCTAAGGGCAAACCACGCGGGCAGTGCACGCATGCCTAAAACTTGGAAACGGTGTCACTGATCACAGTAGCGCGAGGCCCTCGGCGCTCATCTGTGCAGCCTGGTCCACCGACCTGAAGCTAAGAACCGGCCAAGGCAGGCTTACACCGTGGCAGGGTTCCGCTCTAGCAGGCTACAAACTAGGCTATGCCGAAGTGGGTAGCTAATTCCACAACCGGCTGGTCGGGCGGGGTAGCAAGATACGTTATGCTGCGCACACTTTATTCCCGACCTGAGCTAAATCCACCTTAGTGACCGGGGGGGGAAGCAAGATACGTTATGCGTCGCACACTACTCCCGATCAGTGGGGACAAAGTACGTTATGTCCGCTCAGCCTCTGGATGATGACAAACCCTACAACTCTATCTAAGAGTACAGAGAAAAAAGCAATGATTCCTGGCTAGCAAGCAAAGACCGACATCAATCATACTACCTAGCATGATACTACGAGCTTAAGCAGGAATCATAAGCATGCCGGCAGAACAAACCTAGCATGGCACTAACATGTAATATCAAGCAAACATGCTAGCAGAAAATCAATCAAAGCTGCTCTATTATTATCATGCTCATAATGAACAGTAAGCAAACAAGCAAGGCAAAATCATGACAATATCGCAGGCCCACACAACTCCTCAGAAGAAATCCTTACCGGCCGGAAGGCAACAACACACAATAAATTAGCTCGCGATCGAACCCGAGCAACCTATATCGAGCCAAGCAAAAACATCAATAATCATAAAATAGCCCTAAATACACTAAAATAAATGTGGCTCGGCTGGGAGCAACTCACGAGGCGCGGCTGACACTCGAACGAGCCGGCCAGACGGGCTAGGCAGCCAAAGCCAAAGGGCCGGGGCTGCTGGGCTGCAGGGGCGCGCTGGCACGGGCGCTGGGCGCGAGCTGCGCGCGGAGGGGCGCTGGCCGCACGCGACAGGCTGGCGCTGGCGCGCGGGGCGCGGTGTGCTGGCAGCGGCGCTGAGCGCGCAGCGTGAGCAAGACGGCTCAAGCACAGAGACGGCGCGCGCGCGCGAGCGACACGACGCGAGGGCGCGCGATCCCGCGGGCGCGCGCGACGAGCTGGCGAGGCTCGGCGACGCGACGCGACATCTCGGCGCGGCTTCTCGCACAAAGGCGCACCGGGCGACACGGACTAGGGCAGGGCGAGGGCGCGCGAGCTGGGCGACGCTGGGCGAGGGCGCGCGACGCTCGGGCTGGGCGAGGCAGGGGCGCGCGGGCGCTGGGCGAGCTCGGTCTGGCTCTGGCGACGCTGGGCTCGGGCTAGCTGGGCGTGGGCGAGCCAAGGCTGCACGGGCTGGGGCTGGGCGAGCCATGGCTAGGGGCTGGGCTAGGTGGGGGTGCTCGGGGAGAGAGAGAGAGAGAAGGAGAGAGAAAGATGCATTTTGAGGAAAAAAGAAAAGAAAAAGAGAAATAAAAAGGAAAATGGGAAAAAAGGGAAAAAATGGGATTTTTAAATTCCATTTTCCATCCTTATCCACTTCAAACCTCAAAATCCCATTTCCCGGCTTCCTCCTTCGAGACCCGACCGAAGAAATCTTTTCCAATAAATCAAACTCACTTAAATCCAACTCCCAAAGCAACACTAAAGGCTTGGGCTCGAAACCCAAAGGAAACACCCAAACAACCATCACTTTGCCAAAACCCAAAACCACAACCGAACTTCCAAACGACTAGCCCAAACATCTCGGGACTCGCAGCCAACAACAAACAAGCCTCAACAAAGGCAGGAGCTACCTCGAAGCCCAGAAAACCACAAATCCTGCCCGGAGAGCCAAAAGACCAAAATACCCCCAAGGGGCAAAACCGCTCTAATGACCCAACCAACAACCGAATCTTGACCCGAAGGCACCTCTAAAACTGGAATAGGAAACTGGGCTGTTACAGGTCGTTACATGCAGTAAGGATTGTTCTGCCTCCTATGAGTGTTTGGCCTAGTTGGTTAAGGTTTTTGTGTGTTGGCATGGAAGCTGTTGCACCTTTGTAGTTGAAGAACTCCTTTGTATCAGTTGTGGGTTGAGGTTGCACCATTGTGGTTGGATTAGGGTCTTGAACTTTTGAGGGATCCTTGCTGGTTAGTTTGGCTTGTGCTCTGCCAGTCATTATTGGTAATCTGGTTCTTGGTAGTTGGTGTTAACCGAGTAGTGGAGTTTCGTTTATGAAGTTTCGGTGGGAAGGTGCAATAAGTATAAGCTAGAGGGTTAAGCCTGTATGTGTTATCGTTTGGACTTGTGAGATGCGTTTCATATTTAAGGCGAGCTTCGTTCCATTGCTTGCATGGAGGTAAGTTTGGTGGAGGGAGCCCTCTGGGGCCCAGTTGTTGGCAGGCTGACTTGTCCAGCCAGTGATTTGAGTCGAGCTAGAGTTGAGTGGATTGGCATAGCTATGCAGTTTGTAGTCGTTTGGGCTTCCGAGTTCGTAGCACTCAAGTTGTTGGGTTGTAAGTTCCGTGTGGGAACTGTCAGTAGGTCGAGGTTGTTGTGTGAGTTAAGATTTTTGGAGGATTGGTTTCAGTAGCTAGAGCTCGCACCTCGTTTCGTGTGTAGAGGCCATTTCTTTGGAGTAGAGGCATGTCAGTTTCAGGCTGGAGTTGTCGGCACCAGGGTGTGGCAACAAAGGTTTTTCTAGGCAGTGCGTTGACGAACCGTGGTTCTGGAGAGCCTTGTTAAGAGGCTTATGAGCCGAGTGCAGTTTCTGTAGTGTTTTCACCCTTTTGACCGATGGTCTTTTGGGAGGAGTGAGCCAGATCCTTCAGAACTGGATGCGAGTTGGTGTTTCAGTGATTAGGCAGCGGGAGACTGGTGTTGTTTTATGAGGTTGCCTTGGGTTGCAGTTCTCTGCGGGCAGTTCTTGTGGTACCATTGAGGCATTGCATGGTAAGTATTGCAGGAGTCCAATGTTCTGGGAAAAGGTTGGTGGCCATCAGTTTTATTTTGGGTCCTGAGTTGCTGCATTTGACCAGCGGTGATGTGCAGGAGTTTAGAGCTAGTGTTGTCAGCTCAGAGCAGGCAGAAAAGTTACGCCGATGTTCGGCGTCGAGTTTTAGAGTTTGAGGTTGGACAGTACGTGTTTTAAGGTTGCACCGATGCGAGGTATGTTGAGGTTTGGTAAGCGGGAGAAGAAGAGTCTTCTATTGTTGGACCATTTGGGATTCTCGAGAGAATCGGCAGAGTTGCATATCGGTTAGTGCTTTCCCGTCATTGTCAGCTGTGCACAGTGTTTCCATGTATCGATGTTGGGGCAGTATGCGTCGGTTCCATCGCTCATTGTGGACTTTGAGCCTTTGCAGCTGATTGAGAATTTGAGCTTCGAGGGGAAGCCTGTGAGTATTCTGGTCTTTGAGTAGAAGACGTTGCGAAATCGTGAGATCCGTTTGGTAAAAGTTCAGTGGAGGAGTTGGAGTTCTGAGGAAGCCGCTCGTGAGCGGGGAGGTCGGGTTGAGATTGCAAAGATATCTGTCTTTGTTTCAGTCTTAAGGACTTTCGAGGACGAAAGTCATAAAAGGAGGGAATATTGTAACGGCCCAGGCTTTCATCCAGGTCTTCCAGGTATGCCCGAGGGGTATTTTGGTAATTTGGTCTAGCCGTCAGGGCCGTTTATGTCTTTTTCCAGTTGCTAAAATTATTGGATGGGTTTATGTAGGTTTTTTAGGCTTTGTGGATGGGTTTGAGCAAGGTTAGATGCAAAAGTTAAAATAAAGGAAAATTGTGTTGCAGTCGGGGTTCGAGCCAGGATGGCCTTGTGTGCTAGAGGAGAGTCTTGCCAAGTGAGCCACTAGGAGTTTTTGTTACTCTTTTCGCAGCATATCTTTGTTAGCCTTGAGTTTTTGGGCTTTTGGTGCATTTGATTAAATGAAAGGAAATAGGGTTTTGTGTTTTCTTCTCCAAATCACCATGGCCGCCCAACCTTCTTCTCTGCCAAGCCCCTTGCCGTGATTTTCTTCCCTTGCAGCCCCGAGCGCCGTCTCCGCTGGCCCAGACGCCCAGGCCGTCGCAGTGGCACAGGCGCCCAGCAGAGGCCGTCGCACGCACCAGACGGCGCGCCCGTCCCCGTCGCATGCCCGCCGCATCACGTTGCTCGCCCGCGCGCGTCCTTGCTCCGCGACGCTTGTAACGACCCAGGTTTTTCTTCCCGGTCTTCCAGGTATGCCCTAGGGGTAATTTGGTAATTTGGTCGGGCCGTCATGGTCGTTTGTGTCTTTTCCAGCTACTAAAATTATTGGATGGTTTTTGTAGGTTTTTGGAGGGGTTTGTGGTTTGGTTTGAGCAAGGTTTGTTGCAAAAGTAAAAATAAAGGAAATTGTGCCGCAAATGGGGTTTGAACCCGGTCTCCTGGGAAGCTTGTAGAGAGGTGTGCCATTTGAGCCATTAGGTGCTCTTGTTACTCTTTCTGCATCACATCTTAGTTAACCTTGGATTTTTGGAGTTTTGGTGCATTTGGTTAAATGAAATAGAAATAGGTTATTTCATCTCCTTCTCCAAAACATCTCTTGGCCGCCCAAGCTCTCCATCTCCATAGCCTTGCCGAGTTCTTCATCCTTGCATCTCCTTGGGTTCGATCATCATCATTCCGGGTAAGTCTTCGTCTTCTTCATCTTCTCATTTGGGTGTTTGTTGGCCGAATGTAAGAAAAAGGGGTTGTGTGTGTGTGTGTGTTGTGCACCAATGAGAGGAGCGACCATCATCCTCACCCACCTCGACGCGCCCAGATCGGTCGAGCAGCCTACCGTCGCGACGCCCAGATCGGTCGAGCAGCCCCGTCGCGACGCCCAGATCGGTCGAGCCACCGCCAGACGCCTGCACTGTTCGCAGCAGCCTCGCTCGTCGCCCAAAGAAGATCGTCGCCGATCGCGCCGCGACGCCAGAGGTCTCTCGCCAGCGCGCAAGACGCCCGCCGATCGATCGCGCGACACCTCGCCGTGTCCGCTTGCCGAGCTGCTCCGCGCGCGCTGGCGCCAGACGTGTTCGCGCGCGCGCTTTCGCCAGACGCTGGCGCCGCGCGCGCTTCGCCAGACGCGCCCAGCGCCGCGCCGCGCTTTCGTCCAGACGCTCGCACGCGCGTGTCCTCGCTGTTGCCGTGCGGTAGCGCAGCGGTAGCGCGTGAACCGTCGTCTGTACAACAGCAAGAACTGGTAGCGTGTCCTGCCGTGCCACAAGCAGACAGCGCCCAACCTTTGCCGAGCTGGGGCTTGCCAGCTGCCCCAAGCTCGTGGTCGTCGCTGCGCCGCGTGAGTTCCCCCCGAGCCGAGCTTGTTGTTCTATTGTTGTTTAGATATTTTAGATAATCGATTATTGTTGGTTTGCTAGGTTCAGCGCCGCTAGCTCGGGATTGTTCATGACTTAGGATTTGTGTGTAAAAGTCTTCCGACCAAGGTAAGGATTTCTTACGGGGTTGTGTGGACCTCGCAGTATATTTGTGATTGTTGTTTTGTATGCTGTGTATGTTTACTAGCATGTTTAGCCTAGGTGCTCTGTTTCAATTCTCGATCGCATGAACTCTTGTATTGTTTCTCATGTTAGCCCATGCTAGGTTGTTCTATTCTAGCATGTTCGATATCTGTTCTTGCTTCGTAGTATCATGCTAGGTTCTTTGTATCCGATGAGCACGTATTGGATCGCATTGATTGAATCGTTATTATTGTTAAGGTTTAGAATTCGGGTAAATAGCATCATCCGGGCCCGATGCATAAAGTATCTTGCATCTATGGCAAGGACGATTGAGACAGATTCTCCGTCCTGGACCCCGTGAGGGATTAGCTATCCCAACCGGTGAGGCCCCGCAATCTTGGGTGAGGGTGGTAGTCTAAGCGATGCCCCAATGGTCGGGATGATGACTTGGCAATGCCTAGTCGCGCAATGCGGCACGCCCTCGGCGTGTTCGGCAAAGAGCCCTTGATTGCCACGATAAGGTAAGGACGGCTTCCGGTGTAAGCCTACCATGACCCGTTCCTTAGCCTCGGTGCGGTGGTACAGCCGACATAGTTCACGTGTCCGTGTCTCACACCCCTATGTCGGTGACACCGATCCGAGAGATTTAGTTAGGCGTGGTATCCGGATATGGGCGACTTGCCACTAGACCCGGCACCCCCATAGTCCAGTAGAAGCACGCGGTGCATCCTTACGCTCATTACTGGCGCCGATCGAGAGCTCCTCGGGATCTTGAGCCAGTGCACCTTTCGTATCGTCGAGAGGCAGGCCGAGGCCGGGACTTGTTCCCGTATAGTGCGTTTAGTGTGTTGTGATATTTCGGACTAAGACCCCGAGATGGCATCCGAGGTCCAAGTGTGGACTTAGCTATGTGCTCCGCTCTGTGTTTGTACTCATAGCTTGCATACATTCTTCTAGATGATCATGTATATCGTATTGTACCCGGTTGGGGATTCTTACTGGGTAATTCGTTACTCACCCTTATTCTCGTGGTTTTCCACGGGTAATCAAGGCGGGAGACAGGATGGTCAAGGAGGAGCTATGATCATGGAACCCTGCTTGTCATCTCCGATTGTTTTATTTTAATTATCATGACTCTTCACTTTTTATTATTTCCCCGAATGCATGTAGACGGGCACAGAGCCCCGTGGAGGTTTTCTTAAGTTTTATGGATTCCAAGATATTGGTACTTGTGGATTGTTTTAATGGTTTAAATAAATCTCTGATCGTGAGTGTGCTTTTAGAAATGTATGTTTTGGTTGTTGAATGTTTCTGCTTTTTACTTGGAATCCGAAATGTATTTTTCATAATGTCTTTTATTTTCACTACATGCATTGGGGTAAAGGCCCATTTAGAGCCCCTTTTGGGTCGGGTCTTTACTGATTGGTATCGAGCTCGAGTCATAGATTCTCGTGAGATCGACCTTTGTTGTAGGTCGTTTTCCATGATCATCAAGACTCTGGCCAGATCATCAGTACGCCTAGATTTATTGTTTTAGAAAGGAAAAGGGTTAAGAATTTACAATACCTATCATCTAGTGTATGCCTTGTTTGGTGTTGTGGAATGGTGACGAGTTTTGATTCGTTGTTGGTTTGGATGTAGATCGCCAAAGATGCGATCACCCATCTGCATCGGAGAGGAGGTTCGAGAGCAGTCGAGGTATCGTGGATCGGATCTCGAGCTCGCAGGGGCATCGTCCCAAGCCGACATCGATGGCATTCCACCAAAGCGGCTCCTCTGTTACGCCTAGAGCGGGCGTTGAGGCGATGAGCGCCGTGAGATCTGCTCCCGGAGCAGAGTTTGCCGAGTCTATGAGGGCTTTTATGGTCGCATGTTGAGTGACCGAGAGGGCGAGACCTGTGCCTTGTTGGCGTGGGCAGCGGGAAGAGTCCCGAGCCCAGATCGAGCGGTGACTCGATTGGTTCAGCAGAGCTCAAGAGCACCTCCGGCTCCACAGAGCAAGTAGCCCCAGAGGCGGATATGGCGGAGAGGTGCCGAGGAATTGGGTAGGTGGTCAAGGATTTTGTGAAGTGGAAGCCCGAGAAGTTTGATGCCACCGGTGATGCGTTATCGGCAGCCTGTGTGGATTGCCCATTTGGAGTACACCTTCCCGATCATGGTGTGCCCCGATATTCGAGAGGCCGAGATGTGCGGCTCATGTGCTAGGAGGCACTGGCGAGATGGTGGTGGAGTCCACCTTGAGCGAGAGACCAGTGGGTCTCCACCCGCTACTTGGGAGTTCTTCAAGGCCGAGTTCAAGGTAAAGTTCATCGGTGATGAGGCTCAGGAGAAGATGGTGGAGCTCTTCCGGAACACCGGCGTGGTTTCGATTCCATTGAGGAATATGAGCGCAAGTTCTCGAGTATGGATATTTTGCTCCTCGGTTGATTGCCACCCCGAGTCAAGATTCGGAAGTTCATATCCGGATTGAGGCGTGGTGTTTCCCGGGATGTCGTGGGCTCGTGCCCCCGACACTTATGCTAGGGTCATATCGATTAGCCACGATCTATAATGGGAAGTATCTGCCGAGCGGGTTGTTGCCGCTCTGCTCAGCGTCCGTCCCAGTGTGTGGGGTAGAAGAGGAAGTTTGACTTTGGGGGTGGCGGCAGCGTCGCCAAGGGCGCTTCCAAAGCCGGGATCGGCGATAGGGCCCCGATCCGTTTTCACCGCGCCGCCAGGCGGTCCGAGCAGTGAGTTCGCTTGTGCTTCTTATGGAGGACCCACACCTGGAGCTTGCGCGGGCGGGGCCCAGAGTGTGTTTTCGTTGTGGTAAAGAGGGACATATGATCCGTTTCGTCCTCGGCCGGCTATGGCACTCGGCCAGCAGCAGTTAGCAGGTCGAGTGTTTGCTACGACCGTCAGAGGCCGAGCGCACGGATGCCGCTGTATGGTGTACGCTTCTTGTTTTAGATCACACGCGCATTTGTCTTGTTTGATTCTGGTTCTACGCATTCATTTTTATATCTGTGTTGTTTGGTCGAGCATGCTAAGTTAAGACTAGAACCTCTAGGTTTTGAGTTATCTGTTGCAACTCCTTGGGAGTTAGTATGTTGGCTAGAGATAAGATTAAGGATGGCCGGATCGAGATATCCAGGAGAGTTGCTAGTAGCCACACTCATAGTTTCCGCCTATGAGTGGTTTTGATGTGATTCTTGGTATGGAGTGGTTAGTTGCTAACCACGCGTTGATTGACCGCCACCGAAAGAAGTAGTGTTCAGGCCGCCTGTGTCGGCCCACTTTAAGTTTCGTGGAGTTCAGGTGGAGTTTGCCCGCCGATGGTGTCACCGTGAAAGCTCGTCGTTTGCTAGCTCATGGAGCTTGGGGCTATTTAGCCAAGTTGTGCGGGAAGAGCCGCCTCGTGTCTGCTGATCAGTGCACCGCCGTCGTGCAGGAGTTTGCGGACGTGTTTCCCGAGGAGTTACCGGGGTTGCCCCCAAAGAGAGAGGTTGACTTCAATATTGAGCTCGAGCCAGGACCCTCCCTATCTCGAAGGCTCCGTGATCGCATGGCGCCAGTGAGTTAAAGGAATCAAGATTCGATTCGCAGGAGATGTTAGATCGAGGGTTCATCCGTCCAAGTGTGTCCCCGTGGGAGCACCGATTCATTTGTGAAAAAGAAGGATGGTTCTATGCGCTTGTGTATTGATTACCGCGAGCTTAATAAGGTGACAAAGTGAAGAATAAGTATCCGTTGCCCCGTGATCGATGATTTGTTCGATCGGCTTCGTGGAGCTTCGTGTTCTCCAAGATAGATCTCGAGATCCGGTTACCATCGGGCCATGCGGATCGGGATGCCGACATTCCTAAGACAAACTTTCAGTCCGGATATGGTCACTATGAGTTTGTGGTTATGTCGTTTGGATTGACCAATGCCCCACCAAGCGTTCATGGACATGATGGATAGGGTGTTCAAATCATTTTTGGACAACCTTCGCCATCGTGTTCATTGACGATATTCTCGATTTATTCGAGGTCTAAAGAAGACCATGCAGAGCATTTGAGGCGTAGTATTGGCAGCTTTGAGGGAAAACCACTTTATGCGAAGTTTTCCAAATGTGATTTCTGGTTGGAGCGGTGGCCTTCCTAGGCCACGTGGTTTCGAGAGATGGTATAGCCGTGGACCCCGCGAAGATTGAGGCCGTGAGTTCATGGGCCAAGCCGACTTCGGATTGCCGAGATTCGCACTTTTCTGGTTTGGCGAGTTACTACCGTCGGTTCGTCAAGGACTTTTTCGCTTTAGCCTCGCCTCACTCGTCCGACGAGGAAGGGTGTCGAGTTTGTTTGGGACAAGAGGTGTGATGAGAGCTTTGCTGTGCTCAAGCGTAGTTTGACTTCAAAGACCGATGTTGGCATCCCGAGGGGACAGTGGTTTCGTGGTCTCTGAGTGATGCTTCCAAGTTTGGATTAGGTTGTGTGTTGATGCAAAGACGGAAGGTCATTGCCTATGCTTCCCGCCACCGGCCGTATGAGCAGTAACTACCCGACTCATGATATGGAGTTGGCAAAGCAGTGGTGTTTGCAATCAAGATTTGGAGGCATTACCGTATGGTGAGCGGATTCAGATGTTTACCGATCACGAGCCTCAAGTATCTGTTTACTCGTAAGGAGTTGAATATGAGGCAGAGGAGATGGTTAGAGTTGGTAAAGGATTATGACTGCGAGATTTTGTACCATCCGGTAAAGCCAATGTAGTGGCCGATGCTTTGAGCAGAAAGACGTCGTGACTCGCGGCGTTGTTGAGTTCCCAGCCAGTTTTGCAGAGAGAGTTCGAGCGGGCCGAGGTTGCGATGTTGTTGGGAGAGGTTACCGCCGTGGTAGCTCGATTGACTGCTCACTTGCGTCGATTCGGCAAATGGATTATAGACAAACCAGTTGGGCGACCCCCGCACTTAAGAGATTGGTTGATGAGTTAGTGCCGACGGTGACTTTGACTTTGTATATTCACCGGACAATGGGTTGACTTATAGAGGCCGGTTGTGTGTTCCGGACATTGCAGAGTTTGCGAGAGAGAGTTGCTCTCGGAGGCCCACTGCTTCTTTTGCTTGGCACCCCGGGGTACCAAGATGTATCAGACCTTAGTGAGACTTTCTCGTGGATGGGAATGAAGAGAGATGTGGCAGAGTTTGTCACCCGGTGTCTCACTTGTCGCAAGTGAAGGCACCCAGCAGAGGCCACTGGTTTGTTGCGTGCCACCGAGTGTACCCAGTGGAAATGGGAAGAGATCTCTATGGACTTTATATCCGGTTTGCCAAGGACTCGAGGAAGTTCTCTCTCGATTTGGGTGATTGTCGACCGCTTGATCAAGAGCGCACACTTCATTCCCGGTAGAGACACTTATACCGTGGAACGCTGGGCGCACTGCTTTTGGAGCAGATCATCCGTTATCATGGTGTACCGGTGAGGATTGTGTCCGATCGTGACTCGCGGTTCACTTTCTCGTTTCGAGAGCGCTCCCGAAGGGTTTGGGCACAGAGTGCGCCAAAGACATGACTTTTCACCCCTCGACGGATGGTCGACCGAGAGAGTGAATCGATTCTCGAGGATATGTTGAGGGCTTGTGTGTTGGATTTCCCGCAGGTGATTGGGACCAGATTCAGATTTTGATGGAGTTTGCCTATAACAACGATTACTATCGATTTATCTGGATGGCTCCATTCGAGGCATTGTATGGTAAGCGTTGTCGGTCCCCCGTGTTCGGGAAGAGGTTGGTGATAGACAGGTGTTGGGTCCCGAGTTACTGCGATTGACCAATGGTGCAGTCTGAGGAAGATTAGAGCTCGTATGTTGACAGCTCAGAGCAGCAGAAGAGTTACGCCGATGTTCGGCGCCGAGATTTGGAGTTTGAGGTTGGTCAAGACGTGTTCCTTAAGGTTGCTCCGGCGCGAGGTGTTCCGAGGTTTGGTAAGCGTGGGAAGTTGAGTCCCCGTTTTGTTGGTCCATTTGAGATCCTAGAGAGGATTGGCAGAGTTGCTTACCGGTTAGCCCTACCTCCGTCACTATCGGCGGTGCATAGTGTTTTTCATGTATCGATGTTGAGGCAAGTATGTGCCGGACCGTCGCACATTGTGGACTTTGAGCCTTTGCGGTGAATGAGGATTTGAACTTCGAGGAAAAGCCGGTGAGGATCCTTGCCTTTGAGACCAAGACGTTGCGTAATCGCGAGATTCGTTTGGTAAAGGTTCGGTGGAGGAGTCGGGATTTCGAGGAGGCCACTTGGGAGCGGGAAGACGAGATGAGGTTGCATTACCCTCGAAATGTTTGTTTTAAGGACTTTCGAGGACGAAAGTCATAAAAAGGAGGGAATATTGTAACGACCTGAGTTTTTCTTCCCGGTCTTCCGTATGCCCTAGGGGTAATTTGGTAATTTGGTCGGGCCGTCATGGTCGTTTGTGTCTTTTTCCACTACTAAAATTATTGGATGGTTTTTGTAGGTTTTGGAGGGGTTTGTGGTTTGGTTTGAGCAAGGTTTGTTGCAAAAGTAAAAATAAAGGAAATTGTCTTTGCAGTGGGGTTTGAACCCGGGTCTCCGGGAAGCTTGTAGAGAGGTGTGCCATTTGAGCCATTAGGTGCTCTTGTTACTCTTCTCGCATCACATCTTAGTTAACCTTGGATTTTTGGAGTTTTGGTGCATTTGGTTAAATGAAATAGAAATAGGTTATTTCATCTCCTTCTCCAAAACATCTCTTGGCCGCCCAAGCTCTCCATCTCCATAGCCTTGCCGAGTTCTTCATCCTTGCATCTCCTTGGGTTCGATCATCATCATTCCGGGTAAGTCTTCGTCTTCTTCATCTTCTCATTTGGGTGTTTGTTGGCCGAATGTAAGAAAAAGGGGTTGTGTGTGTGTGTGTGTTGTGCGGCCCACCGAGAGGAGCGACCATCATCCTCACCACCTGAGACGCCAGATCGGTCGAGCCACCGTCGCGACGCCGGTCAGGTCGGTCGAGCAGCCCCGTCGCGACGCCCAGATCGGTCGAGCCAGCCGCCAGACGCCCGACACATTCGCAGCAGCCTCGCCGTTCGCCCAAAGAGATCGATCGCCGATCGCTCGCGACGCCAGAGGTCCTCGCCGCGCCAAGGCCGCGTCCACCGATCGCTCGCACACCTCGCCGTGTCCGCTTGCCGAGCTGCTCGCCGCCGCGCGCCTTCGCTCGAGCGTTCGCGCGCGCCGCCGCCCGACGCTGCGCCGCGCGGCGCCGCCGCCTCAGACGCCCGGCGCCGCGCGCCGCCGTCCAGACGCTACGCGCGCCGCGCGTGTGTCCACGCTGCCGTGCGGCAGCGCGGCCAGTAGCGTGTCCGTCCGTGTGCCGGTAGCGCAAGCAACGGGCAGCGTGTCCTCGCGTGCCCGGCGCTACAAGCGCCAACGCTGACCTTGCCGAGCCAGCTTGCAGCTGACCCCAAGCTCGTGTCGTCGCGCCGCGTGAGTTCCCGAGCCGAGCTTGTTGTTCTATTGTTGTTTAGATATTTTAGATACTCGATTATTGTTGGTTTGCTAGGTTCCCGCCGCTAGCTCGGGATTGTTCGCAGACTTAGGATTTGTGTGTAAAAGTCTTCCGACCAAGGTAAGGATTTCTTACAGGGGTTGTGTGGGACCGCAGAGATATTTGTGATTGTTGTTTTGTATGCTGTGTATGTTTACTAGCATGTTTAGCCTAGGTGCTCTGCTCAATTCTGATTGGCATGAACTCTTGTATTGTTTCTCATGTTAGCCCATGCTAGGTTGTTCTATTCTAGCATGTTCGATATCTGTTCTTGCTTTCGTAGTATCATGCTAGGTTCTTTGTATCCGATGAGCACGTATTGGACCGCATTGATTGAATCGTTATTATTGTTAAGGTTTAGAATTCGGGTAAATAGCATCATCAGGCCCGATGCATAAAGTATCTTGCATCTATGGCAAGGACGATTGAGACAGTTCTCCGTCCTTGGACCCCGTGAGGGATTAGCTATCCCAACCGGTAGGCCCTGCAATCTTGGGTGAGGGTGGTAGTCTAAGCGATGCCCCAATGGTCGGGATGATGACTTGGCAATGCCTAGTCCCCGGCGGTAACCGCACGTCCTCGGCGTGTTCGGCAAAGAGCCCTTGATTGCCACCGATAAGGTAAGGACGGCTTCTGGTGTAAGCCTACCATGACCCGTTCCTTAGCCTCAGTGCGGTGGTACAGTCGACATAGTTCACGTGTCCAGTCTCACACCCCTATGTCGGTGACACCGATCCCAGATTTAGTTAGGCGTGGTATCCGGATATGGGCGGCTTGCCACTAGACCCGGCACCCCATAGTCTGTAGAAGCACGCGCGGTGCATCCTTACGCTCATTACAAAGCCGATCGGAGAGCTCCTCGGGATCTTGAGCCGATTGCACCTTTCGTATCGCCGAGAGGCGCCGAGGCCGGACTTGTTCCCCGTGATAGTGCGCTTAGTGTGTTGTGATATTTCCGGACTAAGACCCTGAGATGGCATCCGAGGTCCAAGTGTGGACTTAGCTATGTGCTCCGCTCTGTGTTTGTACTCATAGCTTGCATACATTCTTCTAGATGATCATGTATATCGTATTGTACCCCGGTTGGGGATTCTTACTGGGTAATTCGTTACTCACCCTTATTCTCGTGGTTTTCCACAGGTAATCAAGGCGCGGAGACAGGATGGTCAAGGAGGAGCTATGATCATGGAACTCTTTGTCATCTCTCGATTGTTTTATTTTAATTATCATGACTCTTCACTTTTTATTATTTCCCTGAATGCATGTAGACGGGCACAGAGCCCCGGGAGGTTTTCTTAAGTTTTATGGATTCCAAAGATATTGGTACTTGTGGATTGTTTTAATGGTTTAAATAAATCTCTACGATCGAGTGTGCTTTTAGAAATGTATGTTTTGGTTGTTGAATGTTTCATTTTTACTTGGAATCCGAAATGTATTTTTCATAATGTCTTTTATTTTCACTACATGCATTGGGGTAAAGGCCCATTTAGAGCCCCTTTTGGGTCGGGTCTTTACAACGCTCGCCCGCGCGCCCAGTGCCTGTCCGTGCGCGCAACTAGTGCCATGCCATTGCACATCCAAGCGGCGCCAACCCGCACAGCACCGCCCGCCCAGAAATTTCCGCCATGCTACCTGCCCGTCCGCGTGTCAGCCGCGCCGCGTGAGGTTCTCCCAAGCCGAGCCTTGTTTATTTTATTATATTTAGGCCTATGGATTGATTATTATTGTGTTTGTTAGGTTCTCGTTAGCTAGCTCGGGATCGATCGCAGCTTAGGATTTTGTGTGTAGTTGCCTCTCGTCCAGGTAAGGATTTCTTACCGGTGTTGTGTGGGCCCTGCGATATTATATGTGATTGCTGTTTGTATGTTTGTTTGTGTTTATCAGCATGTTTAGCGATAGGTGTTCTGTTCTGAATTCCCGACTGGCATGATTCCTTATGTTGTTTCTCATGTTAGTCCATGCTAGGTTGTTCTGTTCTGGCATGCTTGTATCTGTTCTTGTTTCGTAGTTGTAAGGACCCGACCCAAAAGAAGCGGTCTCTAACCTAGATCCTTACTTAGCATGCATGTCTAGGAATGTAAAACACCATCCAACGTACCAATTTAAAACTTTTGCAATCAACAGAACTTTAAACAAACCACAAAAGCCAATGTAAAAATCAAGAGTAATTTGACTGATCAGTGCTTTTCTTAAAAACAAACAAGAGTACGGTACGAGAACCATAAAATAGTTTGAGTGTTTCCCTAGGGACTCAAGTCCCACTACATGCTAAATCATAAAGAAAACAATAAAAGAACGTGCATCCCAGAGTCAGCTATCCATGATCATCCAGGCGCCTCCTCCTAGCCATCCTGCCTATGTCCCAAGTTACCTGGTGGAGAACCACATAAAATAAGGGTGAGCAACGAGTTACTCAGTAAGAATCCCCAACCGGGGTACAATACGAAAACATATCATTTAGCACACGGACATGCAACCATGCAATGACTCAGAGCAAACAGATGGGTCAACAGAACGTCACTCTTGGGGCTTGCCTATTCGAGGCTTACTGACTACCAACTACCCTAGGTTCACACACGGGTGTCCTTCGAGCCTTACACAACCTAGGACTCAGTGTTGCCCATCGGGGACTTATACACCTAGGATGCCCATTAGGGTCTTACACCTCCAACTCAGTGATGCCCATCGGGGACTTATACACCTAGGATGCCCATCGGGGTCTTACACCTCCAACTCAGTGATGCCCATCAGGGACTTATACACCTAGGATGCCCATCGGGGTCTTACACCTCCAACTCAGTGATGCCCATCGGGGACTTATACACCTAGGATGCCCATCGGGGTCTTACACCTCCAACTCAGTGATGCCCATCAGGGACTTATACACCTAGGATGCCCATCGGGGTCTTACACCTCCAACTCAGTGATGCCCATTGGGGACTTATACACCTAGGATGCCCATCGGGGTCTTACACCTCCAACTCAGTGATGCCCATCGGGGACTTATACACCTAGGATGCCCATCGGGGTCTTACATTTCCGGATGTCCATCGGGGCCTTCCCCGAGCGGGACGCACTAGTTACCTCTACAATCTCTTACACTATACATCATCCGCCAATTCCTAGCATGGCACTAACAGGACAACAAGGTCACGGTTATGCCGAGACAATTTAACTCCTAGCATGAAACTAACAGGATATATCAGGAATCTCAAGCACAAAAATCACCTGGAAACAAGAAAGAGCAAGCAACCTATCCACTAGAAATTCCATACAAACACAACACATGACATGCTATCAAGTATTCCTAGGGTCCACACAACCCCGGTAAGAAATCCTTACCTGGAAGTGAATAGAACCAACGATCAACGGATGACTCTCGAGCTTCTAAATGAACCCGACAACCTAAGCAAGTAATAAAATCGACCTAATTAACCAATAGCAGCTAAAAAGAACATAAAGTCCAAAGGGTCAGCCTCGAGAATTTACCAACCGAGAAGGCACCAGGCTCGGCAAGGCAAAGCGGCAGCAGGGCGGCGTGAGCGCTTGCAGTCATTGCTGTATTCGGGCAGTCGAGCTGGCTGCGCTGGGCGGGCGGCCGTGTAGTGTGGAGCGCTAGGCGCGGGCGGGCGGGTGCAAGGGCAAGGCACGGGGCCTCGGCAAAGACGGCCGTCGCAGACGCGGTCGAGCGTCTTTGGCGAGCGAGCGACGCGCGGGCGATCTTTGGTGCCGAGCGGGGCATTGCGCGCGCGCGACGAACCGGTGGTGCGGCGAAAGCGTGCTCGCTGGAGCAGCGCGGCGCGGCGCGAGGCACGGACGGACGGCACACGGTGGGTGCGCTGGGACGCGGTCTCGCGGGTGCGGTCGGTCGGAGCCACGCTGGGCGCGCGGGCAGAGAAGCGATTTGACGGCGCTGGGCGCGGCGGCAGCGACGACGACGGCGACGGACGGTCCAGGCTTTCCTCCTTCAAACCCTAGTTGACGCATTTATTTTCCTTAATTAATTCCAAACTCCCATCTCTCTTTGAGGCCGAGGGTTCGAGTCCTCCAAATAACATCTTTTAAACTTTATTTTATATTTAACTAAAATCCGGGCAGTTACAGTAGTATCATGCTAGGTTCGTTGTATCTTTTGAACACGTAATGGATTGTATTGGATTGTATGTTATTGATATGATAGGTTAGAGTGTAGGTAGGTAGCATCATCCGGGCCCGAATGCATAAAGTATCTTGCATCCATGGCAGGGACGTACGAGGTAGTTCTCCGTCCCTAGACCCCGTTAGGGTTTAGCTAACCCGACCGGTAGGCCCTGCAATCTTGGGTGAGGGTGGCAGACTGTTAAATGCCCCAACGGTCGGGATGAAGACTTGGCATTGCCTTGTCCCCAGCAGCCGGCACGTCCTCAGTGTGTTCGGCAGTAGCCCCTGATTGCCACCTGATAGGGCAAGGACGGCTTCCTGGTGTAAGCCTACCACGACCGGTTCCTTAGCCTCAGGTGCGGTGATTCAGGCTAACATAGTTCACGTGTCAAGGTCTCACACCCCTATGTCAGTGACACCGATCCAGAGATTTAGTTAGGCATGGTGACTGGACCTGGGCAGCTTGCCACTAGACCCGGCAACCCCCAGAGTCTGCAGTAGCATGCGGTGCAAGCATACGCTCATTATATTGCCGACTGGAGAGCACCTCAGGATCGTGAGCCAGTGCACCTTTCGTATCGACAGTAGACAGGCTGAGGCCGAGACTTGTTTCTCGTATAGGGCGTTCTGTGTGGTGGTTTTTCCGGACTAAGACCTTGAGTTGGCATCCGAGGATTATTTGTGGATTTAAGCTATGTGCTGTATTCTGTGTTTATATTCATAGTTTGCATACATTCATCTAGATGACCATGTATATCGTATTGTACCTCGGTTGGGGATTCTTACTGAGTAATTCGTTACTCACCCTTATTTTGTGGTTTTCCACAGGTAACCAAGGTGCGAGACAGGATGGCTGAAGGAGGAGCTGTGATCATGGGAACCTGCTGTCATCTCTGACCTTTTTTATATTATGACTCTTGTCTTTTTATTTCCCCTGAATGCATGTAGTCGCGCAGGAAGCCCTATGATGTTTTCTCAATGTTTTTGTGGATTCCAGCATTGTTGTACCTGAGAAGGTTTTGAAAGATTTTAATAAATCTCTGATCAGAGTAAACTTTTGGAAATGTATTTGTCTTGAAACAGGTACTTGGAGACAGGGATAGGTTTCAGTAAACTGTTTTGATTTCCGATTGAATGCTGAATGTTTTAATTTTTACTTGGAATCTGAAATCATATTTGTACATTGTCTTTACTTTGAATGCATGCATTGGGGTAAAGGCCCATTTAGAGCCCCTTTTGGGTCGCGTCTTTACAGGATGCGTGGTTGATCCAGTGTTAGAGCCATGAGTTGGATGGTTGATCGGAGCACGTTTAGTGGGCACATTGGTTTGAGGTATGTTAGCTTGGTATGGATACGCTCTTGTAAGAGTGAGTTGGCCAATGTGGCGTTTCGTGGTGAGTTGGCCCCGAGAGGGTTTGAACTCTTGTTGCTCCCTTGTTAGTAGTGGCTCTGTTGGAGGCAAAAGTTGCCCTTTGTGAGAGTCCTTGTTGGCATTGGATCTTAAGGGATCAAGTTGGAGCTGTACACCCCGGTGTACTTCTGCGTAGCTCGTTCCGTGGTGTATGTTTGGAGAACAACGAGAGGTTCGTGTTGAGGAACCAGTGCTCAGTCTTTGAGGTGTCAAGGCTTTAGTTCTTGACAAGTGCCCTAGCTTTGGTTGTAAGGATGCCGTTGTAATGGCCCAATTTTCTATTTCGGTTACCCAGGTGATTTCGCGTCTTTATTCGGATGTTCGGATGGGCCGTTAGAGCTGTTTTAACCCTTAGGGGTATTTTGGTCTTTTTGCCCCGCACCAGGCCGCACAGACGCGCCGCGCCGCCCTACCTCTCGCCGCTCGTTGCCGTCCGCACGCGTCGCCCAGCGCCGCCTGCGCGCCGTCCTCGCAGACCCGATGCCTCGCCTCGTGCCGCTCGCCCGTGTGCCCGTTTCCAAAGACGTCGCCGCGGCGCCGGCGCCACTCGCCTGCGCGGCAGCGCGCCCGCCTCGCCTGCTTGTCGACCACCGCTTTGCCGTTCGGGTTGGGCCGAAGCCTTTGGTATTACGGTCGGTATTTCTCGAGTCTTTTCTCCTTTGGGCATTAGGTTGCTGGCTGCTGTTTATCTATTTAGGATGTTTTTATTGTATGCCTAGGTTTCTCGGGTTTGCTTTAAAGCTCGAGGGTCGTTATTTGATTGTGAAAGTTATTTCTGCTTGCTTCCAGGTAAGGATTTCTTACCGTGGTTGTGTGGACCCTGCGATATTATCATGATGTGCTTTGTATGCTTGTTGATTGTTATGAGCATGATAGTGATAGGGTATCTATGTTTGATCTCTTACTAGCATGTTTGCTTGATGTACATGCTAGTGCCATGCTAGGTTTGTTCTTCTAGCATGCTATGGTTCCTGCTTTAACTTCGTAGTATCATGCTAGGTTATGTGTGATTGATGTTGATATGTATGTTTAGCCACGAATCACTTACTCTGTACTCTTAGCTAGTGTAGTAGGGTTTGTCATCATCCAGAGGCTAAGAGCGGACATAACGTACTTTGTCCCCACCGGTCGGGAGTAGAGCAAAGCATAATGTACATTGCTTCCCCCCGGCAGCCGATGTGGATTTAGCTACCACATCGGCATAAGCCTAGTTTGTAGCCTGCTAGAGCGGAACCCTGCCAACGGTGCAAGCCCGCCTTGGCCGGTTCTTAGCTTCTCGTGTCGGTGGTACAGCTGCACAGATGAGTGTCGAGGGCCTCGCACCTCGTGTTCAAAGTGACACCGCTCCGAGTCTTTAGGCATGCGTACTGCCCGCGTAGTTTGTACCTAGGCCCCCACATTTACGCCGGTTGCAGCAACATACGGTGTGCGCACACACGCGTTAGTCGCCGGTTCGGAGAGATCCCCCGGGCTAATGTTCGTGAGTACACCAGTTTCTTCCAGTTTAGAGCCAGACTTCGGGTACTCTCCCGATACTCCAGATTTATTAGCGAGGGTAAGAGGCCCTTGATAACACCCATTGGGATTGGTTTTTGAGCTAATCATATGGTCGAGGGAGAAAGACCCTCGAGGGTGTCAGACATCTTTGGAATCGATTTTTGAGCTGATCAATTGGCCGAGGGAGAAAGACCCTCGGAGATGTCCCGGGATTGGTTATGAGAAAAAATCATTAGGCCGAAAGTAGGAGACTTTCGAGGATTCTAGATTCTGCCTTGTAAGCTCGTTGAGCTATGATCTGTGTTGGTAACTGTTTGCATGTATACTAGGGTGCCAGATGATTGATGTATCATATTGTACCCCGGTTGGGGATTCTTACTGAGTATGTTTATACTCACCCTTATTTCTGTGGTTTTTCCACCAGGTAACTTGGGACAGCACCCGGACGGCTAGCGGAGGGAGTTGATTGATCATGGAAGCCGCCGGCACTCTGTATTTTATTGTTTGCATAATTGTTCAGCATGTAGACGGACAGGAGTCCTAGGGGGACATTTTTAAAAGTTGTTTAAATTGTATTGTATGTTTTTATAAACACTAGCCAGGCTTGTTTTACTTTGTTGGTTTTGCTTCAATGAAGGTTGTTGTTTATGTTTTAAGTGTTCCCCGCTTTTAAATGTTTTGAAAGCTATAAATATGAGCACTAAACCGCTTGATGAAGTATTTAACTTGCATGTTGAGTGAGAACCTAGGTTTAGGACCGTATTTTGGGTCGGGTTCTTACAGGCGTGCTCGTAGCCGGGTTGTTGTTTAAGCAAGTTTTGCTAGTTGGACCTTAACCAGGTTAGAGTTCAGTTGGAACTGAACAAGAGCGGTGGTAGCAAAGCCGCGTAGTTTCTGATCGTCATGGCTAAGACAGCTCTTCGGATCCTTACCTTGGGCAGAAGGTATGTTGTGGTCGATGTTGAGTAGGAGGTTGACGCATTCTGTAGCGTCTCCGGTCCTCTTGGTTTTCAAGAAGTTGGAGTTGGCCAGCGTAGTTGAGATGCTGGAGAGGGTTGTGCCCGTGTAGCCGGTTGGCTGTTAGATCGTTTGACGACCGTGTGTGTCGGAGGGTGATCAGAGAACCCTAGGTTGTGGAGAGAGCCTCCGAGCTCGGTCAGGACCAGCAGCGGTGTTCCTCGGGTGAGTTCTTTGGCAGAGACTTGGTAGACTAGCAAGCTAGTGTTTGTTTGGAGTAGAGTCTGGATTGGTTCCGGTGTGGTGGCTAGTTGGTGCTTGGTGTTGACCAAGATTTGGTTCTCTTGTTGTTTCAAGAGCTAGCTCGGTTCGAGCAAGAGGGCGTTGCCCTGAGGACTTGTTCCTAGTCAGGAAGTTTTGGGAGTTGACCCCTCCCTCGACGGTTGAGTAAGTTCTGCTAGTTCTGGGTTGGTGGTCCAATCGGTTGAGGTTTTCCCTTGGGTGTTGCTTCCAAGAGAGTTGGTTGTTGTTGCCCTTGGGTTTGAGCAAGTCAGCGAGCGTGTGTGAAGTTCGCTGCCCTTCAGAAGTTCGCTTGCTGGGGAATCGTTTCCCGTTGAGGAGTAGTCAGCTTAGCTCCTGAGTTGTGTAGTTGATCAGAGTAACGCAGCGGTTAGCCCAGCGAGAGGGTCCGTGCATTGTGTTGTTAGCAAGCGAAAAGTTGTTTGTCCCCGCAAGGGGGAGGCCAGCCAGTTTAAGAGTTGAGATTTTGCTGGAAAGTTATTGGTTCTTTGGGGTTTGAGGAACCCCTAGTCTCTGTGGTGGTTGAGTTGCACCATGGATGCCAGCCTCGAGTATTAGTTGCTGAGGTAGTCTTGCTGATTCGTGTGGCTAATGATTCCGTAAGTTTTTGGGTTGCCGTTATCCGTATTCCTTGCGATGTTTCGGGAGTGAATCTTCTGGTTGGAAGATGAGTTAGGCCTAGGCTAAAACGAGGAAGTCCTTTGAGTAGCCAGTTGGACTTAAGAGTTGAGTGGTAGCTTGGAGGCGAGTTTTGCTCGTTATAAGCTTGAGTTGAGTTCAGCAGAGCAAGCCCTTCTCGGGCTTTGTTCCTAGTTGTTGTGCGTTCGCAGTTGGCATTGTAGCTGAGCCACAGTTGAGTGAGTTGGCACAGAGGTGCCGTGGCATTGGTTGGTTAGACCCTTGAGTTGCTATCCTCAAGGTGTTGTGCGGCTAGTAGCTGTGTGATGGTTTAGTCCTTGCTACCCGAGATTTCCATGAGAGGAATGTTGGTTGTTTCCTTGCCTGGCGATGTTCTCTTAGGCCAGTTGCTGGTAAGTTTGCATTGAAAAGTTTGCGTTCGGCCGATGAGAGGCTCCAGTTTGTTGGCTTGGCCGAGTCGAGCCTGTGCCTGGATTTTGCCATTTAGGGTTGGCCGTAGCTGAAGTTTCAGCTGGTGCGAGTAGTGTTAGCCGTCTGGTGAACCAGGATTTTTTCCCTTGCCTTTGGCGCGTCGTTTTCTCTTAAGATGGTTACTTAAGTGTTGTAAGCGCGTGCTAGTTGGAAAAGTTTGCCTTTAGGATCAATCGCCAGTTGGTGGTTCGATTGTTTTTCGTTAAGGCTATAGGCAAGCTTTGTGGTTCGCTGGTCTCATTTGAAGTAAGAGTAGGCCGTTTAGTTTCTGGAACCTGAGAGGTTCAGTTGTTTGGCCAGCATGGTGTAAAGTTGAGGCTGTTTGTTAACAGCTGTGAGCATTCAGAGAAGTTATGCCAGTGCGTGGCGTTGAGTTTTGGAGCTTGTGTCCAGTCTGCGAGTTTGCTGAGAGTAGCACCGTTTGAGAGTTGGTGCGAGTTGAGGATGTGGTTTGCCGTCTAGCTTTATCGCATCTATTTCCTTCGGAGTTCAGTGTATGCCCAGTCTTTGTTGAGATAGTTATTCCCGACTGGATAGCATTGTGGCTTTGAGCCTTCGAGAACCCAAGAGGGTTTGGTTCTCGAAGAAGGTTGGTGTTGTTTTAGCCGAGAAGTTCAGTTGGCTAGGAATCAGTGGAGATTTCCTAGAGCTGTTTCGTCTTAGGACTTTCGAGGAAGAAAGTCTTAAAAGGAGGGAGTATGGTAACGGCCCAGTTTTCTATTCCGGTTCTATAGGTGCTTCCGGTTCAGATTCAGTTGTTCCGTTGGGCCGTTAGAGCTTTTTAACCCTTAAGGGTATTTTGGTCTTTTTGCTCCCCGGGCAGGATTTGTGGATTTGGAAGTTGGATTTAAGTGAGTTTTATTTATTGGAAAAGGTTGCTTCAGTCGGGTCTCGAGGGAGGAAGCCGGGAAATGGGATTTTAAGGATTTTAAGGCTTTTTAAAAAAATGGATAAGGTTGGAAAATAGGATAAAAATCCCATTTTCCCTTTTATTTTTAAAATCCCCTTTTTTTCCTTTTTTTTCCCCATTTTCCCTTTTATTTTTTCTCTCTCTCTCTCTCTCTTCCTCTCTCCCCAACCCGAGCCCCCCAACCCCCCAGCCCGACCCCAGCTCCCAGCTCGCCCAACCCTAGCCGCCCAGGTCGCCCAAGCCCGAGCCCTAGCCTTGATCGCCCAGCCCAGCCGCGCACAGTGCCAGCTCGAGTCGCCCCTGCCCTGTGTCGCGTCGCCCAGACCCTACCTGCGCGTCGCCTGACCCTAGTCGTATGAACGGCCTGAGTTTTCGTCGATCTTCCGGTATGCCCTAGGGGTATTTTAGTAATTTGGTCGGGCCGTCGGGGGCCGTTTATATTTTTTCAGTTGCTAAAATTATTGGATGGATTTATGTAGGTTTTGGAAGGATTTGTGGTTTGGTTTGAGCAAGGTTTGGTGCAAAAGTAAAATTAAAGGAAATTGTCTTTGCAGTAGGGTTTGAACAGGGTCTCTGGGAAGCTTGTAGAGATGTGTGCCAATTGAGCCATTAGGTGCTCTTGTTGCTCTTTCTGCATCACATCTTAGTTAACCTTGGATCTTTGGTGTTTGGTGCATTTGGTTAAATGAAATAGAAATTAGGTTTGTTGTGTTTTCTTCTCCAAAAGAGTTGTGGCGCCCAAGCTTTCTCCCAAAGCTCTCCTTGCCGATTCTTCATCCTTGCAGCTCCCTTGGATCGTTCATCATCATTAAGGTAAGTCTTCATCCTCTTCATCTTCTCGATTGGGTGTTCTTGTTGGCGAAGGTAAGGAGAAGAGCTTGTGTGTGTGTGTGTTTGTAGCAGTCGCCCAAAGATGCCCAGATCTGCCAAAGAGCAAGCCCAGCCGCCCAGATCGCCTAGCAAGAAGCCCCAGTTGCCCAGATCGCAGCAAGAAGAGCAGCACCGAGCCGCCCAGACCGCCGCCCGGCCCGTCGCAGCCCGTCGCGCGCGACTGGCTGAGGCAGCCAGCGGCGCGCCGTCTCGCGCCGCGCGCCCGCTCGCGCTGCGCCGCGCGCGCATCGCGTCGTCGCCGCCTCGCGCGCAGCGCGCGCTGTCTCGTCCGCTTGCGCGCGCGCCGTGCGCGCTGCGCCCGGCCAGCCGTCCGCGCGGCGCGCGCGCGGCCTGCCGCCTCCTGCGCCCGTCAGCGCCAGTGTGCGGTCCCCGCCGCCCATCAGCCCCCTTCTGCGCCGTCTGCGCCAGCCAGCAGCAGCCCGCCGTCTTTGCGCCGCCCGTCCGCGTGTCGGTCGTGCCGTGTGAGTGCCCGAGCCGAGCTCGCTTGTTTTATTATATATTTAGGGCTATAATTGTGATTTCTATTGTGTTTGTTAGGTTCTCGTTAGCTAGCTCGGGATCAATCGCGGCGTGAGGATTTTGTGTGTAGTTGCCTCCGGCCAAGGTAAGGATTTCTTACGGGGTTGTGTGGACCTGCGATGTTCTATGTGATTGATGTTGTATGTTTGTTTGTGATTATCGCATGTATAGTTTAGGTGCTCGTTCGAATTCGATCGCATGACTTCGTATGTTGTTCTTTCATGTTAGTCCATGCTAGGTTGTTCCGTTCGGCATGCTCATATTCATTCTTGTTCTCGTAGTACCATGCTAGGTCTGTTGTATTCTTCTTGAGCACGTATTGGATTGTTTGTTGATTGTTAAGGCGAGTTAGAATTGTGTAGATAGCATCATCCGGGCCCGATGCATAAAGTATCTTGCATCTATGGCAAGGACGTTCGAGACGATTCTCCGTCCTTGGACCCCGTGAGGGATTAGCTATCCCAACCGGTAGAGGCCCCGCAATCTTGGGTGAGGGTGGTAGTCTTAGCGATGCCCCAGCGGTCGGGATGATGACTTGGCAATGCCTAGTCCCCGACGGCCAAGGCACGTCCTCGGTGTGTCCGTAGTAGCCCTTGATTGCCACTGTTAAGGTAAGGGCGGCTTCTGGTGTAAGCCTACCACGACCCGTTCCTTAGCCTCAAGTGCGGTGGTACAGCCGACATAGTTCACGTGTCCGAGTCTCACACCCTATGTCGGTGACACCGATCCGAGAGATTTAGTTAGGCGTGGTATCCGGATATGGGTAGCTTGCCACTAGACCCGGCACCCCATAGTGCCGCAGAAGCACGCGGTGCATGCTTACGCTCATTCTGGCGCCGACCAGGAGAGCTCCTCGGGATCTTGAGCTAGTGCACCTTTCGTATCGGACGATGAGCAGGTGAGGCCGAGACTTGGTTCTCGTATAGGGCGTATCGTGTGGTGTGGATTATTCCGGACTAAGACCCTGAGTTGGCATCCGAGGTCCAAGTGTGGACTTAAGCTATGTGCTCTATTATGTGTTTATGTTCATAGCTTGCATACACTCATCTAGATGACCATGTGCATCGTATTGTACCCGGCGGGATTCTTCTTGAGTAATTCGTTACTCACCCTTACTTATCTTCGGGTAACCATGGCGCGAGGCGGGATGGTGAAGGAGGAGCTATGATCATGGGAGCGTCTTTGTCGTCTCGACTTTTATTTCTATGACTCTTGTCTTTCATTTTCCCCTGAATGCATGTAGCCGGGCACGGAGCCCTAGGATGTTTTCTGAATGATTTTGTGGATTCCCGCTTTATTGAATTGAGAATGTTCCAAATGTTTTAATAAATCTCTGATCAGAGTGTACGTTTCGGAAATGTATTTGCCTTGAAACAGGTTTCAGCAACTATATTGATTTCTGATTGAACCTTGATTGTTTGTTTTAATTGGGAATCTGAAAACTTATTTGCATATTGTCCTTTCCTTTGAATGCATGCATTGGGGTAAAGGCCTATTTAGAGCCCTTTTGGGTCGGTCTTCTTTCTGATTGGTATCGAGAGCTCGAGTCATAGATTACGTAGACTGACCTTTTGTTGTAGGTCGTCTTTCCCATGATCACCAGCACTCCGACAGTCATCAGGTACGCCTAAGTTTACTGTTTTTAGAAAAGGGTCAAGAATTTACAATACCTTTCATCTAGTGTATGCCTTGTGTAGTGTTGTGGAGCGGAGACGAGCAGGTTCTGACTCGTTGTTGGTTTGGGCTTAGTGAGCCATCATGCCAACTTTCGCGATCTGGCGGTTTGTTTAGCAGCTTGTTGAGGTATCCAGATAGATTCGGATGCCCTGGGACATCGTTCCAGAGGGAGGCAGAGCTTAGACTCCGTTGGCCATTTGTGGCCCGATTCTTCGCTTTTCCCTAGTGAGAGGGTGGTGGTGCCGTGCGCGATCGCTTTGTATGTTGATCGCACCTGCAGGAGCAGGGCGCTTGGCATGTCCGACCGAGGGTTGGACAGATCGTGTTGATGTTGAGGCGCTGGCCCGAGGTTGTTAGGCCCGCATGCCGGATTTGGCCCCGGCGATTGAGTTGCCTAGAGGAGGGGGTAGAGGCTAGCGGCGCCTCAGTGAGACTCCTTGAGCAGAGTGTGCTCCACCATGAGAGATCGATGGCGAGTCTTTAGCTATCGAGAGCGGAGACCAGCGCAGATTTGTAGCGCGTAGTGAGGAGTCCCGGCACGCAGATTAGCCCAAATTGTGAGTCTGTTTCAGCATTTTTTCCCCCCAGTAGCTCTTGTAGCCCCGGAGGTTCTCGGGAGGGCATGATCAGCAGGTTTATTCAGATGAGTTTGTTGGCGTTGTTGGAGACGCCCAGGTTGGCAAATGGATGCCTGTAGAGCTCGATGTTTTAGTAAGTCCTACTGATAGTAGTAAAGTAGTTGGCCAGGTTTGAGTTTAGCATCCGTGTGTGGGATGCCTTTAACATTCAAAGGCCGAGGTGTGCCGTTCCTGTGCTTTGTTTGGTTCATCAGATGGTGGTGGAAATCCCTTGTGAGAGGTGGTCTAGCAGAGTCTCCACCAGTCGCCCGATTGTTTGGCAAGTTGCCGTGTTAGTGGCTTGAGGCAGATGAAGGGTCATCTTTGCCCCCTTGCGAGCCTGTTTGTTGTTAAACAGCCCGCTTCCTCAGATGTGGATTTGGTAGTAGTAGCACTTGAGGTGCATTGGTTGGTGTGCCACTTTGGCACTAAGTCTGGTTCAGGCTTGAGTTTGGCTTGGGCATAGCAGATGGTTCTATGCCGTTCGGAGTTCAGCGTACTTCTTTAGCCATTGAATCCATTTATGGAAAATGCACTTGTTTAGGTCGTGCAAGAGGGCTAGTTCAGTGGTAGTTGAAGGACCACAAGTGAAAGGATGTTCGAGAGGAGCTGGAGCCTCTTCCCAGTGTTACTGGGGGTCGAGTAAGTCAGCAGGTTGGCGGCTGGTAAGTGTTAGTGCGTGTGAGTCTCACGCTAGTGCTAAGGCCAAGAGATCTTTGTGGTTGGTAGTGCGGTCCACTACCTTCGGGTGCCTAAACCTGAGTTGAGTGAGCATTGTAGATGCGAGTTCGGTCCAGCAGGGGAACCATGAGTTGGATGCCCGTGAGATGAGTTGGATGCTCTCGAGATGAGTTGGATGCTTATGAGATGAGTTGGATGCCTATGAGATGAGTAGGACGCCTTATGTGTAAGCGCACTTGGTAGAGTCTTGGTATAAAGTAAGTTCGGTTTGGCGTCGTTATGTTTTAGCAGAGCAAGGTTGCCACCGCTGCCGAGTATCGTGTGAAGATGGAACTTTTGGTGTTCCTTGGATTGTTTGTATCATTTGCCGGGAGTTATCGTTGCTTTGTGGAAAAGCGCTTGTTAGTCTTAGATCTCTAAAGGAAGGTTGGGAGTTGTGCACACAAGTGTGTTTTGTGTGGTTCGTTCCGTGGCGAGAGTTTCAGATCCATGTAGGGTTTGCTTTGGAGATCTCGTGCTCAGTGCCTTGAGAAGTTGGACTCCGGTGGTTGTTGTAAGGCTTGGGTTGGAGGTGGTAAGGATACAGTGCTCGTGGTATCAAGTTGTTGCTTAGGCAAGATTTGTTAAGTTGGGCCTAAGCTTGGTTGGCGGATCTTCTTGTTGATCGTTGGTTGGAGTTCAGTTGGAAACTGAACAAGAGCGGTGGTAGCTAAGCCGCGTGGTTTCTGATCGGCATGGCTAAGTGAGTTGTTCGGATCCTTCCTTGGGTAGAAGTTATGTTGTGGCTGATGCTTTGAGTAGGAGGATGACGATTCAGTAGCGTTTGGGTCCTCTAGGTTCCCAAGGAGTTGGAGTTGGCCGGCATGGTTGGGATCTTTGGAAATTGGAGTTGTTTGTTGAGGCGGTGGTCCTGTTAGATCGTATCTTGGCAGGTGTGTGTCGAGGTTGCCGAAGAACCCTAGGTCGTGGAGAGCCTCTCCGAGCTCGGTCAGAGCCCGGCTAGTGAGTTTGAGTTGGCTATTTGGAGGCGTGTAGTTTGTAGCCTCGGTGGAGTTGCTAGCGATCTTGGTAGACTAGCAAGCTAGTGTTTATTTGGAGTAAAGTCCGGAGTGGTTTTTGGTGTGGTGGCAAGTTGATGCTTGGTGTTGACCAAGTGTGGATTGAAGTTGCTAGAGTTTAGTTTTGCTCGTGGGGGCGAGTGGTTTGTGCCATGTTGGTTGTTTTCCTGTTTCCAGGATGTTGAGTTGCCCCGTTTGGCATTTGGAGGTTGATGCGAGATGGACCCTTGTTGTGCCCCGTGAGATTAGATGTTGTTGCTCTGGTGGAACAAGGCAGTGAGCGTTGGAGTTCTCTGTCCGTTGGTTGTCTGCTTGTAAGGACCTGTTTCTCCTTGGGAGTTGTCAGGTTATTCCTTGGTCTTGGAATTGGTGGTAGTGGTGCTAGTAGGAGGAAAAGTTTGTTGGCTGCTTGGAAGCAGTTGTTTGTCTAGCTAAGCGGACTCGTGAGTGGTGTCTACGGAAGTTGCAGTAAGGGTTGTTCTGCCTCCTATGAGTGTTTGGCCTAGTTGGTTAAGGTTTTGAGTGTTGGCTTGGAAGTTGTTGCACCTTTGTAGTTGAAGGCCCCTTTGTTTCAGTTGTGGATGAGGTTGCACCTTTGTAGCTGGATTAGGGTCTGGACTTATTGAGGGATCCTTGCTGGCTAGTGTATCTTGCACTCTGCCAGCCATTGTTGGTATTCTTGTTCTTGGTAGTTGGTGTTGACCAGGTAGTGGAGTTCCGTTATGAAGTTTCGGTGGGAAGGTGCATTAAGCCTAAGCTTGAGGGTTAAGCCTGTATGTGTTATCGTTTGGACTTGTGAGATGTGTTTCATATTTGAGGCGAGCTTGTTCCGTTGTTTGCATGGAGGTAAGTTTAGTGGATGGAGCCCTCTGGGGCCTGGTTGTTTGCAAGTTGTCTTGCCCAGCTAGTGATTTGAGTCGAGCTAGAGATGAGTGGATTGGCATAGCTATGCAGTTGTAGTTGTTTGAGCTTCCTAGTTCGTAGCACTCAAGTTGTTGGATTGTAAGTTTCCGTGTGGGAGCTGTCAGCTAGTTGAGGTTGTTGTGTGAGTTCGGATTTTTGGAGTATTGACTTCAGTAGCTAGAGCTCGCACCTCGGTTAGTGTCTGAGATGCCATTTCTATGGAGTAGAGGCATGTCATTTCAAAGTTGGAGATGTTGCCATTAGGGTGTGGCAACAAAGGTTTGTTCTAGGCGGTGCGTGGGCGAACCGTGATTCAGAGAGTGTTCTTAGAGGCTTATGAGCCGAGTGCGATTTCTGTAGTGTTTTCACCCTTTTTGTCCGATGGTCTTTGGGAGGAGGAGGCAGATCCTTCGGAGCTTGTTGCGAGTTGGTGTTTCCGTGATTAGGCAATGGAGACCAAAGTGTGGTTTTAGGAGGTTGCCTTGGGTAGCGATTCTCGTGATCGATTCTTGTGGTTCCATTGAGGCATTGTATGGTAAGTGTTGCGAGTCTCTAGTCTTTGTGAGAAAAGGTTGGTGGCCGTCGGTGTTGTTTTGGGTCCTGTGTTTGCTGCAGATTGACCAGAGGTGTTGTGCAAGAGGTTGAGCTCGTTTGTGGTTAGCTCAGAGAAGCGAGCATGAAAGTTTCGTCGATGTTCGGCGTCGAGTTTTAGAGTTTGAGGTTGGACAGTGCGTGCTTTTAAGGTTGTGCCGTTGTGAGTTGTGTTGAGTTTTGGTAAGCGGGAGAAGTGGAGTCTCCTGTTGTTGGACCATTTGAGATTCTCGAGAGGATTGGCAGAGTTGCATATTGGTTAGCTTTTTCTGTCATTGTCACCGTGTGCGATATTCTCATGTATCGGTGTGAGGCAAGATGTGTCGGACCCATCGCTCAGTGTGGACTTTGAGCCTTTGCAGCTGATTGAGGATTTGAGCTTCGAGAGGAAGCCTGTGAGTATTCTGGTCCTTGAGACGAAGACGTTGCATAATCGTGAGATCCGTTTGGTAAAAGTTCAGTGGAGGAGTTAGAGTTCGAGGAGGCCGCTTGTGAGCGGGAAGACGGGATGACATTGCGGTATCTGTCTTTGTTTGAGTCTTAAGGACTTTCGAGGACGAAAGTCATAAAAAGGAGGGAATATTGTAACGGCCCGAGTTTTCGTCCCGATCTTTCGGTATGCCCTAGGGTATTTTAGTAATTTGGTCGGGCCGTCGGGGCCGCGTTTATATCTTTTTTCGATTGCTAAAATTATTGGATGGATTTATGTAGGTTTTGGAAGGATTTGTGGTTTGGTTTGAGCAAGGTTTGGTGCAAAAGTAAAATTAAAGGAAATTGTAGCCGTAGGGGTTTGAACCGGGTCTCTGGGAAGCTTGTAGAGATGTGTGCCAATTGAGCCATTAGGTGCTCTTGTTGCTCTTCTGCATCACATCTTAGTTAACCTTGGATCTTTGGTGTTTGGTGCATTTGGTTAAATGAAATAGAAATTAGGTTTGTTGTGTTTTCTTCTCAAAAGAGTTGTGGCCGCCCAAGCTTTCTCCCAAAGCTCTCCTTGCCGATTCTTCATCCTTGCGGCTCCCTTGGATCGTTCATCATCATTAGGGTAAGTCTTCATCCTCTTCATCTTCTCGATTGGGTGTTCTTGTTGGCCGAAGGTAAGGAGAAGAGCTTGTGTGTGTGTGTGTTTGTAGCAGTCGCCAAGCATGCCCAGAGATCCGCCAAAGAGCAAGCCCGAGCCGCCCAGATCGTCGCCTAGCAAGCAAGCCCAGTCGCCCGGATCGCAAAGGCAGCGAGCACGAGCCGCCGAAGCCGCCCGCCCGTCGCGTCGCCGTCGCGCGCGCACTCTGCGCTGCGCGCAGCACGCGCGCGCGCGCGCGCGCGCGCGCGCGCTCGCGCTGCGCCGTGCGCGCGCGCGGCGTCGCGATCGCGCCTCGCGCCAGCGCGCTCGTCTCGTCCGCTTGCCCGCGCCGTGCGCCTGCGCCCGGCCAGCCGGCCGTCGCGCGCGCGCGCGCAGCCCTGCGCCTCGCCTGCGCCGTCGGCGCCAGTGTGCGGTCCTCGCGCGCCATCAGCCTCTCCGCGCGCGCGCGGCGCCCAGCGGCAGCCCCGCCGTCTTTGCTGCCCGTCCGCGTGTCGATCGTGCCGTGTGAGTGCCCCCCGAGCCGAGCCTCGCTTGTTTTATTATATATTTAGGGCTATAATTGTGATTTCTATTGTGTTTGTTAGGTTCTCGTTAGCTAGCTCGGGATCGATCGCGGCGTAGGATTTTTGTGTGTAGTTGCCTCCCGGCCAAGGTAAGGATTTCTTACCGGGGTTGTGTGGACCTGCGATGTTCTATGTGATTGATGTTGTATGTTTGTTTGTGATTATCGGCATGTATAGTTTAGGTGCTCTCATTACGAATTCTCGTGGCATGACTTCGTATGTTGTTCTTTCATGTTAGTCCATGCTAGGTTGTTCCGTTCGGCATGCTCATATTCAATTCTTGTTCTGTAGTACCATGCTAGGTCTGTTGTAATTTTTGAGCACGTATTGGATTGTTTGCTGATTGTTAAGGCAGGTTAGAATTCAGGTAGATAGCATCATCCGGGCCCGATGCATAAAGTATCTTGCATCTATGGCAAGGACGTTCGAGACGATTCTCCGTCCTTGGACCCCGTGAGGATTAGCTATCCCAACCGGTAGGCCCCGCAATCTTGGGTGAGGTGGTAGTCTTAGCGATGCCCCAAGCGGTCGGGATGATGACTTGGCAATGCCTAGTCCCCGACACCCGCACGTCCTCGGTGTGTCCGTAGTAGCCCTTGATTGCCACTGTTAAGGTAAGGGCGGCTTCTCGGTGTAAGCCTACCACGACCCGTTCCTTAGCCTCAGGTGCGGTGGTACAGGCTGACATAGTTCACGTGTCCAGGTCTCACACCCCTATGTCAGTGACACCGATCCAGAGATTTAGTTAGGCGTGGTATCCGGATATGGGTAGCTTGCCACTAGACCCGGCACCCCCCATAGTCTGTAGAAGCACGCGGTGCATGCTTACGCTCATTACAGCGCCGACCGGAGAGCTCCTCGGGATCTTGAGCTAGTGCACCTTTCGTATCGACGATGAAGCAGTGAGGCCGAGACTTGGTTCTCGTATAGGGCGTATCGTGTGGTGTGGATTATTCCGGACTAAGACCCTGAGTTGGCATCCGAGGTCCAAGTGTGGACTTAAGCTATGTGCTCTATTATGTGTTTATGTTCATAGCTTGCATACACTCATCTAGATGACCATGTGCATCGTATTGTACCCCGGGCGGGGATTCTTACTGAGTAATTCGTTACTCACCCTTACTTATCTTCCAGGTAACCATGGCGCGAGGCAGGATGGCTGAAGGAGGAGCTATGATCATGGGAACGCGTCTTTGTCGTCTCGACTTTTATTTCTATGACTCTTGTCTTTCATTTTCCCCGAATGCATGTAGACGAGACACTGAGCCCTAGGATGTTTTTCGAATGATTTTGTGGATTCCCGCTTTATTGAATTGAGAATGTTCCAAATGTTTTAATAAATCTCTCGATCGAGTGTACGCGTTTGAAATGTATTTGCCTTGAAACAGTTTTAAACAACTATATTGATTTTTGATTGAACCTTGATTGTTTGTTTTAATTGGGAATCTGAAAACTTATTTGCATATTGTCCTTTCCTTTGAATGCATGCATTGGGGTAAAGGCCTATTTAGAGCCCCTTTGGGTCGGGTCTTCTGATTGGTATCGAGCTCGAGTCATAGATTACGTAGATCGACCTTTTGTTGTAGGTCGTCTTTCCCATGATCACCAAAGACTCGGCGGTCATCAGTGCACGCCTAAGTTTTTACTGCTTTTAGAAAAGGGTCAAGAATTTACAATACCTTTCATCTAGTGTATGCCTTGTGTAGTGTTGTGGAGCTGAGACGAGCGGAGTTCGACTCGTTGTTGGTTTGGGCTTAGTGAGCCATCATGCCAACTTTCGCATGATGCAGCGATTTGTTTAGCGGCTTGTTGAGGTATCCAGATAGATTCGGATGCCCCGGGACATCGTTCAGCAGGGAGGCGAGCTTAGACTCCCGTTGGCCATTTGTGGCCCGATTGCTTTCGCTTTCCCCTAGTGAGAGGGTGGTGGTGCTTCGTGCAGATCGCTCAGTATGTTGATCGCACCCGCAGGAGCAGAGGCGCTTGGCATGTCCGACCGAGGGTTGGACAGATCGTGTTGATGTTGAGGCCGCGTCCGGGTGGTTGTTAGGCCCGCATGCCGATTTGGCCCCGGCGATTGAGTTGCCTAGAGGAGGGGTAGAGGCTAGCGGCGCCTCAGAGTGAGACTCCTTGAGCAGCGAGTGTGCTCCGGCCATGAGAGATCGATGGCGTGTCTTTAGCTATCAGAGAGCGGAGACCCAGGCGCAGTTTGTAGCGCGTAGTGAGGAGTCCCGGGCACAGTTAGCCCAGCTGACAGAGTCTGTTTCAGCATTTTTTCCCCAGTAGCTCTTGTAGCCCCGGAGGTTCTCGGGAGGGCATGATCAGCAGGTTTATTCAGATGAGTTTGTTGGCGTTGTTGGAGACGCCCAGGTTGGCAAATGGATGCCTGTAGAGCTCGATGTTTTAGTAAGTCCCCACCGATAGTAGTAAAGTAGTTGGCGAGTTTGAGTTTAGCATCCGTGTGTGGGATGCCTTCTTTGCTCAAAGGCCGAGGTGTGCCGTTCCTGTGCTGTTTGGTTCATCAGATGGTGGTGGAAATCCCTTGTGAGAGGTGGTCTAGCAGAGTCTCCACCAGTCGCCCGATTGTTTGGCAAGTTGCCGTGTTAGTGGCTTGAGGCAGATGAAGGGTCATCTTTGCCCCCTTGCGAGCCTCTTTGTTGTTTTATGACCCGCTTCCTCGGATGTGGATTTGGTAGTAGTAGCACTTGAGGTGCATTGGTTGGTGTGCCACTTTGGCACTAAGTCTGGTTCAGGCTTGAGTTTGGCTTGGGCATAGCAGATGGTTCTATGCCGTTCGGAGTTCAGCGTACTTCTTTAGCCATTGAATCCATTTATGGAAAATGCACTTGTTTAGGTCGTGCAAGAGGGCTAGTTCAGTGGTAGTTGAAGGACCACAAGTGAAAGGATGTTCGAGAGGAGCTGGAGCCTCTTCCCCGGTGTTCTTGGGGGTCGAGTAAGTCGCAGGTTGGCGGTGGTAAGTGTTAGTGCGTGTGAGTCTCACGCTAGTGCTAAGGCCAAGAGATCTTTGTGGTTGGTAGTGCGGTCCACTACCTTCGGGTGCCTAAACTCGAGTTGAGTGAGCATTGTAGATGCGAGTTCGGTCCAGCAGGGGAACCATGAGTTGGATGCCCGTGAGATGAGTTGGATGCTCTCGAGATGAGTTGGATGCTTATGAGATGAGTTGGATGCCTATGAGATGAGTAGGACGCCTTATGTGTAAGCGCACTTGGTAGAGTCTTGGTATAAAGTAAGTTCGGTTTGGCGTCGTTATGTTTTAGCAGAGCAAGGTTGCCACTGCTTCGAGTATCGTGTGAAGATGGAACTTTTGGTGTTCCTTGGATTGTTTGTATCATTTGCCGGGAGTTATCGTTGCTTTGTGGAAAAGCGCTTGTTAGTCTTGGATCTCTAAAGGAAGGTTGGGAGTTGTGCACACAAGTGTGTTTTGTGTGGTTCGTTCCGTGGCGAGAGTTTCAGATCCATGTAGGGTTTGCTTTGGAGATCTCGTGCTCAGTGCCTTGAGAAGTTGGACTCCAGGTGGTTGTTGTAAGGCTTGGGTTGAGGTGGTAAGGATACAGTGCTCGTGGTATCAAGTTGTTGCTTAGGCAAGATTTGTTAAGTTGGGCCTAAGCTTGGTTGGCGGATCTTCTTGTTGATCGTTGGTTGGAGTTGATTGGAAACCGAACAAGAGCGATGGTAGCTAAGCCGCGTGGTTTTACGATCGGCATGGCTAAGTGAGTTGTTCGGATCCTTCCTTGGGTAGAAGTTATGTTGTGGCTGATGCTTTGAGTAGGAGGATGACGATTCTCAGTAGCGCCGGGTCCTCTAGGTTCCCAAGGAGTTGGAGTTGGCCAAACATGGTTGGGATCTTTGGAAATTGGAGTTGTTTGTTGAGCAGTGGTCCTGTTAGATCGTATGCCGCAAGCAGTGTGTGTCGAGGGTTGCCGAAGAACCCTAGGTCGTGGAGAGCCTCTCCAGAGCTCAGTCAGAGCCCAGCTAGTGAGTTTTGATTGGCTAGCTGGAGGCGTGTAGTTTGTAGCCTCGGTGGAGTTGCTAGCGATCTTGGTAGACTAGCAAGCTAGTGTTTATTTGGAGTAAAGTCCGGAGTGGTTTCGGTGTGGTGGCAAGTTGATGCTTGGTGTTGACCAAGTGTGGATTGAAGTTGCTAGAGTTTAGTTTTGCTCGTGGGGGCGAGTGGTTTGTGCCATGTTGGTTGTTTTTCCTGTTTCAGGATGTTGAGTTGCCCCGTTTGGCATTTGGAGGTTCATCCGAGATGGACCCTTGTTGTGCCCCGTGAGATTAGATGTTGTTGCTCGTGGAACAAGGCGTTGAGCGTTGGAGTTCTCTGTCCGTTGGTTGTATCGCTTGTAAGGACTGTTTCTCCTTGGGAGTTGTCGGAGTTATTCCTTGGTCTTGGAATTGGTGGTAGTGGTGCTAGTAGGAGGAAAAGTTTGTTGGTCGCTTGGAAGCGGTTGTTTGTCTAGCTAAGCGGACTCGTGAGTGGTGTTTCGGAAGTTGCAGTAAGGGTTGTTCTCGCCTCCTATGAGTGTTTGGCCTAGTTGGTTAAGGTTTTGAGTGTTGGCTTGGAAGTTGTTGCACCTTTGTAGTTGAAGGCCCCTTTGTTTTGATTGTGGATGAGGTTGCACCTTTTGTATTTGGATTAGGGTCCGGACTTATTGAGGATCCTTGCTGGCTAGTGTATCTTGCACTCTGCCGACCATTGTTGGTATTCTTGTTCTTGGTAGTTGGTGTTGACCTGTAGTGGAGTTCCGTTATGAAGTTTCGGTGGGAAGGTGCATTAAGCCTAAGCTTGAGGGTTAAGCTCTGTATGTGTTATCGTTTGGACTTGTGAGATGTGTTTCATATTTGAGGCGAGCTTGTTCCGTTGTTTGCATGGAGGTAAGTTTAGTGGATGGAGCCCTCTGGGGCCTGGTTGTTTGCAAGTTGTCTTGCCCAGCTAGTGATTTGAGTCGAGCTAGAGATGAGTGGATTGGCATAGCTATGCGTTGTAGTTGTTTGAGCTTCCTAGTTCGTAGCACTCAAGTTGTTGGATTGTAAGTTTCCGTGCAGGGGAGCTGTCACCTAGTTGAGGTTGTTGTGTGAGTTCGGATTTTTGGAGTATTGACTTCAGTAGCTAGAGCTCGCACCTCGGTTAAGTGTGCGAGATGCCATTTCTATGGAGTAGAGGCATGTCGATTTCAGGTTGGAGATGTTGCCATTAGGGTGTGGCAACAAAGGTTTGTTCTAGGCGGTGCGTGGGCGAACCGTGATTCAGAGAGTGTTCTTAGAGGCTTATGAGCCGAGTGCGATTTCTGTAGTGTTTTCACCCTTTTTGTCCGATGGTCTTTTGGGAGGAGGAGCCAGATCCTTCGGAGCTTGTTGCGAGTTGGTGTTTCCGTGATTAGGCGGCGGAGACCCAGTGTGGTTTTAGGAGGTTGCCTTGGGTAGCGATTCTCGTGATCGATTCTTGTGGTTCCATTGAGGCATTGTATGGTAAGTGTTGCAGTCTCTAGTCTTTGTGAGAAAAGGTTGGTGGCCGTCGGTGTTGTTTTTGGGTCCTGTGTTGCTGCAGATTGACCGGAGGTGTTGTGCAAGAGGTTGAGCTCGTTTGTGGTTAGCTCAGAGCGGGCATGAAAGTTTTCGTCGATGTTCGGCGCCGAGTTTTAGAGTTTGAGGTTGGACGGATGCGTGCTTTTAAGGTTGTGCCGTTGTGAGTTGTGTTGAGTTTTGTAAGCGGGAGAAGTGGAGTCTCTGTTGTTGGACCATTTGAGATTCTCGAGAGGATTGGCGAGTTGCATATTGGTTAGCTTTTTCTGTCATTGTCACCGTGTGTGCGATTCTCATGTATCGGTGTGAGGCGGTATGTGTCGGACCCATCGCTCGGTGTGGACTTTGAGCCTTTGCGGTGATTGAGGATTTGAGCTTCGAGAGGAAGCTCGTGAGTATTCGGTCCTTGAGACGAAGACGTTGCATAATCGTGAGATCCGTTTGGTAAAAGTTCGGTGGAGGAGTTAGAGTTCAGAGGAGGCCGCTTGTGAGCGGGAAGACGGGATGACATTGCAAGAGTATCCTCGTCTTTGTTTTGATCTTAAGGACTTTCGAGGACGAAAGTCATAAAAAGGAGGGAATATTGTAACGGCCCGAGTTTTCGTCCCGATCTTTCGAGGTATGCCCTAGGGGTATTTTAGTAATTTGGTCGGGCCGTCGGGGCCGCTTTATATTTTTCGATTTGCTAAAATTATTGGATGGATTTATGTAGGTTTTTGGAAGGATTTGTGGTTTGGTTTGAGCAAGGTTTGGTGCAAAAGTAAAATTAAAGGAAATTGTGCTGCAGCCGGGGTTTGAACCCGGGTCTCCTGGGAAGCTTGTAGAGATGTGTGCCAATTGAGCCATTAGGTGCTCTTGTTGCTCTTTCTGCATCACATCTTAGTTAACCTTGGATCTTTGGTGTTTGGTGCATTTGGTTAAATGAAATAGAAATTAGGTTTGTTGTGTTTTCTTCTCCAAAAGAGTTGTGGCCGCCCAAGCTTTCTCCCAAAGCTCTCCTTGCCGATTCTTCATCCTTGCAGCTCCCTTGGATCGTTCATCATCATTCCGGGTAAGTCTTCATCCTCTTCATCTTCTCGATTGGGTGTTCTTGTTGGCCGAAGGTAAGGAGAAGAGCTTGTGTGTGTGTGTGTTTGTAGCAGTCGCCCAAAGATGCCCAGATCTGCCAGCAGAAGCAAGCCCGAGCCGCCCAGATCGCCTAGCGGCAAGCCCCAGCTGCCCAGATCGCGCGCCAGCGAGGCACCGAGCCGCCCAGACATCCCGGCCCCGTCGCGGCCGTCGCGCGTCGCGCAGACTGGCTGAAGCGAGCGGCGCGCCGCGTCTGCGCCGCGCGCGCGCCGCTCGCTCGCGCGCTGCGCCGTGCGCGCTCGCGATCGCGTCGCGCCTCGCGCCAGCGCGCTCGTCTCGTCCGCTTGCTCCGCGCCGTGCGCTGCGCCCAGCCAGCCCGTCGCGCGCGCGCGCGCGCGCGCCCTGCCGCCTCCGCGCCGCCCGTCGGCGCCCAGTGTGTGCGGTCCTCGCGCCGCCATCAGCCCCTTCGCGCGCGCGTCGGCGCCAGCAGCCCCGCCGTCTGTTTGCCGCCCGTCCGCGTGTCGATCGTGCGTGTGAGTGCCCCGAGCCGAGCTCGCTTGTTTTATTATATATTTAGGGCTATAATTGTGATTTCTATTGTGTTTGTTAGGTTCTCGTTAGCTAGCTCGGGATCGATCGCAGCGTAGGATTTTGTGTGTAGTTGCCTCCCGCCAAGGTAAGGATTTCTTACAGGGGTTGTGTGGACCTGCGATGTTCTATGTGATTGATGTTGTATGTTTGTTTGTGATTATCAGCATGTATAGTTTAGGTGCTCGCTTCGAATTCTCGATGGCATGACTTCGTATGTTGTTCTTTCATGTTAGTCCATGCTAGGTTGTTCCGTTCGGCATGCTCATATTCATTCTTGTTCGTAGTACCATGCTAGGTCCTGTTGTATTCTTGAGCACGTATTGGATTGTTTCTTTGATTGTTAAGGCGAGTTAGAATTCGAGGTAGATAGCATCATCCGGGCCCGATGCATAAAGTATCTTGCATCTATGGCAAGGACGTTCGAGACAGCTTCTCCGTCCTTGGACCCCGTGAGGGATTAGCTATCCCAACCGGTAGGCCCCGCAATCTTGGGTGAGGGTGGTAGTCTTAGCGATGCCCCAACGGTCGGGATGATGACTTGGCAATGCCTAGTCCCCGACACCGCACGTCCTCGGTGTGTCGGTAGTAGCCCTTGATTGCCACTGTTAAGGTAAGGACGGCTTCTCGGTGTAAGCCTACCACGACCCGTTCCTTAGCCTCAAAGTGCGGTGGTACGGTGACATAGTTCACGTGTCCAGGTCTCACACCCCTATGTCAGTGACACCGATCCAGAGATTTAGTTAGGCGTGGTATCCGGATATGGGTAGCTTGCCACTAGACCCGGCACCCCCCATAGTCTGTAGAAGCACGCGGTGCATGCTTACGCTCATTACTGGCGCACGACCGGAGAGCTCCTCGGGATCTTGAGCTAGTGCACCTTTCGTGATCGACAGAGAGAGCGGTGAGGCCGAGACTTGGTTCTCGTATAGGGCGTATCGTGTGGTGTGGATTATTAGGACTAAGACCCCGAGTTGGCATCCGAGGTCCAAGTGTGGACTTAAGCTATGTGCTCTATTATGTGTTTATGTTCATAGCTTGCATACACTCATCTAGATGACCATGTGCATCGTATTGTACCCCGGGCGGGGATTCTTACTGAGTAATTCGTTACTCACCCTTACTTATCTTCCAGGTAACCATGGCGCGAGGCAGGATGGCTGAAGGAGGAGCTATGATCATGGGAACGCGTCTTTGTCGTCTCTCGACTTTTATTTCTATGACTCTTGTCTTTCATTTTCCCCAATGCATGTATGACGCACGAGCCCTAGGATGTTTTCGAATGATTTTGTGGATTCCCGCTTTATTGAATTGAGAATGTTCCAAATGTTTTAATAAATCTCGATCGAGTGTACGTTTCGGAAATGTATTTGCCTTGAAACAGTTTCAAAGAACTATATTGATTTCTGATTGAACCTTGATTGTTTGTTTTAATTGGGAATCTGAAAACTTATTTGCATATTGTCCTTTCCTTTGAATGCATGCATTGGGGTAAAGGCCTATTTAGAGCCCTTTTGGGTCGGGTCTTTACACTAGCCCAGGCCCCGCGTCGCCCAGGTCCGAGCGCCCTGCACCGTGCCGAGCCCGTGCACCCTGTAGCCGTCGCGTCGCTGTTCCGAGTCGCGCATCCCTGTAGCTCGCCGAGCTCGCGCCCGCGCGCCGTTCCCTGTGCCGAGCCTCGCGCCTTCGCCTAGCTGAGCTCGAGCCCGCGCCCGCGCGCCCTTGTCTCGCCCCAGCCCGCGCCCGCGCGTAGCCTCAGTGCCCCAGCGCCCAGCCCTGCGCCCAGTCTGCCCAGCTGTGTTGGTTTGGCCGAGCCTTGTGGCTTCTAGGATGGTATTTCCCGAGTCTTTTCTTCGTTGGGCCCTGATTTGTTGGCTGCTGATTATGGATTTAATTAGGGTGTTTATTGAAATGTTTAGGTTGTTCGGGTTCGATTAGAAGCTTGAGGGTCGCTTGGTTGATTTGTGGTTATTATCTGCTGCTTGTTCCAGGTAAGGATTTCTTACCATGGTTGTGTGGACCCTGCGATATTATCATGATGTGCCTTGTATGCTTGTTGACTGTTATGAGCATGATAGTGATAGGGCAGCTATGTTTGATCTCTTGCTAGCATGTTTGCCTGATTTTACATGTTACTGCCATGCTAGGTTTGTTCTTCCAGCATGCGTATGATTCCTGCTTAAGTTCGTAGTATCATGTTAGGTAAGCGTGTTTGATGTCGGTTATTGTTTGCTAGTCAGGAATCATTTATTTTCTCTCTATTCTTAGCTAGAGTTGTAGGGTTTGTCATCATCCTGAGCTGAGAGCGGACATAACGTACTTTGTCCCCACCGGTCGGGAGTAAAGCGCGCGAAGCATAACGTACATTTCTTTCCCCCCCCCGACCGCTGATGTGGATTTAGCTACCCACATCGGCATAAGCCTAGTTTGTAGCCTGCTAGAGCGGAACCCTGCCATCGGTGTAAACCTGCCCTGGCCAGTTCTTAGCTTCAGGTCGGTGGATCATGCTGCACAGATGAGTGCCGAGGGCCTCGCGCTACTGTGATCAGTGACACCGCTTCCAATTCTTAGGCATGCATACCTGGCCCGCGTAGTTTGTCCTTAGGCCCCCACATTTACGTAGTTTAGAGCCAGACTTCGGGTACTCTCCCGTAAGTCCAGATTATTAGCAAGGGTAAAGAGGCCCTTGAGAACATCCTTGGGATCAGTTTTTGAGCTGATCAATCTACCGAGTGAAAGAGACCTCAGAGATGTCCCGGGATTGGTTATGAGAACCAATCATTAGGCCAGAAGTAGGAGACTTCCGAGGACTCCAGATCTTGCCTTGTAAGCTCGTTGAGCTATGATCTGTGTTGGTGGCTCTTTGCATGTTTGCTGAGGTGCTAGATGAGTGATGTATTGTATTGTACCCCGGTTGGGGATTCTTATTGAGTATGTTTATACTCACCCTTATTTATCTTTCAAGTAACTTGGGACAACACAAGGATGGCTAGCGGAGGGAGCTGATTGATCATGGGAGCTGTCGGCACTCTGTCATTTATTATTGCATTGTTTATTCAGCATGTAGATGGACAGAAGTCCTAGGGGAACATTGTTTAAAACGTTGTTTAAATTGTATTGTATGTTTTTATAAAAACTGGCCAGGTTGTTTTACTTTGTTGGTTTGTTTAAAAGTAATTGTTGGTTATGTTTTAAAGGTTCCCCCTTCTCATATGTTTTGAAAGGTTTTTAAATATGAGCACTAAATCGCTTGTTATCATATTTAACTTGGATGCTGAGTGAGAACCCAGGTTTAGGACCGTATGTTTTGGGTCGGGTTCTTACACTTACACCAGCTAGCAACATGGAGATGCCCATCGGGGTCTTACACTTCCTAGCAACCTTATGATGCCCATCGGGGTCTTACACACAAGGGAACAATGTAGTGCCCATCGGGGAGTTACCCAAGCGGGACCTAAACTAGAACTCCTATAACGTTCTACACTCTACGTCACCTGTCTATCCCTAACATGGATCTAATAGCATACAACGAAAAACATGGATATGCCAGGATGGAAGAACCTAGCATGGAACTAATAGAATACAACATGAAGCATGGATATGTCAGGATAGGAAAACCCTAGCATGGAACTAACGGAACTCAAACATAACACGAACACGAAATCAAAAGCAAGCATGAATCCTATCCACTAGAAACTCACACAGTTACAATAATCAACATGCTGTCAAGTATTCGCAGGGTCCACACAACCCCGGGTAAGAAATCCTTACCTGGAAATAAGTGGAAAATAACTATCACGAATCAAATAACGACCCTCGAGCTTTAAAATGAACCCGAGCAACCTAGGCATACAATAAAAACATCCTAAATAAATAAACAGCAGCCAGCAGCTTTAAGTCTAAAAGGGGAAAGGCTCGGGAATTACCAACCGAGAAGACACGCGGTCTAGGCAGCAAGGGGCAAGAATGGGCACTGCTGGTGCGGTAGGGGCGCTGGCGCTGGCTCGGGCGCGCGGCAAGGCGAGAAGACGTGCTGGTGAGGGCACGCGGCAAGGCGTTTTGACGGTGGGGCCGAGTGCGGGCGAACTGGGCTGCAGAGACGGCGCGCGAACGAGCGGACTCGCTAGGACGGCGCGCGGGCGAGCGTCCGATCTGCAGGGGGTGTCGCGCTGCAGGTGATGGTCCTGTTGTGGGCGTGCGATGGCTGGACGTCTGGGCTGGGTGGTGGCTAGGTGCGGTGCGGCGCTGGGCGGCGAGTGGGCGCACTGGGTCGGGCGATGCAGCGGCACGGCACTGGCGAGGCAGGCAACGCGACGCGGCAAAGTGAGGGTGAGGGGCGGCGCGGCGGCGCGCGGCGTGGGTGAGGGGGAGAGGGTGTCGGCGGCGAGGGTGAGGGGGAGAGAGTGGGTTCTTTTTTTTTTCGTTCCTTCCCTGAATTAAATAGGCTTTGGGAATCTCAAAATCCCTTCCCAAGGCTTCCCCCCTTCGAGCCCTGGCTGACCCGCTTATTTTCCTTATTTAAATCCAAGCTTCCAAACCCCTTTTTAGGCCAAGGGTTCGAGTCCTCCAAATAACACCCTTCAAAAATAAAATATATAAAAACCTTATTTTACATTTAGCTGAAAACCAGGCTGTTACACTTGGAAACAGGGACAGGTTCCAGGACATTTTGTTGTTGTTTTGTGTAACGGCTCAGTTTTCTATCCCGGTTCTCGAGGAGCTTCCGGTTCAGATTTAGTGGTTCGGTTGGGCCGTTAGAGCTGTTTTGACCCTTAGGGGTATTTTGGTCTTTTTGCTCCCCGGGCAGGATTTGTGGATTTTTAGGGCTTCGAGGCAGCTCCTGCCTTTTTTGAGGTTTGTTTGTTGGTGGCTGCGAGTCCCGAGATGTTTGGGCTATTCGTTTGGAAGCTCGGTTGTGATTTGGGTTTTGGGCAAAGTTATGGTTGTTTGGGTGTTTCCTTTGGGATTCGAGCCAGGGCCCTTAGTGTTGATTTGGGAAGTTGTTTTAAGTGAGATTTATTAAGTGGAAAAGGTTGCTTCAGTCGGGTCTCGAAGGAGGAAGCCGGGAAATGGGATTTTAAGGATTTTAAAGTTTGGATAAAATTGGATTTATTTGGTTAAGGATGGAAAAAATAATAAAAGGGAAAAAGAAAAGAAAAATCCCCAAAATTCCCATTTTTCCCCATTTTTTCCCATTTTCCCTTTTTTCTCTTTTTTTCCCCTTTCTCTCTCCTCCAACCGACCCCAGCCCCCTGCTCACCCCTCCCAGCCCGAGCCAGCCCCTTGGTTGCCCAACCCCAGCGCCCAGGTCGCCCAGCCCGATCCCCAGCTCGCCAGTCGCGCGAGAGCCGGCCCTGCTCGCCGCCTAAGCTCTGCGTCGCTGTGTCCGCGTCGCCCAGATTTGCCTCACACAGGCCGTCCCCGAGACACCTCGCCCTGGTTCGTGTCGCCCAGCTGCGCACTGTGTCGAGCCGCGCAAAGTGCCACGTCGCCCAGCCCCTGTAGCTCATGTCGCTCGCGCCCGAGCGCCGTCCCCTGTGCCGAGCCGCGCCGCGCGCCGTCGCCCTGCTGAGTCGATCCCGCGCCAGCGCGCCCTTGCCTCACCCCAACAACGCTCGCGCGCCTCGCCCAACGCTGCGCGCGTGCCTCGCGCCCAGCGCGCTGCGCCCACCAACCACGCCTGGCGGCATGACACTGCCCGGTGTGTTGGCTTGGCCCGAGCCTTGTGGTTTCTCGGATGGTATTTCCCGAGTCTTTTCTTCATTGGGCCCTGATTTATTGGCTGCAGGTTATTGTATTTGATTTGGGTGATTTATTTGATGTTTAGGCTGTTCGGGTTCGATTAGAGGCTTGAGGATCGCTTGGTCGATTGTGATTATTATTATTGTTTGCCTTCTGACCAGGTAAGGATTTCTTACCGTGGTTGTGTGGACCGTGCGATATATCATGATATGCCTTGTATGCTTGCTGATTGTTATGAGCATGATAGTGATAGGCAGCATTGATTGATCTCTTGCTAGCATGTTTACCTGATTGTACATGTTAGTGCCATGCTAGGTTTGTTCTTCCAGCATGCTTATGATTCCTGCTTTACGTTCGTAGTATCATGCTAGGTAAATGTGATTGAGGTCGGTCATTGCTTGCTAGCCAGGAATCACTTTACTTTGTATTCTTAGATAGAGTTGTAGGGTTTGTCATCATCTAGAGGCTGAGAGAAGACATAACGTACTTTGTCCCTACCGGTCGGGAGTAAAACGAAGCATTGCTTCAGGGGTTGAGAGCGGACGTAACGTACTTTGTCCCCACTGGTCGGAAATAGAGCAAAGCATAACATACATTGCTTTTTCTCTCCCCTCCCGGCAGCCAATGAGAATTAGCTACCTCATTGGCGTATGCCTAGTTTGTAGCCTGCTAGAGCGGAACCCTGCCAACGGTGTAAGCCTACCTTGGCCGGTTCTTAGCTTCAGGTCGGTGGTTCAGGCTGTACAGATGAGCGCCGAAGGCCTCGCGCTACTGTGATCAGTGACACCGCTTCCGAGTCATAGGCATGCGTACCTGGCCCGCGTAGTTTGCGCTTTGGCCCCCGCATTTACGCCGGTTGCAGCAGCATGCGGTGTGCGCGCACATGCGTTAGTCGTCGGTTCGGAGAGCTCCCCTTGGCTAATGTTCGTGAGTACACCATTCCTTCCAGTTTAGAGCCAGACTTCGGGTACTCTCCCGTAAGTCCAGATTAGCAAGGGCAAGGAGGCCCTTGAGAACATCTTTGGGATCAGTTCTTGAGCTGAATAATCCCCCTAGTGAAAGATACCTCGGTGATGTCCCAGGATTGGTCAGGGTAACCAATCATTAGGCCGGAAGTAGGAGACTTTCGATGTCTCCAGATCTTGCATTATGAGCTCGTTGAGCTATGATCTGTGTTGATAGCTGTTTGCTTGCGTGTTGAGGTGCTAGATGACTGATGTATCGTATTGTACCCCGGTTGGGGATTCTTACTGAGTATGTTTATACTCACCCTTATTTATCTTTCAGGTAACTTGGGACAACACCAGGAGGGCTAGCGGAGGGAGCTGATTGATCATGGGGAGCCGCCGGCACTCTGTCATTTATTATTGCATTGTTTATTGAGCATGTAGATGGAGTCCTAGGGGAACATTGTTTAAAAGATGTTTAAATTGTATTGTATATGTTTATAAACACTGGCCAGGTTGTTTTACTTTGTTGGTTTGTTTTAAATGTAAACTGTTGGTTATGTTTTAAGGTTTCCCCCTTCTCATATGTTTTGAAAGGTTTTTAAATATGAGCACTAAACCGCTTGTTATCATATTTAACTTGCATGCTGAGTGAGAACCCCGGCTTAGGACCTATGTTTCGGGTCGGGTTCGTCACAGTTGGTATCAGAGCACAGAGTCATAGATTCTGTAGACTAACCTACTTTGTAGGTTGTTGTTCCCATGATCATCAGCACTCCACGGCCGTCAGGTTTGTCTGAGTTCAATTAAGTTAAGGGTTAAGAATTTACAATACTTTTCATCTAGCTTTTATGCCTTGTGTAGAGTTGTGGAGCGGAGACGAGCAGGTTCTGACTCGTTGTTGGTTTGGGCTTAAAGCGCCATCATGCCAACTTTCCGCAGTGTGAGCAGTTTGATAGCAGCTTATTGAGGTATCCAGGTAGATTCGGATGCCCCTGGGACATCGTTCCAGAGGGAGGCAGAGATTAGACTCTCGTAGGCCATTTGTGGCTAGTTGTTGCTTTTCCCCTAGTGAGAGGGTGGAGGTGCTTTGTGCAGATTGCCAGTATGTTGATCGCACTCAGAGGAGCAGGACGCTTGGCATGTCCGACTGAGGAGTTGGACTGATTGTATTGATGATGAGGCCGCGTCCAGGGTTGTTTAGGCCCATTGGCCAGAGTTGGCCCTGGCAGTTGAGTTGCCTAGAGGAGGGGGTAGAGGCTACCACGCCTCAGAGTGAGACTCCTTGAGCAGAGTGTGCTCCAGCCATGAGAGATTTGATGGCAGGTCTTTAGCTATCAGAGCGCGGAGACCCAGGCGCAGTTTGTAGCGCGTAGTGAGGAGTCCCGGGCACAGATAGCCCAGCTGACAGAGTTTGTTTAAGCATTTCCCCCTAGTAGCTCTTGTAGCCCCGGAGGTTCCCGAGAAGGCATGATCAGCAGGTTTTTGCCGTTGAGTTTGTTGGCGTTGATGGAGCCGCCCAGTTTGGCAAGTGGATGCCTGTAGAGCTTGATGTTTTAGAAAGTCCTGCTGCTAGTAGTAAAGTGGTTGGCCAGGTTTGAGTTTAGCATCCGTGTGTTGGGATGACCTGTTGTTTAGAGGCCGAGATGTGCCGTTCCTGTGCTGTTTGGTACAGCAGTTGGTGGTGGTAGTCCCTTGAGAGAGGTGGACTAGCTGAGTCTCCACCAGTCGCCCGATTGATTGGCAAGTCGCCGTGTTAGTGGCTTGAGGCAGATGTAGAGACATCTTTGCCCCCTTGCAAGCCTGCTGTTGTTTTACAACCAGTTCTCTTAGTACCCTCATAGGCAGGGTGTAGTGTGGAGTTTTCTTGTCAGGGTTTGATCCGTTTGTGGATTTCAGCGAGCTAGTAGAGTGGAGCACTCTTTTATTTGGATGTTCCAAGTGTGGAAAAAGTTGTTTCCGCCCGAAAAGTTGGCCTGAGCTTCTGTTGAGCATCGAGTGGGATGCAAGAGTTGCCCTGAGCTTTGTTGAGCATCGAGTGAGATGCAGGAGGTTGCCTGAGCTTGTGTTGAGCATCGAGTGGGATGCATGAGTAGGCCGTGGCATGTCTGTTTGTTGAGATGCTAGAGATTAGGCTGCTCGAGTGTTTGGACTTCTGTGTTAAGTGCCATTGCCCCGTCACTTGGAGTGTGACCTTCCCTCAGAGGGGCATAAAGCTCGTTTAGAGGCTGATTTGTGTTGTAAAGGATGTAGTGCCTGTTGGCACCAAGCTTTGAGATGAGGCCTAGATTCAGGCCAGTTGGCACTTTTGTGCAGGTGGTTCCATGGCCGCCCGGAGTTCAGCATCCCCGCTAGTCTTGTACCCATTTCTTGAGGTTGCACTTGTTTGGTTGCATAAGAGATCTAGCTCGGTGGTAGTCAGAGGACTACAAGTTTGAGATAATTTGAGGGAAAGTAGAAGCTTTTCAGGATCACCGAGAGTTGGGTGCAAAGGATGCTGTAGGCTGTTAAGAGCTAGCGCGTTCGAGTTCTGCGCCTGTGTTGTGAGCCTGTGAGACAGATTGTTGGTAGCATGATTCGACTACCCTTGAGTTACCCTAGAATGGGTAGTGTTGGCATCGATGGATGCGTGGTTGATCCAGGGTTAGAGCCATGAGTTGGATGGCTGATCGGAGCGCGTTTAGTGAGCACATTGGCTTGAGATATGTTAGCTTGGTGTGGATTTGCTCTTGTAGAGTGAGTTGGTCAATGTGGCTTTCCTTGGTGAGTTGGCCCCGTGAGGGTTTGAACTCTTGTTGCCCTCTTCTAGTAGTGGCTCTGTTGGAGGTAAAAGTTGCCCTGTGTGAGAGCTCTTGTTGGCATTGGATCTTAAGGAATCAAGTTGGAGCTATACACCTCAGTGTACTTTTGTGTAGCTCGTTCCGTGGTTTAAGTTCGGAGAACCACGAGAGGTTCGTGTTGAGGAGCCAGTGCTCAGTCTTTGGGTTGTCAAGGTTTAGTTCTTGGCAAGTGCCCCAGCTTTGGTTGTAAGGATGCCGTGCTCGTTGCCGGGCTGTTGTTTAAGCAAGTTTTGCTAGTTGGTCCTTGCCCTGGTCAGAGTTCAGTTGGAACTGAACAAGAGTGGTGGTAGCAAAGCCGCGTAGTTTCTGATCGTCATGGCTAAGAGAGCTCTTCGGATCCTTACCTTGGGCAGAAGGTATGTTGTGGCTGATGCTTGAGTAGGAGGATGACGCATTCTGTTGCGTTTCTGGTTCTCCTAGTTTTCAAGGAGTTGGAGTTGGCCAGCGTAGTTGAGATGCTGGAGAGGGTTGTGCCCGTGTAGCCGGTTGTCTGTTAGATCTGTTTGACGACCGTGTGTGTCGGAGGGTGATCAGAGGATCCCCAGGTTGTGGAGAGCCTCTCCAGAGCTCAGTCAGACCCAGGCAGTGTTCCTCGGGTGAGTTGCTTGCAGACTTGGTAGACTAGCAAGCTAGTGTTTGGTTGGAGTAGAGTCCGGATTGGTTCCGGTGAGGTGGCTAGTTGGTGCTTGGTGTTGACCAAGATTTGGTTCTCTTGTTGTTTCAAGAGCTAGCTCGGTTCGAGCAAGAGGGCGTTGCCTTGAGGATTTGTTCCTAGTCAGGAAGTTTTAGGAGTTGACCCGTCCCTCGGCGGTTGAGTAAGTTCTGCTAGTTCTGGTTGGTGGTCCAATCAGTTGAGTTTCCCTTGGGTGTTGCTTCCAAGAGAGTTGGTTGTTGTTGCCCTTGGGTTTGAGCTAGTCAGCGAGCGTGTGTGAAGTTCGCTGCCCTTCTGAGTTTGCTTGCTGGGAAATCGTTCCCGTTGAGGAGTCAGCTTAGCTCCTGAGTTGTGTAGTGGATCAGAGTAGCGCAGTGGTTAGCCCAGCGAGAGGGTCCCTGCATTGTGTTGTTAGCAAGCGAAAAGTTGTTTGTCCCCGCAAGGGCGGAGGCCAGCAAGTTTAAGAGTTGAGCTTTTGCTGGAAAGCTGTTGGTTCTTTGGGGTTTGAAGTTTTTCCCCCTAGTTTCCTTGGTGGTTGAGTTGCGCCATGGATGCCAGCCTCGAGTATTATCTTTGGAGATAGCCTCGTCAGTTCGTTTTCCTTGCGATGTTCCGAGTGTGGAGTTTCTAGTCGCAAGATGAGTTAGGCCTAAGCTAAAAGGAGGAAGTCCTTTGAGTAGCCAGTTGGACTTGAGAGTTGAGTGGTAGCTTGGAGGCGAGCTTTGCTCGTTATGAGCTTGGTTTGAGTTTCTGCTGAGCAAGCCTTTCTCGGGCTTTGTTCCTGGTTGTTGTGCTTTCGAAGTTGGCGATTAGCTGAGCCACATTTGAGAGAGTTGGCACAGAGGTGTCGTGGCTTTGCTTGGTAAAGCCGAGTTGTTCTCCTCAAGCTGTTGAGTTGCAGGTAGCCCTGTGATGTTTTGGTCCTTGCTACTCGTGATGTTTTTCCATGAGAGGAATGTTGGTTGTTTCCTTGCCTGGCAATGTTCTCTTGGGCCAGTTTCTGGTAGATTTGCATGGAAAAGTTTGCGTTCGGCCGTTGTGAGGCTCCAGTTTGTTGGCTTGGCCGAGTGGAGCCTGTGGCTGGATTTTGCCATTTAGGTTTGGCCGTAAATGAAGTTTCAGCTTGTGCTAGTGGGAAAAGTTTGCCTTTTGGATCAATCGCCAGTTGGTGGTTCGATTGTATTTCGTTAAGGCTTTAGGCAAGCTTGTGATTCGCTGGTCTCTTGTGAAGTAAGAGTAGGTCGTTTAGTTTTCTGGAACCTGAAAGGTTCAGTTGTTTGGCCAACATGGTGTGGAGTTGAGGCTATTTGTTAACAGCTGTGAGCATTCAGAGAAGTTACGCCAGTGCGTGGCGTTGAGTTTTGGAACTTGTGCCCAATCTGCGAGTTGCTGAGAGTAACACCGTAGAGAGGTGTTTCGTGTTGGATTAGCAGGGTTTATGTGAGCCCCAGGTTTGTAGGGCCTTTTGAGATCCTTGAGCGGATCAGAGCAGTGGCCTTTCGGTTAGCTTTGCCCAGTCTTTGTTGAGATGGTTGTGGCAGTCTGGATAGCATTGTGGCTTTGAGCCTTTGAGAACCCAAGAGGGTTTGGTTTTCAAAGAAGGGCTAGTGTTGTGTAAGGACCCGACCCAAAAGAAACGGTCTCTAACCTAGATCCTTACTTAGCATGCATGTCTAGGAATGTAAAACACCATAAAACGTACTAAATTAAAACTTTTGCAATCAACAGAACTTTAAACAAACCACAAAAGCCAATGTAAAAATCAAGAGCAATTTGACTGATCAGTGCTTTTCTTAAAAACAAACAAGAGTACGGTACGGGAACCATAAAATAGTTTGAGTTTTTCCCTAGGGACCTAAGTCCCACTACATGCTAAATCATAAAGAAAACAATTAAAGAACATGCATCCCAGAGTCAGCTATCCATGATCATCCAGCCGCCTCCTCCTAGCCATCCTGCCGATGTCCCAAGTTACCTGGTGGAAAACCACAGAAAATAAGGGTGAGTAACGAGTTACTCAGTAAGAATCCCCAACCGGGGTACAATACGAAAACATATCATTTAGCACACGGACATGCAACCATGCAATGACTCAGAGCAAACAGATGGGTCAACAGAACGTCACTCTTGGGGCTTGCCTAATCGAGGCTTACAGCTACCAACTACCCTAGGTTCCACACCTGGGTGTCCTTCGAGACCTACACAACCTAGGACTCAGTGTTGCCCATCGGGGACTTATACACCTAGGATGCCCATCGGGGTCTTACACCTCCAACTCAGTGATGCCCATCGGGGTCTTATACACCTAGGATGCCCATCGGGTCTTACACCTCCAACTCAGTGATGCCCATCGGGGACTTATACACCTAGGATGCCCATCGGGTCTTACACCTCCAACTCAGTGATGCCCATCGGGGTCTTATACACCTAGGATGCCCATCGGGGTCTTACACCTCCAACTCAGTGATGCCCATCGGGGACTTATACACCTAGGATGCCCATCGGGTCTTACACCTCCAACTCAGTGATGCCCATCGGGACTTATACACCTAGGATGCCCATCGGGTCTTACACCTCCAACTCGGTGATGCCCATCGGGGACTTATACACCTAGGATGCCCATCGGGTCTTACACCTCGGATGTCCATCGGGGCCTTCCCGAGCGGGACTCACTAGTTACCTCTACAATCTCTTACACTATACATCATCCGCCAATTCCTAGCATGGCACTAACAGATAACATGGTTACGGTTATGCCGAGACAATTTAACTCCTAGCATGATAACTAACAGGATATATCAGAATCTCAAGCACAAAAATCACTGAAACAGAAAGAGCAAGCAACCTATCCACTAGAAATTCCATACAAACACAACACATGGCATGCTATCAAGTATTCGCAGAGGTCCACACAACCCCGGTGAAGAAATCCTTACTTGGAAGTGAATAGAACCAACGATCAACGGATGACTCTCGAGCTTCTAAGCGAACCCAACAACCTAAGCAAGTAATAAAATCAACCTAATTAACCAACAAAGAACTAAAAAGAACATAAAGTCCAAAGGGTCGGGTCTCGGGAATTTACCAACCGAGAAGCACACGTCGGCAAAGAAAGAGCAAGAACGAACGCTCTTTAGTGCGGGCAGGGCGCTGGCGCTGCATCGCTCGGGGCACGGTCAAGCGCGCCTCGACGGGCGGGCGCGTGCGGGCGACTGGCTGGGGGGGCGCGTGGAACGAGCGACACGTTGTGACGACGCGCGGCGAGCAGGTGGCGACGCGGCGGACGGACGAGCGACGCGCGGCCAGGCGCTGTGCGTGATCGTCGGCGGATGCGGCCGGACAGAGCGATGCGGGCGGTGCGTGGGCGACGTGCGCGGCGGCGACGGCGGCGCTGAGGCGACGGCATGCGGCGACGGCGCGGCGCTGGGCGCACGGTGCGGCGACGGGCGGCGGCGCGCGCGAGGGTGTGGGGAGAGGGTTTTGCGAGAGGAGAGTTTTTTTTTTTTTTTTTTTTTGTAAAGACCCACCCAAAAGGGGCTCTAAATGGGCCTTTACCCCAATGCATGTAGTGAAAATAAAAGACATTATGAAAAATACATTTCGGATCCCAAGTAAAATCAAACATTCAACAACCAAAACATACATTTCTAAAAGCATACTCGATCAGAGATTTATTTAAACCATTAAAACAATCCACAAGTACAAAATATGCTGGAATCCATAAAACGTAAGAAAACATCCGGGACTCTGTGCCCGTCTACATGCATTCTGTGGGAAATAACAAAAGTCAAGAGTCATGATAAAATAAAATAATCGAGATGACAGCAGGATTCCATGATCACGGCTCCTCCTTCACCATCCTGTCTCGCGCTTGGTTACCCGTGGAAAACCACAGAATAAGGGTGAGTAACGAATTACTCAAGAAGAATCCCCAACCGGGGTACAATACGATATACATGATCATCTAGAAGAATGTATGCAAGCTATGAGTACAAACACGTAATAGAGCACATAGCTTAAGTCCACACTTGGACCTCGGATGCCAACTCGTGGTCTTAGTCCGAAATACCACAACACACTAAACGCGCTATACGGGAACAAGTCCGGCCTCACCGACTACTCGCCGATCACGAAAGGTGCACTAGCTCAAGATCCCGAGGAGCTCTCCGGCCGCGCCGTAATGAGCGTAAGGATGCACCGCGTGCTTCTACTGCACTATGGGGTGCTTTGGGTCTAGTGGCAAGTCGCCCATATCCGGATACCACGCCTAACTAAATCTCCGGATCGGTGTCACCGACATAGGGGTGTGAGACTCGACACGTGAACTATGTCACTGTACCACCGCACCGAGGCTAAGGAACGGTCATGGTAGGCTTACACCAGAAGCCGCCCTTACCTTAACAGTGGCAATCAAGGGCTCTTGCGCGAACACGCCGAGGACGTTTACGGCCGGGGACTAGGCATTGCCAAGTCATCATCCCGACCGTTGGGGCATCGCTTAGACTACCACCCTCACCCAAGATTGTAGGGCCTACCGGTTGGGATAGCTAATCCTCACACGGGGTCCAAGGACGGAGAACTGTCTCAATCGTCCTTGCCATAGATGCAAGATACTTTATGCATCGGGCCCGGATGATGCTATCTACCCGAATTCTAAACCTTAACAATAATAACGATTCAATCAATGCGGTCCAATACGTGCTCAAGCAGATACAAGGAACCTAGCATGATACTACGAAGCAAGACAGATATCGAACATGCCGAATGGAACAACCTAGCATGGGCTAACATGAGAAACAATACAAGAGTTCATGCGACAGAATTGCAAGCAGAGCACCTAGGGCTAAACATGCTAGTAATCATACACGTGCATACAAAACAACAATCACAAATATACCGCAGGCCCACACAACTCCTGTAAGAAATCCTTACCTTGGTCGGGAGGCTTCTACACACAAATCCTAAGTCATGCGGAACAATCCCGAGCTAGCGAGCGGGAACCTAGCAAACCAACAATAATCGCATCTAAAATGTCTAAACAACAATAGAACAAGCAAGCTCGGCGGCGGGAACTCACGCGCACGACGACACGAGCTTGAGCCGCTGGAAAGCTGGCTGGCGCTGCCGCCGCTGCTGGCACGCAAGACGGCAGTGGACGCGCGCGCGGGCGCAGCGCTCTGGCGGCGCGCGCCGCGCCGGCTGGCGTGGCGCGATGCGGACACGGCGAGCAGCTCGGCAGGACGCGCGCGGGCGAACGTTCGTCTGGCGGCGCGGCGCGGCGCGCTGGCGCGGCGGCAAAGCGACGCAGACGCGGGGCGGGCGCGCGCGGCGAAAGGGATTCGGCAAGCGGACACGCGCGAGCGCGTGCGGATGGGCGACGCAGACGCGGGCCGACGCGCGGCGCGCTGGCGAGGACCTCTGGCGCGGCGAGCGATCGGGCGAGGACGAACGACGATCTGGGCTTTATTCTTTGGCGCGATCCGGCATGCGATCCGACCGGCCGACGGGCGGCGACAGTGGGCGATCTGTCTTCTTTGGCCGGACGAACGGCAAGGTCGCTAGACGGATCTCGCGCGGCGCAGGTCGCTTCGACAGATCTGGGCGCGGCGAGCTGGTCGGCGATGATGATGGTGCTCCTCTACCGGTCGCAACCAACACAAACACACACACACTCTACAACTTACCTTCGGCCAAAGATCAAAAACCAAATGAGGAGATGAAGAGGATGAAGACTTACCGGAATGATGATGATCGAACCCAAGGAGATGCAAGGGAAGAAGAATTCGGCAAGGCAATGGAGAGGGAGAGCTTGTGCGGCCAAGAGGAGTTTTGGAGAAGAAGATGGAATAAACCTAATTCTATTTCATTTAACCAAATGCACCAAAACTCCAAAATCCAAGGTTAACTAAGATGTGATGCAGAAAGAGCAATAAGAGCTCTCCATAGCTCAACTGGCCACACCACCCACCTGACTTCTTAGACCACCTGGGTTCAAAACCCACCAAACACACTTTTAACACACAATTTTCTTTTTGCATCTCCCCATGCCCAAACACATCCACAAAGCCTCAAAAACTTACATAAAACCATCCAATAATTTTAGTAGCTGGAAAAGACACAAACGACCATGACGGCCCGACCAAATTACTAAAATACCCCTAGGGCATACCTGGAAGACCGGGAAGAAAAACCTGGGTCGTTACAATATTCCCTCCTTTTTATGACTTTCGTCCTCGAAAGTCCTTAAAACTGAAACAACACAGGATACTGCATTCTCATCCCGTCCTTCTCGCTCACGAGCGGCCTCCTCCGAACTCAGACTCCTTCACTAAACTTTTACCAACGGATCTCACTTCTACGCAACGTCTTCGACTCAAGACCAGAATACTCATAGGCTTCTCCTCGAATCCCAAACCCTCAATCAGCTGCAAGGGCTAAAAGTCCACAATGAACAATGGGTCCGGCACATGCTGCCCCAACATCGATACATAAAAACATTGTGCATAGCTGTCAACAAACAAACTCAACCCCACAACAAACTGGACAAACAACTGAACCTTCCAGATTCCAAAACTAAACGGCCTACTCTTACTTCACAAAAGACCAACAAACCTCAAACCTTGACTACAACTTTAACGAGATACAAACGAACCACCAATCGGGCATCGATCCAAAAGACAAACTTCTCCAACTAGAACACGACCACAACACTTAAGCAACCATCTTAAGGAGAAAATCGCCAGGCAAGGAACATCCCACATTCCTTTCAAGGAAAACTCGGGAAGCGAGGACTAAACCATCACGCAGCCTATCTCATGCGACACAACACCTTGAGGAAAAGCAGCTCAACAACTTACCAACCAATGCCACGGCACCTCCGTGTCAACTCACTCAAACGCGGCTCTACTAACGCCAACTGGGAACTCACAACAACTAGGAACAAAGCCCGAGAAGGGCTTGCTCAGCAGAACTCAACCCAAACTTATAACGAGCAACGCTCGCCTCCAAACTACTACTCAACTCTTAAAATCCAACCGGCTACTCAAAGGACTTCCCTTTAAGCCTAAGCCTAACTCATCTTCCAACCGTAAACTCCACTCCCAAAACCTCACAAGGAAAACGGATAACGACAACCTCAAAGCTTACGGATCCCGGGCCACACGAATCCGCAAGACTACCTCGCAAGCTATCACTCGAGGGTGGCATCCAAGGAGCAACTCAACCACCACAGAGGCTAGAGGGAAAGGAAATCTTCAATCCCAAAGAACCAACAACTTGCCGAACAACTCAACTCTTCATGGTGGCCTCCGCCCTTGCGAGAACAAACAACTCTTGCTTGCTAACAACACAAAGCGAGGACCCTCTCATTGGGTGACCACGCGCGCTACTCGATCGACTACACAACTCGGGAGCTAAGCGACTCTCGCCAAACGGGAAACGACTTCCCAAAGCAAGCAAACCCGGAAGGGCGCGAACTCCACACACGCTCACTGACTTGCTCAAACCCAAGGCAACAAGAACCAACTCTCTTGGAAGCAACACCCAAGAGAAAACTCAACCAATTGGACCACCAAATCAAAACAAACAAAGACTTGCTCAGCTCTGAGGGAGGGGTCAACTCCCAAAACTTCTCGACTAGGAACAAGACCTCGGGCAACGCCCTCGGCTAGAACCGAACTAGCTCTCGAAACAACAAACGAACCAAATCTTGGCCAAACACTCACAAGAGGCAGAACAACCTTTACTGCGGCCTCTAGAACACCATCCAAGAATCCGCTTAATCTGGACAAACGACTACTTCCAAGCGACCAACAAACTTTTCCTTCAAGCTAGCGCTTCCACGATTAACTCCAAGACCAAGGGAGTAACGACAACTCCCGAAGGAAACGGCTCTTACAGCGGACAACCAACGGACAGAGAACTCCACATACGCTCTTTGTCTTGCCCCACCAGAGCAACAACATCTAATCTCACGGGCGCAACAAGGGTCCACCTCGGATGAACCTCCAAATGCCAAACGGGGCAACTCAACATCCACGGAAACAGGAAAACAACCAACATGGCACAAACCACTCGCGCCCCACGAGCAAAACTAAACTCTAACAACTCCAATTTCCAAAGATCCCAACCATGTGGCCAACTCCAACTCCTTGGGAACCTAGAGGACCCGAAACGCGCTGCACGCGTCATCCTCCTACTCAAAACATCGGCCACAACATAACTTCTACCCAAGGAAGGATCCGAACAACTCTCTTAGCCATGACGATCGAAACCACGCGGCTTAGCTACCATCGCTCTTGTTCGGTTTCCAATCGAACTCCAACCAACGATCAACAAGAAGATCCGCCAACCAAGCTTAGGCCCAACTTAACAAATCTTGCCTAAGCAACAACTTGATACCACGAGCACGGTATCCTTACCACCTCAACCAAAGCCTTACAACAACCACCTGGAGTCCAACTTCTCAAGGAACTGAGCACGAGATCTCTAAAGCAAACCCTACATGGATCTGAAACTCTCGCCACGGAACGAACCACACAAAACACACTTGTGTGCACAACTCCCAACCTTCCTTTAGAGATCCAAGACTAACAAGCGCTTTTCCACAAAGCAACGATAACTCCTGGCAGCGATACAAACAATCCAAGGAACACCAAAAGTTCCATCTCCACACGATACTCGAAGCTGAGGCAACCTTGCTCTACCAAAGCTTAACCATGCCAAACCAAACTTACTTTGTACCAAGCCTCAACCAAGGGTGCTTACCCCTAAGGCATCCAAAACCTCTCGCAAGGCATCAGCTCATCTCGCCTAAAAAACATCCAACTCGCCTCATAGGCATCCAGCTCATCTGATAAGCATCCAACTCATGGTCCCTCAGCTGGACCAAACTCGCATCTATAATGCTCAACTCTCCTCGGATTTAGGCACTCGAAGGTAGTTGACCGCACTACCAACCACAAAGAAAATCTCTTGGCCTTAACACTAGCGCGAGACTCACGCGCACCAACATTTACCAACGGCAACCTGCCGACTTACTCAACCTCCGTAAACACCGGGAAGAGGCTCGGCTCCTCTCGAACATCCTTTCGCTTGTAGTCCATCGACTACCACCGAACTAGCCCTCCGCACGACCTAAACGGGTGCAATCGCCATAAACAGATCCAAGGCTAAAGAAGTACGCTGAACTCCGAACGGCATAGAACCATCTGCTATGCCCAAGCCAAACTCAAGCCTGAACCAGACTTAGTGCCAAAGTGGCACACCAACCAATGCACCTCAAGTGCTACCACTACCAAATCCACATCTCGAGGAAGTGGGTCATGTTAAACAACAAAGCAGCTCGCAAGGGGCAAAGATGACCCTTCATCCGCCTCAAGCCACTAACACGGCAACTTGCCAAACAATCGGGCGATGGTGGAGACTCGCTAGTCCACCTCTCACAAGGGACTTCCGCCACCATCCGATGAACCAAACAAAGACAGAACGGCACACCTTGGCCTCTAAACAGCAGGCATCCCACACACGGATGCTAAACTCAAACTGGCCAACTACTTTACTACTAGTCAGTAGGACTTACTAAAACATCGAGCTCTCTGGGCATCCATTTGCCAACACAGGCGTCTCCATCAATGCCAACAAACTCATCTCGAATAAACCTGCTGATCATGCCCTCCAGGGAACCTCAGGGACTACAAGAGCTACTGGGGGAAAAATTTGAAACAAACTCGCCACCGGGCTATCTCGTGCCGGGACTCCTCACTACGCGCTACAAAACCGCGCACTGGGTCTCCGCTCTCGATAGCTAAAGACTCGCCATCAAATCTCTCATGGTGGAGCACACTCTGCTCAAGGAGTCTCACTCGAGGCGCTGTTAGCCTCTACCCCCTCCTCTAGGCAACTCAACTCGGGGCCAAACCGCATGCGGGCCTAACAACCACCGGACGCGGCCTCAACATCAACACGATCGGTCCAACTCCTCGGTCGGACATGCCAAGCGCCCGCTCCTCTGGGTGCGATCAACATATTGGCGACCGCACGAAGCACCTCCACCCTCTCACTAGGGGAAGCGGCAAGAATCGGGCCACAAATGGCCAACGGAGTCTAAGCTCGCCTCCCTCTAGAACGATGTCCCGTGGGCATCCGAATCTATCTGGATACCTCAACAAGCCGCTAAACAAACCGCCGCAGATCGCATGAAAGTTGGCATGATGGCTCACTAAGCCCAAACCAACAACGAGTCGTAACTCGCTCGTCTCCGCTCCACAACACTACACAAGGCATACACAAGATGATAGGTATTGTAAATTCTTAACCCTTTTTCTTTCTAAAACAATAAACCTAGGCGCACTGATGGTCGCCTGAGTCTTTGGTGATCATGGAAGGATGACCTACAACAAAAGGTCATCCTACAGAATCTATGACTCGAGCTCGATACCAATCAGAAAGACCAGACCCAAAAGGGGCTCTAAATGGGCCTTTACCCCAATGCATGTAGTGAAAATAAAAGACATTATGAAAAATACATTTGGATCCCAAGTAAAAAGCAGAAACATTCAACAACCAAAACATACATTTCTAAAAGCATACTACGATCAGAGATTTATTTAAACCATTAAAACAATCCACAAGTACAAATATCTTTGGAATCCATAAAACGTAAGAAAACATCCCGGGACTCTGTGCCCGTCTACATGCATTCGTGGGAAATAACAAAAGTCAAGAGTCATGATAAAATAAAATAATCGAGATGACAAAGCAGGATTCCATGATCACGGCTCCTCCTTCACCATCCTGTCTCGCGCCTTGGTTACCCTGTGGAAAACCACAGAATAAGGGTGAGTAACGAATTACTCAAGAAGAATCCCCAACCAGGGGTACAATACGATATACATGATCATCTAGAAGAATGTATGCAAGCTATGAGTACAAACACAGAATAGAGCACATAGCTTAAGTCCACACTTGGACCTCGGATGCCAACTCGTGGTCTTAGTCCGTAAATACCACAACACACTAAACGCGCTATACGGGAACAAGTCCCGGCCTCGGCGACATCGCCGATACGAAAGGTGCACTAGCTCAAGATCCCGAGGAGCTCTCGGTCGGCGTTGTAATGAGCGTAAGGATGCACCGCGTGCTTCTACAGACTATGGGGGTGCCGGGTCTAGTGGCAAGTCGCCCATATCCGGATACCACGCCTAACTAAATCTCGGATCGGTGTCACCGACATAGGGGTGTGAGACACGGACACGTGAACTATGTCACTGTACCACCGCACCGAGGCTAAGGAACGAGTCATGGTAGGCTTACACCAGAAGCCGTCCTTACCTTAACAGTGGCAATCAAGGACTCTGCCGAACACGCCGAGGACGTGCCGGCCGCGGGGACTAGGCATTGCCAAGTCATCATCCCGACCGTTGGGGCATCGCTTAGACTACCACCCTCACCCAAGATTGCAGGGCCTACCGGTTGGGATAGCTAATCCCTCACGGGGTCCAAGGACGGAGAACTGTCTCAATCGTCCTTGCCATAGATGCAAGATACTTTATGCATCGGGCCCGGATGATGCTATCTACCGAATTCTAAACCTTAACAATAATAACGATTCAATCAATGCCAGTCCAATACGTGCTCAACAGATACAAGGAACCTAGCATGATACTACGAAGCAAGACAGATATCGAACATGCCAGAATGGAACAACCTAGCATGGGCTAACATGAGAAACAATACAAGAGTTCATGCCAGTCAGGAATTCAGAACAGAGCACCTAGGGCTAAACATGCTAGTAATCATACACAGGCATACAAAACAACAATCACAAATATACCGCAGGGCCCACACAACTCCCAGAAGAAATCCTTACCTTGGTCGGGAGGCTTCTACACACAAATCCTAAGTCTGCGGAACAATCCCGAGCTAGCGGCGGGAACCTAGCAAACCAACAATAATCGGCATCTAAAATGTCTAAACAACAATAGAATGACAAGCTCGGCTCAAAGGGGAACTCACGCGCACGACGACACGAGCTTGGAGCCGCTGGCAAGCTGGCTGGGCGCTGGCCGCGCTACTGCACGGCACGGCAGGACGAGACGCGCGCTGGCGGAAGCGCTCGGGCGGCGCGCGGCGCGGCGGCGCGGCGGCGCGCGATGCGGACACGGCGAGCAGCTCGGCAGGGACGCGCGCGCGGGCGAACGTCTGGGCGAAGGCGCGCGGGCGCTGGCGTGCGACAGGCGACGCAGACGCGGCTGGGCGCGCGGGCGAGCAGTTCGGCAAGCGGACACGGCGAGGGCGTGCGATGGGCGACGCAGACGCGGCTGGACGCGCGGGCGCTGGCGAGGACCTCCTGGCGTGCGAGCGATCGGGCGAGGACGAACGACGATCTGGCTGCTTTATTCTTTGGCGCGATCCGGCGTCGCGATTCGACCGGGCCGACGCGGCGACGGCAGTGGGCGTCTGTCTTCTTTGGACGACGGCAAGGTCGCTAGGCGGATCGCGGCGGCGGCGGCAGGTCGCCGACAGATCTGGGCGTGCGAGCTGGTCGGCGATGATGGATGCTCCTCTCGGCTAACTGCAACCAACACAAACACACACACACTCTACAACTTACCTTCGGCCAGCATCAAAAACCAAATGAGGAGATGAAGAGGATGAAGACTTACCCGGAATGATGATGATCGAACCCAAGGAGATGCAAGGGAAGAAGAATTCGGCAAGGCAATGGAGAGGGAGAGCTTGTGCGGCCAAGAGGAGTTTTGGAGAAGAAGATGGAATAAACCTAATTCTATTTCATTTAACCAAATGCACCAAAACTCCAAAATCCAAGGTTAACTAAGATGTGATGCAGAAAGAGCAACAAGAGCTCTCCATAGCTCAACTGGCCACACCACCCACCTGACTTCTCAGACCACCTGGGTTCGAAACCCACCAAACACACTTTTAACACACAATTTTCCTTTTGCATCTCCCCATGCCCAAACACATCCACAAAGCCTCAAAAACTTACATAAAACCATCCAATAATTTTAGTAGCTGGAAAAGACACAAACGACCATGACGGCCCGACCAAATTACTAAAATACCCCTAGGGCATACCTGGAAGACCGGGAAGAAAAACCTGGGTCGTTACATCTTTCTTCCTCAAATTAAATAAGCTTTGGAAATCTAAAATTCCCTTCCCAAGGCTTTCCTCCTTCAAACCCTAGTTGACGCATTTATTTTCCTTAATTAATTCCAAACTCCCATCTCTCTTTGAGGCCGAGGGTTCGAATCCTCCAAATAACATCTTTTAAACCTTATTTTATATTTAACTAAAATCTGGGCTGTTACAATACTCCCTCCTTGGAGGACTTCCGTCCTCGGAAGTTGCTGCACTAAAACAACCCCGGGTAATTTCTCCTCATCTCCCCTTCCAACTCCCAAGTAGCTTCCCCAACTCTCTGATTCCGCCACTGCACTTTCACTAAATCAATAGCTCGGTTCCTCAAGACTTTCTTCTCAAATGCTAAGATCTTTATGGGTTTTTCCTCAAAGCTCAGGTCATGGTTTAGCTGCAAAGGCTCGAAATCTATGACATGCGAAAGGTCTGCCACATACTGGCGGAGCATCGAAACATGGAACACACTATGCACTGCAGCCAAGGATGGCGGCAATGCTAACCGGTAAGCTACGGCCCCAATCCTCTCGAGGATCTCGAATGGTCCAACAAACCTGGGGCTCAGCTTCCCCTTCCTACCAAACCTCAGAACTCCACGCATCGGAGCTACCTTAAGGAACACGTGCTGGCCAATCTCGAACTCCAACTCTCTACGTCTGACATCGGCGTAGCTCTTCTGCCTGCTCTGGGCAGTCAACATGCGAGCTCTGATCTTCTGGACAGCCTCATTGGTCAACTGGAGCAACTCTGGACCCAATACCTGCCTGTCTCCAACCTCTTCCCAGAATACCGGGGATCTGCAGCGCTTACCATACAACGCTTCAAACGGTGCCATCTGAATGGTTGACTGAAAACTATTGTTGTAGGCGAACTCCATCAAATACAAGCATTGGTCCCAATCGCCCGGGAAATCCAACACACAGGCTCGCAACATATCCTCTAAGATCGATTTACCTTTCGGTCGGCCATCGGTATGTGGGTGGAAGGCTGTGCTGTAGCTGCACTCTGTGCCCAAACCTGCCTGAAGGGCTTTCCAAAATCGTGATGTAAAACGGGAATCCCGGTCGGAGATAATTTTAACTGGCACTCCGTGGTACCTCACTATCTGCTCAAGGAACAGCTGTGCCCACTGCTCCACGGTGTAGTTTATCCTGCCCGGAATGAAGTGGGCACACTTAGTCAACCTATCAACGACCACCCAAATCTGTGCATATCCTCTAGGGGTTCTGGGCAATCCTGAAATAAAATCCTTGGTAATTTCCTCCCACTTCCACTTTGTGGCACCCGAGCGATCGTAGCAACCTGCTGGTTTTCGCCTGGCGCCTTCACTTCTTGACAAGTGAGACATCGACCGACAACCTGGGCAATCTCTCTCTTCATCCCCATCCAACAAAAAGTCCGCTTAAGATCTTGGTACATCTTACCCCCCAGGTGCCATGCAAAAGGCGAGGTGTGAGCCTCGGTCAACAACTCGAACGAATCACGGCATCGGTGGGACACATAGCCGACCCTTATATCTCAAGCCACCATCTCGCAAATATCTCAAAATCAAAGTCACCATCGGCTTGGACCCTCTCATACAACTTTTTCAACTTAGGATCATTCAATTGGCCGTCAATAATCCTTTGCCTTACAGAAGGCTGGATGGTCAATCGAGCTACCCCGGCGATAACATCCCTTAACAACACCGCTATTTCTCGCTCTCTCGAGGTCTTTCCTTATGATACTTTTGGGATTTGCCAACGTTGCTAGATGCGAGGTCTTCCTACTTAGTGCATCCGCCACAACATTTGCCTTTCCGTGGTGATACAATATCTCACAGTCGTAATCCTTTACAGCTCCAACCACCTCTCTCGCCTCTTGTTTAGGTCCTCCGAGTGAAGAAATACTTGAGGCTTTGGTGGTCCGAGAAAATCTGAATCTTTTCCCCATACAAGTAGTGTCTCCAAATTTTAAGTGCAAAGACGACCGCTGCCAACTCCATATCATGAGTCGGATAGTTCGCTCGTCTTTGTTTCAAGCGCTCGAGGCGCACGCTATCACTTTACCATGTTGCATCAGGACGCATCCCAAACCAAACTTGCTAGCATCACTGTACACCACGAAACCCCCTGCTCCCTCTGGAACTGCCAAAACTGGCGCAGACGTCAAGCTGTTCTTAAGCTTAGCAAAACTCTCATCGCACTTCTTATCCCAAACGAAATCGACGCCCTTTCTCGTCAACCGAGTAAGCGGGGCTGCTATAGCGGAAAAATTTTGAACGAAGCGTCGGTAATATCCGGCCAGACCCAGAAAGCTACGAATCTCCGTCACAATCGCTTGGCCCGCCCACGAACTAACGGCCTCTACCTTCGAAGGGTCCACACCACTCCCTCCTTAGACACAACGTGTCCCAGAAAAGCTACCTCCTCGAGCCAAAAGTCACACTTTGAGAACTTCGCATAGAGCTTGTTCTCGCGCAAGGTTGTCAAAATCTGCCTCAGGTGCGAAGCATGGTCCTCCTTAGACTTAGAGTACACAAGAATGTCATCTATAAATACGATGACAAAGCGGTCCAAGAAGGCCTTGAACACTCTGTCCATCATGTCCATAAATGCAGCTGGGGCGTTCGTCAGTCCGAAAGACATGACTACGAACTCATAATGACCATATCTCGACCTGAACGCTGTCTTGGGGATATCTGCATCCCGAATCCTTAACTGGTGGTAGCCCGACCTCAAATCAATTTTCGAAAACACACAAGCTCCCTGAAGCTGATCAAACAGATCATCGATGCGTGGCAGTGGATACTTGTTCTTGACGGTCACCTTGTTCAATTCCCTGTAATCGATGCATAGACGCATCGAGCCGTCCTTTTTCTTGACAAATAGCACGGGTGCTCCCCACGAGGACACACTTGGCCTAATAAACCCTTTATCAAGCAACTCCTGCGGTGATCCTTTAAACTCCTTTAGTTCAGCTGGCGCCATACGATAAGGAGCCTTTGAAATAGGACGAGTCCCTGGCTCAAGCTCTATTGAGAAATCCACCTCCCGCTTTGGCGGCAGAACCGGGCAACTCTTCAGAAAAACATCTGCAAACTCACGCACCACGGGCACTTGCTCAACAGATACCCGATCAAGGTCCTCCCCGACCAACTTAGCTAAGAAACCCCAAGCCCCTCGAGCTAGCAAACGGCGGGCTTTAGCTGCCGAAATCACTGGCGGACACACCCCACTCTGGGTGCCCCGAAATCTAAAACTGGGCTTGCCCGGCGGTCTAAACTGTAACGGCCCAGTTTTCTATTTCGGTTACCCAGGTGATTTCGGGTCATTATTCGGATGTTCGGATGGGCCGTTAGAGCTATTTTAACCCTTAGGGGCATTTTGGTCTTTTGCCCCCGGTCAGGGTTTTGTGGATTTTCAGGATTCCAGGGTCATTCCTGCCTTTGTCGAAGCTTAATGGTTGTTGGTTGCAAGACCCGAGAGGTTTGGGCAAGTTGTTTGGAAGTTTGGAGGTGTTTTAGAAAATGGCAAAATTAATTGTAATTTTGGTGCTTCCATTGGGTTTTGAGCCCTTGCCCTAAATGGTCTTAGGGAGTTTGTAGGAAAAGAGAGTCTTATTTTAAAATAAGTTTGTTTGGGCCGGGACTCGAAGGAGGAAGCTTGGGGGGGAAGGGATTTAGGTCACCAAGACCTATTTAAATTAGGAAAAGGAAAGAAAATCAAGAAAATCCCATTCCCTTGTTTTACCACTTTTCTCTCTCTCTCTCTCTCTCTCTCTCTCTTCTCTCTCTCTCTGGCCGACCTCACCAAGAAACCCAATCGAGCCTCACCGAGCCGTCCCGCCCACCAAGCAACCACCAGCAAAAGCGGCCGAGTCAGCGGCCACCAGATCGCACCAAAGGCCCCATCGTCGGCAGCAGAGACCCTCACCAAAGAAGAGATCTGTCGCGCAGCCAGCATTTCAGACGCCCAAAGTTAGCCGCCGCCCGCGTTGCCGTCCGTCCGCGCGCCGTCGCGCACACTGACTTGACGCCATCGCCTAACCGATTCCCAACCCGTGCGCGCGCGCGCGGTATCCAGTGTCACTGGGCCTTTCGTCCCTGCCGCACCGCAAGCAGCAGCCAGCGCCAGCCGGCGCCCGGCACTGCTGCTGCGCCCAGTGCACGTCCCGCTCGCCCACTTGCCGCGAGTGCCTGCTGTTTTGCCGAGATAGATGGGACCGAGATCTAGTGCCTTCTCGGTTGGTAAATTCCCGAGCCTCCACCCTTTGGACTTCCCGATTTTAGATCTTTGTTTATTAATTAGGATGTTTTATTACTTGTTTAGGTTGCTCGAGTTCGCTTAAAAGCTCGAGGGTCGTTATTTGATTCGGGATAATTAACCTCCACTTATTTCCGGTAAGGATTCTTACGGGGTTGTGTGGACTCTGCGAATAGTTGATAGCACGCTGATTCTTTGTAATTATATGAGTTTCTAGTGATAGTTTCCATGTTTTCTTTTGATTCATGTTCGTGACATGTTTACATCCCTTTAGTTCCATGTTAGGCTTTCCTATCTTGATAGAACCATCTTTGCCCTCTTTGTATCTTTGCTAGATCCAAGTTACTGGTTAGATGTGTGATGAATAGTATAGAGGGCCGTAGAGGTAACTAGTTTGGGGTCCCGCTCGGGCAAGACCCGATGGACATTTGGAGGTGTAAGGCCCTCACGGGCATCCTAGGTGTGTAAGGCCCACCGGGCATCACCGAGTTTGGAGGTGTAAGGCCCTACGGGCATCCTAGGTGTGTAAGGCCCTTTGGGCATCACCGAGTTTGGAGGTGTAAGGCCTCACGGGCATCCTAGGTGTGTAAGGCCCTTTGGGCATCACCGAGTTTGGAGGTGTAAGGCCCTACGGGCATCCTAGGTGTGTAAGGCCCTTTGGGCATCACCGATTACGGAGGTGTAAGGCCCTATGGGCATCCTAGGTGTGTAAGGCCCTTTGGGCATCACCGATCATTGAAGGTGTAGGCCCGATGGGCATCCTAAGTGTGTAAGGCCCCACTGGGCATCACTGTGTCCTAGGTCGTGTAAGGCCCGAAGGGCATCCAAATGTAGGACCTAGGAGAGGCTATAGACGGAAGCCCTTGGATAGGCTCGCCCTATAAGTAGCTCATAGCCTAAGCCAGCCGTTCGTGCTCTAAGTCTTTGTATGGTTGCCTGTCCGTGTGCTAAATGAGATGATTTCGTATTGTACCCCGATTGGGGATTCTTACTGAGTAACTTGTTGCTCACCCTTATTGTCTGTGGCTTTCCACCAGGTAACTTGGGACAGAGGCTGGATGGCTAGGAGGAAGCGGCTCGATGATCATGGATAGCTGACTCGGGGTCGCACGTTTCTTTAAATGTTTTCCTTAATGATTTAGCATGTAGTGGGACTTGGTCCCTAGGAAAAAGCATTCAAACTATTTCATGTTCTCGCATCTAGTTTCCCTTTGAATTGTTTTAAGAAAGTAACCGATCACCATTTACTGTTTTATTTAATTGAAATCATGGTTTTGTTTTAAAAGTGTTTACTTCAAAGGTTTAAACTTCCGACTCTGAATGATGTTTATATTCTGAATCATGCATGCTAAGTATGGACTTTAGGTTAGAGACCGTTTCTTGGGTCGGGTCTTTACATAAACACTACCTCCTTTCGGTGGCAGTCGATCAAAGCGTAGTTATCAGCTAACCAATCCATGCCGAGGATCACATCAAAACCACTCATAGCTAACACTATGAGTGTAACCTGCAGAGACTCGTTGGATACTTGTACTCGACCCTCCCTTACCTTCTGACTAGCCATCATACTAGCTCCCGAGGGAGTAGCGACAGATAACTCAAAACCTAGAGGCTCTAAATTCATGCAAGCACGCTGAACAAAAACAGCAGAAACAAAAGAATGGGTGGAACCCGAATCAAACAACACAAAGGCGAGGTGATCAAGAACTAGGAGCGTACCTGCCACTACGGGTCCGGCTCTCTCAGCCTCCTGGCGAGTCGTAGCATATACACTTCCTCTTTCTTTGAAGCCGGGTTGTGCCACCACTGCCTTCTGGTTGCAATGTCGGGCCTGATGCCCCTCCTTACCACAGTTATAGCAAGCTCTAGGGTTACCACCACACGGCCCCCAATGCTGTTTACCACAGGGTGTACTATACGGTGGCGGCCTCCCCACGCCCTGTTGGCGAGGCTGATCACGGTTACGATCACGGTGCTGGTCTCTGCCATGATAAGTACCCTGACGGCGCTGACCGCCTCCATGTCCATTACCTCCTGCATCAAACTTACGCTTCTGACCCGAGTACACTGGGGCCTTCTGCACCACAGCATTAACAACCTGGCTCTGATACCAACTGTAAGGACCCGACCCAAAAGAAGCGGTCTCTAACCTAGATCCTTACTTAGCATGCATGTCTAGGAATGTAAAACACCATAAAACGTACTAAATTAAAACTTTTGCAATCAACATAACTTTAAACAAACCACAAAAGCCAATGTACAAATCAAGAGCAATTTGGTGATCGGTGCTTTTCTTAAAAACAAACAAGAGTACGACAGACGGGAACCATAAAATAGTTTGAGTTTTTCCCTAGGGACCTAAGTCCCACTACATGCTAAATCATAAAGAAAACAATTAAAGAACATGCATCCCCAGTCACTATCCATGATCATCCACCGCCTCCTCCTAGCCATCCTGCCGATGTCCCAAGTTACCTGGTGGAAAACCATAGAAAATAAGGGTGAGTAACGAGTTACTCAGTAAGAATCCCCAACCGGGGTACAATACGAAAACATATCATTTAGCACACGGACATGCAACCATGCAATGACTCAGAGCAAACAGATGGGTCAACAGAACGTCACTCTTGGGGCTTGCCTAATCGAGGCTTACAACTACCAACTACCCTAGGTTCCACACCTGGGTGTCCTTCGAGACCTACACAACCAAGGACTCAGTGTTGCCCATCGGGGACTTATACACCTAGGATGCCCATCGGGGTCTTACACCTCCTACTCAGTGATGCCCATCGGGGTCTTATACACCTAGGATGCCCATCGGGGTCTTACACCTCCAACTCAGTGATGCCCATCGGGGACTTATACACCTAGGATGCCCATCGGGTCTTACACCTCCAACTCAGTGATGCCCATCGGGGTCTTATACACCTAGGATGCCCATCGGGTCTTACACCTCTAACTCGGTGATGCCCATCGGGACTTATACACCTAGGATGCCCATCGGGTCTTACACCTCCAACTCGGTGATGCCCATCGGGACTTATACACCTAGGATGCCCATCAGGGTCTTACACCTCCGGATGTCCATCGGGGCCTTCCCCGAGCGGGACTCACTAGTTACCTCTACAATCTCTTACACTATACATCATCCGCCAATTCCTAGCATGGCACTAACAGGATAACATGGTTACGGTTATGCCGAGACAATTTAACTCCTAGCATGATAACTAACGGGATATATCAGAATCTCAAGCACAAAAATCACACGGAAACAGAAAGAGCAAGCAACCTATCCACTAGAAATTCCATACAAACACAACACATGGCATGCTATCAAGTATTCGCAGGTCCACACCACCCCGGTAAGAAATCCTTACGGAAGTGAATAGAACCAACGATCAAGCGGATGACTCTCGAGCTTCTAAGCGAACCCGACAACCTAAGCAAGTAATAAAACGTCAACCTAATTAACCAACAAGAACTAAAAAGAACATAAAGTCCAAAGGGTCGGGTCTCGGAAATTTACCAACCGAGAAGCACACGTCTCGCGGCAGAAGGAGCAAGAACGACGCTTTGCAGTGCAGCGGCAGTGGCGCGGCGCGCTGCACTGGCGCTGCATCGCATCGGCTCGGGCGCACGGTCAAGGCGTCTCGGACAGCGGGCGGTGCGCGCGGCGACTGGCCGTGGGGACAGCGCGGAACGAGAGACACGTTGGGACGACGCGGGCGGGCAAGCGGGCGACACACGACCGGACGGACGAGCGACTTGGTGGTGCGCTATTCTTGCGATGATCGTCGCGGATGCGGCGGACAGAGCGATGCGGGCGGTCTGGCGCAGGGCGCGCGCGGTGCGGCGGCGGCGGCGGCGGCGAGGGTGTGGGGAGAGGGGTTTTTGAGAGGAGAGTTTTTTTTTTTTTTTCTTTTTCTTTCTTCCTCAAATTAAATAAGCTTTGGAAATCTAAAATTCCCTTCCCAAGGCTTTCCTCCTTCAAACCCTAGTTGACGCATTTATTTTCCTTAATTAATTCCAAACTCCCATCTCTCTTTGAGGCCGAGGGTTCGAATCCCCCAAATAACATCTTTTAAACCTTATTTTATATTTAACTAAAATCCGGGTTGTTACATGTTGTCTTAGCCGAGAAGTTCAGTTGGCTAGGAATCAGTGGAGATTTCCTAGAGCCGTTTTGTCTTAGGACTTTCGAGGACGAAAGTCTTAAAAGGAAGGAGTATTGTATTGGCCCAGTTTTGTATCCTGGTTCTCGAGGAGCTTCTGGTTCAGATTCAGTGGTTCGGTTGGGCCGTTAGAGCTGTTTTGACCCTTAGGGGTATTTTGGTCTTTTTGCTCCCAGGGCAGGATTTGTGGATTTTCGGGGCTTCGAGGCAGCTCCTGCCTTTGTTGAGGTTTGTTTGTTGGTGGCTGCGAGTCCCGAGATGTTTGGGGTATTCGTTTGGAAGCTCGGTTGTGATTTGAGTTTTGGGCAAAGTTATGGCTGTTTGGGTGTTTCCTTTGGGATTAGAGCCCGGGCCCTTAGTGTTGATTTGGGAGGTTGTTTTAAGTGAGATTTATTCAATGGAAAAGGTTGCTTCAGTCGGGTCTCGAAGGAGGAAGCCGGGAAATGGGATTTTAAAGATTTTAAGGATTTTTAAGTTTGGATAAAATTGGATTTATTTGGTTAAGGATGGAAAAAATAATAAAAGAGAAAAAGAAAAGAAAAATCCCCAAAATTCCCATTTTTCCCCATTTTTTCCCATTTTCCCTTTTTTCTCTTTTTTCCCCCTTTCTCTCTTCTCCAGCCCGACCCCAGCCCCCTACTCACCCCTCCCAGCCCGAGCCAGCCCCTTGGTTGCCCAACCCCAGCGCCCAGGTAGCCCAGGTCGCCCAGCCCGAGCCCCAGCTCGCCCAGGTCGCGCCGAGCCCAGCCCCTGCTCGCCCAAGTCGGCGTCGCCAGATTCGCCGCCTCGCCGAGCCGTCCCGAGCCACTCGCGCCTCGGTCGTGTCGCCCGGTGCGCCAAGATCGGCCGAGCGCAAGATGATGCTTGCGCGTCGACCAGCCCCGTGCCTTGCCGTGCCAGCCTGAGAGTCCTGTAGCTCGTGTCGCTTGCACCCGAGAGCCGTCCCCTGTGCCGAGCCGCACCGCGCGCCGTCGCCCAGCTGAGTCGAGCCAGCGCCCGCGCGCAGCTTGTAAGTACCCGACCTAGAATACGTTCCTAAACCTAGGTCCTCACTCAGCATGCAAGTTAAATATTTCAACAAGCGGTTTAGTGCTCATATTTAAAACTTTTTCAAAACATTTGGAAACGGGGAACACTTAAAGCATAACCAACGATTTTCATAAGCAAATCCAATCAAGGTAAAATAAGCATGGCCAGTATTTATAAAAGAACATTCAAAACAGTTTAAACAACTTTAACATCATTCCCTTAGGACTCATGTCCATCTACATGCTGAATAAATAAATGCAAACAATAAACGACAGAGTGCCGGTAGCCCCCCATGATCAAACAGCTCCATCCGCTAGCCATCCTTGTGTTGTCCCAAGTTACCTGGTGGAAAAACCACAGAAATAAGGGTGAGTATAAACATACTCAGTAAGAATCCCCAACCGGGGTACAATACGATACATAAGTCATCTAGCAGCCTAGTATACATGCAAATAAAACAATGACTTAGAGCAAAACGGTTCAATTAGGCTATGAGCTACTTCTAGAGCGAGCCTATTCAAGGGCTTTCATCTACTGCCTATCCTAGGTTCTACATTTGGATGCCCTTCGGGCCTTACACAACCTAGGACTCAGTGATTCCCAGTGGGGCCTTACACACCTAGGATGCCTATCGGGGCCTTACACCTCCTGAATCAGTGATGCCCAGTGGGGTCTTACACACCTAGGATGCCCATCGGGGTCTTACACCTCCAACTCAGTGATGCCCATCGGGGACTTACACACCTAGGATGCCCATCAGGGTCTTACACCTCCAACTCAGTGATGCCCATCGAGACTTACTCACCTAGGATGCCCATCGGTCTTACACCTCCAACTCGGTGATGCCCATCGGGACTTACACACCTAGGATGCCCATCGTGGTCTTACACCTCCAACTCGGTGATGCCCATCGGGACTTACACACCTAGGATGCCCATCGGTCTTACACCTCCAACTCGGTGATGCCCATCGGGACTTACACACCTAGGATGCCCATCGGTCTTACACCTCCAACTCGGTGATGCCCATCGGGACTTACACACCTAGGATGCCCATCGGTCTTACACCTCCAACTCGGTGATGCCCATCGAGACTTACACACCTAGGATGCCCATCGGTCTTACACCTCCAACTCGGTGATGCCCATCGGGGACTTACACACCTAGGATGCCCATCGGTCTCACACCTCCAACTCGGTGATGCCCATCGGGACTTACACACCTAGGATGCCCATCGGGTCTTACACCTCCAACTCGGTGATGCCCATCGAGGACTTACACACCTAGGATCCCCATCAGGTCTTACACCTCCAACTCGGTGATGCCCATCGGGACTTACACACCTAGGATGCCCATCGGGTCTTACACATCCGGATGTCCATCGGGGTCTTACCCGAGCGGGACCTAAACTAGTTACCCCTACAGTCTTCTACACTATACATCACCCGCCTATGCCTGGCACGGAACTAACAGGATAAAATAGAACAAGGTATGCCAAGATAATTAAACCCCTTGCATGGAACTAATGAGAATATATCGGGGACACAAGAGCAACACGATATGGAAGCAAGAGAAAACATGTAACCTACCCAACTGGAAATTTCATACAATCACAAGACATGGCATCTTTGGAAGAACAAACCTAGCATGGCACTAACATGAACAACAAGCAACATGCTAGCAAGATTTCAAACACAAGCTGTTCAATAGCTAACATACTCATAACAACAACCAAGCATACAAGGCACAATCATGATAGCATCTCAGGGTCCACACAACCACGCTAAGAAATCCTTACCTGGAAACAAGCAGAAAATAACTACCATAAGCCAACCAAGAGACTCCCGAGCTTCTAAGTGAACCCGAGCAACCTAAGCATTTTATAAAAGTATCCTAATTAAATAACAACAGGCAATCAACTTAGGGTCCAAAAGAGTTGAGGCTCGGGAATTACCAACCGAGAAGGCACTAGGTCTCGGCCCAACTTTCTTGGCAAAAATTAGGCTCTCGGCAGCAAGGGGCAGGCCGGTTGGGCGGCAGAGGCGAGCAATCTGGGCGATGCTGGGCGCTGCTCTCTCTCTCCTTGCCGACCTCACCAAGAAACTTAACCAAGCGCACCGAGCCACGGCAGACCAGAAGAAGCAGAGCCATGCATGTCGTGACAATGGCCGAGCGGCCAGACGCCCAAAGACGGCCCCGCTGTCGCTGACAACCAGCTACTTGTACCAGGCGCGCAAAGACGGCCACGCCGCGCGCGCGCGCCGCCCGACTGCTCGCGCGTCGCGCCCGCGCGCCCAGTCCGTGTCGCCGTCTGCGTCTGCGCGCGCCCGTCCTGCGCGCGCCAGCAAGACCAAGCGGGCTTCGCAGAGTATCAAAGATCGCCAGATTGCTCATCTCTGCCGCCCAACTGGCCTGCCCCTTGCTGCCGAGAGCCTGATTTTTGCCAAGAAAGTTGGGCCGAGACTTAGTGCCTTCTCGATTGGTAATTCCCGAACCTCCACTCTTTTGGACCCTAAGTTGATTGGCTGTTGTTATTTAATTAGGTTATTTTTATTAAATGCTTAGGTTGCTCGGGTTCACTTAGAAGCTCGGGAGTCACTTGGTTGGCTTATGGTAGTTATTTTTCGCTTGTTTTCGTGTAAGGATTTCTTACCGTGGTTGTGTGGACCTGCGATGCTATCATGATTGTGCCTTGTATGCTTGGTTGTTGTTATGAGTATGTTAGCTATTGAGCGACTTGTGTTTGAAATCTTGCTAGCATGTTGCTTGTTGTTCATGTTAGTGCCATGCTAGGTTCGTTCTTCCGCATGCCATGTCTTGTGATTGTATGAAATTTCAGTGGGTAGGTTACATGTTTTCTCTTGCTTCCATATCGTGTTGCTCTTGTGTCCCCGATATATTCTGTTAGTTCCATGCAAGGGGTTTAATTATCTTGGCATACCTTGTTCTATTTTATCTGTTAGTTCCGTGCGTGCATAGGCGGGTGATGTATAGTGTAGAAGACTGTGAGGGGTAACTAGTTTAGGTCCCGCTGGTAAGACCCGATGGACATCGGATGTGTAAGACCGATGGGCATCCTAGGTGTGTAAGTCACGATGGGCATCACCGAGTTGGAGGTGTAAGACACGATGGGCATCTAGGTGTGTAAGTCACGATGGGCATCAGCGAGTTGGAGTGTAAGACCCGATGGGCATCCTAGGTGTGTAAGTCCCGATGGGCATCACCGAGTTGGAGGTGTGAGACACGATGGGCATCCTAGGTGTGTAAGTCCCGATGGGCAACACCGAGTTGGAGGTGTAAGACACGATGGGCATCCTAGGTGTGTAAGTCCTCGATGGGCATCAGCGAGTTGGAGGTGTAAGACCCTGATGGGCATCCTAGGTGAGTAAGTCCCCGATGGGCATCACTGAGTTGGAGGTGTAAGACCCTGATGGGCATCCTAGGTGTGTAAGTCCCCGATGGGCATCACTGAGTTGGAGGTGTAAGACCCCGATGGGCATCCTAGGTGTGTAAGACCCCACTGGGCATCACTGATTCTGGAGGTGTAAGGCCCCGATAGGCATCCTAGGTGTGTAAGGCCCCCCTGGGCATCACTGAGTCCTAGGTTGTGTAAAGCCCGAAGGGCATCCAAGTGTAGAACCTAGGATAGGCAGTAGATGAAAGCCCTTGAATAGGCTCGCTGTAGAAGTAGCTCATAGCCTAATTCAACCGTTTTGCTCTAAGTCATTGTTTTATTTGCATGTATACTAGGGTGCTAGATGATTGATGTATCGTATTGTACCCCGGTTGGGGATTCTTACTGAGTATGTTTATACTCACCCTTATTTCTATGGTTTTTCCACCAGGTAACTTGGGACAACACCAGGATGGCTAGCGGAGGGAGCTGTTTGATCATGGGGGGCTACCGGCACTCTGTCGTTTATTGTTTGCATTTATTTATTCAGCATGTAGATGGACATGAGTCCTAGGGGAATGATGTTAAAGTTGTTTAAACTGTTTTGAATGTTCTTTTATAAATACTGGCCAGGCTTATTTTGCCTTGATTGGATTTGCTTATGAAAATTGTTGGTTATGTTTTAAGTGTTCCCCGTTTCCAAATGTTTTGAAAAAGTTTTAAATATGAGCACTAAACCGCTTGTTGAAATATTTAACTTGCATGCTGAGTGAGGACCTAGGTTTAGGACCGTATTCCAGGTCGGGTCCTTACATCCCAGGGCATCCGAATCTATCTGGATACCTCAACAAGCTGCTAAACAATGCTCGCACTGCGGGAAAGTTGGCATGATGGTGCTCTAAACCCAAACCAACAACGAGTCAGAACCTGCTCGTAACCGCTCCACAACTCTACACAAGGCATAACTAGATGAAAAGTATTGTAAATTCTTACCCCTTTCTTTAAAAGCAAGAAACTTAGCGCACTGATGGTTGCTTGAGTCTTGATGATCATGGAAAAACGACCTACAACAAAGGTCAGTCTACAGAATCTATGACTCTGAGCTCTTATACCAACCTGTAACGACCCGACCCGAATGGGGTTCTAAATAGGCCGTTACCTCAATGCATGCATTACAAATCTACAGAAAATTTGCAAGATGGTGTTCGGATTCTAAGTAAAAACTAAAACATAAAACATCCATTTAAAATCAACATAATTTCCTGAAACCTGTCCCTGTTTCCAAGCACCTGTTCCAAGACAAATACATTTACAAAGCTTACTCTGATCAGAGATTTATTTAAATCATACAAACTTTACAACAATGCTAGAATCCGGAAATACATTCAGAAAACACCCTAGGGCTCCGTGCCCAACTACATGCATTTAGAGAACATTTAAATCATAACATAAACATAAGACTCAGAGTTGAACAACGGGTTTTCCATGATCATAGCTCCTCCTCCAGCCATCCTGTCTCGCACCATGGATACCTGTGGAAAAACCACAGAAATAAGGGTGAGTAACGAATTACTCAGTAAGAATCCCCAACCGGGGTACAATACGATATAATCAGTCATCTAGTACCAAAGCATGCAAGCAAACAGCTACCAACACAGATCATAGCTCAACGAGCTCATAAAACAAGATCTGGAGTCATCGGAAGTCTCCTACTTCCGGCCTAACTGGGATTGGATACAATGTCCAATCCTGGACATCACCTAGGTATCTGTCACTCGGGGGGAAAACATTGATCCCTAGAATGTCCTCAAGGGCCTCCTTGCCCTTGCACTAATCTGGACTTACGGGAGAGTACCCGAAGTCAGGCTCTAATGGAAAGAATGGTGTACTCACGAACATTAGCCCGGGGGAGCTCTCCGAACCGGAAACTAACGCGTGTGCGCGCACACCGCATGCTCTTCTGCAACCGGCGTAAATGCGGGGGCCTAAGGGCAAACTACGTGGGCCAGGTACGCATGCCTATGACTCGGAAGCGGTGTCACTCATCACAGTAGCGCGAGGCCCTTGGCGCTCATCTGTGCAGCATGGTCCACCTACCTGAAGCTAAGAACCGGCTAGGGCAGGCTTACACCAATGGCAGGGTTCCGCTCTAGCAGGCTACAAACTAGGCTATGCCGAAGTGGGTAGCTAATTCCACAACCGGCTGGTCGGGGGGGTAGCAAGATACGTTATGCTGCGCACACTTTATTCCCGACCTGAGCTAAATCCACCTTAGTGACCAGGGGGGGAAGCAAGATACGTTATGCTTCGCACACTACTCCCGATCAGTGGGGACAAAGTACGTTATGTCTGCTCAGCCTCTGGATGATGACAAACCCTACAACTCTATCTAAGAGTAAAGAGAAAAAAGCAATGATTCCTGGCTAGCAAACAAAGACCGACATCAACCACATTACCTAGCATGATACTACTAGCTTAAGCAGGAATCACAAGCATGCTGGCAGAACAAACCTAGCATGGCACTAACATGTAATAACAAGCAAACATGCTAGCAAGAAATCAATCAAAGCTGCTCTATTATTATCTTGCTCATAACAGTCAGCAAACAAGCAAGGCAAATCATGAAAATATCGCGCAGGCCCACACAACTCCGGTAAGAAATCCTTACAGTGGAAGGCAACAACACACAATAAAATTAACTGCGATCGAACCCGAGCAACCTATATCGAGCCAAACAAACACATCAATAATCATAAAATAGCCCTAAATATAATAAAATAAACAGGGCTCGACTCGGGAGCAACTCACGAGGCGCGGCTAACACGCAAACGAGCCGGCTGCACTGGCTAGGCAGCCAAAAGGGCTGGCTGGGCGCGAGCTGCGCGCGGATGGCACGCGAGCGACACAGGGGCGCGCGGCGCGGCTTGGCAATCTACAGGGCGAAGGCGCGCTACACGGGCGCGGGAACACGCGATCTTGGCGCGAGGACGCGCGATCGAGCTGGGCTCGGCACAGGGCGACGCGGCTCGAGGTTGGGCGACTCGAGCGCGGACGAACATGAGCTGGGCGAGCTCGGGCTGGCGACTCGACGGCCTGGGCAAGCTAGGCGACACTGTGCGAGGCAAGGGCTCGGGCTGGGCGAGGCAGGGCGCCTTGGGCGCTGGCGACTGGGCGAGTGAGGCTCTGGCCGGGGGCGGCGGCGAGGGCGCATGGGGCCGGGCCGCTGGGTGGAGTGGGAGAGCCAAGGGGGCTGGGTCGGGCTAGGTGGGGGGCTCGGGGAGAGAGAGAGAGAGAGAGAAAATTTATTTTGGGAAAAAAAAAAAAGAAAATGGGAAATAAAAAGGGAAAATGGGAAAAAGGGAAAAATGGGATTTTTATCTCATTGTTTCCATCCTTATCCACTTTTAAAACCTCAAAATCCCATTTCCCGGCTTCCTCCTTCGAGACCCGACCGAAGCAATCTTTTCCAATAAATAAAACTCACTTAAATCCAACTCCCAAAGCAACACTAAGGGCTCGGGCTCGAATCCCAAAAGAAGCACACAACCAACCATCACTTTGCCAAAGCCCAAACCACAACCGAGCATCCAACCGACTAGCCCAAACACCTCGGGACTCATGACCACTAACAAACAAGCCTCGACAAAGCGGGAGCTACCTCGAAGCCCAGAAAACCACAAATCTGCTGGAGAGCCAAAAGACCAAAAATACCCCCAAGGGGCCAAGCGGCTCTAAAACCCAACCAAACAACCGAATCTTGACCCGAAGGCACCTCGAAAAAGCGGAATAGGAAAGCGGGCTGTTACGGTGACACCGATCAGATTTAGTTAGGCATGGTGGATGGACACAGGCGACTTGCCACTAGACCCCGGCACCCCAGTTCTGCAGTAGCATGCGGTGCGCGCTTACGCTCATTACTGTGGTGTGTGGAGAGCTCCTCGGGATCTTGAGCTAGTGCACCTTTCGTGATCGACGAGTGACAGCAGTGAGGCGGAACTTGTTTCTCGTATAGGGCGTATTGTGTGGTGGATTATCCGGCCCAAGACCCTGAGTTGGCATCCGAGGATTATATGTGGATTTAAGCTATGTGATCCATTTTGTGTTTATATTCATCGCTTTCATACATTTATCTAGATGACCATGTATATCGTATTGTACCCCGGTTGGGGATTCTTACTGAGTAATTCGTTACTCACCCTTATTTTGTGGTTTTCCACAGGTAACCAAGGTGTGAGACAGGATGGCTGAAGGAGGGGCTGTGATCATGGGAACCTGCTGTCATCTCTGACTTCTTTTATATTATGACTCTTGTCTTTTTCTTTCCCCTGAATGCATGTAGTTGGGCACGGAGCCCTAGGATGTTTTTCTCAATGTTTTGTGGATTCCAGCATTGTTGTATTTGAGAAGGTTTTGAATGATTTTAATAAATCTCTGATCAAAGTAAACTTTTGGAAATGTATTTGTCTTAAAACAGGTGCTTGGAGACAGGGACAGGTTTGATAAAGCTGTATTGATTTACGATTGAATCTTTGAATGTTTTAATTTTAATTGGAATCCGAAATCATATTTGTATATTGTCTTTACTTTGAATGCATGCATTGGGGTAAAGGCCCATTTAGAGCCCCTTTTGGGTCGGGTTTTTACAGATATATCATGATATGCCTTGTATGCTTGCTGATTGTTATGAGCATGATAGTGATAGGCAGCTTTGATTGATCTCTTGCTAGCATGTTTACCTGATTGTACATGTTAGTGCCATGCTAGGTTTGTTCTTCCAGCATGCTTATGATTCCTGCTTAACGTTCGTAGTATCATGCTAGGTAAATGTGATTGAGGTCGGTCATTGCTTGCTAGCCAGGAATCATTTTACTCTGTACTCTTAGATAGAGTTGTAGGGTTTGTCATCATCCAGAGGCTGAGAGCGGACATAACGTACTTTGTCCCCACCGGTCGGGAGTAAAGCGAAGCATTGCTTCAGGGGTTGAGAGCGGACATAACGTACTTTGTCCCCACTGGTCGAAAATAGAGCAAAGCATAACATACATTGCTTTTTCTCCCCCCGGCGTGACCAATGAGAATTAGCTACCTCATTGGCGTATGCCTAGTTTGTAGCTCTGCTAGAGCGGAACCCCCGCCAGCGGTGTAAGCCTACCTTGGCGGTTCTTAGCTTCAGTCGGTGGTTGTTTGACCGATGCGCGCGAGGGCCTCGCGCTCTCGTGATCGATGACACCGCTTCCGAGTCATAGGCATGCGTACCTGGCCCGCATAGTTTGCCCTTTGGCCCCCGCATTTACGCCGGTTGCAGCAGCATGCGGTCACTAGTTCGGAGAGCTCTCCCGGGCTAATGTTCGTGAGTACACCATTCCTTCCAGTTTAGAGCCAGACTTCGGGTACTCTCCCGTAAGTCCAGATTAGCAAGGGCAAGGAGGCCCTTGAGGACATCTTTGGGATCAATTCTTGAGCTGAATAATCCCCCGAGTGAAAGATACCTCGGTGAGGTCCCAGGATTGGTCAGGGTAACCAATCATTAGGCCAGAAGTAGGAGACTTTCGATGGCTCCAGATCTTGCATTATGAGCTCGTTGAGCTATGATCTGTGTTGATAGCTCTTTGCTTGCATGTTGAGGTGCTAGATGACTGATGTATCGTATTGTACCCCAGTTGGGGATTCTTACTGAGTATGTTTATACTCACCCTTATTTATCTTTCAGGTAACTTGGGACAACACCAGGAGGGCTAGCGGAGGGAGCTGATTGATCATGGGGAGCCGCCGGCACTCTGTCATTTATTATTGCATTGTTTATTCAGCATGTAGATGGACAGGAGTCCTAGGGGAACATTGTTTAAAATATGTTTAAATTGTATTGTATATTTTTATAAACACTGGCCAGGTTGTTTTACTTTGTTGGTTTGTTTTAAATGTAAACTGTTGGTTATGTTTTAAGGTTTCCCCCTTCTCATATGTTTTGAAAGGTTTTTAAATATGAGCACTAAACCGCTTGTTATCATATTTAACTTGCATGCTGAGTGAGAACCCCGGTTTAGGACCTATGTTTCGGGTCGGGTTCGTCACATTTTGAATGGATGTTTACTGCCTTTTGTTTTAATCAGAATCTGGCACACAACGTTGCATATTATTTTTCTAAGTTTTTAAAGCATGCATTGAGGTAAAGGCTTATTTTAGGACCTCATTCGGGTCGGGTCTTTACAGAGCTGCACGCCCAGCAGCACGCATGTCATAGCCCTAGCTCCAGAGCCGCACGCCATCGCCGAGCTGTGTGCCTTGCAGCCTGTCCGTCTGCATGCCAGCCCCGTTCCGTAAGAGTTGCTCCCGGCCGAGCTGAGTTCTATTTGCATTTTGCCTAAGTCTTATAAATTGTGATATTTGTTGTTTGTCTGTTAGGTTCCCGAGAGCTATCTCGGGTTCGGTTGCAGCTTAGGATCTTCTTGTGTGTTGTTTGCCTTCCGACCCAGGTAAGGATTTCTTACCGGAGTTGTGTGGGCCCTGCGGTATTTTCTGCGATTGTTGATTGTAGGTATGTGTATGTTCATCAGCATGTTAGTGGATAGGTGGTCTATTCTGAATTCCGATTGGCATGATTCTCGTGTTATTTCTCATGTTAGTTCCATGCTAGGTTGTTCTGTTCTGGCATGTTCGTTATCTATTCTTGCTTCGTAGTATCATGCTAGGTTCATTGTTTCTGCTGAGCACGTATTAGTATGTTTGCTGTTAGCTGTTTATAGCTTAGAGTTCTGATAGGTAGCATCATACGGGCGAGGATGCATAACGTAACTTGCATCCGTGGCAGGGATGTGCGAGGCAGTACTCCGTCCTTGATCCGTCTTTAGGGTTTAGCTAACCTTAAGGGCAGTCCAGTGCAATCTTGGGTGAGGGTGGCAGACTGTTAAATGCCCCAACGGTCGGGGGAATGACGAGGCATTGCCTTGTCCCCGGCAGTCGACACGACCTCAGCATGTCGGCAGTAGCCCTTGATTGCCACCTGATAGGGCAAGGACCGATTCCTGGTGTAAGCCTACCACGACTGGTTTCTTAGCCTCAGGTGCGGTGGTAAAGGCTGACATAGTCATAGTGTCCTGGTCTCACACCACTATGTTCAGTGTCACCGATCCAGAGATTCTTTTAGGCATGCATACTGGACCAGGGCAGCATGCCCTAGACCTAGCACCTCCCTGGTTTGCAGCAGCATGCGGTGCGCGCACACGCTCATTACAGCGCCGACTGGAGAGCTCCTCAGGATCTTGAGTTTAGTGCACCTTTCATATCGACAGTAGTAGGAAAGCTGAGGCTGATTTTAGTTTCTCGTAGAGTATCGAGACGCGTTGTAGTTTTCCAGAGTAAGACCGTAAGATGGCATCCGTGGTACATGTATGGATTAAAGTGATGTGCTCTCTTATGTGTTTATATTCATAGCTTGCATACTTTCTGCTAGATGACCAGTTATATCGTATTGTACCCCAGTTGGGGATTCTTACTGAGTAATTCGTTACTCACCCTTATTTTGTGGTTTTCCACAGGTAATCTGGGTGCAAGACAGGATGGCTGAAGAAGGAGCTGCGGATCATGGAATAACTGTTGTTTTAAACTCTGAATTTATATTTATGTTTTTAGTTTGTCCTCTGAATGCATGTAGTTGGGCACGGAGCCCGTAGGATGTTTTCTGATTGTTTCTGGATTCTGACATTGTTGTAAACTATTTGGAGTTTTGAATGTTTTGAATAAATCTCTGATTAGAGTATGTTTTAAACTGCATTTAGCTTGGAACAGGTGCTTGGAAACGAGGACACGTTTCAGGACTTTTTATGCTTGTTATTAAAGTGATTGTTTACAAGTTTTTATTTTCATTCAGAATCTGGGAAGCAATCTTGCATATCATTTTTAAGTTTTAAAAGCATGCATTGAGGTAAAGGCCTAGTTTAGGACCTCTTTCGGGCTGGGTCTTTACACAGCCTCTACCCCTCCTCTTGGCAAGACAACAGTCAGGGCCAAAGGTAGCGTGACAGTCAGAATAGCTCAGGATGGGGTCTCCTCAATTTCCTGCTCGTTGCCAACATCTCTGTTGGTGTCGGCTGATGTCCCTACTCCGCTACGTGTAATCAGAATCTCTCAGGATCTACACCCAAACAACACTTTAAGAACCCGACCCAAAATGTGGTTCTAACCTAGGTTCTTACTCAGCATGCATGTAATAAAGCAATCTTTTCCAAAATCGCTATTAAAAACTTTTAAACAACAACACAATGGGGAACAATAAGTTGTAAACATTCATTGAGAAAAACCTGTTAAAACAAAACATGTCCTGACCAGTGATTTAATAGAACATCCATAAACATTTTAAACATTAAAATGCCAAAGTTCCACTATGGACTCCATGTCCAACTACATGTTGAATAACAAGACAAAACGTAAAATAGAGTACTGGCAGCACCCATGATCATGCAGCTTCCTCCGCTAGCCATCCCGGTGCTGTCCCAAGTTACTTGGTGGAAAAACCACAGAAAATAAGGGTGAGTACAAAGCACTCAATAAGAATCCCCAACCGAAGTACAGTACGAAACATAAATCTTTGCTCAACGAGCTAATAGGGTAAGTCTGGAATCCTCGAAAGTCTCTTACTTTCAGCCTAATGATTGTGTAAGGACCCGACACTAAACAGCCCTAATGGCCCTTACTCAACATGTAAATTCAGTGAAAATCATTCAAGGGCTGGAAAAGAACATCTTTATTAAAAGTAATGGAAACATAAAATCTGTTTGAAAATACATCAAGGGAAAACATTAAACATTCTCTTGCCAAAGTTTACAAATCATTACAAATAACGATAACATAAATCCAAGTTCAACAATACAAGTTTCCCAAAAACACTTTCAAGATGCATTATAAAGACTCAGACTATGCAGCGGCCTTCCCATGATCCATCAGCTTCCTCCTCTAGACACCTCGATGTTGTGCCAAATTACCTGGTGGAGAAAACCACAGAAAGGGTGAGTACAAATTGCACTCAGTAAGGATTCCCCAACCTAGGTACAATACGCACAACAAATCACCTAACATCATAGCATACAAACAACAGTACATAACATGGCAGTCTTAAACAGTTCAGCAGGATAATCATCTACAAGGTCTAAGCTCACAACTAGACAAGGTTAGCACACATTGGGCTAACTAACAATGTGTGCTAACTAACAGGAGTACAATTCAAGTAATCTCAAAACTATGACATCACAGCAAGCAAGGTTAGCACACCCTGGGCTAACTAAGGACAACAACACCCTGGGCTAGTCCTGGCTGCAACACACCGGGCAACCCTGAACTGAAACACACTGGGCAGTTCTGCTCAACCTGATTAGCAGCACACTGGGCTAATAGGGGACATCAACTCACTGGCTAATCCTGGAGCAACATGGGTAGCAACACACTGGGCCAACACGGGATCAGCAACACACTGGGCCAATCCTAGAACCTATCAGCACACTCTGGGCCAACAAGGGATAGCATACACTGGGCTAGTCCTAGACTACAACACACTGGGTAGTCCTAAGCAAACCGAGCCAGCACGCAACTCGACTGACACTCGAGACTCCCTATGGACTCTAACTCAGGTTACAGTCATAGTAATAATAAATAACAAGTCCAGGATACAAAAATATAAAGCAGACAGATCGACAAGTCAATAAACATGGAAGCACAGAAACAGGACATATTCTACATGCAATCCTAACAACAATTCAGGAAGAACTTCCTACAGCATGCTAAGCATACATCACCACAGAACATATACAACATACAATTCCATTTTACACACAATAGAGAATAAACAAAGCTCAGCATCTATCAGCACATACTTCCTCTAGGTTACCTACAAAAACCTATCCACTAACAGTTTATATAAACCAAACAACCTGGAGAAAAGCCTATCCACTAACAGTTTATATAATCCAGACATCCTGTGGAAAAGCCTATCCACTAACAGTTTATATAATCCAGACAACCTGCAGAAAACCTATCCACTAACAGTCCAGTACAAACACACAACTAGGAGTTATCAATGAGGTGCGCAGGGCCCACACAACCCTGGCAAGGAACCTTTACCTGTCAACAGTAGAATCCCAAATCCCGAAATGATTCACAAGCTGAAGAACACCACACAGTTAACCTAACAACAGAACAATCAAGTCACAAACCAAACCACAACAACCAAACAATTAAACAACCAGGAGTTAGGGCTTTACCGGAACCCGAGCAAGAAGCTCACTCCCAAGGAGGGAACTTCAACACCTTCCTCTTTACTCTCGGCTAGGGCATACCACACAACACCAATTTTAAGTTAGGCTTGCTTAAAACACAATAGACAAGCCAAAATCACCACATGGTGCTCTCGGCCAACAAGGGAATTTAGGGCAAGGATCAACATACACACCAAACAACTCACCTAGATGGATTCAACAAGCCTCCCAAGCATCTATAATGCCTCGGCCAAGAAGAAGCACACCCAAGAGGAGTTTCGGGTAGGTTGCACAAACAAGAAAAGAACCAAGGTTAGATTTGCTCAACAATCAACTAACCAAAGAAAACAACATCTTCACTTACTCAAGGCACTCGGCAATGGAGATTAGAGCAAGGGCAATGGGGATCTCGACCAATCTAGACACACCAACACAAGCAATTTGATTTTAGCACACAACACCCAAACAACATAATTTCGGCTAGATCTACAATTCCAAGCAAGCAACACCAACAACACTTACCTTAAGGTCTCGGCAATGAGGATGGAATCAACAAGGGCCAATGGAGCTCTCGGATTTGGCTTGGAGAAGGGAGATTTTTGGCTAGCTCTTGAAAATCCCCATCTAGGATTAGTTTTCGGCAATGGATGAAGAGAAAACCAAGAAGAGAAAAGAATGGAGAAGCTTACTTGAAGTTCCTCTAGAGAGCTTGCAAATTCAGCCAAGGGAGGATGGGAGGGGGAATTTGGGAAGGCTAGGGCAAAAGGAAGGAGAAAGAGATGGATTTTCTTATTTTAAAATTGCACAAAAATCCTCCTTTTGACAATTGTGAAATGAGGTTCCCCCTTCGAGTCCCAACTCCAACATCTTTTTAAAACATTTTATTTTCCCTCTACACTTGCCTCAAATTCGACCACCACACACCAAGGATCAAATCCTAGCTCAACCCCAATTTATTTTAATTTACTCCTTTTACCTGGGGAACCACCAAATTTTCCTAAAATGGAACTCTTGCCCTAAAAACCAAAACTGGAGGAAACTGAAGTCCAAAACCAACACAGACATTCTTGAAACCCTGAATAACTGTGAGAACAACCTGGGGACAAAATGACCACAATACCCCTGGAGGGCAAAATGAACAAAATACTCCTGGAAGCACAAAAAGCCTAACAGCCCAACAACTCACTGGAAGAACAACCTGTCAGGCCTGGAGAACCGGAAGGAAAACTTGGGCTGTTACAGATTGGCTCTCCTAAGCAATCCCAAATGACATCCTCGAGGGTCTTTCTTCCTCGGTTAGATGACCAACTCAAAAGCTTATTCCAACTAGATGTCAGACATCCTCGAGGAAAAATACTCCAGTCCAGGTATGCATGCCTAAAGACTCGGAAGTGGTGTCACTAATCTACTTGCTGTAACGCACCGAGATTTTCTTTTCTCAACTATATAATTGGGGTGAGACTATTTTCTTTTATTTGTTAATGTTCCCATAAATTAAATTAATTTTTTTGACCTTAAAATTATTTGAAGGATATTTTACCCCTTATTGTAGAATCATCTAACTGGAAAACATGAATTTTTTCATATCTTTAATTAAGGAAAAAGGTGGCAATTAAGTCATTTGGTTTTCTTTTTTTAAAAGAAAAAAAGGGAAAAGAGAATAAAGAAAGAAAAAAGGTTATTTAAACCTTTTGTTGTTTTGTTTAAATAGGGCACAAAACCCTAAACAAATCTCCACCACAAACAAAACCCCATCTTCAACCTCTTCATTTTTCTTTTCTCTCTCCCCCTCCCCCCTTTTCACGACAAAAAATCAGCCCCCTCCCTTTTCTCCTTCTTTTGCTCACACCCACCAGCACCCACGCGAGCAGCCACCACCCACAAGAGCCACCACCACCACGCGAGCAGCCACCACCACGCAAGCACCCCACACGCCACACGCCCTGCTCGCACGAACCCAGCCCGCGCGCCATCATCTGTCGTGTTGTCGACGCCTTGACGAGATTTCGACCAAGTTGGGTAAGTTGCTAGTGTGACCCTTGTCAATTTGATTGTTGAACCTTGTTGTGTGTGAACCCACCTTAACCCTTTGACTATTGACCAGCCACCTCCGCTTGGCCATTGACCGGAATTGACCCGTAGCCTCGAGAGTCGAAATTTCAGAATCTTTGGACTCGCCAAGGTAAGGGGTTACGTACCAAATATTAGTAATGCTCTTATTGATTGAACAATCAATGTTTACTTGAATGTTATAAAGTTGATAATATCGTTGGTTGTATGTATAGAGAGGTTGGTACAGACTAGAATGTTGGAGGGGTTTACATGCCAGCCAGCCGAAAATTGAACGAGAGATATACATGCCAGCCAAAAACAGAACGAGAGATAGAACCTATCCACTAAACATGCTTGCAATAAACAAACAAACATCCTATTCACTAAACATGCTCGTAAGCAGTCAACAAGTAAAAAGAATTCAATCACGATGTAACGCAGGGCCCACACAACCCCAGTAAGAATTCCTTACCTGGCAAACAAGCGAAAACAACAGCAATAACTAAGTGCCCCTTGAGCTATAGAGCCAACACAAATCTAACAATAGCATAAACAAACACATATTAAATCTAGCTAGCTAAACAACTGAACTAGGAACTGGAAGGAAGGGCTCGAGAAGCTACCCAAACCAACGAAGACAAGTACTCTCGACAAGGTCCAAGGCTGCTCTAGGCCAACAAGGTGTACTCTCGGCAATGCATGTAAGAACTTGAATCAAAATGGTCCTAAACCCGGTTCTTACTCGCATGCTTACAATTTTAAATTCTTAAAACATTAAAGGAAATAGCTCAAGATAAAACTTATTCAAACCTCAATAGAAAACATTTATTTAATAAGTTCCTTAAAACAAGCCTGGCCAGTGTTTCAACAAAACAGTTTGAACAAGTCACATCAGTAAACAGTTAAACCACTCAAAATCAATACAATTCTCCCCGCATGCTACTACAGAATGAAAGACTCAAACATAAAAGACACAGAGTTCGCCGGCAGCTCCCATGATCACACAACTCCCTCCACCAGCCATCCCGGTGTTGTCCCAAGTTACCTGAAAAGATAAGTAAGGGTGAGTATAAACATACTCAGTAAGAATCCCCAACTGGGGTACAATACGATACATCTGTCATCTAGCATCCTAGTATACATGCAATCAGTTACCAGCACAGAAACTTTACTCATCAAGCTAATCAAGAAAAGTCCAGAAACCTCGAAAGTCTCCTACTTCCGGCTTAGTGATCAGCTGTCGTATCTTATTCCAACCAATGGGACAAAGTGCTTTATGTCCACGCTAATGGGACAAAGTGCGTTATGTCCAAGCTAATCTGCAAGATAAGTCTGGGAACTTCGGAAGTTTCCTACTTCCGGTCTACTGATTGGCTCTCCTAACCAATCCCAAATGACATCCTTGAGGGTCTTTCTCCCTCGGCCAATCGATCAACTCAAAAGCTGATCCCAAATAGATGTCAGACACCCTCGAGGGTCTTTCTCCCTCGGCCAATTAATCAACTCAAAAGATGATCCCGAATAGGTGTCCTCGGGGGCCTCTTACTTCTAATCAGGCTAAACCCTAAGACAATGGGAGGGTACCCGAGTCAGGCGCTAAACAAGAATAAGAATGGTGTCACTAATCTAAAGTAGTGTAGAGCCCTCGGCACTCATCTGTAGCAGCCTATACCACCAACCTGCAGCTAAGAATTGTCTCCGGGCAGGCTTGCACCCGTGACGGGTTCCGCTGTAGCAGGTTACAAACTAGGCTTGTACCGATGCGGGAGCTAATCCGCACCGGTTGCTGGGGGAGAGACAAAGTACGTTATGCCTCTCACTGATCCCGACCTGTGGGGATAAGATAAGTTATGTCAACTCTCAACCTCTGGAAGACAAGTCTAACTAACTATCTAATATCACATAATATACATCCCTAGCAATTGAACATACTTAACAAAAATACACGTACAACCTAGCATGATACTACGAATGTAATCAGGGAACTCAGAACATGCTGGAAGGACAAATCTAGCATGATACTACGAATGTAATCAGGGAACTCAGAACATGCTGGAAGGGCAAACCTAACATGGCACTAACATGTAGGAACATGGAAAACATGCTAGCAGAGGTAAACAGTGAAACAGTCCTAACCACTACATGCTCATAACAGACAACATATATATATAAGATGCAATCAAAACATATCGCAGGGTCCACACAACCCTGGTAAGAGATCCTTACTTGGAACAAGCAGAAATACAAATAGTAAAGTGCTCCTTGAGCTGTAGTGTCTCACAACCCAAAAGCATACAACATACAAATTAACCTAGATAGCTAAACGTTTATCTATCAACTACAAACTAGAAGCAAAGGAGCAAGAGACTACCCCTACTAGCACCTAGTGCTCTCGGCCAAGCACCAATGATGGAACCTTAAGACTCTCGGCCACAACACTTCCACACTTGATCTTGGCTAGGGCAACACAACAAACACAACTAAGCTAGGTCTCGGCTACTCCTTGCAACAAGGTGTCTCGGCTAGGGCATCAACAAACAACAACCACAATTAGATCTCATCCATGAAGCAAGCAAACACTCTCAAATCCTCATGAAGCTCTCGGTCAACCACAACCATAGGGGCTCTCGGCCAAACCAACACACAAGCATAGCAAAACCACAACTTACCAACTCACCTATGAAGATTTGGCAAGGACCTCCAATGAGCAAGATGGTCTCGGCCAAGAAGGATGCACTACAAGGTTGGCTCGGCTAGGGCTTGATTTGCACAAAGGAAGTTGAGCAATGTTAGATCTACACACTACAACACTAAACCAAGCATAAACACCAACATACTTACCCAATGAATCTCGGCCAAGAAGCTTGGAAGAAATGTGCTCTCGGATCTCACACAAACAAGATCTTCTCCAACCAAGCAAGCTCCTCGGATCTACAAGAAGAGAAGAAGAGACATCACCTCTAGGCTAGATGATGGATCGGCCATGGCAAGGAGGAGAGAAAGAGAATGGATTTTGTAAAGGCTTACATTGGAATAGCAATGGGAGAAGAACAGCTAGGGAGCACACTTGGAGATCTTGAGGAAAGAAGCAAGAAGAGCTTGGAATCAATGGAGAAGCTATGTTGAAGAAGTGTCTCGGCCAAGGGGAGAAATGGAGGAGTGTGGGTCGACCAAGGGGAGAAATGAGGAGAAAAAGATGAAACCCTACTTGATTTTTACCTATTTTTAATTAATAAAAAGCCACCAAAATTCCCACCTTCAAATCCCACCAAGAGCACTTTTAAAAACTCTTTTATTTTTCTCTACACAAGGCTCAAACTCAACTCCCAAGCCACCATGGTTCGAATCCTAGCTCCAACACTTTTATTTTAATTTTTCTTCTTTTAACCGGGAGGGCCCCAAACTTACCATAAATGGAACTCTTGATCTGTAACTTGAAACCGAATAATAACCGGAATCCACAATGACAGAAACAACCTTGAAACCCTGACTTACTGCAAAACTATCTCGGGAAGGCAAAATGACCAAAATACCCCTAGAAGACAAAATGACTGAAATACCCTTGGAAGCACAAACAACCCTAACAACTCACTGGAGAACAACCGACAAACCTGGAGAACTGGAAGGAAAATCTTGGGCTGTTACAATGCACAAGGGAGTGCTTGGTACTTTCGGCTAGGGCAGCAAGATGGAGCTCTTGGCTAGGGTTGCTGGTTGCTAGGTGATGTGCAGCACTCTAAGGTCTCGGCTAGGGGATGTGCGGCACTCCAAAGTGGCTAGGATGTGCTTGCGACTAGGTCTTCTAGGCTGGTTTGGTTTGCGGCAACAAGGGAGACTCTTCTCGGCTAGGTTGAAGAAGAGGAGAGATCGACAAAGTGAAGGGGAGAAACCTCTCGACTACAAGATGAGGAGATGGTGGTTTCAGCAACCACAAGGGAAAAGAGAAAGGTAGCTCGGCTAGGTTGAAGAATAGGAGAGATTGGCAAGAACCAAAGGGAAGGGTGCTTGGAGGTCTCAGCAAGATGGAGGAGAAAGGGAAGGTGATGGAATCGACAAAAATGGGGAGAAGGGAGAAGAAAACTCTTGCAGCTAGGTCTCGAGAAGAATCGACCAAAACGTATGACTCCTCTTCTCTTAATTGCAAAACACACCTCCAAGTGTCACGTGTTCTGGCCACCCGCCTTCGAGTCTCAACGACGACACTTCTTTCCTCCCTTTTTCTTCTTTTTAAAACAAGCCCCCAAATGCCTTGTTGATCACCCCTTCAAGTCCTAGCAAACGCACAATCAATTCTTATTTTTTTCTTTTAACCGACAACCTCCAAACTTCACTCAATGTCACTTTCAACCTTGGACCCTAAAACTAAAGATTAACCAAACTTAGCAGATGACAGAAACAACCCTGAAACCCTAGTTAATTACAAAACCAGCCTTGAGGACCAAAATGCCCTAAGGGCTCAACTGCTGTAACGACCCAACCGAACAACCGAATAAATAACTAAACAACCTAGAGAGCCAGAATAAAAATTTGGGCCATTATACACACCAAGTTAGTCCATGCTTGGACCAACACTACCAACAACAAGTTAAGACATGTATGCTAGATGCAAGTACTCTAAATAAAACCCTTAAAAACAATTCACTTTTGACATACTTGACTGCTGTTAGGGTGCTGATTATCATGGGGACAACGACCTAACTCAGTAGGTCAGTCTAGAAAATCTATGACTCTAAGCTTTGATACCAACTATAAGAACCCGACTCTAAAACGGTCCCTAAAGTTGTTCTTACTCATATTGCATGAATTTTAAACCATTCAACAAAAGTAAAACTGGAAGGAATTTAAACATTTTCCAAAAGTAAATAATCCAACCACAAAATGATAAAACAGTTAACACAATTAAGCCTTTGGCTAGAGATTATTAAAAATAAGTTTAAAACATAATCCTTAAAAAAACCAAAACTCAGTTCCTAACAACATGCTGAACAAATGAAACAAATGCAAAGACTGGACAACGGACTCCTATGATCCATAAGCTCCTCCTCTAGCCGTCCTGACGTTGTCCCAAGTTACCTAGTGGAAAACCATAGAAATAAGGGTGAGTACAAAGGCACTCAATAAGAATTCACAGCTGGGGTACAGTACGCAAGTCACATCATCTAGCATCCTAGCATACAAACAAGCCAAACAACCAATAAACAGTCTCACAACAAGTCCAACAATAACATTCTCAAACCTCGACAGTCTCTAACTCTCGGCTAAGGGATCAACTACGGATCTCATAATGAGTTATCAACATAACTCTAGAATCTCGAGAGTCTCTAACTCTCGACTAAGATGATCAATTCACTATGCTGATCCGAGACACTTGGGAAACTATCCAAGTGTCGGGCTCTAAACGGAATAGAAAGGTGTACATATACACTAGCCCGAGGGAGCTCTCCTTCCGACATCTAATGCACATACGTGCACACCGAAGCTAATGCAAATCGGATAAATGTAGGCCTACACAAACTATTCTAGTCCAGGTACGCATGCCTAAGACTCAGAAAGGTGTCCACTGATCTACAGTAGACGGGAGGCCCTTGGCACCATACTGTGGTAGCCTGATCACACCAACGCCTGAAGCTAAAGGTCGTTCCAAGGAAGGCTTTCACCAAGGACAGGACCCCGCTCTAGTAGACCATAGACTACGCTTATGTAACGGCCTAGTTTTCTATTCTGGTTTTCCAGGTGCTTTCGGTTCAAGATTCGGTTGTTCGGTTGGGCCGTTAGAGCTATTTTAACCCTTAGGGGTATTTTGGTCTTTTGCTCCCCGGGCACGATTTATGGATTTTCAGGATTCCAGGATCACTCCTGCCTTTGTCGAGGCTTGATTGTTGTTGGTTGCAAGACCCAAGATGTTTGGGCTAGTCGTTTGGAAGTTTGGAAGTGGTTTGGGTTTTGGCAAAATTATTGTTAAGTTATGTGCTTCCTTTGGGATTTGAACCCTTGCCTTAGTGTTGTTTTGGGAGTTTGAATTAAGTGAGTTTTATTGTTGGAAAAGATTGCTTCAGCCAGGTCTCGAAGGAGGAAGCCGTGGGAAGGGATTTTAAGTCTCCTAGGCCTATTTAAAATAGGATAAGGATGGAAAAATAAAGAAAAATCCCATTTTCCCCTTGTTTTGTCTCTCTCATCTCTCTCTCTCTCTCTCTCTCTCTCTCTCTCTCTCTCCCTCTCACCAAACTCGAGCCCCAACCCAAACCCTACTTGCCCAGCCCAGCCCAGCCCTGCACTGTGCCGAGCCACCCCGCGCCAGCACCGTCCCGCTCCACATCAGGTCGCCCAGCCCTGCACTGTGCCGATTGGCCTCGACCCAGCGCGCGTTCCCTGTAGCCTAGACGCATCGCCCGTGCGTCTTCCCTGTAGCCCAGACGCGTCGCCCGTGCGTCTTCTCTGTAGCTCGCACGTCGCCCGCGCGCTCGTATCTCTGTCGCCGTCCGCGCCTCAGCGCCGGCGCCAATGAACCCGTGTCTCTGTTGCGCCCAGCTCCTGCGCCCGCGTCCCCTGCCGCGCCACCGCGCCAAGCCAGCTTCTTTGCTGCCGACAGCCTGCCCTGCTGTGAGAGATGGGTCGAGCCTTGTGTCTTCTCAGTTGGTAATTTCCGAGTCTTTTGTCCCTTGGGCCCTTGGCTATTGGCTGCTGTTTTTTTAATTAGGTTGTTTTTATTAAATGCTTAGGTTGCTCGGGTTCTCTTAGAAGCTTGAGGGTCACTTGGTTGATTTGTGATAGTTATTTCTGCTTGTTTCCAGGTAAGGATTTCTTACCGTGGTTGTGTGGACCCTGCGATATTATCATGATGTGCATTGTATGCTTGTTGACTGTTATGAGCATGATAGTGAAACGGCAGCTATGATTGATCTCTTGCTAGCATGTTTACCTGATTGTACATGTTAGTGCCATGCTAGGTTTGTTCTTCCAGCATGCTTATGATTCCTGTTTTAAGTTTGTAGTATCATGCTAGGTAAGTGTGATTGATGTTGATTATTGTTTGTTAGCCAGGAATCATTTACTTTATACTCTTAGCTAGCATAGTAGGGTTTGTCATCATCTAGAGGCTAAGAGCGGACATAACGAACTTTGTCCCCACCGGTCGGGAGTAGAGCGAAGCATAACGTACATTGCTCCCCCCCGGTAGCCGATGTGGATCGGCATAAGCCTAGTTTGTAGCCTGCTAGAGCGGAACCCTGCCAACGGTGCAAGCCTGCCTTGGCCGGTTCTTAGCTTCAGGTCGGTGGTACAGGTTGCACAGATGAGTGTCGAGGGCCTCGCACTACTGTGATCAGTGACACCACTTCCGAGTCTTTAGGCATGCATACCTGGCCCGCGTAGTTTGTACTTAGGCCCCCACATTTACGCCGGTTGCAGCACCATGCGGTGTGCGCGCACACGCGTTAGTCGCCGGTTCAGAGAGCTCCCCCGGGCTAATGTTCATGAGTACACCAGTTCCTTCCAATTTAGAGCCAGACTTCGGGTACTCACCCGATAGTCTTGATTTATTAGCGAGGGTAAGAGGCCTTTGAGGACACCCATTGAGATTGGTTTTTGAGCTGATCATATGGTCGTGGGTGTCGGACATCTATTGGGATCGGCTTTTGAGCTGATCATTTGGCTGAGGGAGAAAGACCCTCAAGGATGTCTCAGGATTGGTTATGAGAACCAATCATTAGGCCGGAAGTAGGAGACTTCCGAGGATTCCAGATCTTACCTTGTAAGCTCGTTGAGCTATGATCTGTGTTGGTAGCTGTTTGCATGAATACTAGGGTGCTAGATGACTGGTGTATCGTATTGTACCCCGGTTGGGGATTCTTGCTGAGTATGTTTATACTCACCCTTATTTTTGTGGTTTTTCCACCAGGTAACTTGGAACAGCACCGGGACGGCTAGCGGAGGGAGCTGATTGATCATGGAAGCTGTCGGCACTTTGTTATTTGTTATTTGCATTGTTTATTCAGCATGTAGATGGACGGGAGTCCTAGGGGAAACGTTATTAAAAGTGATTTAAACTATTTTGATAGTTTTTTATAAATACTGGCCAGGCTTGTTTTACTTTGTTGGTTTTGCTTAATGAAAACTGCTAGTTATGCTTTAAGTGTTCCCCGTTTTCAAATGTTTTGAAGAGTTTTAAATATGAGTACTAAACCGCTTGTTGACATATTTAATGTAAGAACCCGACCCAAAATACGGTCCTAAACCTAGGTTCTCACTCAGCATGCAAGTTAAATATTTCACCGAGCGGTTTAGTGCTCATATTTAAAACCTTTCAAAACATTTAGAACGGGAATGCTTAAAACATAATCAACAACTTTGTTTAAAAAAACCAACGAAATAAAACAAACCTGGCCAGTATATATAAAAACAATTCAAAACAGTTCAAACAACTTTTTATAATGTTTTCCCCTAGGACTCGCCCATCTACATGTTGAACAAATATGCAAACAATAAAGACAGAGTGCTTGGCGGCTCCCATGATCAATCGCCTCCTCCGCTAGCCGTCCCAGATCGTCCCAAGTTACACAGTGGAAAACCACAGAAATAAGGGGTGAGTATAAACATACTCAAGAAGAATCCCCAACCGGGGTACAATACGATACATCAATCATCTAGCACCCTAGTATACATGCAAACAATTACCAACATGCATCATAGCTCAACGAGCTTACAAGGCGAGAATCTGAATCCTCTAAGTCTCCTACTTCCGCCTAATGATTGGCTCTCATAACCAATCCGGGACATCTCCGAGGGTCTTTCTCCTCGGCCAATTGATCGACTCAAAACCGATCCCAAAGATGTTCGACACCCTCGAGGGTCTTTCTCCTCGACCATATGATCACTCAAAAGCCAATCCCAATGGGTGTCCTCAAGGGCCTCTTACCCTCACTATAAACGGACTATCGAGAGTACCCAAGTCCGGCTCTAAATCGGAAGGAACGGTGTACTCACGAACATTAGCCAGGGAGCTCTTCGAACCGGCGACTAAAGCGTGGCGCGCACACCGCATGCTCTTCTCAGAATCGGCGTAAATGCGGGGCCTAAGGGCAAACTACGCGGGCGTGCACGCATGCCTAAGACTCGGAAGCGGTGTCACCGAACACGAGAGTGCGAGGCCCTCAAGACTCATCTGCGGCACTGCACCACCGACTGAAGCTAAGAACCGCCAAGCGCAGCTTGCACCGCTGGCGTGGTTCCGCTCTAGCGAGCTACAAACTAGGCTTATGCCGATGTGGTAGCTAAATCCACATCGGCCGCCGGGGAAGCAATGTACGTTATGCTTCGCTCTACTCCCGACCGTGGGGACAAGGTACGTTATGTCCGCTCTCACCTCTAGATGATGACAAATTTCTAACACACTAGCTAGAGTATAGAGTAAACGATTCTGGCTAAACATACATAATCATCATCAATCATACATAACCTAGCATGATACTACGAACTTAAAGCAGAATCTCGTGCATGCCGGAAGAACAATCCTAGCATGGCACTAACATGTACAATCAAGCAAACATGCTAGCAGGAGTGCAATCACAAGTCATCCTATCCACTAATCATGTCCATAAAAGTAAACATGCATATAAGGCACATTCAAGAAAGCATCGCAGGTCCACACAACCACGGTAAGGAATCCTTACACCGAAACGAGCGTAAATAACTTTCACAATCAAATAATGACCCTCGAGCTTTAAAGCGAAACCGAGCAACCTAAGCATTTTAATAAAAACAACCTAATTAAATAAACAGCGGCCAATAGCCTAGGGCCCAAAGGAAAAAGTCTCGGGAATTACCGACCGAGAAGACACAAGGCCACGCCCCAACCCCAGACGGCAAAGCAAAGTGTCCGTTAGTAAGGACAAGCGGGGCGCGGCCGCGCTGGGCGCTGGCGCTGGCTGGGCTGGCGGGCGCGCAGGTAGGGAAGGGCGCTGGCGCTGGGTTGCGCGCGATCGCGACAGCGAGCAGCGCGCGAAGCGCGCGGACGCGGACGAAGCGCACACGGTACGCAGACGCGGGCTGTCGCAGGCGAGCGAACACGCTGGGTCGGGCGCGCGGGCGAGGCGGCTGGGCGGCAACGAGCGGAGCGGCGCGGCGCGTCTGGGCGGTCTGGTGCGGAACGGCGCGGCGCGTCTGGGCTGGGCGAGGCAATGCGATTGGGGCGCGCTGGGCATGGGCGGCGTGGCGTCTGGGAGCGCTGGCTGAAGCGGTTGTTTGGGCGACTGGGTTGGTGCGATCTGGGCATGGTGGGGGGTGCAGTGGTGTGGTGGCTCGGATGAGGATGTGCAGGTGGTGCGATCTGGGCATGGCGGCTGGGCTTAGCGGCTAAGGTTTGGGTTCTTGGTGAGGTCGGCTAGAGAGAGAGAGAGAGAGAGAGAGAGAGAGAGAGAGAAAATCTTGCCAAAACAAGGGGAAGAGGGATTTTCTTGATTTTTCCTTCTTTTCCTAATTTAAAAGGCCTAAAATCCTTCCCAAAGCATCCACTTTCAAAACCCGGCCCAAGCAAACTTACTTAAAAATAAAACTCTCATTTCCTACAAACTCTCAAAGACCATTTAGGCAAGGGCTCAAATCCCAATGGAAGCACAAAAATTATAAATAATTTTGCCATTTTCAAAAATACTTCCAAACTTCCAAACAACTTGCCCAAACCTCTCGGGTCTTGCAACCAACAACCATTAAGCTTCGACAAAGGCAGGAATGACCCTGGAATCCTGAAAATCCACAAAACCCTGACCGGGGGCAAAAGACCAAAATACCCCTAAGGGTTAAAACAGCTCTAACGGCCCATCCGAACATCCGAATAATGACCCGAAATCACCTGGGTAACCGAAATAGAAAACTGGGCCGTTACAATACTCCCTCCTTTTAAGACTTTCGTCCTCGAAAGTCCTAAGACGAAAACAACTCTAGGAAAACTCCACTGATTCTTAACCAACCAAGCTCCCGGTTAAGACAACACAAATCCTTCTTCGAAACCGAACCCTCTTGGGTTCCCAAAGGCTCCAAGCCCAACAGACACCGAGTCTGCCACGAACTATCTCAACCAAAACTGAACTAACACTGAGCTTCGAAGAAAACATGCGATAACTAGTCGGTGAGCCACATCCTCTGACTCGCACCAGCTCTCAAACGGTCTTACGACTCTAGGGCTCACTTATCCATGCTAATCCAACTCGGAACGCCACTCTACGGTGCTACTCTCAGCAAACTCGGGGACGGGTCACAGGCTCTAAAACTCTACGCCACGCTCCGGCGTAACTTCGAACGAACGCCGATGTTGTTATCAAACAGCCTCGACCCTTCACCATGCTGACCAAACAACTGAACCTCCCAGGTTTCAGAGACAAAACGGTCTACTCTTACTTCGCAAGAGACCTGCGAACCCCACTGGTTGCCTACAATCCTTAACGAAATCCAATTCGATCCACCAACTGGTGACTGATCCCTAGGCAACCTTCTCCAACTAGCATGCGTCCACAACACTAAAGCAACCATCTTACGAGAAATCGATGCACCAAAGCCAAGGGGCACTTTTCTGGTTCACCAAATGGCTACCACCAACACACCAGCTGAAACTTCAGCTACGGCCACCTTTAGAAGACAAGGTCCAGGCACAGGCTCCACTTGGCCAAACTAACAAACTGAAGCCCCTCAACGGCCGACAACAAACTTTCCAATGCAATCCGATCACCAGCGGCCTAGGTGAACATCGCGAGATAGGAAAACAAACAACATTCCTCTCACGGGAACCTCGAGCGACAAGGAATAAAACAAAACGCGGCTACTAGCAACACAAAAGCCGGAGGATAACAACTCTAAGGTTTCCAACCAATGCCACGACATCTCGTGCCAACCCACTTAATCGTGGCTCATTTATAACGCCAATCGCGAACGCACATCAACTAGGAACAAAGCTCGAGAAGGCTTGCTCCACAGAAACTCAACCCAAGCTTATAACGAGCAAGGCTCGCCTCCAAGCTGCCACTCAACTCTTAAGTCCAACTGGCTACTCAATGGACTTCCTCCTTTAGCTTAGACCTAACTCTTCTTCCAATCCGAAACTCCACCCACGAAGCATCGCGAGGAATAAGGATAGCGACGACCACAAGCTTGCGGATCTCCGAACCACACGAGTCCGCAAGACTACCTCAAAAGTTAAAACTCGAGGTGGCATCCACGGTGCAACTCAACTACCAAAGAACTAAGGGGGTCTACAAGCTCCAAAGATCCAACAACCTTCCGCCAACAACTCAAGCCTTTGAACTGGGTGGCCTTCGCCTTCGCGAGGAACAAACAACTTTCCGCTTGCTAACAAACAAATGCGGTGACACTCTCATTGGTGGCCAGGCTGCGCTACTCTCGATCAACTACACAACTCAGGAGCTAAGATGACTCCTCCTCAACAGGAACGATTTCCTAGCAAGCGGACTTCCGAAGGACAGCGAATTTCACACACGCTCGCTGTCTTGCTCAAACTCAACGGTAGCAACCACCAACTCTCTCAGAAGAAACATCCAAGGATTCCTCAATCGCTTGAACCACCAACTAAGCACTAGCGGTACTACTCAACCGCCGAGGGGGTGGCCAACTCCCAAAACTACCTGACTAGAAACAAGTCCTCGGCGACGCCACTTGGTCGAACCAAGCTAGCCCTAGAAAACAAACAAAGGAACCAAACCTTGGCCATGGCGGCCGAAACTCCGCGATTTTGCTACCATCGCCTTGGATCGGTTCCAAGTGAACTCCAACCATCGGTCAACAAGAAATGCCTCTACCCCTGGTCAAGGGCCAACTAGCATAACTTGCCTACACAACAACCCGCCACGCGCACGATAACCTCTCAACCCAAGCTAGGCGGTTGCCAAGGACTAAAGCCTTGACAACTCAAAGACCGAGCACGGCTCCTCAACACGAACCTCTCGTGGTTCTGAAACATAACCACGGAACGAGCTACACAAAAAGTACTGGCGTGCACGGCTCCAACTTGGTTCCTTAAGATCCAAACTCAACAAGTACTCTCACACAAGGCAACTTTTGCCTTCCAATAGAACCACAACTAGCACCGAGCAACAAGAGTTCAAACCACTCGAGGTCAACTCACCACTTAAAAGCTACATTGGTCAACTCACTCTTACCAGAGCATAACTACACCAATCGACATACCTCATACCAATGTGCCCACTAAATGCTCCACTCAACCATCCAACTCATGGCTCTAACACTGGATCAACCACGCATCATCGATGCCAACCCTACTCATATTAGGGTAACTCCAAGGGTAGTCGAAACACACTACCAACAAGTGGCTCACAAGCTCACACACAAGCGCGAGAACTCAGACGCGCTAGCCCTCACCAACCTACAAACATCCTTTGTACCCAACTCTCGGTGACCGTGGAAAGCTCCTACTTATCCTCGAACGACCTCAAACTTGTAGTTCTCTAGCTACCACCGAGCTAGATCTCTTATGCAACCCAAATAGGTGAAATCTCATGAATGGGCACAGGACTAGTGGGGATGCTAAACTCCGGCGGGTCCTGGAACCACCGCTGAAAGTGCCAAGCGGCCTGAATCTAGGCCTCCTCTCAAAGCTTGGTGCCAGCGGGCACTACTTCCTTTACAACACAAACATCCCTTTACGGGCTTTAAGCCACTCGAGGGTAGGGAAGGTCACACTCCGGTGTGACAGGCAATGGCACACAACACAAGAGTCTCAACAATCGAGTAGACTATTCTCCCGACATCACGTCTAACAGACAAGCCAAGGCCCACTCCCGCATCCCACTCGATGCTCAACGAATACTCGAGGCCAACCCTCGGGTGGCGGCACCTAAGCTCCACACCGGAACATGCTAACAGAGGGTGCTTTCTCTCTAATAGCCGGTGAAAACCACGGACGGATTAAGTCCCCGACAAGCAACCTCCCACTACCCCGGCTACGAGGGTACTAAAAGAACTCGGGTGCGTAAAACGATTGCAGGCTTGCGGGAGGACAAGATGTCTCTACATCTTCCTCAAAAGCTACTAACTTGGCAAACTTGCCAATCGACCAGGGTGGTGGTGGAGACTCGCTGGTCCGCCTCTCACGAGGGGACTTCCACCACCACACTCATCGCATCAAACAACACAAGAACGGCACGTCACAACCTCGAGAGACATCAGGTCATCGGCCTCACGAACACCGAGTCATCCCAACACTTGGATGATAAACTCGATCTGGCCAACCACCTTGCTACTAGCGATGAGGTCTCAAAACATCCGGCTCTACAAAGCTTCCACTTGCCAAACTCGGCGGCTCGATCAACGCCAACTATCTTATCAAGATAAACCTGCTGATCAAGCCCTCCCGAGAACCTGCGGGGCAAGCTGGAACTACAAGGAGGGTGTCTCCTAAATAAACTCTACCGGTTGGGCTATCTATGCCCAAGACTCCTCACTACGCGCTACAAAGCGCGCTTGGGTCTCCGCTCTCTGTTAGCTAAAAGACACGCCATCAACTTCCTCATGGTGGAGCACACTCTGCTCAAGGAGTCTCACTCGAGGCGTGCTAGCCTCTACCCCCTCCTCTAGGCAACTCAATCGCCGGGGCCAACTCGCCAACGGGCTAAACAACCCGGACGCGGCCTCAACATCCATACAAACGGTCCAACTCCTCGGTCGGACATGCCAAGCGTCTGCTCCTCGAGTGCGATCCACGCACTAGCGACCGCACGAGCACCTCCACCCTCTCACCGGGGAGAACCACAATCGGGCCACAAATGGCCTCACGGAGTCTAAGCTCTACCTCCCTGCGGGTGCGATCGACACTGCTGGCGATCCGCACAAAGCATAAAACCTAGCCCACGCTGGGCTCTCACCGCCAAACAAGGGTAACACATGTATACTAGATGTATTGTAAAATAAAACCCTTAGCTTAATGAACTCGGACAAACTCCGGACGTGCATGAGTGCCGATGATCATGGGGCAACAACACGCAAAGCAGTTAGTCTCTGAGAATCTATGACTCGTGCTCGATACCAACCGTAAGAACCCGACCCAAAATACGGTCCTAAACCTAGGTTCTCACTCGGCATGCAAGTTAAATATTTCAATGAGCGGTTTAGTGCTCATATTTAAAACCTTTCAAAACATTTAGAACGGGAATGCTTAAAACATAATCAACAACTTTGTTTAAGAAAACCAACGAAGTAAAACAAGCTCCTGGCAAGTATATATAAAAACATTCAAAAGCAGTTCAAACAACTTTTTATAATGTTTTCCCCTAGACTCTGTCCATCTACATCTTTGAACAAATATGCAAACAATAAAGACAGAGTGTCGGCGGCTCCCATGATCAATCGGCTCCCTCCGCTAGCCGTCCGTGATCGTCCCAAGTTACTGGTGGAAAACCACAGAAATAAGGGTGAGTATAAACATACTCGGTAAGAATCCCCAACCGGGGGTACAATACGATACATCAATCATCTAGCACCCTAGTATACATGCAAGCAGATTACCAACATGGATCATAGCTCAACGAGCTTACAAGGCAGAATCTGGAATCCTCGGAAGTCTCCTACTTTAGGCCTAATGATTGGCTCTCATAACCAATCCGGGACATCTCCGAGGGTCTTTCTCCCTCGGCCAATTGATCACTCAAAACCGATCCCAAAGATGTCGACACCCTCGAGGGTCTTTCTCCTCGACCATATGATCAGCTCAAAAGCCAATCCCAATGGGTGTCCTCAAGGGCCTCTTACCCTCGCTTATAACTGGACTATCGGGAGAGTACCCAAGTCCGCTCTAAATCGGAAGGAACGGTGTACTCACGAACATTAGCCCGGGAGCTCTCCGAACCGGCGACTAAAGCGTGTCGCGCGCACACCGCATGCTTTTCAGAATCGGCGTGCGCGCGGGGCCTAAGGGCAAACTACGCGGGCAGCACGCATGCCTAAGACTTCGGAAGCGGTGTCACCGAACACGATGAGTGCGAGGCCCTCGGCACTCATCTGTGCAGCACCTGTACCACCACCGACCTGAAGCTAAGAACCGGCCAAGGCAGGCTTGCACCGTTGGCAGGGTTCCGCTCTAGCAGGCTACAAACTAGGCTTATGCCGATGTGGTAGCTAAATCCACATCGGCTGCCGGGGGGAAGCAATGTACGTTATGCTTCGCTCTACTCCCGACCGGTGGGGACAAGGTACGTTATGTCCGCTCTCAGCCTCTAGATGATGACAGCCCTAACACACTAGCTAGAGTATAGAGTAAACGATTCCTGGCTAAACATACATAATCATCATCAATCATACATAACCTAGCATGATACTACGAACTTAAAGCAGGAATCTCAGGCATGCTGGAAGAACAATCCTAGCATGGCACTAACATGTACAATCAAGCAAACATGCTAGCAGGAGTGCAATCACAAGCTGTCCTATCCACTAATCATGTCCATAAAAGTAAACATGCATATAAGGCACATTCAAGAAAGCATCGCAGGGTCCACACAACCACGGTAAGGAATCCTTACCTGGAAACGAGCAGAAATAACTTTCACAATCAAATAATGACCCTCGAGCTTTAAAGCGAAACCGAGCAACCTAAGCATTTTAATAAAAACAACCTAATTAAATAAACAGCGGCCAATAGCCTAGGGCCCAAAGGAAAAAGTCTCGGGAATTACCGACCGAGAAGACACAAGGCCACGCCCCAACCCGCACGGCAAGGCAGCTGTCTGTCGCCAGCGACAAGCGGTAGCGGTGGCGCTGGCGCGCTGGCGCTGGGCACTGGGCGCTGGGCGCTGGCACCGGCGCTGCATCTGGCGCTGGGCGCCGCTGGGTACTATCGGGCGCTATTCGGGGCTGGGCGCGGCAGGGAAGTGCGCGAAGCGCTGGGTTGCGCGCGGATCGCGACAGGAGCAGCGCGCTGGGCGGGCGGACGCGACGAAGCGGTGACGGCACGCAGACGCGGGCTGTCGCAGGAGAGCGAACACGCTGGGTGGGGCGCGCGGGCGAGGCGGCTGGGCGGCAACGAGCGGAGCGCGCGCGCGCGTCTCGGGCGGTTCTGCAGGCGGCGCGCGCGCGCGCTAGCGCCGGGCGAGGCGAAGGCGACCGGGCGCGCGCTGGGCATGGGCGTCGCAGGCGCCCGGGAGCGCGCTGGGTGAGCCACTTTGCCGCAGGCGACTGGGGTTGGTGCGATCCGGGCATGGCTGGGCGGCAGCTGGTGGGCTGGCTCGGACAGGATGTGTGGTGGTGCGATCTGGGCATGGCGACTGGCTTAGCGGCTAAGGTTTGGGTTCTTGGTGAGGTCGGCTAGAGAGAGAGAGAGAGAGAGAGAGAGAGAGAGAGAGAGAGAGAGAGAGAGAAAATCTTGCCAAAACAAGGGGAAGAGGGATTTTCTTGATTTTTCCTTCTTTTTCCTAATTTAAAAGGCCTAAAATCCCTTCCCAAAGCATCCACTTTCAAAACCCGGCCCAAGCAAACTTACTTAAAAAATAAAACTCTCATTTCCTACAAACTCTCAAAGACCATTTAGGGCAAGGGCTCAAATCCCAATGGAAGCACCAAAAATTATAAATAATTTTGCCATTTTCAAAAATACTTCCAAACTTCCAAACAACTTGCCCAAACCTCTCGGGTCTTGCAACCAACAACCATTAAGCTTCGACAAAGGCGGGAATGACCTCGAATCTCGAAAATCCACAAAACCACGACCAGGGGCAAAAGACCAAAATACCCCTAAGGGTTAAAACAGCTCTAACGGCCCATCCGAACATCCGAATAATGACCCGAAATCACCTGGGTAACCGAAATAGAAAACTGGGCCGTTACATTTAACTTGCATGCTGAGTGAGAGCCTGGGTTTAGGACCGTGTTTTGGGTCGGGTTCTTACAGTTGGTATCAGAGCACAGAGTCATAGATTCTGTAGACTAACCTGCTTTGTAGGTTGTTGTCCTCATGATCATCAGCACTCCACGGCAGTCAGGTTTGTCTGAGTTCATTAAGCTAAGGGTTTTGTTTTACAATACTGCATCTAGTATACATGTGTTACCCTGTTGGGCAATGAGAGCCCTAGTGTGGGCTAGCTTTTATGATTTGTGTAGATCCCAAGTATGTTGATTACACATGGAGGAGCAGGGACGTTTGGTATGTCAAAACGAGGAGTTGGACTAATCGTGTTGGTGTTGAGACCGCGTCCAGAGTTGTCTAGACCCGTAGGCCAGTTTTGGCCCTGACAGTTAAGTTGCCAAGTGGAGGGGGTAGAGGCTAGCACGCCTCAGAGTGTGACTCCTTGAGCAGAGTGTGCTCCAGCCATGAGAGAATTGATGGCAAGTCTTTAGCTATCAGAGAGCGGAGACCCAGGCGCAGTTTGTAGCGCGTAGTGAGGAGTCCCGGGCACAGATAGCCCAGCTGACAGAGTTTTTTCAGCAGACACCCCCTAGTAGCTCTTGTAGCCCCGGGGCTTCCCGGAAGGGCAGGAACAACAGGTTTATGCAGATGAGATTGTTGGCATTGATGGAGCCGCCAAGTTTGGCAAGTGGAAGCCTGTAGAGCTTGATGTTTTAGAAAGACCTACTGCTAGTAGCAAAGTGGTTGGCCAGGATTGAGTTTATTATCCGTGTGTTGGGATGTCCTGTTGTTCAGAGGCCGAGGTGTGTCGTTCCTGTGTTGTTTGATATAGCAGTTTGGTGGTGGAAGTCCCTTGAGAGAGGTGGACCAGCAGAGTCTCCACCAGTCGCCCGATAGATTGGCAAGTTGCCGGGTTAGTAGTTTGAGGATGATGTAGAGGCATCTTTGACCCTTGCGAGCCTGCTGTCGTTTTACAGCCAGTTCTTTTAGTACCCTCGTAGCCAGGGTGTAGTGTGGAGTTTGCTTGTCAGGGCTTAATCCGTCTGTGGATTTCAGCGGGCTAGTTGTAACGGCCCAGTTTTCTATTCCAGTTTTTGAGGTGCTTCCGGTTAAGATTCAGTTGTACGGTTGGGCCGTTAGAGCTGTTTTGACCATTAGGGGTATTTTGGTCTTTTGGCTCCCTGGGCAGGATTTGTGGATTTTTAGGATCCCGAGGCAGCTCCTGCCTTTGTCGAGGCTTGTTTGTTGTGGGTTGCGAGTCCCGAGATGTTTGGGCTATTCGTTTGGAAGTTTGGTTGTGATTTTGGGTTTTGGCAAAATCATTGTTGTTTGAGTATTTCCTTTGGGATTCGAGCCGGGCCCTTAGTGTTGATTTGGGAGTTGGATTTAAGTGAGTTTTATTTATTGGAAAAGGTTGCTTCAGTCGGGTCTCGAAAGAGGAAGCTGGGAAATGGGATTTTAGGGATTTTAAGGCTTATTATATTTGGATAAGGATGGAAAATAAGGATAAAATAAAAAGAAAATCCCCATTTTCCCCATTTTTAACTTTTTTCCCATTTTTCCCTTTTCTTTCTCTCTCTCTCTCTCTCTCTCCTCCAGCCCGAGCCAGCCCCCCAGCTCGCCCAACCTTGTCGCCCAACCCAGCCCAGCTCGCCAGCCCGAGCCCTAGCCTAGGTCGCGCCGAGCCCAGCCCCTGCTCGCTCTGTGTCGCGTCGCGTCGCCTACCCAGCGCCACAAGTGCTACTCGAGTCGCCTCGCCTGACCGCGCTCGGCAGCTCGCCCTCGCCCAGGCCCCGCGTCGCCCAGGTCCGAGCGCGCCAGACTATGCCGAAGTCGCGCTACCAGAACTCGCCGTCTCGTGGCCGAGCCCGCGGCGCCTTTGTAGCCGTCGCGTCGTGTCGCCCCGCGCGCGTCGTGTCGCTCGCGCCCGTGCGCCGTTCCTTGTGTCGAGCCGCGCCGCGTGCCTTCACCCGGTGAAGTCAGAGCGCGCGCGCGCGCGCCTTATTTCGCCCAGCACCGCACTGTGCCTGCGCCGGCGCCAGCCCACCAGCCTGCCAAGCGGCCTGCCACATTGTGTGTTGGTTGGCCCGAGCCTTGTGGCTTCTCGGATGGTATTTCCCTAGTCTTTTCTTCGTTGGGCCCTGATTTGTTGGCTTCTGATTATTGTATTTAATTAGGGTGTTTTATTTGAATGTTTAGGCTGTTCGGGTTCGATTAGAGGCTCGAGTGTTGCTTGGTTGATTGTTATTATTTTCTGCTTGTTCTAGGTAAGGATTTCTTACCGTGGTTGTGTGGACCCTGCGATATATCATGATTGTGCCTTGTATGCTTGTTTACTGTTATGAGCATGATAGTGATAGGACAGCTATGTTTGATCTCCTGCTACCATGTTGCCTGATTTTACATGTTAGTGCCATGCTAGGGTTGTTCTTCCAGCATGCTTATGATTCCTCCTTTAAGTTCGTAGTATCATGCTAGGTAAGCGTGTTTGATGTCGGTTATTGTTTGCTAGCCAGGAATCATTTTCTCTGTACTCTTAGATAGAGTTGTAGGGTTTGTCATCATCCAGAGGCTGAGAGCGAACATAACGTACTTTGTCCCCAATGGTCGGGAGTAAAGTGCTCGCAGCATAACTTACATTGCTTCCCCCCCGGCCGCCGATGTGGATTTAGCTACCCACATCGGCATAAGCCTAGTTTGTAGCCTGCTAGAGCAAAACCCTGCCAACGGTGTAAGCCTACCTTGGCCGGTTCTTAGCTCAGTCGGTGGTTGGTTCAGCCGCATGATGAGCGCGAGGGCCTCGCGCATCGCGTGATCGATGACACCGCTTCCGAGTCTTAGGCATGCATACCTGGCCCGCGTAGTTTGTCCTTAGGCCCCCACATTTACGTCGGTTGCAGCAGCATGCGGTGTGCGCGCACACGCGTTAGTTGCCGGTTCGGAGAGCTCTTTCGGGCTAATGTCGTGAGTACACCATTCCTTCCGGTTTAGAGCCAGACTTCGGGTACTCTCCCGTAAGTCCAGATTATTTGTAACGGCCCAGGTTTTCATCCCAGTCTTCCAGGTATGCCCTAGGGGTATTTTGGTAATTTGGTCGGGCCGTCAGGGCCGTTTATGTCTTTTTCCAGTTGCCAAAATTATTGGATGGATTTATTTAGGTTTTTTAGGCTTTGTGGATGGGTTTGAGCATGGATAGATGCAAAAGAATAAAATAAAGGAATTTGTGTAGCAGCTAGGATTCGAACCCTGGTCTCCGGGAAAGCCTGTGGGGATGCGTGCCAGTTGAGCTATGGAGAGCTCTTGTTGCTCCTTCTACGTCATATTATGGTTAGCTTTGGATCTTGGAGTTTTGGTGCATTTGGTTAAATGAAAAAAGAAATTAGGTTTTGTCTTTCTTCTCCAACATCCTCTTTGCCGCACAAGCCAAGATCTCCCTAGCCCTTGCCGATTTTCAACCTCCCTTTGCATCTCCGAGGTTCGATCGTCATTCTGGGTAAGTCTTCATCCTCTTCATCTTCTCGATTGGGTGTTCTTGCTGGCCGAAGGTAAGAAGAAGTGCTCGTGTGTGTGTGTGTGTTTGTTGCAGGCCGCCCAGCACGCCCAGGTCTGCCCAGACGCCCAGATCCGCCCAACAGCCGAGCCAGTCCGTCGTTGCAGCCGCCCAGGTCGCCAGCCATCGCTCCCTGTCGCGCGTAGCAGCAGGCGCCAGACGCCCAGATCGCCCGCACTCGCCCTCGCCCGTGCCGTCGCTCGCCCCGCGCGCTTCCTCGCCCAAGCAGCTCGCCCGCGCGCCCGTGCCATGCTGCTCACCCTTGCCTTGTCCCAGCGCCTGCCCAGCGCCGCCCATCTGCGCCCGTCAGTGCCCAGCACTCCCAGCGTGCAGCCCTGCCGCCCATCAGCGCCCTGCAGCAGCCCCGCCGTGCTGCCTGCCCGTCCTCGCGTCAGCCGCGCCGCGTGAGTTACTCCTGAGCCGAGCCTTGTTTATTTTATTATATTTAGGCATATGGATTGTGATTATCATTGTTTTGTTAGGTTCTCGGTAGCTAGCTCAGGTTCGATCGTAGCTTAGGATTTTGTGTGTAGTTGCCTCCCGGCCAGGTAAGGATTTCTTATCGGTGTTGTGTGGGTCCTGCGATATTATATGTGATTGTTGTTTGTATGTTTGTTTGTGTTTATCAGCATGTTTAGCGATAGGTGTTCTGTTCTGAATTCCCGACTGGCATGATTCCTTATGTTGTTTCTCATGTTAGTCCATGCTAGGTTGTTCCGTTCTGGCATGCTCGTATCTGTTCTTGTTTCGTTGTATCATGCTAGGTTCGTTGTATCTGTTGAGCACGTATTGGATTGTATTGGATTGTATGTTATTGATATGATAGGTTAGAGTGTAGGTAGGTAGCATCATCCGGGCTCGAATGCATAAAGTATCTTGCATCCATGGCAGGGACTGTAACAGCCCAGTTTCCTATTCCAGTTTTCGAGGTGCCTTCGGGTCAAGATTCGGTTGTTGGTTGGGTCTTTAGAGCGGTTTTGACCATTGGGGGTATTTTGGTCTTTTGACTCTCCGGGCAGGATTTGTGGTTTTCAGGGCTTCGAGGTAGCTCCTGCCTTTGTCGAGGCTTGTTTGTTGGTGGCTGCAAGTCCCGAGGTGTTTGGGCTAGTCGGTTGCATGCTCGGTTGTGGTTCGGGCTTTGGCAAAGTGATGGTTGGTTGTGTGTTTCCTTTGGGATTCGAGCCCGAGCCCTTAGTGTTGCTTTGGGAGTTGGATTTAAGTGAGTTTGATTTATTGGAAAAGATTGCTTCGGTCAGGTCTCGAAGGAGAAAGCCGGGAAATGGGATTTTAAGGTTTTAAAGTGGATAAGAATGGAAAATGAGATAAAAATCCCATTTTTCCCTTTTTCCCATTTTCCTTTTTATTTCCCGTTTTCTTTTATTTTTTTCCCAAAAATCTCTTTTCTCTCTCTCTCTCTCTCTCTCCCCGAGCCCCCCCTCCTAGCCGAGCAGCCCCAGCCCTTGGTCGCCCTCGCCCAGCCCCTGCGCGCCCTCGCCCAGCCCAGCGTCGCCAGCCCCTACTCATGTCTCCCTAGCTCACCCAGGCCGTTGCGTCGCCAGCCCGAGCTCACCCAGCTCGTGTCCGTTCGTGCTCGAGTCGCCCAACCTCGAGCCGCGTCGCCCTGTGCCAAGCCCAGCTCGAGTCGCGCGTCCCAGCGCCAGATCGCACCCGTGTCCCGTGCCCGTGTCTCGCGCCCTTGCCCTGTAGCTTGCAGAGCCGCACCGCGCGCTTGCGCCCAGCCGAGCTAGCGCTCGCGCCCAGTGTCGCCCCAGCGCCCGTCCGCGCGCAGCCCAGCTTCCCAGCTCGCGGCGCGCCATCCTGTCTGTCTGCGCCAACCCGCGCCTAGCCAGACAAATGGCTCGTTCGCGTGTCAGCCGCGCCTCGTGAGTTGCTCCCGAGCTGAGCCCTATTTATTTTATTGTATTTAGGGCTATTTTATGATTATTGATGTGTTTTCTTGGCTCGTTATAGGTTGCTCGGGTTCGATCGCAATTATTTTTATTGTGTGTTGTTGCCTTCCGACCAGGTAAGGATTTCTTACTGGAGTTGAGTGGGCCTTGCGATATTTTCATGATATGCCTTGCTTGTTTGCTGACTGTTATGAGAATGATAATAATAGAGCAGCTTTGATTGATTTCTTGCTAGCATGTTTGCTTGATTTTACATGTTAGTGCCATGCTAGGTTTGTTCTGCCAGCATGCTTGTGATTCCTGCTTAAGCTCGTAGTATCATGTTAGGTAATGTGATTGATGTCAGTCTTTGTTTGCTAGCCAGGAATCATTGCTTTTTACTCTGTACTCTTAGATAGAGTTGTAGGGTTTATCATCATCCAGAGGCTGAGCGGACATAACGTACTTTGTCCCCACATCGGGAGTAAAGTGTGCAAAGCATAACGTATGTTGCTACCCCCCCCGGTCGCCAAGGTGGATTTAGCTCAGGTCGGGAGTAAAGTGTGTGAAGCATAACGTATCATGCTACACCCCCGACCCTCCGGTTGTGGAGTTAGCTACCTACTTCGACATAGCCTAGTTTGTAGCTTGCTAGAGCGGAACCCTGCCATCGGTGTAAGCCTGCCCAGGCAGGTTCTTAGCTTCAAGTCGGTGGATCATGCTGCACAGATGAGCGCTGAGGGCCTCGCGCTACTGTGATCAGTGACACCGCTTCCGAGTCATAGGCATGTGCACCTGGCCCGCGTAGTTTGCCCTTAGGCTCCCGCATTTACTCCGGTTGCAGAGAGCATGCGGTGTGCGCGCACACGAGTTAGTTGCCGGTTCGAAGAGCTCCCCCGGGCTAATTTCGTGAGTACACCATTCTTTCCGTTAGAACCTGACTTCGGGTACTCTCCCGTAAGTCCAGATTAGTGCAAGGGCAAGGAGGCCCTTGAGGACATTCTAGGGATCAGTGTATTCCCCGAGTAGCGAGATACCTCGGTGATGTCCGAGATTGGTCGATGTATCAAATCCCAGTTAGGCCGGAAGTAAGAGACTTCTGATGACTCCAGATCTTGTTTTATGAGCTCGTTGAACCATGATCTGTGTTGGTAGTTGTTTGCTTGCATGCATTGGTACTAGATGATTGATTATATCGTATTGTACCCCGGTTGGGGATTCTTACTGAGTAATTCGTTACTCACCCTTATTTCTGTGGTTTTTCCACAGGTAACCATGGTGCGAGACAGGATGGCCGGAGGAGGAGCTGTGATCATGGAAAACCCGTTGTTCAACTCTGAGTCTTATGTTTATGTTTTAAATGTTCTCTGAATGCATGTAGTTGGGCACGGAGCCCTAGGGTGTTTTTTGAATGTATTTTCGGATTCTAGCATTGTTGTAAAGTTTGTATGATTTAAATAAATCTCTGATCAGAGTAGGTTTTGTAAATGTATTTGTCTTGGAACAGGTGCTTGGAAACAAGGACAGGTTTCAGGAAAATTATGTTCATTTTTAATGGATGTTTTATGTTTTAGTTTTTACTTAGAATCCGAACACCATCTTGCAAATTTTCTGTAGATTTGTATGCATGCATTGAGGTAACGGCCTATTTAGAACCCCATTCAGTGGGTCGATACTGAGTTGGTATCGAGCTCGAGTCATAGATTCCGTAGGATCGACCTTGGTTGTAGGTCGTTTTTCCATGATCATCAAGACACTCAAGCGATCATCAGTACGCCTAAGTTTACTGTTTTAAAGAAAAGGGGTAAGAATTTACAATACTTTTCATCTAGTGTATGCCTTGTGTAGAGTTGTGGAGCGGAGACGAGCAGGTTCTGACTCGTTGTTGGTTTGGGCTTAGAGAGCCATCATGCCAACTTTCCGCAGTGCGATCATGATTTAGCAGCTTGTTGAGGTATCCAGATAGATTCGGATGCCCTGGGACGTCGTCCCCGAGGGAGGCAGAGCTTAGTCTCCCATTGGCCAATTGTGGCCCAGTTGTTGCTTTTCCCCTAGTGAGAGGGTGGAGGTGCTTTGTGCAGATCGCCAGTGTGTTGATCGCACCCAGAGGAGTAGGACGCTTGGCATGTCCGACCGAGGAGTTGGACTGATCGTGTTGATGTTGAGGCCGCGTCCAGTGGTTGTTAGGCCCGCAGCCAGATTTGGCCCCTGGCGGTGAGTTGCCTAGTGGAGGGGGTAGAGGCTAGCACGCCTCAGTGAGACTCCTTGAGCAGAGTGTGCTCCGGCCATGAGAGATTTGATGGCGAGTCTTTAGCTATCGAGAGCGGAGACCTGAGCGCATTTGTAGCGCGTAGTGAGGAGTCCCGCACAGATAGCCCGGTGACATGTGAGTTTGTTTCAGCATTTTCCCCCAGTAGCTCTTGTAGCCCCGGAGGTTCCCGGAAGGCCATGATCAGCAGGTTTATTCAGATGAGATTGTTGGCGTGATGGAGCAGCCCAGTTTGGCAAGTGGATGCCTGTAGAGCTCGATGTTTCAGAAATTCCTGCTGCTAGTAGTAAAGCAGTTGGCCAGGTTTGAGTTTAGCATCCATGTGTTGGGATGCACTGTTGTTCAGAGGCCGAGGTGTGTCGTTCCTGTGCTGTTTGGTACATCAGTTGGTGGTGGTAGTCCCTTGAGAGAGGTGGACTAGCAGAGTCTCCACCAGTCGCCCGATTGATTGGCAAGTTGCCGTGTTAGTGGCTTGAGGCAGATGTAGAGACATCTTTGCCCCCTTGCAAGCCTGCTGTTGTTTAACAACCCAGTTTCCTCAGATGTTTGGTAGAGTTGAGCACTCTCCTTTTGGTGAGCTCCTAGAGTGGAGCTAGCTGCTGCATGTTGAGAGATCCGGCCAGAGTTTTGTTGAGCATCATGAGGAGATGCTAGTGTAGGCTGTGAGCCTTCGGTTTGATGAGATGCCATAGGCATGGCTGTTTGAGTTGAGCCCTTGTATGCCTAGCCAGAGTTCTTGTCACTTGAGGTAGTGACCTTGTTGGCCCCATCTGTAGTAAGATGTGGATTCGATAGTAGTAGCACTTGAGGTGCATTGGTTGGTGTGCCACTTTGGCATTAAGTCTGGTTCAGGCTTGAGTTTGGCTTGGGCATAGTAGTTGGTTCTATGCCGTTCGGAGTTCAGCGCACTCCTTTAGCCTTGGATCCGTTTATGGCAGTTGAACCTGTTTAGGTCGTGCCAGAGGGCTAGTTCAGTGGTAGTCGATGGACTACAAGCGAAAGGATGCTCGAGAGGAGCCGGAGCCTCTTCCCAGTGTTTCTGAAGGTTGTGCCAGCCAGCAGGTTATCGGTTGGTAAGTGTTGGTGAGCGTGAGTTTCGCGCTAGTGTTAAGGCCAAGAGATTTCTTGTGGTTGGTAGTGCGGTCAACTACCTTCGAGGGCCTTATCTGAGGAGAGTTGAGCATCGTAGATGCGAGTTTGGTCCAGCAGAGGGACCCTGAGTTGGATGCTCATGAGATGAGCTGGATGCCTATGAGGCGAGTTGGATGCTTTTGAGGCGAGATGAGTTGATGCCTTGCGAGAGGTTTTGGATGCCTTGGTAGAGGCTTAGTACAAAGTAAGTTCGGTTTGGCATGGTTATGCCTTGGTAAAGCAAGGTTGCCTCAGCTTTGAGCATCGTGTGGAGTTGGAACTTTTGGTGTTCCATCAGTTGGAGTTCAGTTGGAAACTGAAAAAGTGCGGTGGTAGCAAAGCCGCGCAGTTTCTGATCGCCTTGGCAAAGAGAGTTGTTTGGTTCCTTTCCTTGGGTAGAAGCCTTGTTGTGGCTGATGTTTGAGTAGGAGGATGACACATTCGGTAGCGTTTCGGGTCCTCTTTGTTCCCAAGGAGTTGGAGTTGGCCAGCATGGTTGAGATGCTGGAGTGAGTTGTGCCTGTTCAGGCAATTGGCTGTTAGCTCGTTAGTCGACAGTGTGTGTCGAGGGTGATCGGAGGAACCCTAGGTTGTGGAGAGCCTCTCTAGAGCTCAGTCAGGCCCAGCTAGTGAGTTCAATTGGCAAGCTGGAGCCGTGTAGTTTGTAGCCTCGGTTGAGTTGCTAGCAGTCTTGGTAGACTAGCAAGCTAGTGTTTGTTTGGAGTAGAGTCCGGATTGGTTCCGGTGCGGTGGCTAGTTGATGCTTGGTGTTGACCAAGGTGTGGTTGGAGCTGCTAGAGATTAGCTTTGCTCGTGGGACGAATGGTTCGTGCCCTGTTGGTGGCTTTCCTGTTTCCAGGATGTTGAGTTTCCCGTTTGGCATTGGGAGGTTCAGTCTGAGGTGGACCCCTGTTGTTTCCCCGTGAGTTTTAGATGTTGTTGCTCTAGTGGAGCAAGACAGTTAGCGTATGTGGAGCACTCTGTTCTTCGGTTGTCTGCTTGTAAGAGCCGTTTCCTTCTGGGAGTTGTCAGATTTCTCCCGTAGCCATGAGTTGATGGTAGATGTGCTAGCTAGAAGGAAAAGTTGTTGGCTGCTTGGAAGCAGTTGTTTGTCCAGTTAGGTGGACTCTTGGATGGTGTTCTAGAGGCTGCAGTAAGGATTGTTTTGCCTCTTGTGAGTGTTGGGCCAAGGTTTGGTCCTCTTGTTGTTTCGAGAGCTAGTTCGGTTCTAGCTGGAGGGCGTTGCCCTGAGGCCTTTTTCCTAGTCAGGAAGTTTTGGGAGTTGACCCCTCCCTCGGCAGTTGAGCAAGTGCTGTTGGTTTCGGATTGGTGATCCGATTGGTTGAGTTTTCCCTTGGTTGTTGCTTCCAAGAGAGTTGGTTGATGTTGCCTTGGGTTTGAGCAAGTCAGCGAGCGTGTGTGAGTTCGCTGCCCTTCAGAGTTTGCTTGCTGGGAAAGTCGTTTCCCGTTTGGCAGGAGTCAGCTTAGCTTCTAAGTTGTGTAGTTGGTCAGAGTAGCGCAGCGGTCAGCCTAGCGAGAGGGTCCCTGCTTTGTGTTGTTAGCAAGCAAGAATTGTTTGTCCCCGCAAGGGCGGTGGCCAGCCAGTAAGAGTTGTTTCTGGCTAGTTGTTGGTTCTTTGGGGATTGAAGATTTCCCTTTTCCCTAGTCTCTGTGGTGGTTGAGTTGCTCCCTGGATGTCAGCCTCGAGAGTTAGCTTCTAAGGTAGTCTTGCGGATTCGTGTGGCTCAGGATCCTTAAGCTTTGAGGTTGTCGTTATTCGTTTTCCTTGTGAGGTTTCGGGAGTGGAGCTTCTGGTTGGGAGTTGAGTAGTAGCTTGGAGGCGAGCGTTGCTCGTTATAGCTTGGTTTGAGTTTTGCTGAGCAAGCCCTTCTCGGGCTTTGCTCCTAGTTGTTGTGCTTTCGCAGTTGGCGTAGCGGAGCCTCGTTTGAGTGAGTTGGCACAGAGGTGCTGTGGCTTTGGTTGGTAAAGTCGTTGAGCTGCGTGATGGTTTAGTTCTTGCGGCCCGAGCTTTCCTTGAGAGGAATGTTGGTTGTTCCTTGCTTGACAGTGTTTTCTTCGGCCAGTTGCTGGTAGGTTTGCTCTGGAAAGTTTGCGTTCGGCCGATGAGGAGCTCTAGTTTGTTGGCTTGGCCGAGTTGAGCCTGTGCCTGACCCTTGTCTTTTAGAGGTGGTCGTAGCTGAAGTTTCAGCTGGTGTGAGTGTAGTTGGCCGTTTGGTTTTCTGGAACCTGGAAGGTTCAGTTGTTTGGCCAGTTTGTTGTTGGGTTGAGGCTGCTTGTTAGCAGCTGTGAGCTTCTAGAGGAGTTCGCCAGTGTGTGGCGTTGAGTTTCAGAGCTTGTGGCCCGTCCTCGAGTTTGCTGAGAGTAGCACCGTTTGAGAGTTGGTGCGAGTTGAGGACGTGGTTTGCCGTCTATTCCCTTTGGAGTTCAGTGTATGCCCAGTCTGGATGGCATTGTGGCCTTGAGTTTTTGAGAACCCAAGAGGGTTTGGTTCTCGAAGAGGGCTAGTGTAGTTGGCCGAGAAGTTCAGTTGGCTGGATCAGTGGAGTTTTCCTGGAGCTGTTTCGTCTTAGGACTTTCGAGGACGAAAGTCTTATAAGGAGGGAGTATTGTAACAGCCCAGTTTCCTATTCCAGTTTTCGAGGTGCCTTCGGGTCATGATTCGGTTGTTGGTTGGGTCTTTAGAGCAGTTTTGACCCTTGGGGGTATTTTGGTCTTTTGGCTTTCCGGGCAGGATTTGTGGTTTTCAGGGCTTCGAGGTAGCTCCTGCCTTTGTCGAGGCTTATTTGTTAGTGGCTGCGAGTCCCGAGGTGTTTGGGCTAGTCGGTTGGATGCTCGATTGTGGTTTGGGCTTTGGCATAGTGATGGTTGGTTGTGTGTTTCCTTTGGGATTTGAGCCCGAGCCCTTAGTGTTGCTTTGAGAGTTGGATTTAAGTGAGTTTGATTTATTGGAAAAGATTACTTCGGTCGGGTCTCGAAGGAGGAAGCCGGGAAATGGGATTTTAAGGTTTTAAAGTGGATAAGGATGGAAAATGAGATAAAAATCCCATTTTTCCCTTTTTTCCCATTTTCCTTTTTATTTCCCGTTTTCTTTTATTTTTTTCCCCAAAATCTCTTTTTTCTCTCTCTCTCTCTCTCTCTCTCTCTCTCTCTCTCTCTCTCTCTCTCTCTCTCTCTCTCTCTCTCTCTCCCCGAGCCCCCCCTCCTAGCCGAGCAGCCCCAGCCCCTTAGCTCGCCCAAGCCCAGCCCGAGCAGCCCCAGCCCTTGGTCGCCCTCGCCAGCCCCTGCAACGCCCTCGCCCAGCCCAGCGTCGCCAGCCCCTGCTCGTGTCGCCCGAGCTCGCCCAGGACGTCGCGTCGCCAGCCCGAGCTCGCCCAGCTCGTGTCCGTCTGCGATCGAGTCGCCCAACCTCGAGCCGCGTCGCCCTATGCCTAGCCCAGCTCGAGTCGCGCGTCCAAGCGCCAGATCGCGCGTCCCCGCGCCTCTGTCGCCCGCCCTCGCCCTGAGTCTTGTCGAGCCGCGCCGCGCGCCAGCGCCCAGACGAGCTAGCGCCCGCGCCCAGTGTCGCCCCAGCGCCCGTCCGCGCGCAGCCCAGCTTCCCCAGTGCCCGAGCCCAGTGCTCCAGCGCCCATCCCTGCGCCTGTCTGCGCCCAGCTGCTGCCTAGCCCGTGCAGCCGGCTCGTTCGTGTGTCAGCCGCGCCTCGTGAGTTACTCTCGAGCTGAGCCTTGTTTATTTTATTGTATTTAGGGCTATTTTATGATTATTGATGTGTTTGCTTGGCTCGTTATAGGTTGCTCGGGTTCAATCACAGTTATTTTTATTGTGTGTTGTTGCCTTCGGACCAGGTAAGGATTTCTTACCGGAGTTGTGTGGGCCCTGCGATATTTTCATGATATGCCTTGCTTGTTTGCTGACTGTTATGAGCATGATAATAATAGAGCAGCTTTGATTGATTTCTTGCTAGCATGTTTGCTTGATTTTACATGTTAGTGCCATGCTAGGTTTGTTCTGCCAGCATGCTTGTGATTCCTGCTTAAGCTCGTAGTATCATGCTAGGTAATGTGATTGATGTCGGTCTTTGTTTGCTAGCCAGGAATCATTGCTTTTTACTCTGTACTCTTAGATAGAGTTGTAGGGTTTGCCATCATCCAGAGGCTTAGCGGACATAACGTACTTTGCCCCACTGATCGGGAGTAAAGTGTGTGAAGCATAACGTATCTTGTTACCCCCCCCCCCGGTCGCCAAGGTGGATTTAGCTCAGGTCGGGAGTAAAGTGTGCGAAGCATAACGTATCTTGCTACCCCCCTCCGACCCGCCGGTTGTGGAGTTAGCTACCTACTTCGGCATAGCCTAGTTTGTAGCTTGCTAGAGCGGAACCCTGCCATCGGTGTAAGCCTGCCCCGACCGGTTCTTAGCTTCAGGTAGGTGGATCATGCTGCACAGATGAGCGCCGAGGGCCTAGCGCTACTGTGATCAGTGACACCGCTTTCGAGTCATAGGCATGTGCACCTGGCCCGCGTAGTTTGCCCTTAGGCCCCCGCATTTACGCCGGTTGCAGAGAGCATGCGGTGTGCGCGCACACCCGTTAGTTGCCGGTTCGGAGAGCTCCCCCGGGCTAATTTCGTGAGTACACTATTCTTTCCGTTAGATCCTGACTTCGGGTACTCTCCCGTAAGTCCAGATTAGTGCAAGGGCAAGAAGGCCCTTGAGTACATTCTAGGGATCAGTGTATTCCCCCCCGAGTGACAGATACCTCGGTGATGTCCAAGATTGGTCAGTGTATCCAATCCCAGTTAGGCCGGAAGTAAGAGACTTCTGATGACTCCAGATCTTGTTTTATGAGCTCGTTGAGCCATGATCTGTGTTGGTAGTTGTTTGCTTGCATGCTTTGGTACTAGATGATTGATTATATCGTATTGTACCCCAGTTGGGGATTCTTACTGAGTAATTCGTTACTCACCCTTATTTCTGTGGTTTTTCCACAGGTAACCATGGTGCGAGACAGGATGGCTGGAGGAGGAGCTGTGATCATGGAAAACCCGTTGTTCAACTCTGAGTCTTATGTTTATGTTTTAAATGTTCTCTGAATGCATGTAGTTGGGCACGGAGCCCTAGGGTGTTTTCTGAATGTATTTCTGGATTCTAGCATTGTTGTAAAGTTTGTATGATTTAAATAAATCTCTGATCAGAGTAGGTTTTGTAAATGTATTTGTCTTGGAAAAGGTGCTTGGAAACAGGGACAGGTTTCAGGAAAATTATGTTCATTTTAAATGGATGTTTTATGTTTTAGTTTTTACTTAGAATCCGAACACCATCTTGCAAATTTTCTGTAGATTTGTATGCATGCATTGAGGTAACGACCTATTTAGAACCCCATTCGGGTCGGGTCGTTACAGGGACGTACGAGGTAGTACTCCGTCCCTGGACTCCGTTAGGGTTTAGCTAACTCGACCGGTAGGCCCTACAATCTAGGGTGAGGGTGGCAGACTGTTAAATGCCCCAACGGTCAGGATGATGACTTGGCATTGCCTCGTCCCCGGCAGCCGGCACGTTCTCAGCGTGTTCGGCAGTAGGCCCTTATTGCCACCTGTTAGGGCAAGGACGGCTTCCTGGTGTAAGCCTACCACGACCGATTCCTTAGCCTCAGGTGTGGTGGTTCAGGCTGACATAGTTCACGTGTCCAGGTCTCACACCTCTATGTCAGTGACACCGATCCAGAGATTTAGTTAGGCATGATGACTGGACCTGGGCAGCTTGCCACTAGACCCGGCACCCCCCTAGAGTCTGCAGTAGCATGCGGTGCGCGCTTACGCTCATTACAGCGTCGACGGGAGAGCTCCTCGGGATCTTGAGCTAGTGCGACTTTCAGATCGACGATGAGGCAGGTGAGGCGAGACTTGTTTCTCGTATAGGGCGTATTGTGTGGTGGATTTTTCGGGACTAAGACCCTGAGTTGGCATCCGAGGTTTGTAAGTGGATTTAAGCTATGTGCTCTATTCTGTGTTTATATTCATAGCTTGCATATCTTTCGGCTAGATGACCATGTATATCGTATTGTACCCCGGTTGGGGATTCTTACTGAGTAATTCGTTACTCACTCTTATTTTGTGGTTTTCCACAGGTAACCAAGGTGCGGGACATGATGGCTGAAAGAGGAGCTATGATCATGGGAACCTGCTGTCATCTCTGACCTTTTTATATTATGACTCTTGTCTTTTTATTTCCCCTGAATGCATGTAGTCGGGCACGGAGCCCTAGGATGTTTTCTCAATGTTTTTGTGGATTCCAGCATTGTTGTATCTGAGAAGGTTTTGAATGATTTTAATAAATCTTTGATCAGAGTAAACTTTTGGAAATGTATTTGTCTTGAAACAAGTGCTTGGAGACAGGGACAGGTGTAACAGCCCAGTTTCCTATTCCAGTTTTCGAGGTTCCTTCGGGTCAAGATTCGGTTGTTTGGTTGGGTCGTTAGAGCCATTTTGACCCATGGGGGTATTTTGGTCTTTTGGCTCTCCGGGCAGGTTTTTTGGTTTTCAGGGCTTCGAGGTAGCTCATCCCTTTGTCGAGGTTTGTTTGTTGTTGGCTGCGAGTCTCGAGGTGTCTGGGCTAGTCGGTTGGATGCTCGGTTGTGGTTTGGGCTTTGGCAAAGTGATGGTTGGTTGTGTGCTTCCTTTGGGATTCGAGCCCGGGCCCTTAGTGTTGCTTTGGGAGTTGGATTTAAGTGAGTTTTATTTATTGGAAAAGGTTGCTTCTGTCGGGTCTTGAAGGAGGAAGCTGGGAAATGGGATTTTAAGGTTTTAAAGTGGATAAGGATGGATTAAATGGATAAAATCCCTATTTTCCTTTTTATTTTCCCATTTTCCTTTTCTTTTCTAAATTCCCATTTTTCTTTTTATTTTTCTCTTTTCTCTCTCTCTCTCTCTCTCTCTCTCTCTCTCCGAGCCCCAACCTAGCTGAGAAATTTCAGCCCACCATTGACCCACTGCTGCTCGCGAGCTAGCCCAGCCCAGCTACGCCTCCATGATGCGGCCTCGACAACCCAGCCCGGCCGAGCAATGTCGCTGACCGAGCATCGTCGCGCCGAGCCGTGGCGTCGCCCAGCTCGCCCGAGCCCTCGCCCAGTCTCGTCCGCGTCCGTGTCGCGTGCCCTCGTCCCTGTAGCTTGCCGAGTCGCTGGTCCCCTCACGCGGGCCCTGTAGCTGTCGCATCGCGTCGCCCCACGCGCGCGTCCCTGTAGCTCGTCGAGCTCGCGCTAGCGAGCCATCCCTTTGCCAAGCCGCGCCGCGCGCCAGCGCTCAGCCGAGCTAGCGCCCGCGCCCGCGCGCCCCTGTGTCGCCAGCGCCGTCCGTCCTGTGCAGCCGGGGCCCCAAAACCCGAGCCAGGCGCGCGGCGCCATCCTCGCTCCTATCTCGCACCCATGTTTGCCTAGCCCGTGCAGCCGGCTCGTTCGCGTGTTAGCCGCGCCTCGTGAGTTTCTCCCGAGCCGAGCCTTATTTATTTTATTGTATTTGGGCCTATTTTATGATTATTGATGTGTTTGTTTGGCTCGATATAGGTTGCTCGGGTTCGATTGCAGTTATTTTTATTGTGTGTTGTTGCCTTCCGACCAGGTAAGGATTTCTTACTGGAGTTGTGTGGGCCTTTCGATATTTTTCATGATATGCCTTGCTTGTTTGCTGACTGTTATGAGCATGATAATAATAGAGCAGTTTGATTGATTTCTTGCTAGCATTTTTGCCTGATTTTACATGTTAGTGCCATGCTAGGTTTGTTCTGCCAGCATGCTTATGATTCCTGCTTAAGCTCGTAGTATCATGCTAGGTTAGTGTGATTGATGTCGGTCTTTGTTTGCTAGCCAAGAACCATTGATTTTACTCTGTACTCTTAGATAGAGTTGTAGGGTTTGTCATCATCCAGAGGCTGAGCGGACATAACGTACTTTTTCCCCCTGATCGGGAGTAAAGTGTGCGCAGCTTAACGTATCTTGCTTCCCCCCCCCCGACCCGCCGGTTGTGGATTTAGCTACCCACTTCGGCATAAGCCTAGTTTGTAGCCTGCTAGAGCGGAACCCTGCCATCGTTGTAAGCCTGCCCTGGCCGGTTCTTAGCTTCAGGTCGGTGGATCATGCTGCATAGATGATCGCCGATGGCCTCGCGCTACTGTGATCAGTTACACTGCTTCCGAGTCTTAGGCATGCGTACCTGGCTCGCGTAGTTTTCCCTTAGGCCCCCGCATTTACGCCGGTTGCAGCAGCATGCGGTGTGCGCGCACACGCGTTAGTTGCCGATTCGGAGATCTCCCCCAGGCTAATGTCGTGAGTACACCATTCCTACCGTTAGAGCCAGACTTCGGGTACTCTTCCGTAAGTCCAGATTAGTAGCAAGGGAAAGGAGGCCCTTGAGGACATTCTTGGGATCAGTGTATTCCCCCCAGAGTGAAAGATACCTCGGTGATGTCCAGGATTGGTCAGTGTATCCAATCCCTAGGCCGGAAGTAGGAGACTTCCGATGACTCCAGATCTTTCGTTATAAGCTCGTTGAGCTATGATCTGTGTTGGTAGCTGTTTGCTTGCATGCTTTGGTACTAGATGACTGATTATATCGTATTGTACCCCGGTTGGGGATTCTTACTGAGTAATTCGTTACTCACCCTTATTTTTGTGGTTTTTCCACATGTAACATGGTGCGAGACAGGATGGCTGGAGGAGGAGCTGTGATCATGGAAACCCGTTGTTCAACTCTGAGTTTTATGTTTATGTTTTAAATGTCCTCTGAATGCATGTAGTTGGGCACAGAGCCCTAGGGTGTTTTCTGAATGTATTTCCGGATTCTAGCATTGTTAAAAGTTGTATGTTTTAAATAAATCTCTGATCAGAGTAAGTTTTGTAAATGTATTTGTCTTGGAACAGGTGCTTGGAAACAGGGACAGGTTTCAGGAAATTATGTTAACTTTTAAATGGATGTTTTATGTTTTAGTTTTTACTTAGAATCCGAACACCATCTTGCAAATTTTCTGTAGATTTGTAATGCATGCATTGAGGTAACGACCTATTTTAGAACCCTTTTGGGTCGGGTCGTTACAACAGGTTTCAGTAAACTGATTTGATTTCTGCTTGAATGCTGAATGTTTTAATTTTTACTTGGAATCTGAAATCATATTTGTATATTTTCTTTACTTTGAATGCATGCATTGGGGTAAAGCCCCATTTAGAGCCCCTTTTGGGTCGGGTCTTTACATTATTAGCAAGGGCAAAGAGGCCCTTGAGGACATCCTTGGGATCAATTTTTGAGCTGATCAATTTCCCGAGTGAGAGCGCCTCGGTGATGTCCCGGGATTGTTATGAGAACCAATCATTAGGCCGGAAGTAGGATACTTCCGATGACTCCAGATCTTACCTTGTTAGCTCGTTGAGCTATGATCTGTGTTGATAGCTGTTTGCTTGCATGTTGAGGTGCTAGATGACTGATGTATCGTATTGTACCCCGGTTGGGGATTCTTACTGAGTATGTTTATACTCACCCTTATTTATCTTTCACGTAACTTGGGACAACACGAGGATGGCTAGCGGAGGGAGCTGATTGATCATGGGAGCTGCCGACACTCTGTCATTTATTATTGCATTGTTTATTCAACATGTAGATGGACAGGAGTCCTAGGGGAACATTGTTTAAAAAAAATTTTAGATTGTATTGTATGTTTTTATAAACACTGGCCAGGTTGTTTTACTTTGCTGGATTGTTTAAAAGTAATTGTTGGTTATGTTTAAGGGTTCCCCCTTCTCATATGTTTTGAAAGGTTTTTAAATATGAGCACCAAACCGCTTGTTATCATATTTAACTTGCATGCGGAGTGAGAACCCAGGTTTAGGACCGTATGTTTTGGGTCGGGTTCTTACAAGTTGGTATCAGAGCACAGAGTCATAGATTATGTAGACTAACCTGCTTTGTAGGTTGTTGTTCCCATGATCATCAGCACTCCACGGCCGTCAGGTTTGTCTGAGTTCATTAAGCTAAGGGTTAAGAATTTACAATACTTTTCATCTAGCTTTTATGCCTTGTGTAGTGTTGTGGAGCAGAGACGAGCAGGTTCTGACTCGTTGTTGGTTTGGGCTTAGAGCGCCATCATGCCAACTTTCCGCAAAGGCGAGAAGCGGTTTGATAGCAGCTTGTTGAGGTATCCAGATAGATTCGGATGCCCCTGGGACATCGTTCCAGAGGGAGGCAGAGAATAGACTCTCGTAGGCCACTTGTGGCCCAGTTGTTGGTTTTCCCCTAGTGAGAGGGTGGAGGTGCTTTGTGCAGATCGCCAGTATGTTGATCGAACTCAGAGGAGCAGGGACGCTTGGCATGTCCGACCGAGGAGTTGGACTGATCGTGTTGATGTTGATGCCGCGTCCAGGGTTGTTTAGACACGTAGGCCAGATTTGGCCCTGGCAATTTAGTTGCCTAGAGGAGGGGGTAGAGGCTAGCACGCCTCAGAGTGTGACTCCTTGAGCAGAGTGTGCTCCAGCCATGAGAGATTTGATGGCAGGTCTTTAGCTATCAGAGAGCGGAGACCCAGGCGCAGTTTGTAGCACGTAGTGAGGAGTCCTGGGCACAGATAGCCTAGCTGACAGAGTATTTCAGCAGACATACCCCCCCAGTAGCTCTTGTAGCCCCGGAGGTTCCCGGGAAGGCATGAACAGTAGGTTTTTGCCGATGAGATTGTTGGCGTTGATGGAGCAGCCCAGTTTGGCAAGTTGAAGCCTGTAGAGCTCGATGTTTTAGAAAGTCCTACTGCTTGTAGTAAAGCGGTTGGCCAGGTTTGAGTTTAGCATCCGTGTGTTGGGATGCCCTGCTGTTCAGAGGCCGAGGTGTGTTGCGTTCCTATCTTTATTTGATACAGCAGTTGGTGGTGGAAGTCCCTTGAGAGAGGTGGACTAGTAGAGTCTCCACCAGTCACCCGATTGAATGGCAAGTTGCCGTGTTGTGGCTTGAGGAAGATGTAGAGACATCTTTGCCCCCTTGCAAGCCTGCTGTTGTTTTACAACACGTTCTCTTAGTACCCTCGTAGCCAGGGTGTAGTGTGGAGTTTGCTTGTCAGGGCTTAATCCATTTGTGGATTTCAGCGGGCTAGTAGAGTGGAGCACTCTTTTGTTTGGATGTTCCAGATGTGGAACTAGTTGTTGCAACCCGAGGAGTTGGCCTGAGCTTTTGTTGAGCATCGAGTGGGATGCAGGAGTTGGCCTGAGCTTTTGTTGAGCATCGAGTGGGATGCAGGAGTAGGTCGTGGCATGTCTGTTAGGCGAGATGCCAGAGATTAGACTGCTCGAGTGTTGGACTCTCGTGTCGAGTGCCATTGCCCCGTCACTTGGAGTGTGATCTTCCCTTCCCTCAGAGGGGCATAAAGCTCGTTTAGGGCTGATTCGTGTTGTAAAGGATGTAGTGCCTGTTGGCACTAAGCTTTGAGAGGAGGCCTAGATTCAGGCCAGTTGGCACTTTTTGTCTTGTAAAGGATGTAAAGGATGTAGTGCTAGTTCCATGGCCGCCCAGAGTATAGCATCCCCACTAGTCTTGTACCCATTTCCTGAGGTTGCACCTGTTTGGGTTGCATAAGAGATCTACCTAGGTGGTAGTCAGAGGACTACAAGTATGAGGTTTTCGAGGGAAAGTAGGAGCTTTTCAGGGTCTCCGAGAGTTGGGTGCAAAGGATGTTGTAGGCTGTTAAGAGCTAGCGCGTTCGAGTTCTCGGGCCTGTGTTGTGAGCTTGTGAGCCAGATTTTTGGTAGCATGATTCGGCTACCCTTTGAGTTACCCTAGTATGGGTAGTGTTGGCATCGAGGATGCATGGTTGATCCAGTGTTATAGCCATGAGTTGGATGGCTGATCGGAGCACGTTTAGTGGACACATTGGTTTGAGGTATGGCAGCTTGGTGTGGTTATGCTCTTGTAAGAGTGAGTTGGCCAATGTGGCTTTTCGTGGTGAGTTAGCCCCGAGAGGGTTTGAACTCTTGTTGCTCCCTTTCTAGTAGTGGCTCTGTTGGAGGCAAAAGTTGCCCTGTGTGAGAGTACTTGTTGGCATTGGATCTTAAGGAATCAGGTTGGAGCTGTACACGCCGGTGTACTATTTTGTAGCTCGTTCCGTGGTATATGTTTGGAGAACCACGAGAGGTTCGTGTTGAGGAACCAGTGCTCAGTCTTTGAGGTGTCAAGGCTTTAGTTCTTGGCAAGTGCCCTAGCTTTGGTTGTAAGGATGCCGTGCTCGTTGCCGGGCTGTTGTTTAAGCAAGTTTTGCTAGTTGGCCTTGCCACAGTCGAGTTCGATTGGGAACTGAACAAGAGCGGTGGTAGCAAAGCCGCGCAGTTTCTGATCGTCATGGCTAAGAGAGCTGTTCGGATCCTTACCTTGGGCAGAAGCTATGTTGTGGTTGATATTTGAGTAGGAGGATGACGCATTCTCTAGCATTTCCGGTCCTCTTGGTTTTCCAAGGAGTTGGAGTTGGCCAGCGTAGTTGAGATGCTGGAGAGGGTTGTGCCCGTGTAGCCAGTTGTCTGTCAGACCCAGGCAGTGTTCCTCGGGTGAGTTGCTGGCAGACTTGGTAGTCTAGCAAGCTAGTGTTTGTTTGGAGTAGAGTCCAGATTGGTTCCGGTGAGGTGGCTAGTTGGTGCTTGGTGTTGACCAAGATTTGGTTCTCTTGTTGTTTCAAGAGCTAGCTCGGTTCGAGCAAGAGGGCGTTGCCCTGAGGACCTGTTCCTAGTCAGGAAGTTTGGGAGTTGACCCCTCCCTCGGTGGTTGAGTAAGTTCTGCTAGTTCTAGGTTGGAGGTCCAATCGGCTGAGGTTTTCCCTTGGGTGTTGCTTCCAAGAGAGTTGGTTGTTGTTGCCCTTGGGTTTGAGCTAGTCAGCGAGCGTGTGTGAAGTTCGCTGCCCTTCAGAAGTTCGCTTGCTGGAGAATTGTTCCCTTTTAGAAGGAGTCAGCTTAGCTCCTGAGTTGTGTAGTTGATCAGAGTAGCGCAGCGGTTAGCCCAGCGAGAGGGTCCCTGCATTGTGTTGTTAGCAAGCGAAAAGTTGATTGTCCCCGCAAGGGCGAAGGCCAGCCAGTTTAAGAGTTGAGTTGTTGCTGGAAAGTTGTTGGTTCTTTGGGGTTTGAAGAACCCCTAGTTTCCATGGTGGTTGAGTTGCACCATGGATGCCAGCCTTGAGTATTATCTTTGGAGATAGCCTCGTCAGTTCGTATTCCTGGCGATGTTCCGAGTGTGGAGTTTCTAGTCGCAAGATGAGTTAGGCCTAGGCTAAAAGGAGGAAGTCCTTTGAGTAGCCAGTTGGACTTAAAAGTTGAGTGGTAGCTTGGAGGCGAGATTTGCTCGTTATGAGCTTGGTTTGAGTTCTGCTTAGCAAGCCCTTCTCGGGCTTTGTTCCTAGTTGTTGTGCTTTCGCAGTTGGCGTTTAGCTGAGCCACAGTTGAGTGAGTTGGCACAAAGGTGCCGTGGCATTGGTTGGTTAAACCCTTGAGTTGCTATCCTCAAGGTGTTGTGTTGCTAGTGGCTGCGTGATGGTTTGGTCCTTGCTACCCGAGATTTTCCATGAGAGGAATGTTGGTTGTTTCCTTGCCTGGCAATGTTCTCTTTGGCCAGTTGCTAGTAGGTTTGCATGGAAAAGTTTGCGTTCGGCCGTTGAGAGGCTCTAGTTTGTTGGCTTGGCCGAGTGGAGCCTGTGCCTGGATTTTGGCATTTAGGGTTGGCCGTAGCTAAAGTTTCAGCTGGTGCGAGTAGTGTTAGCCGTCTGGTGAACCAGGATTTTTGCCCTTGCCTTTGACGCGTCGTTTTCTCTTAAGATGGTTACTTAAGTGTTGTAAGCGCGTGCTAGTTGGAAAAGTTTGCCTTTAGGATCAATCGCCAGTTGGTGGTTCGATTATTTTTCGTTAAGGTTGTAGGCAAGCTTTGTGGTTCGCTGGTCTCTTGTGAAGTAAGAGTAGGCCGTTTAGTTTTCTGGAACCTGAGAGGTTCAGTTGTTTGGCCAGCATGGTGTAGTGTTGAGGCTGTTTGTTAACAGCTCTGAGCATTCAGAGAGGTAATGCCAGTGTGTGGCGTTGAGTTTTGGAGCTTGTGACCAGTCTGCGAGTTTGCTGAGAGTAACACCGTAGAGAGGTGTTCCGTGTTGGATTAGCAGGGTTTAGATTGAGCCCCAGGTTTGTAGGGCCTTGGAGATCCTTGAGCGGATCGGAGCTGTAACGGACCATTTTTCTATTTCGGTTACCCAGGTGATTTCGGATAATTATTCGGATGTTCGGATGGGCCGTTAGAGCTGTTTTAACCCTTAGGGGTATTTTGGTCTTTTTGCCCCTGGTTAGGGTTTTGAGGATTTTCAAGATTTCAGGGCCTTTCCTGCCTTCATCGAAGTTTGGTGGTTGTTGGTTGCAAGACCCAAGAGGTTTGGGCAAGTTGTTTGGGAGTTTGGAGGTATTTTAGTTATTGGCAAAATTAATGGGTTTTTGAGTGCTTCCTTTGGGATTTGAACCCTCGCCCTAAATGGTTTTCGGAGTTTGTAGGAATAAAAGTTTTATTAAAAAGAAAAGTTTGCTTGCGCCGGGTTTTGAAAGAGGAAGCTTTGGGAAGGGATTTTAGACCCATTTAAATTAGGAAAAGGGAAGAAAATCAAGAAAATCCCTTTCCCCTTGTTTTGCAATCTCTCTCTCTCTCTCTCTCTCTCTCTCTCTCCTTGCCGACCTCACCAAGAAAACCCAACCCTAGCCGCACTAGCCCTAGCCGCACTTGACCCTAGCAAAGACCAACCCGAGCCACACCGCCACCGGCCGATCGCAGAGACCGCCCGCACTAGCCCTGCACAGCCCATGCCCAACCGCTCTGCACCAGGCCGCGCCGCACAGCCCAGCCACTCCGCCCAGTCGCGTCGCACCGCCCAGCACCAGGCTGCCCATACACGCCGTGCCGCCCCGCACTAGGCCGCCCTGCGCCGCGCCGCTCCTTGCCGTTCGCACGCGTCGCCCAGCGCCGCTCGCGCGCCGTCCTCGCAGACCCGATGCCTCGCCCCGTGCCGCTCGCCCGCAAGCCCGCGTGCCCGTTCCAGCTCGTCGCCTGACAGTGCCAGCGCAACGCCCCAGCGCCAGCGCCCTGCCTCCTTCCTTGCTACCGACCAGCCTGCCTTGCCGTGCGGGTTGGGCCGAAACCTTGGGTATTCTCGGTCGGTATTTCTCGAGTCTTTTCTCCTTTGGGCATTAGGTTGCTGGCTGCTGTTTATCTATTTAGGATGTTTTTATTGTATGCCTAGGTTGCTCGGGTTTGCTTTAAGCTCGAGGGTCGTTATCTGATTCGCGATAGCTATTTTCCACTTGTTTCCAGGTAAGGATTTCTTACCGTGGTTGTGTGGACCCTGCGATGCTCTCTTGATTGTGCCATATATGCATGTTTACTTGTATGAACATGATTAGTGGATAGGACAACTTGTGATTGCATTCTTGCTAGCATGTTTGCCTGTTTGTACATGTTAGTGCCATGCTAGGATTGTTCTTCCAGCATGCTTGAGATTCCTGCTTTAAGTTCGTAGTATCATGCTAGGTTATGTGTGATTGATGTTGATATCTATGTCTAGCCAGGAATCAGTTATTTTGTACTGTTAGCTAGTATAGTAGAGTTTGTCATCATCTAGAGGCTGAGAGCGGACATAACGTACCTTGTCCCCACCGGTTGGGAGTAGAGCGAAGCATAACGTACATTACTTCCCCCCGGCAGCCGATGTGGATTTAGCTACCACATCGGCATAAGCCTAGTTTATAGCCTGCTAGAGCGGAACCCTGCCAAGGTGCAAGCCTGCCTTGGCCGGTTCTTAGCTTCAGGTCGGTGGTACAGGCTGCACAGATGAGTGCCGAGGGCCTCACACTCTCGTGTTCGATGACACCGTTTCCGAGTCTTTAGGCATGCGTACTGCCCGCGTAGTTTGTACCTAGGCCCCACATTTATGCCGGTTCATAGCAGAAGCATGCGGTGTGCGCGCGACACGCGTTAGTCGCCGGTTCGGAGAGCTCCCGGGCTAATGTTCGTGAGTACACAGTTCCTTCCGTTTAGAGCCGGACTTGGGTACTCTCCGATAGTCTAGATTTGTTAGCGAGGGTAAGAGGCCCTTGAGGACACCCATTGGGATTGGCTTTTGAGTGATCATATGGTCGAGGAGAAAGACCCTCGAGGGTGTCGGACATCTTTGGGATCGGTTTTTGAGGTGATCAATTGGCCGAGGAGAAAGACCCTCGGAGATGTCCGGGATTGGTTATGAGAGCCGATCATTAGGCGGAAGTAGGAGACTTCCGAGGATTCCAGATTCTCGCCTTGTAAGCTCATTGAGCTATGATGCGTGTTGGTAATGCTTGTTTGCATGTATACTAGGGTGCTAGATGATTGACGTATCGTATTGTACCCCGGTTGGGGATTCTTATTGAGTATGTTTATACTCACCCTTATTTCTGTGGTTTTCCACCAGGTAACTTGGGACAGCACCGGGACGGCTAGCAGAGGGAGCTGATTGATCATGGGAGCCGCCGACACTCTGTCTTTCATTGTTTGCATAATTTGTTCAGCATGTAGATTGACAGGAGTCCTAGGGGGACGTTTTTAAAAGTTGTTTAAATTGTATTGTATGTCTTTATAAACACTGGCCAGACTTGTTTTACTTTGTTGGTTTTGCTTAAATGAAGGTTGTTGTTTATGTTTTAAGTGTTCCCCGCTTTTAAATGTTTTGAAAGGTTTTAAATATGAGCACTAAACCGCTTGATGAAGTATTTAACTTGCATGCTGAGTGAGAACCTAGGTTTAGAACCTTATTTTGGGTCGGGTTCTTACAGTTGGTATCAGAGCACAGAGTCATAGATTCTGTAAACTAACCTGCTTTGCAGGTTGTTGCCCCCATGATCATCAGCACTCCGCGGCCGTCAGGTTTGTCTGAGTTCTTTAAGCTAAGTTTATTTTACAATACTACATCTAGTACACATGTGTTACCCTTGTTGGGCAGTGAGAGCCCAGCGTGGGCTAGTTTTTATGCTTTGTGTAGATCGTCAGTATGTTGATTACATCTAGAGTAGCAGGGACGTTGGTATTTCCAACCGAGGAGTTGGACTGTTCATGTTGATGATGAGACCACGTCCAGGGTTGTCTAGACCCGAAGGCCAGTTCTGGCCCTGGCAGTTGAGTAGCCAAGAGGAGGGGGTAGAGGCTAGTCTGCCTCAAAGTGAGGCTCCTTGAGCAGGGTGTGCTCCAGCCATGAGGGAGTTGATGGCAGGTCTTTTAGCTAACAGAGAGCGGAGACCCAGCGCGATTTGTAGTAGCGCAGAGGAGTCGTGGGCACAGATAGCCCAGCTGGCAGAGTTTATTTAGGAGACACCCCCTAGTGACTCTAGTAGCCCGGAGGTTTCCGAAAGGGCTTCATCAGCAGGTTTATGCTAATGAGTTAGTTGGCGTTGATCGAGCCTCCAAGTTTGGCAAGTGGAAGCCTGTAGAGCTAGATGTTTTTTAGGCCTACTGCTGGCAGCGAGGTAGTTGGCCAGGATCGAGTTTATCATCCAAGTGTTGGGATGACCTGGTGTTCAGAGGCCGATGACCTGATGATCAGAGGTTGAGGCGTGCCGTTCTGGTGTTGTTTGATGCAGCAGTGTGGTGGTGGGAGTCCCCTGTGAGAGGCAGGGTGTAGTGTGGAGGTTGCTTGTCACGACTTAACCCATCCGTGGATTCTAGTTGGCTAGTAGAGAGAAGCACCTTGTGTTGGCATGTTCCAGATGTGAAGCTAGGTGCTGCCACCCGAGAAGTTGGCCTGAGCTATTGTTGAGCATCGAGTGGGATGCTGGAGTAGGCCGTGGCATGTCTGTTAGGCGAGATGCCAGAGATTAGGCTGCTCGAGTGTTTGGACTCTTGTGTTGAGTGCCTTTGCCCCGTCACTTGGAGTGTGACCTTCCCTATCCTTAGAGGGGCATAAAGCTTGTTTTGGGCTGATTTGTGTTGTAAAGGATGTTGTGCCTGTTGGCACCAAGCTTTGAGAGGAGGCCTAGATTCGGCCGTTGGCACTTTTAGTGCGAGATGGTTCCATGCCCGCCCGGAGTATAGCATCCCCACCAGCCTTGTACCCGTTTTTCTGAAGTTGCATCTGTTGGATTGCTTAAGAGATCTAGCTCGGTGGTATTCAGAGGACTACAAGTGTGAGGTCGTTCAAGGGAAAAGTAGGAGCTTTTCAGGGTCACCGAGAGTTGGGTGCAAAGGATGTTGTAGGTTGGTGAGGGCTAGCGCGTCCGAGTTCTCGCGCTTGTGTGTGGGCTTGTGAGCCAGCTTGATGGTAGTGTGTTTCGACTACCCTTGGAGTTACCCTATTATGGGTAGAGTTGGCATCAAGGATGCGTGGTTGAGCTAGTGTTAGAGCCATGAGTTGGATGGTTGAGTGGAGCATTTAGTGGGCACATTGGTACGAGGTACGTCAGCTTAGTGTAGTTATGCTCTTGTAAGAGTGTGTTGACCAATGTAGCTTTTCGTGGTGAGTTGACCCCGAGTTGTTTGAACTCTTGTTGCTCCTTTGCTAGTTGTGGCTCTATTGGGAGGCAAAAGTTGCCTTGTGTGAGAGTACTTGTTGAGTTTGGATCTCAAGGAACCAAGTTGGAGCTGTACACGCCGGTGTACTTTTGTGTAGCTCGTTTCGTGGTTATGTTTCAGGAACCACGAGAGGTTCGTGTTGAGGAGCCAGTACTCAGTCTTTGAGTTGTCAAGCCTTTAGTCCTTGGCAACTGCCCTAGCTTTGGTTTTAAGGATGCCTTGCTCGTATTCGGGTTGTTATTTAAGCAAGTTTTGCTAGTTGGTCCTTGCCCTGGTCAGAGTTCAGTTGGAACTGAACAAGAGCGGTGGTAGCAGAGCCGCGCAGTTTCTGATCGTCATGGCTAAGAGAGCTGTTCGGATCCTTACCTTGGGCAGAAGGTATGTTGTGGCTGATGCTTGAGTAGGAGGATGACGCAGTCTGTAGCATTTCCGGTTCACCTGGTTTTCAAGAAGTTGGTGTTGGCGAGAGTAGTTGAGATGCTGGAGAGGGTTGTGCCCGTGTAGCCGGTTGTCTGTTTAGATCGTTTGATGACCGTGTGTGTCGGAGGGTGATCGGAGGATCCCTAGGTTGTGGAGAGCCTCTCCAGAGCTCAGTCAGACCCAGGCAGTGTCCTTGGGTGAGTTGCTGGCAGATTTGGTAGTCTAGCAAGCTAGTGCTTGATTGAACTAGAGTCCGGATTGGTTCTGGTGAGGTGGCTAGTTGGTGCTTGGTGTTGACCAAGATTTGATTCCCTTGTTGTTTCAAGAGCTAGCTCGGTTCGAGCAGAGGGCGTTGCCCTGAGGACTTGTTTCTAGTCAGGAGGTTTCGGGAGTTGACCCCTCCCTCGGTGGTTGAGTAAAGTTCTGCTAGTTCTGGATTGGTGGTCCAATCAGTTGGGTTTTCCCTTGGGTGTTGCTTCCAAGAGAGTTGGTTGTTGTTGCCCTTGGGTTTGAGCTAGTCAGCGAGCGTGTGTGAAGTTCGCTGCCCTTCAGAGTTCGCTTGCTGGGAAATCGTTCTGGTTTAGAAGGAGTCAGCGTAGCTCCTGAGTTGTGTAGTTTATCAGAGTAGCGCAGTGGTTAGCCCAGCGAAGGGGTCCCTGCATTGTGTTGTTAGCAAGCGAAAGTTGTTTGTCCCCGCAAGGGCGGAGGCCAGCCAGTTTAAGAGTTGAGATTTTGCTGGAAAGTTGTTGGTTCTTTGGTGTTTGAGGAACCCCTAGTTTCCATGGTGGTTGAGTTGCACCATGGATGCTAGCCGCAAGTATTATCCTTGGAGATAGCCTCTTCAGTTCGTATTCCTTGCGATGTTCCGAGTGTGGAGTTTTAAGTCGCAAGATGAGTTAGGCCTAGGCTAAAGGAGGAAGTCCTTTGAGTAGCCAGTTGGACTTAAAAGTTGAGTGGTAGCTTGGAGGCGAGCTTTGCTCGTTATGAGCTTGGTTTGAGTTTCTGCTGAGCAAGCCTTTCTCGGGCGTTTCTTTTAGTTGTTGTGCATTCGCAGTTGGCATTTTAGCTGAGCCACAGTTGAGTGAGTTGGCACAGAGGTGCCGTGGCATTGGTTGGTAAAACCCTTGAGTTGTTATCCTCAAGCTATTGTGTTGCTAGTAGCCGCGTGTTGTTTTATTCCTTGCTGCTCGAGGTTTCTGTGAGAGGAATGTTGTTCGTTTTCCTGTCTGGCGATGTTCACCTAGGCCAGTGGCTGATCGGATTTCATTGGAAAGTTTGTTGTCGGCCGATGAGGGGTTGCAGTTTATTAGATTGGCCGAGTGGAGCCTGTTCCTGGACCTTGTCGTTCAGGGGTGGCCGAAGCTGAAGTTTCAGCTAGTGTGAGTGGTGGTAGCCTTTTGGTGAACCAGAAAAGTGCCCCTTGGCTTTGGTGCTTCTTTTTCTCGTAAGATGGTTGCTTAAGTGTTGTGGGCGCGTGCTAGTTGGAGAAGTTTGCCTTGGGATCGACCAGGTTGGTGGTTCGAATTGGATTTCGTTAAGGATTGTAGGCAACCAGTGGGGTTCGCAGGTCTCTTGCGAAGTAAGAGTAGGCCGTTTAGTTTCTGAAACCTGGGAGGTTCAGTTGTTTGGTTAGCGTGGTGTAGAGTTAGGCTGTTTGTTAACTGTTGTGAGCCAGAGAAGTTTCGCCGGTGCGCGGCGGAGAGTTTAGAGCTTGTGACCAGTCCTCGAGTTTGCTGAGAGTAGCGCCTTTGCCCTGTGCCGATCGCTTCGCCCCGGCGTCGCTGTGTCGCGCAGTGTGGCTGTGCCGTCGTCAAAGCCAGCTTCGCCCCGGTCCGCGTCGCCCGCCCCGTCGCCGTGGCGTGCCGTGCCGCGCTCGAGAGTGTCAGGAGCTCGTGTCGCTCGCGCACGAGCGCCCTGTAGCTCGTCGCCTCGCATGCGCGCCCCTGTGCTTGTCGAGCTCGCGCTCGCGCGCCGTTCCCTGTGCCGAGCCGCGCCGCGCGCCAGCGCCCGCGCACCCTCGCCTCGCCCCAACCTGCGGCCGCGTGCAGCTCCGCGCCCCTGAGCCGGTGTCTGCGCCCCAGCCAGCCCAGCCCCTGCCGACACTGCTTGTGGTGTGTTGGCTTGGCCCGAGCCTTGTGGCTTCTCGGATGGTATTTGCCGAGTCTTTTCTTCGTTGGGCCCGGATTTGTTGGCTGCTGGTTATTGATTTATTTGGGCTGTTCTATTGTATTAATTAAGGTGCTTTGTTTGATGTATAGGTTGTTTGGGATCGATTAGAGGCTTGAGGATTTGCTCGTTGATTTGTGATTTATTATTATTGTTTTCTACTTGTTCCAGGTAAGGATTCCTTACCGTGGTTGTGTGGACCCTGCGATATATCTCGATATGCCTTGCTTGTTTGCTGATTGTTATGAGCATGTTAGAGATAGAGCTTTGATTGATTTCTTGCTAGCATGTTTGCCTGATTTTACATGTTAGTGCCATGCTAGGTTTGTTTCACAAAGCATGCTTATGATTTCCGCTAAGTTGTAGTATCATGCTAGGTAATGTGATTTATGTCGGTCATTGCTTGCTAGCCAGGAATCATTGATTTTGCTCTGTACTCTTAGATAGAGTTGTAGGGTTTGTCATCATCCATAGACTGATCGGACATAACGTACTTTGTCCCCACTGATCGGGAGTAAAGTGTGCGAAGCATAACGTATCTTGCTACCCCGTCGCCAAGGTGGATTTAGCTCAGGTCGGGAGTAAAGTGTGCGAAGCATAACGTATCTTGCTACCACCCCCGACCCGCCGGTTGTGGACTTAGCTACCCACTTCGGCAATAGCCTAGTTTGTAGCCTGCTAGAGCGGAACCCTGCCAACGGTGTAAGCCTACCTTGGCCGGTTCTTAGCTTCAGGTCGGTGGATAAGGCTGCACAGATGAGCGCCGAGGGCCTCGCGCACTGTGATCAGTGACACCGCTTCCGAGTCATAGGCATGTGCACCTGGCCCGCGTAGTTTGCCCTTAGGCCCCCGCATTTACGCCGGTTGCAGAGAGCATGCGGTGTGCGCGCACCTGCGTTAGTTGCCGGTTCGGAGAGCTCCCATGGGCTAATGTCGTGAGTACACCATTCCTTCCTTAGAGCCTGACTTCTGGTACTCTCCCGTAAGTCTAGTTTAGTGCAAGGGAAAGGAGGCCTTTGAGGACATTTTAGGGATCAGTGTATTCTCCCCGAGTGACAAATACCTCGGTGATGTCCCAGGATTGGTCAGTGTATCCAATCCCAGTTAGGCCGGAAGTAAGAGACTTCCGATGGCTCCAGATTTTGTTTTATTGAGCTCGTTGAGCTATGATCTGTGTTGATAGCTGTTTGCTTGCATGTTGAGGTGCTAGATGACTGATGTATCGTATTGTACCCCGGTTGGGGATTCTTACTGAGTATCTTTATACTGACCCTTATTTATCTTTCAGGTAACTTGTAACAGCCCGGATTTTAGTTAAATATAAAATAAGGTTTAAAAGTTGTTTTTGGAGGACTCGAACCCTCGGCCTCAAAGAGAGATGGGAGTTTGGAATTAATTAAGGAAAATAAATGCGTCAACTTGGGTTTGAAGGAGGGAAGCCTTGGGAAGGGAATTTTGGATTTCCAAGCTTATTTAATTTGAGGAAGAAAGAAAAAGAAAAAAAAAAAGAAAGCACTCCTCTCGCAAAACCCTCTCCCCACACCCTCGCCGCCGCCGCCCACCTCGCCCGTCGCACCTGTCCAGCTCGCCGTCGCACCGCCCACCATCATCGCCACCGATCGGCCAGCCAGCCCGTCTGTCGCACTGCGGCGCCCGGGCCGCCGCCGCATCGCGGCGCCGTGGGCCGACGCGCCGCCGCGACCGCGGCGCGCCCAGCGTCGCTCCGACCGACCGCACTCCGCGAGATCTGCGTCTCAAAGACACCCACCGTGTGCCGTCCATCCGTGCCTCGTCGCCGCCGCGACGCTCGCTCAGCAATGAGCCCGCCGCCGCGCGCCGGTTCTCAGATGCGACGCGACGCCCGCTCGGCACCAGACCCAAAGTCTGCGTCGCGCGCCGCGCCACAAAGACGCCGACGCGACCGCTGCTCGCAGACGATCGTCGGCCCGCCGCAGACGCCCCGCTGCCGATCGCTGAGGGCCACGCGCCTCGCCCTTGCACCGCGCCGCACCGCCCCGGCGCCCTATTGCTTTGCACTACCGCCGCCAAGAAGCGCAGCGCCCGGCCGATCGACCGCGTGCAACAAAGATGTCGGTCCGCGACGCCCGCGCTGCACGCCGCTGCCTTGCCGAGCCTGGTGCCTTCTCGGTTGGTAAATTCTCGAGGTTGACCCTTTGGACTTTTTGTGCTTTTTAGTCTGCTTTGTTGGTTAACTAGGTTGATTTTTATTACTTGCTTAGGTTGTCGGGTTCGCTTAGAAGCTCGAGAGTCATCCGTTGATCGTTGGTTCTATTCACCCGGTAAGGATTTCTTCTTTGGGGTTGTGTGGACCTCGCGAATACTTTGATAGCATGCCATGTGTTGTGTTTGTATGGAATTTCTAGTGGATAGGTTGCTTGCTCTTTCTTGTTCCAGGTGATTTTGTGCTTGAGATTCCTGATATATCCTGTTAAGTTATCATGCTAGGAGTTAAATTGTCTCGGCATAACCGTGACCTTGTTATCTGTTAGTGCCATGCCGGGAATTGGCGGATGATGTATAGTGTAAGAGATTGTAGAGGTAACTAGCGCGTCCCGCTCGGGGAAGGCCCCGATGGACATCCGGAGGTGTAAGACCCCGATGGGCATCCTAGGTGTATAAGTCCCCGATGGGCATCACTGAGTGGGAGGTGTAAGACCCCGATGGGCATCCTAGGTGTATAAGTCCCGATGGGCATCACCGAGTGGGAGGTGTAAGACCCGATGGGCATCCTAGGTGTATAAGTCCCCGATGGGCATCACCGAGTTGGAGGTGTAAGACCCGATGGGCATCCTAGGTGTATAAGTCTCCCGATGGGCATCACCGAGTTGGAGGTGTAAGACCCGATGGGCATCCTAGGTGTATAAGTCCTCGATGGGCATCACCGAGTTGGAGGTGTAAGACCCGATGGGCATCCTAGGTGTATAAGTCCCGATGGGCATCACCGAGTTGGAGGTGTAAGACCCGATGGGCATCCTAGGTGTATAAGTCCCCGATGGGCATCACCGAGTTGGAGGTGTAAGACCACGATGGGCATCCTAGGTGTATAAGTCCCCGAAGGGCAACACCGAGTTCTAGGTTGTGTAAGCCTCGAATAGGCAAGCCCAAGAGTGACGCTCTGTTGACCCATCTGCTTGCTCCGAGTCATTGCATGGTTGCATGTCCGTGTGCTAAATGATATGTTTTCGTATTGTACCCCGGTTGGGGATTCTTCTTGAGTAACTCGTTGCTCACCCTTATTTTCTGTGGTTTTCCACGGGTAACTTAGGACATCGGCGGGATGGCTAGGAGGAGGTCTTTGGATGATCATGGATAGTGACTGGGATGCATATTCTTTTATTGTTTTCTTATGATTTAGCATGTAGTGGGACTTGAGTCCCTAGGAAAAGTACTCAAAAACCTATTTTATGTTTCTCGTACCGTTTCCCTTGATTGGTTTTTAAGAAAGTACTGATCAGTCATCTACCTGTTTATTTTAAATGGAATTATATTTTTTCTTTGTTTTGAATGTACTTACCTCAAGGATTTAAATTTCAAACTCTGAATAACGTTTTACATTCCTAGACATGCATGCTAAGTAATGATCTAGGTTAGAGACCGTTTCTTTTGGGTCGGGTCCTTACATAACTTGGGACAACACCAGGAGGGCTAGCGGAGGGAGCTGATTGATCATGGGGAGCCGCCGGCACTCTGTCATTTATTGTTGCATTGTTTATTCAGCATGTAGATGGACAGGAGTCCTAGGGGAACATTGTTTAAAACGTTGTTTAAATGTATTGTATATTTTTATAAATACTGGCCAGGTTGTTTTACTTCGTTGGATGGTTTAAATGAAAACTGTTGGTTATGTTTTAAGGGTTCCCCCTTCTCATATGTTTTTAATGGTTTTTAAATATGAGCACTAAACCGCTTGTTATCATATATAACTTGCATGCTGAGTGAGAACCCCGGTTTAGGACCATGTTTTGGGTCGGGTTCGTCACAGGTTGAACGGAGCACATTTAGTGAGCACGTTGGTTTGAGGTATGTCAGCTTGGTGTGGATATGCTCTTGTAAGAGTGAGTTGACCAATGTGGCTTTTCGTGGTGAGTTGACCCCGAGTAGGTTTGAACTCTTGTTGCTCCTTTGCTAGTTGTGGCTCTATTGGGAGGCAAAAGCTGCATTGTGTGAGAGTTCTTGTTGGCATTGGATCTTAAGGAATCAAGTTGGAGTTGTACATGCCGGTGTACTTTTGTGTAGCTCGTTCCGTGGTGTATGTTTGGGGAACCACGAGAGGTTCGTGTTGAGGAACCAGTGCTCAGTCCTTGAGGTGTCAAGGCTTTAGTTCTTGGCCAGTGCCTTGAATTTAATTGTAAGGATACCGTGCTCGTTGCCGGATTGTTGTTTAAGCAAGTTTCGCTAGTTGGACCTTGACATCGTTAGAGTAACTTCTTTTGATCGATGGTTAGAGTTCAGTTGGAACTGAACAAGAGCGGTGGTAGCAAAGCTGCGCAGTTTCTGATCGTCATGGCTAAGAGAGCTGTTCGAATCCTTACCTTGGGTAGAAGCAATGATGTGGCTGATGCTTTGAGTAGGAGGTTGACACATTCTGTAGCGTTTCCGGTTCTCTTGGTTTTCAAGAAGTTGGAGTTGGCCAGCATAGTTGAGATGCTGAAGAGAGTTGTGCCCGTGTAGCCAGTTGTCTGTTAGATCGTTTGATGACCGTGTGTGTCGGAGGGTGATCGGAGGAACCCTAGGTTGTGGAGAGCCTCACCAGGGCTCAGTCAGACCCAGGTAGTGAGTTTCAGTTGGCAAGCCGGAGTCGTGTAGGTTGTAGACCTCGGGTGAGTTGCTGGCAGACTTGGTAGACTAGCAAACTAGTGTTTGTTTGGAGTAGAGTCCAGATTGGTTCCGGTGTGGTGGTAAGTTGGTGCTTGGTGTTGACCAAGGTGTGGTTTTGAGTTGCTAGCCGTTAGTTTTGCTCGTGGGGTGAGTGGTTCGTTACTTGCCGGTTGACAAGCTAGCGTTGTTTTAAGTACCTCCGCGTTGGTTTCGAAGCTGTTATCAGGATGGTGTTTGGCGTTGACCAAGATTTGGTTCTCATGTTGTTTCAAGAGCTAGCTCGGTTCGAGTAAGAGGGCGTTGCCCTGAGGACTTGTTCCTAGTCAAGAAGTTTTGGGAGTTGACCCCTCCCTCGGCGGTTGAGTAAGTACTGCTAGTTCTGGGTTGGTGGTCCAATCGGTTGAGGAATCCCTTGGGTGTTGCTTCCGAGAGAGTTGGTTGTTGTTGCCTTGAGTTTGAGCAAGACAGCGAGCGTGTGTGAAGTTCGCTGCCCTTCAGAAGTTCGCTTGCTGGGGAATCGTTCCCGTTTAGGAGTAGTCAGCTTAGCTTTTGAGTTGTGTAGTTGATCAGAGCAGCGCAGCGGTCAGCCTAGAGAGAGGGTCCCTGCTTTGTGTTCTTAGCAAGCGAAAAGTTGTTTGTCCCCGCAAGGGCGGAGGCCAGCCAGTTTAAGTATTGAGTGTTGCTGGAAAGTTGTTGGATCTTTGGGGTTTGAAGAACCCCTAGTTTCTATGGTGGTTGAGTTGCACCATGGATGCCAGCCTCGAGTATTAACTTCTGAGGTAGTCTTGCTGATTCGAGTGGCTCATGATCCGTAAGCTTTGAGGTTGTCGTTATCCGTATCCCTCGCGATGTTCCGGGTGTGGAGTTTCTAGTTGTAAGATGAGATAGGTCTAAGCTAAAAGGAGGAAGTCCTTTGAGTAGCCATGTGATGAACCCGACCCAAACAAGGTCCCAAACCGGGGTTCTCACTCAGCATGCAAGTTAAATATGATAACAAGCGGTTTAGTGCTCATAAATGACAGAGTGCCGGCGGCTCCCCATGATCAATCAGCTCCCTCCGCTAGCCATCCTGGTGTTGTCCCAAGTTACCTGAAAGATAAATAAGGGTGAGTATAAACATACTCAGTAAGAATTCCCAACCGGGGTACAATACGATACATCAGTCATCTAGCACCTCAACATGCAAGCAAACAGCTATCAACACAGATCATAGCTCAACGAGCTCATAATACAAGATCTGGAGTCATCGGAAGTCTCCTACTTCCGGCCTAATGATTGGTTCTCATAACCAATCCCGGGACATCACCGAGGTATCTTTCACTCGGGGGATTGCTCAGCTCAAAAACTGATCCCAAAGATGTCCTCTAGGGCCTCTTGCCCTCGCTGCAAATCTGGACTTACGGGAGAGTACCCGAAGTCTGGCTCTAACGGAAAGAATGGTGTACTCACGACATTAGCCCGGGGGAGCTCTCCGAACCTGCAACTAACGCGTGTGTGCGCACACCGCATGCTGCTGCAACCGGCGTAAATGTGGGGGCCTAAAGGCAAACTACGCTGGCCAGGTATGCATGCCTAAGACTCGGAAGCGGTGTCACTGATCACAGTAGCGCGAGGCCCTCGGCGCTCATCTGTGAAGCCTGAACCACCGACCTGAAGCTAAGAACCTGCCAAGGTAGGCTTACACCGTTGGCAGGGTTCCGCTCTAGCAGGCTACAAACTAGGCTTATGCCGAAGTGGGTAGCTAACTCCACAACCGGCGGCCCGGGAGGGGGGAGAAAAAGAAATGTACGTTATGCTTTGCTCTACTTCCAATCTGTGGGGACAAAGTACGGTATGTCCACTCTCAACCCCTGGAGCAATATACGTTATGCTTCGCTCTACTCCCGACCAGTGGGGACAAAGTACGTTATGTCCGCTCTCAGCCTCTGGATGATGACAAACCCTACAACTCTATCTAAGAGTACAGAGCAAATAAATTATTCCTGGCTAGCAAACAATGACCGACTTCAATCACATTTACCTAGCATGATACTACAACTTAAAGCAGTAATCATAAGCATGCTGGAAGAACAAACCTAGCATGGCACTAACATGTACAATCAGGTAAACATGCTAGCAAGAGATCAATCAAAGCTGCCCTATCAATATCATGTTCATAACAGCAAACAAGCATACAAGGCATATCATGATATATCGCAGGGTCCACACAACCACGGTAAGAAATCCTTACCTGGAACAAGCAGAAAACAATAACAAATAAACAAGCAACCCTTGAGCCTCTAATCACACCAGAACAGCCTAAACATCAAATAAAGCACCCCAATTAAATCCAAATCAGCAGATAACAAATCAGGGCCCAACGAAGAAAAAACTCGGGAAATACCATCCGTTGTTCCGCAGGGCAGAAGCTGGCTGGGAGCAGGCGCTGGGCGCGCTGGGGCGTAGGGCACGGGCGCTGGGCGCGCTGGGGCACGGAGGCTGCGCGCGGGCGAGCTGGGGTGTAACGACCCGACCCGAATGGGGTTCTAAATAGGCCGTTACCTCAATGCATGCATACAAATCTACATAAAATTTGCAAGATGGTGTTCGGATTCTAAGTAAAAACTAAAACATAAAACATCCATTTAAAATCAACATAATTTCCTGAAACCTGTCCCTGTTTCCAAGCACCTGTTCCAAGACAAATACATTTACAAAGCTTACTCTGATTAGAGATTTATTTAAAACATACAAACTTTACAACAATGCTAGAATCCGGAAATACATTCAGAAAACACCCTAGGGCTCCGTGCCCAACTACATGCATTCAGAGAACATTTAAATCATAAACATAAAACTCAGAGTTGAACAACGGATACCTATGGATACCTGTGGAAAAACCTGTGGAACAACGGATACCTGTGGAAATACCTGTGGAACAACGGATAAACATTTAAATCATAAACATAAAACTCAGAGTTTTCCATGATCACAGCTCCTCCTCCAGCCATCCTGTCTCGCACCTTGGATACCTGTGGAAAAACCACATAAATAAGGGTGAGTAACGAATTACTCAGTAAGAATCCCCAATTGGGGTACAATACGATATAATCAGTCATCTAGTACCAAAGCATGCAAGCAAACAGCTACCAACACAGATCATGGCTCAACGAGCTCATAAAACAAGATCTGGAGCCATCGGAAGTCTCTTTCTTCCGGCCTAACTGGGATTGGATACACTGACCAATCCTGGACATCACCGAGGTATCTGTCACTCGGGGGGAATACACTGATCCCTAGAATGTCCTCAAGGGCCTCCTTGCCCTTGGACTAAACTGGACTTACGGGAGAGTACCCGAAGTCAGGCTCTAACGGAAGGAATGGTGTACTCACGACATTAGCCCGGGGGAGCTCTCCGAACCGGCAACTAACGCGTGTGCGCCCACACCGCATGGTCCTCTGCAACCGGCGTAAATGCGGGGGCCTAAGGGCAAACTACGCGGGCCAGGTGCACATGCCTATGACTCGGAAGCGGTGTCACTGATCACAGTAGCGCGAGGACCTCGGCGCTCATCTGTGCAGCATGATCCACCAACCTGAAGCTAAGAACCGGCCAGGGCAGGCTTACACCGATGGAAAGGTTCCGCTCTAGCAGGCTACAAACTAGGCTATGCCGAAGTGGGTAGCTAATTCCACAACCGGCGGGTCGGGGGGGGGTAGCAAGATACGTTATGCTTCGCACACTTTACTCCCGATCAGTGGGGACAAAGTACGTTATGTCCGCTCAGCCTCTGGATGATGACAAACCCTACAACTCTATCTAAGAGTACAAAGTAAAAAAGCAATGATTCCTGGTTAGCAAACAAAGACCGACATCAATCACATTTACCTAGCATGATACTACGAGCTTAAGCAGGAATCATAAACATGCTGGCAGAACAAACCTAGCATGGCACTAACATGTAAAATCAAGCAAACATGCTAGCAAGAAATCAATCAAAGCTGCTCTATTATTATCATGTTCATAATGATCGGCAAACAAACAAGCAAGGCATAATCATGAAAATATCGCAGGGCCCACACAACTCCGGTAAGAAATCCTTACCTGGTCGGATGGCAACAACACACAATAAAATTAACTACGATCGAACCCGAGCAACCTATAACGAGCCAAGCAAACACATCAATAATCATAAAATAGCCCTAAATACAATAAAATAAACAGGGCTCGGCTCAGGAGCAACTCACGAGGCGCGGCTGACACCCGAACGAGCCGGCTGCACGGGCTAGGCAGCGGCTGGGGCTGGCTGGGCGCGCTGGGGCCGCAGGGGGGCGCTGGGGCGCGCTGACAAGGGTGCTGGGGCGCTGGCTTGGCGCTGGGCTGCGCACGGACGGCACGCGAGCGACACAGGGCACGCGATCGCGATTGCTAGCTCGGCTGGGCGACGGCGCGCGGCGCGGCTCGGCAAACTACAGAGCGAGGGCGCGCGACACGGGCGCGGGGACGCGCGATCTAGCGCTGGGCGACGCGACGCGGCACTGTGCGCAGCTGGGCGACACGGACCAGGGCAGAGCGAGCTAGGGCTGGCGACGCGACGGCCTGGGCGAGGGCGCACGACACGGGTGAGGGCACTGTGCGACGCTCGGGCGAGCTGGGCGACACTGTGCGAGGCAGGGGATCGGGCTTGGCGAGGCAGGGGCGCGCGGGCGCTGGGCGACCTGGGGGAGCTGGGGCTGGGGCTGCTCGGGCTGGGGCTGGACGAGCCAAGGGGTTGCTCGGGCGAACAAGGGGCTGGGCTAGGTGGGGGCTCGGGGAGAGAGAGAGAGAGAGAGAAAAAATACTTTTGGGAAAAAAATAAAAGAAAAGAAAATGAATTTGGAAAAGAAAAGGAAAATGGGAAATAAAAGGAAAATTAAGGATTTTATCCAAAAATCCATCCTTATCCACTTTTAACCTTAAAATCCCATTTCCCGGCTTCCTCCTTCGAGACCCGACCGAAGCAATCTTTTCCAATAAATCAAACTCACTTAAATCCAACTCCCAAAGCAACACTAAGGGCTCCGGCTCGAATCCCAAAGGAAACACACATCCAACCAACACTTTGCCAAAGCCCAAACCACAACCGAGCATCCAACCGACTAGCCCAAACACCACGGGACTCGCAGCCACCAACAAACAAGCCTCGACAAAGGTAGGAGCTACCTCGAAACCCTGAAAACCACAAATCCTGCCCGGAGAGCCATTAGACCAAAATACCCCCAAGGGTCAAAACAGCTCTAATGACCCAACCTACAACCGAATCTTGATCCGAAGGCACCTCGAAAACTGGAATAGGAAACTGGGCTGTTACAATACTCCCTCCTTTTAAGACTTTCATCCTCGAAAGTCCTAAGACGAAACAGCTCCAGGAAAACTCCACTGATCCAGCCAACTGAACTTCTCGCCCAACAACACTAGCCCTCTTCGAGAACCAAACCCTCTTGGGTTCTCAAAAACTCAAGGCCACAATGCCATCCAGACTGCCACAACCCATCTCAACCAAGACTGGGCAAACACTGAACTCCAAGGGAACAGACGGCAAACCACGTCCTCAACTCGCACCAACTCTCAAAGGGTGCTACTCTCAGCAAACTCGAGGACGGGCCATAAGCTCTGAAACTCAACTCCACGCACTGGCGAACTCCTCTGGATGCTCACAGCTGCTAACAAGCAGCCTCAACCCAACAACAAACTGGCCAAACAACTGAACCTTCCCAAGTTCTAGAAACCAAACGGCCAACAAACAGCAGCCTCTCAACGGCCGAAAGCAAACTTTTCCATGCAAATCTACTAGCAACTGGCCAAAGAAAATACTGCCGGCCAGGAAACCACCAAAATTCCTCTCAAGGAAAACTCGGGCTGCAAGGACTAAACCATCACGCAGCTCAACAGCTTTACCAACCAAAGCCACGGCACCTCTGTGCCAACTCACTCAAACAAGGCTCCGCTACGCCAACTACGAGCGCACAACAACAAGGAGCAAAGCCCGAGAAGGGCTTGCTCAGCATAACTCAAACCAAACTTATAACGAGCAACGCTCGCCTCGAAGCTACTACTCAACTCCCAACCAGAAGCTCCACTCCCAAAACCTCACAAGGAAAACGGATAACGACAACCTCAAAGCTTACGGATCCTGAGCCACACGAATCCGCAAGACTACCTCAGAAGCTAACACTCGAGGCTGACATCCAGGGAGCAACTCAACCACCACAGAGACTAGGGGAAAGGGAAATCTTCAATCCCCAAAGAACCAACAACTTGCCGAAACAACTCTTATCTTGGTGGCCACCCCTTTGTGGGGACAAACAACTCTTTCTTGCTAACAACACAAAGCGAGGACCCTCTCATTTGGCCGATCACGCCCTACTCTAACCAACTACACAACTCAGAGCTAAGTCGACTCCGCCAAACGGAAACGACTTTCCCAAAGCAAGCAAACTCGAAGAAGGCAATGAACTTCACACAAGCTCATTGACTTGCTCAAACCCAAGGCAACAGCAACCAACTCTCTTGGAAGCAACACCCAAGGGAAAACTCAACCAATCGGATCACCCATCCGGAACTAACAAAACTTACTCAACTGCCGAGGGAGGGGTCAACTCCCAAAACTACCTGACCAGGAAAAAGACCTCAGGGCAACGCCCTCCAGCTAGAACCGAACTAGCTCTCGAAACAACAAGAGGACCAAACCATGGCCCAACACTCACAAGAGGCTAAACAACCCTTACTGCAGCCTCTAGAACACCATCCAAGAGTCCACCTAACTGGACAAACCACTGCTTCCAAGCAGCCAACAAACTGTTTCCTTCTAGCTAGCACCTCTACCATCAACTCATGGCTACGGGAGAAATCTGACAACTCCCAGAAGAAAACGGCTTTTACAAGCAGACAGCCGAAGGACAAAGAGCTCCACAAATGCTCACTGTCTTGCTCCACTAGAGCAACAACAACTAATCTCACGGGGCAACAACAGAGGTCCATCTCAGACTGAACCTCCAAATGCCAAACGGGGCAACACAACATCCTGGAAACAGGAAAGCCACCAACAGGGCACGAACCACTCGCCCCACAAGCAAAACTAATCTCTAGCAGCTCCAAACCACACCTTGGTCAACACCAAGCATCAACTAGCCACCGCACCGGAACCAATCCAGACTCTACTCCAAACAACCACTGGCTTGTTAGTCTACCAATACTGCTAGCAACTCAACCGAGGCTACAAACTACACGCCTCCAGCTAGCCAACTGAAACTCACTAGTTTGGGCTCGACCGAGCTCGGAGAGGCTCTCCTCAACCTAGGGTTCTTCGGCAACCCTCGACACACACCTTGTCGACAAACGAGCTAATGACCAAGCCGCTTGAACAGGCACAACTCTCTCCAGCATCTCAACCATGCTGGCCAACTCCAACTCCTTGGGAACCAAGAGGACCCGAAACGCTACCGAATGAATCGTCCTCCTACTCAAACATCAGCCACAACAAGGCTTCTACCCAAGGAAAGGAACCAAACAACTCTCTTAGCCAAGGCGATCAGAAACTGCGCGGCTTTGCTACGACCGCTCTTGTTCAGTTTCCAACTGAACTCCAACCGATGGAACACCAAAAGTTCCATCTCCATACGATGCTAAAAGCTGAGGCAACCTTGCTCTACCAAGGCATAACCATGCCACACCGAACTTACTTTATACCAAGCCTCTACCAAGGGTGCTTACCCATAAGGCATCCAAATCCTCTCGCAAGGCATCAACTCATCTCGCCTCAAAAGCATCCAACTCGCCTCATGGCATCCAACTCGCCTCATAGGCATCCAGCTCATCTCATGAGCATCCAACTCAGGGTCCCTCTGCTGGACCAAACTCGCATCTACGATGCTCAACTCTCCCCAGATAAGGCCCTCGAAGGTAGTTGACCACACAACCAACCACAAAGAAACTCTTGGCCTTAACACTAGCGCGAGACTCACGCGCACCAACACTTACCAACCGATAACCTGCTGGCTGGCTCAACCTCCAGAAATAGTGGGAAGAGGCTCCGGCTCCTCTCGAGCATCCTTTCGCTTGTAGTCCATCGACTACCACTGAACTAGCCCTCCGCACGACCTAAGCAGTGCAAGCGCCATAAACAGATCCAAGGCTAAAGGAGTGCGCTGAACTCCGAACGGCATAGAACCATCTGCTATGCCCATGCCAAACTCAAGCCTGAACCAGACTTAGTGCCAAAGTGGCACACCAACCAAAGCACCTCAAGTGCTACTACTACCGAATCCACATCTTACTACAGATGGGGCCAGCAAGGTCACTACCTCAAGTGACAACAACTCTGGCTAGGCATACAAGGGCTCTACTCAAACAGCCATGCCTATGGCATCTCATCAAACCGAAGGCTCACGGCCTACATGTAACAGCCCGGTTTTCAGCAAAATATAAAATAAGGTTTTCTTTTATTTTAGTTTGTAAGGAGTTGTTGGAAGGACTCGAACCCTTGGCCTAAAAAGGGATTTGGAAGCTTGGGTTTAAATAAAAAAAAAATAAACGCGTCGTAGGGGCCCGAAGGGGAGTCTTGGGAAGGTCATTTGAGATTTCCAAGTCTATTTAAAGGAAAGGAAGGAGAAAAAAAAAAAAAAGAATCCAAAACCCTAGCCTTCTCCTTCACTCTCACCCCAAGCCGCCGCCAGACGCACAAGCCGCCGCCGCCACGTCGCCGTCGCGCTGCCGGTCTTCGCCCCACACTCCCGTCGCGCGACCGAGCCATCGCTAACGCCCCAGCGCCGCTCAGCCACCCCATCGCACCAGGGCGCGCAACCGCCCAGCCCCACACCGCCAAGACGCCCGCCGCTCCGCCTGACGCACCGCGACCGACCCCGCACCAGCCGCTTCGCACCGCGGCGCCCCTAACGCACCGCTCTCCGTCGGCCGCATCCGCGACCGATCGCGGCAAAAAGAATAAGACCAGCCGCTTCTTCGGCGCAGCAAGAAGACTCGACTCACGCTGTCGCAAAGACGTCGCTCCGCGTTGCCGCGCCGCTGCTCGCCGCCCGCCTGCCGCGCGCGCGCCGAGCAGCGCCCGCGCCTTGCCGCCTTCTGGCGCGCGCCGTTCTCGCCCGCCTTTCATTGCCGAGACCACGCGCCTCTTCGGTTGGTTGCTCGAGTTCGCTTATAAGCTCGAGGGTTGTTAGTTGATTCGGGATAAATAACCTCCACTTTTTCCGTAAGGATTCTTACCCGGGTTGTGTGGACCCTGCGAATACCTTGATAGCATCTTGATTTACGTGATTGTATGAGTTTCTATTAGATAGGATTCATGCTTCCTTGATTCATGTTTGTTTGAATTGTGTTCCGCTAGTACCATGCTAGGTACCCTCTTCTGGCATATCCATGTTTTCCGTTGATTGCCGTTAAATCCATGTTAAGTTGAGACCGAGATGTTTAGTGTAGAAGTTAGAAGGGGTATCTAGTGTAGGTCCCGCCGGGTAAGACCCCGATGGGACAGTTGGAGGTGTAAGACCCGATGGGCATCCTAGGTGTATAAGACCGATGGGCATCACCGAGTTGGAGGTGTAAGACCCGATGGGCATCCTAGGTGTATAAGACCCGATGGGCATCACCGAGTCGGAGGTGTAAGACCGATGGGCAACCTAGGTGTATAAGACCCCGATGGGCATCACCGAGTTGGAGGTGTAAGACCCGATGGGCATCCTAGGTGTATAAGACCCGATGGGCATCACCGAGTTGGAGGTGTAAGACCCGATGGGCATCCTAGGTGTATAAGACCCGATGGGCATCACCGAGTCGGAGGTGTAAGACCACGATGGGCAACCTAGGTGTATAAGACACGATGGGCATCACCGAGTTGGAGGTGTAAGACCGATGGGCATCCTAGGTGTATAAGACCCGATGGGCATCACCGAGTCGGAGGTGTAAGACCGATGGGCATCCTAGGTGTATAAGACCCGATGGGCATCACCGAGTCGGAGGTGTAAGACCCGATGGGCAACCTAGGTGTATAAGACCCGATGGGCATCACCGAGTCTGAGGTGTAAGACCACCGATGGGCATCCTAGGTGTATAAGACCCGATGGGCATCACCGAGTTGGAGGTGTAAGTCCCGATGGGCATCCTAGGTGTGTAAGTCCCGATGGGCCTCACCGAGTATTAGGTTGTGTAAGGCCCGAAGGGCGTCTAGATGTAGAGCCGGAGAAGTTCGATAGCTAAGAGCCTCTCGAGTAGGCAAGCCCTAGGATCATTGCATGGTTAATCCAACTACTCCCGCTTAAGTTTTGTATGGTTGCATGTCGGTGTGCTAAATGAGATGTTTTCGTAATGTACCCGGTTGGGGATTCTTCTTGAGTAACTTGTTGCTCACCCTTATTTTCTGTGGTTTTCCACCGTGCAACTTGGGACAGAGGCGGGGATGGCTAGGAGGAGGCGGCTGGATGATCATGGACGGTGACTGAGTTGCACGTAGTTTTCTTTTATGTTTTAGCATGTAGTGGGACTTGGGTCCCTAGGGAAAACACTTAAACTGTTTTATGTTCTCGTACCATTCTCTTTGAATTGTTTTAAGAAAGTCTTGATCAGTCATCTACCGTTTTATTTAATTGAATCATGGTCTTTATTTAAAAGTGTTTATCGCAAGCTTTTAAACTTCCGACTCGAATGATGTTTTATATTCTTAATCATGCAAGCTAAGTAAGGACTTTAGGTTAGAGACCGTTTCTTGGGTCGGGTCCTTACAGGTTGGTATGAGCTCGAGTTATAGGTTCGTAGATCGACTGCAGCTTGTAGGTTGTTTTCCAAGATCATCAGCTCACTTGACCATCGTGTATGTCCGTAAGTTTAAAGTTAAGGGTTAAGAATTACAATATCGCATCTAGTATACATGTGTTACCCTTGTTGGGCAAAGTGAGAGCCCAGCGTGGGCTAGTTTTTATGTTTTGTGTAGACCGCCGATTGTTGATTACACATTGAGGAGCGAGGACGTTTGGTATCTCCAACCAAGGAGTTGGACCGTTCATGTTGATGATGAGACCTCGTCCAGTGGTCGTTTAGACCCGTAGGCCACCTTTGGCCCCGGCGAGATGAGTTGCCAAGAGTAAGGGGTAGAGTCTAGCACGCCTCAGTGAGACTCCTTGAGCAGAGTGTGCTCCAGCCATGCGAGAGTTGATGGCAGGTCTTTTAGCTAACAGAGAGCGGAGACCCAGGCGCAATTTGTAGCGCGTAATGGGGAGTCTTGGGCACGAGATAGCCCGGTGGCAGAGTTTATTTAGGAGACGCCCCTCCTTGTAGCTCCGCTTGCCCGGAGGCTCTCGGGAGGGATCGATCAACGAGTTATGCTTTGATAAGTTAGTTGGCGTTGATCGAGCTGCCGAGTTTGGCTAGTGGAACCTGTCAGAGAGCTGGATGTTTTGAGACCCATCGCTGGCGGCGAGGTAGTTGTCCAGATCGAGTTTATCATCCGGTGTTGGGATGACGTGTTCGTGAGGCCGATGACGATGTTCAGAGGTCGGCGCGTGCGCTCGTCTTTGTTTGATGCAAAGAAGTGTGGTGGTGGAAGTCCCCTATGAGAGGCGGACCAGCAGAGTCTCCACCCACCACCGGTCGATTGGCAAGTCGCCAAGTTAGTAGCTTTTGAGGAAGATGTAGAGACATCTTGTCCTCCCGCAAGCCTGCGATCGTTTTGTAGCCACTTCTTTTAGTACCCTCGTAGCTGTGGGGTAGTGTGGAGTTTGCTTGTCAAGACTTAATCCGTCCGTGGTTTTCATTTGGCTATTAGAGAGAAGCACCTTTCGTTAGCATGTTCCAAGAGTGGAGTTGTCTTTGCCACCCTAGGGTTGGCTCGAGTATTTGTTGAGCATCGAGTGGGATGCAGGAATGGGCCGTGGCTTGTGCGTTAGTCGTGATGTCGAGAGAATAATCTACTCGAGTGTTGAGACCCTTGTGTTGAGTGCCATTGCCCTGTCACACCGGAGTGTGACCTTCCCTCCCTCGTGAGGGACTTAAAGCCCGTAAAGAGATGTTTGTGTTGTTAAGGATGTAGTGCTGTTGGCACCAAGCTTTGAGAGGAGGCCTAGAGTCGAGCGGTTGGTACTTTTTGTGCAGATGGTTCCAAGACCCGCTTGAAGTTTGGCATCCCCACTAGTCTTGTACCCACTTCCCGAGATTGCACTGTTTGGGTTGCATAAGAGATCTAGCTCGGTGGTAGTAAGAGAACTACAAGAGTGAGGTTGTTCGAGGGATAAGTAGAGAGCCTTCAGGTCACCGAGAGCTAGGTACAAAGGATGTGTTGGTTGTTAAGGGCAGCGCGTCCGAGTTCTCGCGCTTTGTGTTGTGGGGGCTTGTGAGCCGGTTGGATGGTAGTGTGACTCGACTACCACGGAGTTACCCTAATATGAGTAGGGTTGGCATCGATGATGCGTGGTTGATCCAATGTTAGAGCCATGAGTTGGAAGGTTGATCGAGCACGTTTAGTGGACCATTGGTATGAGGTAAGTTAGCTTGGTGTGGCTATGCTCTTGTAAGAGTAAGTGGACCAATGTGGCGTTCCGTGGTGAGTTGACCACAAGTGGGTTGAACTCTTGTTGCTCCTTTGCTAGTTGTGGCTCTATTGGGAGGCAAAAGTTGCCTTGTGTGAGAGTACTTATTGGTTTGGATCTTAAGGAATCAAGTTGGAGATGTACACGTCGGTGTACTTTTGTGTAGCTCGTTCCGTGGTGTATGTTTTGGGAACCACGAAAGGTTCGTGTTGAGGAACCAGAGCTCACTGCACTCCAAGCGGTGTCCCTCGGTTGAGTTCTTTGGATGCTTGTAGTCGTTTGGCAAGCTAGAGTTGTTCTTAGTAGCCTCTGCGTTGGTTTTCGTAATTCTTAGCAAGGTGGTGCTTGGCGTTGACCAAGGTTTGGTTCCCATGTGGTTTCTAGAGCTAGCTTCGTTCGAGCAAGTGGAGTTGCCCCGAGGACTTGTTCCTAGTCGGGAAGTTTTGGGAGTTGACCCCTCCTCGGAGGTTGAGTAAGCACGCTAGTTCTAAGTTGGTGGTTCAAGCGATTGTGGAATCCTCGATTGTTGCTTTCGAGGGAATTGGTTGTTGTTGCCTTCGATGAGTAGGACTACTAGCGTGTGTGAAGTTCATCGTCCTTCGGAAGTCCGCTTGCTGGAAAATCGTCCTCAGAGAGGAGGAGTCACTTAGCTCCCGAGTTGTGTAGTTGATTAGAGTGGCGTAGCGGTCAGCCCAGCGAGAGTGTCCCTGCGTTGGCTTGTTAGCAATTGGAAAGTTGTTTGTCCCCGCGAGGGCGGAGGCCAGCCAGTTCAAGGGTTTGAGTTGTTGTTGGAAGGTTGTTGGGTCTTTGGAATTTGTAGAACCCCTAGTTCCTTGGTCGTTGAGTTGCACCGTGGATGCCGATTTCGAGTATTAACTTTTGAGGTAGTCTGCTCGACCCGAGTTGTTCATGATCCGCAAGCTTGTGGTCGTCGCTATCCTTATTTCCTCGCGATGTTTCGTGGGTGGAGTTTCGGATCGGAAGGAGAGTTAGGTCTAGCTATAAGGAGGAAGTCCTTAGAGCGGCGGATGGACTTAAGGGTTGAGTGGCGGCTTGGAGGGAGCTTCGCTCGTTCTAAGACTTGGTTTGAGTTTCTGCAGAGCCACCCTTCTCGGGCTCTGTTCCTAGTTGGTGATTCGATTGGATTTCGCGCTAAGGTGCGCAGCAAGCCTTGTGGTTCGTTGATCTCATGTGAAGTAAGAGTAGGCCTTGTAGTTTCGAATCCCGGAGGTTCGGTTGTTTGGTCAACATGGTGTAGAGTTGAGGCTGTTTGGTAACTTGTTTGTGAGCCCAGAGAAGTTTCGCGGTGCACGGCGGAGAGTTTTAGAACACGTGACCAATCCACAAGTTTTTTGTGAGTAGCGCCCAGAGAGGCGCCCGAGTTGGGTTAGTTAGCGTGGCTAAGTGAGCCCTAAGATTTTAAGATCGTTGAGAGTTCGTGCGATGCTATCATGATTGTGCCTTGTATGCTTGGTTGTTGTTATGAGTATGTTAGCTATTGAACAAACTTGTGTTTGAAATCTTGCTAGCAGCATGTCGCTTGTTGTTCATGTTAGTTCCATGCTAGGTTTGTTCTTCCAGCATGCATGCCTACAGTGGAAATGGGAGGAGATCACCATGGATTTTATCTCAGGTTTGCCCAGGACTCCTAGAGGATATGCTCAAATTTGGGTGGTCGTTGATAGGTTGACTAAGTGTGCCCATTTCATTTCCGGCGAGGATAAACTACACCGTAGAGCAGTGGGCACAACTATTCCTCGAGCAGATAGTGAGATACCACGGAGTGCCAGTTAAGATTATCTCCGACCGGGATTCCCGTTTTACATCACGGTTTTGGAAGGCCCTTCAGGCAGGTTTGGGCACAGAGTGCGCTACAAAGACCTGACCTTCCACCCCACAGATCGATGGCCGACCGAGCGGTAAATCAGATCTTAGAGGATATGCTGCGAGCCTGCGTATTGGATTTCCCTGGCAGTTGGGACCAGTACTTATACTTGATGGAGTTTGCCTACAACAATAGTTTTCAGTCAACCATCCAGATGGCACCGTTTGAAGCGTTGTATGGTAAGCGCTGCAGATCCCCGGCCTTCTGGGAAGAGGTTGGTGACCGGCAGGTGTTAGGCCCGGAATTGCTTCAGCTAACCAATGAGGCTGTCCAGAAAATCAGAGCTCGTATGCTGACCGCCCAGAGCAGGCAGAAGAGCTACGCCGATATCAGACGTAGAGAGTTGGAATTTGAGATTGGCCAGCACGTGTTCCTTAAGGTAGCTCCGATGCGTGGAGTTCTGAGGTTTGGAAGGAAGGGGAAACTGAGCCCCAGGATTGTTGGACCATTCGAGATCCTTGAGAGGATCGGGGTTGTGGCCTACCGGTTAGCATTGCCGCCGTCCTTGGCTGCAGTGCATAGTGTGTTCCACGTCTCGATGCTCCGCCAATATGTGGCAGATCCTTCGCAGACGTCATAGATTTTGAGCCTTTACTGATTGAACCATGACCTGAGCTTTGAGGAAAAACCCATAAAGATCTTAGCATTTGAGAAGAAAGTCTTGAGGAACCGAGCTATTGATTTAGTGAAAGTGCAGTGGCGGAATCAGAGAGTTGAGGAAGCTACTTGGGAGTTGGAAGGGGAGATGAGAAGGAGTTACCCAGAGTTGTTTTAGGAGCAGCGACTTCCGGGGACGGAAGTCTCCCAAGGAGGGAGTATTGTAACAACCGTTGCCAAACAAAATATAAAATAAGGTTTTCTTTTATTTTAGTTTGTAAGGAGTTGTTGGAAGGACTCGAACCCTTGGCCTAAAAAGGGATTTGGAAGCTTGGGTTTAAATAAAGAAAATAAACGCGCACCGTGGGCCCGAGGGGAGTCTTGGGAAGGTCATTTGAGATTTCCAAGTCTATTTAAAGGAAAGGAAGGAGAAAATAAAAAAAAAGAATCCAAAACCCTAGCCTTCTCCTTCACTCACCCCAAGCCGCCGACGCACTGCGCAGCTGCCCGCGCACACGCCGCCGTCGCGCCGCTGCCGTCTTGCGCCCCACACTCCCGTCGCCGCGACCGAGCCATCGCCAACGCCCAGCGCCGCTCAGCCACCCCATCGCACTGGCGCACGCAACCGCCCAGCCACACCGCCGCAGACGCCTGCTGCTTCCGCCAGACGCACCGCGACCGACCCGCACCAAAGCCGCCCGCACCGCGCGCGCCTAACGCACCGCTCCGTCCGGCCGCATCCGCGACGACTGCCGTGCAGCGGCGCACTGGCCGCCCGCGCGCAGAAGAAGACTCGACCCGCGCGTCGCCGCACGACGCTCCGCTTCCGCACCGCCGCCGTCTGCTCGCCGCTTGCCGCGCCGAGCTTCGAAAGCGCCTTACCGCTTTGCGGCGCCCGCAGCGCTTTGTCGCGCTTCTTTGTCGAGACCACGCGCCTCTCGGTTGGTTGCTCGAGTTCGCTTATAAGCTCGAGGGTTGTTAGTTGATTCGGGATAAATAACCTCCACTTTTTCCGGTAAGGATTCTTACCCGGGGTTGTGTGGACCTGCGAATACCTTGATAGCATCTTGATTTACGTGATTGTATGAGTTTCTATTAGATAGGATTCATGCTTCCTTGATTCATGTTTGTGTTTGAATTGTGTTCCGCTAGTACCATGCTAGGTACCCTCTTCCTGGCATATCCATGTTTTCCGTTGATTGCCGTTAAATCCATGTTAAGTTGAGACCGAGATGTTTAGTGTAGAAGTTAGAAGGGGTATCTAGTGTAGGTCCCGCTCGGGTAAGACCCCGATGGACGGTTGAGGTGTAAGACCCGATGGGCATCCTAGGTGTATAAGACCGATGGGCATCACCGAGTTGGAGGTGTAAGACACGATGGGCATCCTAGGTGTATAAGACCCGATGGGCATCACCGAGTCGGAGGTGTAAGACCCCGATGGGCAACCTAGGTGTATAAGACCGATGGGCATCACCGAGTTGGAGGTGTAAGACCCGATGGGCATCCTAGGTGTATAAGACCCGATGGGCATCACCGAGTTGGAGGTGTAAGACCCTGATGGGCATCCTAGGTGTATAAGACCCCGATGGGCATCACTGAGTCGGAGGTGTAAGACCACGATGGGCAACCTAGGTGTATAAGACACGATGGGCATCACCGAGTTGGAGGTGTAAGACACGATGGGCATCCTAGGTGTATAAGACCCGATGGGCATCACCGAGTCGGAGGTGTAAGACCCGATGGGCATCCTAGGTGTATAAGACCCGATGGGCATCACCGAGTCGGAGGTGTAAGACCACGATGGGCAACCTAGGTGTATAAGACCCGATGGGCATCACCGAAGTCGGAGGTGTAAGACCCGATGGGCATCCTAGGTGTATAAGACCCCGATGGGCATCACTGAGTTGGAGGTGTAAGTCCCCGATGGGCATCCTAGGTGTGTAAGTCCCCGATGGGCCTCACTGAGTATTAGGTTGTGTAAGGCCCGAAGGGCGTCTAGATGTAGAGCCCGGAGAAGGTTCGATAGCTAAGAGCCTCTGAGTAGGCAAGCCCTAGGACTGTTGCATGGTTAATCCAACTACTCCCGCTTAAGTTTTGTATGGTTGCATGTCGGTGTGCTAAATGAGATGTTTTCGTAATGTACCCCGGTTGGGGATTCTTCTTTGAGTAACTTGTTGCTCACCCTTATTTTCTGTGGTTTTCCACCGTGCAACTTGGGACAGAGGCGGGATGGCTAGGAGGAGGCTATTTGGATGATCATGGACGGTGACGACTGAGTTGCACGTAGTTTTCTTTTATGTTTTAGCATGTAGTGGGACTTGGGTCCCTAGGGAAAACACTTAAACTGTTTTATGTTCTCGTACCATTCTCTTTGAATTGTTTTAAGAAAGTACTGATCAGTCATCTACCGTTTTATTTAATTGAATCATGGTCTTTATTTAAAAAGTGTTTACTGCAAGCTTTTAAACTTCCGACTCTGAATGATGTTTTATATTCTTAATCATGCAAGCTAAGTAAGGACTTTAGGTTAGAGACCGTTTCTTGGGTCGGGTCCTTACACTACACTAGCATCTCCACATTATGCTCAACAAAGCTCTGGCCGAATCTCTCAACATGCAGCAGCTAGCTCCACTCTAGAAGCTCACCAAGGAAGAGTGCTCAACTCTACCAAACATCTGAGGAAACTGGGCTGTTAAACAACAGCAGACTCGCAAGGGGCAAAGATGTCTCTACATCTGCCTCAAGCCACAAACTCGGCAACTCGCCAATCAATCTGGCAACTGGTGGAAACTCTGCTAGTCCACCTCTCTCAAGGGACTAAAACCACCAACTGCTGTACCAAACAGCATAGGAACGGCACACCTCGGCCTCTGAACAGCAGGGCATCCCACACACGGATGCTAAACTCAAACCTAGCCAACTACTTTACTACTAGCAGCATGACATTCTAAAACATCGAGCTCTACAGGCATCCACTTGCCAAACTACGTGGCTACATCAACGCCATCAAGCTCATCTGAATAAACCTGTTGAACATGCCCTCCCGGAAACCTCAGGGGCTACAAGAGCTACTGGGGGAAAATGCTGAAACAAACTCTGTCAGCTGGGCTATCTGTGCCCGGGACTCCTCACTACGCGCTACAAACTGCGCTTGGGCCTCCGCTCTCTGATAGCTAAAGACCTGCCATCAAATCTCTCATGGCTGGAGCACACTCTGCTCAAGGAGTCTCACTGCGAGGCGTGCTAGCCTCTACCCCTCCTCTAGGCAACTCAATCTGCCGGGGCCAACTCTCGCCAACGGGTCTAAACGACCACGGGACGCGCCTCAACATCAACACGATCAGTCCAAATCCTCGGTCGGACATGCCAAGCGTCCTGCTCCTCTGGGTGCGATCAACATACTGGCGATCTGCACAAAGCACCTCCACCCTTTCACTAGGGGAAAAGCAACAACTGGACCACAAATGGCCAATGGGAGACTAAGCTCTGCCTCCCTCGGGGACGACGTCCCAGGGCATCCGAATCTATCTGGATACCTCAACAAGCTGCTATATAAAGCTGCTGCGCCTGATCATGAAAGTTGGCATGATGGCTCTTTAAGCCCAAACCAACAACGAGTCAGAACCTGCTCGTCTCCGCTCCACAACTCTACACAAGGCATACACTAGATGAAAAGTATTGTAAATTCTTACCCCTTTCTTTAAAACAGTAAACTTAGGCGCACTGATGACCGCTTGAGAGTCTTTGATGATCATGGAAAAACGACCTACAACAAAGGTCAGTCTACAGAATCTATGACTCTGAGCTCTGATACCAACCTGTAATGACCCGACCCGAATGGGGTTCTAAATAGGCCGTTACCTCAATGCATGCATATAAATCTACATAAAATTTGCAATGGTGTTCGGATTCTAAGTAAAAACTAAAACATAAAACATCCATTTAAAATCAACATAATTTCCTGAAACCTGTCCTTGTTTCCAAGAACCTGTTCCAAGACAAATACATTTACAAAGCTTACTCTGATCAGAGATTTATTTAAAACATACAAACTTTACAACAATGCTAGAATCCGGAAATACATTCAGAAAACACCCTAGGGCTCCGTGCCCAACTACATGCATTCAGAGAACATTTAAATCATAAACATAAAACTCAGAGTTGAACAACGGGTTTTCCATGATCACAGCTCCTCCTCCAGCCATTCTGTCTCGCACCATGGATACCTGTGAAAAAACCACAGAAATAAGGGTGAGTAACGAATTACTCAGTAAGAATCCCCAAACGGGGTACAATACGATATAATCAGTCATCTAGTACCAAAGCATGCAAGCAAACAGCTACCAACACAGATCATGGCTCAACGAGCTCATAAAACAAGATCTAGAGCCATCGGAAGTCTCTTTCTTCCGGCCTAACTGGGATTGGACACACTGACCAATCCTGGACATCACCGAGGTATCTGTCACTCGGGGGGAATACACTGATCCCTAGAATGTCCTCAAGGTCCTCCTTGCCCTTGCACTAAACTGGACTTACGGGAGAGTACCCGAAGTCAGGCTCTAACGAAAGGAATGGTGTACTCACGACATTAGCCCGGGGGAGCTCTTCGAACCGGCAACTAAAGCGTGTGCGCGCACACCGCATGCTCCTCTGCAACCGGCATAAATGCGGGGGCCTAAAGGCAAACTACGCCGGCCAGGTGCACATGCCTATAACGCGGAAGCGGTGTCACTGATCACAGTAGCGCGAGGCCCTCAGCGCTCATCATGCGGCATGATGATCGATCCATCGAAGCTAAGAAACGGCCGAGGCGGAGCTTACACCGATGGCAGGGTTCCGCTCTAGCAGGCTACAAACTAGGCTATGCCGAAGTGGGTAGCTAATTCCACAACCGGCGGGTCGAGGGGGTGGGGGGGTAGCAAGATAAGTTATGCTTTGCACACTTTACTCCCGACCTGAGCTAAATCCAACTTGGCGACCGGGGGGTAGCAAGATACGTTATGCTTCACACACTTTACTCCCGATCAGTGGGGACAAAGTACGTTATGTCCCCTCAGCCTCTGGATGATGACAAACCCTACAACTCTATCTAAGAGTACAGAGTAAAAAGCAATGATTCCTTGCTAGCAAACAAAGACCGACATCAATCACATTTACCTAGCATGATACTACGAGCTTAAGCAGGAATCATAAGCATGCTGGCAGAACAAACCTAGCATGGCACTAACATGTAAAATCAAGCAAACATGCTAGCAAGAAATCAATCAAAGCTGCTCTATTATTATCATGCTCATAATGATCAAAGCAAACAAGCAAGGCATAATCATGAAAATATCGCAGGGCCCACACAACTCCGGTAAGAAATCCTTACCTGGTCGGAAGGCAACAACACACAATAAAATTAACTGCGATCGAACCCGAGCAACCTATAACGAGACAAGCAAACACATCAATAATCATTAAAAAGCCCTCAACGAGCGCGCCGACACGTGAACGAGCCATTTTCACGGGCTAGGCAAAGGTTGGGAGGTGGCCGGGCGCACGAGGCCGTAGAGGGGGCTTGGCCGACACACAGCGTTGGGGCGTTGTTGCTCGTGGCTGGGCGCTGGGCTGCAAGACGGACGGCACGCGAGCGACACAGGGAGTGCAGGCGCGAGCGCTAGCTTGGCTGGGCGACGACGCTCGGCGTGGCTCGGCAAGCTACAGGGCGAGGCGAGGGACACGGGCGCGGGGACCCGCGATCTGGCGCTGGGACGCGCGACTCGAGCTGGGCGACGCGACGCCAGCTGCTTGTGGCGCGGCTCGGCACACGAAAGGCGCACCGGGCGGCGACACGGACCGAGGAAGGGCGAGTTTGAAATTTGGCGACGCGACGGCCTGGGCGATGGCGCGCGACACTGGCGAGGGCACTTCGCGACGCTCGGGCGAGCTGGGCGACACTGTGCGAGGCAGGGGCGCGCGGACGCTAGGCGACCTGGGCGAGTTGGGGCTGGGCTAGGCTAGGCTGGGGCTGCTCGGGCTGGGGCTGGACGAGCCAAGGGTTTGCTCGGGCGACCAAGGGGCTGGGCTAGGTGGGGGCTCGGAGAGAAATAGAGAGAGAGAGAGAGAGAGAGAGAGAGAGAGAGAGAGAGAGAGAGAGAGAGAGAGAGAGAGAGAGAGAGAGAGAGAGAGAGAGAGAGAGAGAGAGAGAGAGAGAGAGAGAAAATAGTTTTGGGAAAAAAATAAAAGAAAAGAAAATGAATTTGGAAAAGAAAAGGAAAATGGGAAATAAAAGGAAAATTAAGGATTTTATCCAAAAATCCATCCTTATCCACTTTTAACCTTAAAATCCCATTTCCTGGCTTCCTCCTTCGAGACCCGACCGAAGCAATCTTTTCCAATAAATCAAACTCACTTAAATCCAACTCCCAAAGCAACACTAAGGGCTCGGGCTTGAATCCCATAGGAAACACACAACCAACCAACACTTTGCCAAAGCCCAAACCACAACCGAGCATCCAACCGACTAGCCCAAACACCACGGGACTCGCAGCCACCAACAAACAAGCCTCGACAAAGGCAGGAGCTACCTCGAAGCCCTGAAAACCATAAATCCTGCCCGGAGAGCCAAAAGACCAAAATACCCCCAAGGGTCAAAACCGCTCTAATGACCCAACCAACAACCGAATCTTGACCCGAAGGCACCTTGAAAACTGGAATAAGAAACTGGGCTGTTACATGTGGCGAGGCAAGGGCGCGCGGCGTAGCTCGGCACCGGGAACGGCGAGCGGGGGCGACGCAACGCGACGGCTCAGGGACGCTCGGGATGGCACGACGAGCTACAGGGCCCTCTGGCTCGGCACAATGCAGGGCGGCACGGACCTGGGAGAGGTCGGGCGACGCGGGGTCTGGGCTAGGGCTGAGCGACGAGGGGACGGCCTGGGCGACGCGGGGACGGCCTGGGCGAGCTGGGGCTGGGCACTGTGCGCGGCTGGGCTCGGGCTGGATCGGGCGTGGGTGAGCTAGGCGGCCAGAGGGCTAGGGTTGGGCTAGCTGGGCGACCAAGGGCTGGGGTCGGGCTGGAGGAGAGAGAAAGGGGAAAAATGGGGAAAAAGGAAAAATGGGGAAAAATAAAGGAAAATGGGATTTTATTCTTTTATTTTTATCCTTATCCAATTTATCCAACCTTATCCATTTTATCCAATTTTTCCAATTCTAAAATAAGCCTTAAAATCCTTAAATCCCATTTCCCGGCTTCCTCCTTCGAGACCCGACTGAAGCAACCATCTCCAACGAATAAATCTCACTTAAAAAAACCTCTCGAATCAACACTGAGGGCCCGAGCTCGAATCCCAAAGGAAACACCCAAACAACCATAACTTTGCCCAAAACCCAAATCACAACCGAACTCCCAAACAAATAGCCCAAACATCTCGGGACTCGCAGCCACCAACAAACAAGCCTCGATAAAGGCAGGAGCTGCCTCGAAGCCCTGAAAATCCACAAATCCTGCCCAGGGAGCCAAAAAGACCAAATTGCCCTTAAGGGTCAAAACAGCTCTAACGGCCCAACCGAACCACTAAATCTGAACCGGAAGCACCTCGAGAACCAGAATAGAAAACTGGGCCGTTACAATACTCCCTCCTTTTAAGACTTTCATCCTCGAAAGTCCTAAGACGAAACGGCTCTAGGAATACTCCACTGATTCCTAGCCAACTGAACTTCTCGGCTAAGACAACACTAGCCCTCTTTGAGAACCAAACCCTCTTGGGTTCTCAAAGGCTCAAAGCCACAATTCTAACCAATCTGCCACAAACGGGGCAAAGCTAACCGAAAGGCCACTGCTCCGATCCGCTCAAGGATCTCAAAAGGCCTTACAAACCTGGGGCTCAATCTAAACCCTGCTAATCCAACACTGAACACCTCTCTATGGTGTTACTCTCAGCAAACTCGCAGACTGGGCACAAGCTCCAAAACTCAACGCCACTCACTGGCATAACTTCTCTGAAAGCTCACAATTGTTAACAAACAGCCTCAACACTACACCATGCTGGCCAAAGAACTGAACCTCTCAGGTTCTAGAAACTAAACGACTTACTCTTACTTCACATGAAGCCAGCGAACCACAAAGCTTGCCTACAGCCTTAAAGAAATCCAATCGAACCACCAACTGGCGACTGATCCAAAAGGCAAACTTTTCCCACTAGCACAAGCTGAAACTTCGCTACGGCCAACCCTAAATGGCCAAAACCAGGCACAGGCTCCACTCGGCCAAGCCAACAAACTGGAGCCTCTCAACGGCCGAAAGCAAACTTTTCCATGCAAACCTACTAGCAACTGGCCAAAGAGAACATTGCCAGGCAAGGAAACAACCAACATTCCTCTCATGGAAATCTCGGGCAGCAAGGACCAAACCCTCACAGGGTGTAACAGCCTAGTTTCCTATTCCAGTTTTCGAGGTGCCTTCGGGTCAAGATTCGGTTGTTGGTTGGGTCATTAGAGCGGTTTTGACCCTTGGGGGTATTTTGGTCTTTTGGCTCTCCGAGCAGGATTTGTGGTTTTCAGGGCTTCGAGGTAGCTCCTGCCTTTGTCGAGGCTTGTTTGTTGGTGGCTGCGAGTCCCGAGGTGTTTGGGCTAGTCGGTTGGATGCTCGGTTGTGGTTTGGGCTTTGGCAAAGTGTTGGTTGGTTGTGTGTTTCCTTTGGGATTCGAGCCCGGGTGTAAGGACCCAACCCAAGAAACGGTCTCTAACCTAAAGTCCATACTTAGCATGCATGATTCAGAAAATAAACATCATTCAGAGTCGGAAGCTTAAACCTTTGAAGTAAACACTTTTAAAACAAAACCATGATTTCAATTAAATAAAACAGGTAAATGACTGATCAGTACTTTCTTAAAACAATTCAAAGGAAAACGGTACGAGAACATGAAATAGTTTGAATGCTTTTTCCTAGGGACCAAGTCCCACTACATGCTAAATCATTAAGGAAAACATTTAAAGAAACGTGCGACCCAGAGTCAGCTATCCATGACCATCGAGCCGCTTCCTCCTAGCCATCCAGCCTCTGTCCCAAGTTACCTGGTGGAAAGCCACAGAAAATAAGGGTGAGCAACAAGTTACTCAGTAAGAATCCCCAATCGGGGTACAATACGAAATCATCTCATTTAGCACACGGACAGGCAACCATACAAAGACTTAGAGCACGAACGGCTGGCTTAGGCTATGAGCTACTTCTAGGGCGAGCCTATCCAAGGGCTGCCGTCTATAGCCTCTCCTAGGTCCTACATTTGGATGCCCTTCGGGCCTTACACAACCTAGGACACAGTGATGCCCAGTGGGGCCTTACACACTTAGGATACAGTGATGCCCAGTGGGGCCTTACACACTTAGGATACAGTGATGCCCAGTGGGGCCTTACACACTTAGGATGCCCATCGGGCCTTACACCTTCAGTATCAGTGATGCCCAGTGGGCCTTACACACCTAGGATGCCCATAGGGCCTTACACCTCCAAACTCAGTGATGCCCAGTGGGCCTTACACACCTAGGATGCCCGTAGGGCCTTACACCTCCAGAATCAGTGATGCCCAGTGGGCCTTACACACCTAGGATGCCCGTAGGGCCTTACACCTCCAGAATCAGTGATGCCCAGTGGGCCTTACACACCTAGGATGCCCGTAGGGCCTTACACCTCCAGATGTCCATCGGGTCTTGCCCGAGCGGGACCCCAAACTAGTTACCTCTACGGCCCTCTATACTATTCATCACACATCTAACCGTAACTTGGATCTAGCAGCATACAATAGGCAGCATGGTCCTATCAAGATAGGAAAGCCCAACATGGAACTAACGGGATGTAAACATGTCACGAACATGAATCAAAAGAAAACATGGAAGCTATCACTAGAAACTCATATAATTCTGAAGAGTCGGCATGCTATCAACTATTCGCAGGGTCCACACAACCCCGAGTAAGAATCCTTACACGGAAATAAGTGGAGGTTAATTATCCCGAATCAAATAACGACCCTCGAGCTTTTAAGCGAACTCGAGCAACCTAAACAAGTAATAAAACATCCTAATTAATAAACGAAAGATCTCAAATCGGGAAGTCCAAAGGGTGGAGGCTCGGGAATTTACCAACCGAGAAGGCACTAGATCTCGGTCCTATCTATCTCGGCAAAGCAGGCACTCGCGGCAAGTGGGCAGCGGGACGGTGCTGGGCGCAGTGGGGTGGCGCTGGCGAAGGCGCTGGCGCTGGCGCTGGCGCTGGCGGCGCGCGGCGAGGCTGGGCGCGCGGTGCGGTAGTCTGCGAGACGAGCGCTGGTGACACAGCGCTGGCGCTGGCGCGGCGCGCCTTGGCGCGGAGTCGGTTGGGCGATGAGCGTCAGGTGCGCGACGACGGCGTGCGGACGGGCAACGCGGCGGGCGGGCGCTGCTGGGCGTCTCGCTGGCGCTGGGCTGCTGCCGCGACAAATCTCTTGGCCATTGGCTGGGTCTGCTGCCGACGATGGGGCTTTGGTGCGATCCGGGCTGGGCCTGCTCGACTAAATTTGCTCATTTGGGTTGCTTGGCTGGCCGGGACGGCTCGGTGAGGCTCGGTTGGGTTTCTTGGTGAGGTCGGCCAGAGAGAGAGAGAGAGAGAGAGAGAGAGAAAAGTGGTAAAACAAGGGAATGGGATTTTCTTGATTTTCTTTCCTTTTCCTAATTTAAATAGGTCTTGGTGACCTAAATCCCTTTCCCAGGCTTCCTCCTTCGAGTCCGGCCCAAACAAACTTATTTTAAAATAAGACTCTCTTTTCCTACAAACTCCCTAAGACCATTTAGGCAAGGGCTCAAAACCCAATGGAAGCACCAAAATTACAATTAATTTTGCCATTTTCTAAAACACCTCCAAACTTCCAAACAACTTGCCCAAACCTCTCGGGTCTTGCAACCAACAACCAATAAGCTTCGACAAAGGCAGGAATGACCCTGGAATCCTGAAAATCCACAAAACCCTGACCGGGGGCAAAAGACCAAAATGCCCCTAAGGGTTAAAATAGCTCTAACGGCCCATCCGAACATCCGAATAATGACCGAAATCACAGGTAACAGAAATAGAAAAGCGGGCCGTTATAATACTCCCTCCTTTTAAGACTTTCGTCCTCGAAAGTCCTAAGACGAAAATAACTCTAGGAAAACTCCCGATTCTTAACCAACCAAGCTCCGGTTAAGACAACACAAATCCTTCTTCGAAACCGAACCCTCTTGGTTTCCCAAAGGCTCCAAGCCCAAAAGACACCGAGTCTGCCACAAACTATCTCAACCAAAACTGAACTAACACTGAGCTTCGAAGAAATCATGCGATAGCTAGTCGGTGAGTCACACCCCTCGACTCGCACGAACTCTCAACGGTCTTAAAATCTTAGGGCTCACTTAGCCCTCGCTAACCCAACTCGAACGCTCTCTAGGCGCTACTCGCAAAGAACTCGTGGACGGGTCACAAGCTCTAAAACTCTACGCCACGCTCCGGCGTAACTTCTCTGAATGCTCATAGTTGTTATCACATGCCTCGACCCTTCACCATCTTTCGACCAACAACCGAACCTCCTGTGTTTTGAAACAAAACGGTCTACTCTTACTTCGCAAGAGACTTGCGAACCCCACTGGTTGCCTACAATCCTTAACGAAATCCAATTCGAACCACCAACTGGTGACTGATCCCTAGGCAACCTTCTCCAACTAGCATGCGTCCACAACACTAAAGCAACCATCTTACGAGAAATCGAAGCACCAAAGCCAAGGGGCGCAGTTCATCAAGCGGCTACCACCACTCACACTAGTGAAAACACGCTTCGCCACCCCTGAATGACAAGGTCGAGAACAGGCTCTACTCACCAAACTAAAAAAACGGAGCCCCTCATCGGTGACAACAAACTTTCCAATGCAATCCGTTCAGCCATCGCCTAGGTGAACATCGCGCAGACGGGAAAACAAACAACATTCCTCTCACGGAAACTTCGAGCAAAGAAAGAATAAAACATCACGCGGCTACTAGCAACACAATAGCCGGAGGATAACAACTCAAAGGTTTCCAACCAATGCCACGACATCTCTGTGCCAACCCACTCAACTGTGGCTCAGCTATAACGCCAACTGCGAACGCACATCAACTAGGAACAAAGCCCAAGAAGGGCTTGCTCTGCAGAAACTCAACCCAAGCTTATAACGAGCAAGGCTCACCTCCAAGCCGCCACTCAACCCTTAAGTCCATCCGCCGCTCTAAGGACTCCTCCTTATAGCTAGACCTAACTCTTCTTCCGATCCGTAAACTCCACACTCGGAGCATCGTAAGGGAAACGGACTGACGAGGCTATCTCCAAAGATAATACTCGAGGCTGGCATCCATGGTGCAACTCAACCACCAAAGAAACTAGGGTTTTCTTCAAACCCCAAGGAACCAAACGACTTTCCAAAGAAAGACTCAACTCTTAAACTGGTGGCCTCCGCACTTTATGGGGCAAACAACTTTTTGCTTGCTAACAACCCAAGGCAGGACCCTCTCATTTGGGCTAACCACTGCGCTACTCGATCAACTACACAACTCAAGAGCTACACCGACTACTCCTCAACGGAAACGATTTCCCCAAAGAAGCGAACCTCTCAAGGGCGTGAACATCACACATGCTCATTGACTAGCTCAAACCCAAGGGCAACAACAACCAACTCTCTTGGAAGCAACACCCAAGGGAAAACCCCAACCGATTGGACCACCAATCCAGAACAAGCAGAACTTACTCATCCACCGAGGGAGGGGTCAACTCCCAAAACTTCCTGACTAGGAACAGTCCTCGTGGCAACGCCTCTTGCTCGAACCGAGCTAGCTCTTGAAACAACAAGAGAACCAAAACTTGGTCAACACCAAACACCAACTAGCCACCTCACCGGAACCAATCCAGGACTCTACTCCAAACAAACACTAGCTTGCTAGTCTACCAAATCTGCAAGCAACTCACCCGAGGAACACCGCTTGGGTGGATCGAGCTCTGGAGAGGCTCTCCACAACCTAGGGATCCTTCGTTCATCCTCCGACACACACACGGTCGTCAAACGATCTATCGGACAACCGGCTACACGGGCACAACCTTCTCCAACATCTCAACTACGCCGCCAACTCCAACCGCTTGAAAACCAAAAGGACCGGAAACGCTACTGCACGCGCCATCCTCCTACTCAAACATTAGCCACAACAAACCTTCTACCCAAGGTAAGGATCCGAACAACTCTCTTAGCCATGACGATCGAAACTACGCGGCTTTGCTACCACCGCTCTTGTTCGGTTCCAATCGAACTCTAACCAAAGCTAAGGTCCAACTAGCAAAACTTGCTTAAACAACAACCCGCCACGAGCACGACATCCTTACAACCAAAGCTAGGCACTTGCCAAGAACTAAAGTCTTGACACCTCAAAGATCGAGCAACCGGTTCCTCAACACGAACCTCTCGTGGTTTCACAAACATAAACCACGGAACAAGTTACACAAAAGTACACCGGCGTGTACGGCTCCAAACTGCATTCCTTAAGATCCAAAGCCAACAAGGATTTTCACACAGGCAACTTTTTGCCTCCAACAGAGCCACTACTAACCAGGGAGCAACAAGAGTTCAAACCCTCTCGGGCCATCTCACCACGAAAAGCCACGTTGGCCAACTCACTCTTACAAGAGCACATCCACACCAAGCTAACATATCTCAAGCCAATGTGCCCACTAAACGTGCTTCGATCAGCCATCCAACTCATGGCTCTAACACTGGATTAATCACGCATCCTTGATGCCAACACTACCCATACTAGGGTAACTCAAGGGTAGCCGAATCATGCTACCAACAAACTGGCTCACAAGCTCACAAACAGGCGCGAGAACTTGAACGCGCTAGCTCTTTAACAGCCTACAACATCCTTTGGTACTCAACTCTCGGTGACTCTGAAATGCTCCTATTTTCCCTCGAAAACCTCATACTTGTAGTCCTCTGACTACCACCTAGCTAGATCTCTTATGCAACCCAAACAGGTGCAACCTCAGGAAATGGGTACAAGACTAGCGGGGATGCTATACTCTCGGCGACCATGGAACCTCCTGCACAAAAGTGCCAACTGGTCTGAATCTAGGCCTCCTCTCAAAGCTTGGGCCAACAGGCACTACATCCTTTACAACACAAATCAACCCTAAACGAGCTTTATACCCCTTTGAGGAAAAGGAAGGTCACACTCCAATTGACGGGGCAATGGCACTCAGCACAAGAGTCCAAATACTCGAGCAGTCTAATCTCTGGCATCTCGCCTAACAGACATGTCACGGCCTACTCTTGCATCCCACTCGATGCTCAACAATAGCTCAGGTCAACTCCTGCATCCCACTCGATGCTCAACAAAAGCTCAGGCCAACTCCTCGGGTGGCAACAACTTGTTCCACAATTGGAACATCCAAACAAAAGAGTGCTCCACTCTACTAGCCTATTTGAAATCCACAAACGAATTAAGCCCCCGACAAGCAAACTCCACACTACCCCCCGGCTACGAGGGTACTAAAAGAACTGGTCAGAAACGACAAAGAAGCTTGTAAGGGGACAGGATGTCTCTACATCCTTCTCAAAAGCTACTAACACGGCAACTTGCCAATAGACCGGCGATGGTGGAGACTCTCACTGGTCCACCTCTCTCAAGGGACTTCCACCACCAAACTGCTGTATCAATAGCACCAGAACGGCACGCCTTGGCCTTTGAACATCAAGTCATCCCAACACTCGGATGATAACTCCATCCTGGCCAACCACCTCGCTTCTGCTTGCCAAACTCGGCGGCTCGAATAATTCCAACTAACTCATCAGCATGAACCTGCTGATTAAGCCCTTCCGGAAACCTCCGGGTTTTTGGAACTACTAGGGGGTGTCTCCTAAATAAACTCTGTCAACTAGGCTATTTGCACGGGACTCTCACTACGCGCTACAATCGCGCTCGGGTCTCCGCCCTCTGATAGCTAAAAGACCTGCCATCAATTCTCTCATGGCGGGAGCACACTTTGCTCAAGGAGTCTCGCTCTGAGGTAGACTAGCCTCTACCCCCTCCTCTTGGCTGCTCAACTGCCAGGGCCAAAACTAGCCTACGGGTCTAGACAACCCTGGACGTGGTCTCAACAACAACACGATCAGTCCAACTCCTCGATTGGACATACCAAACGTCCCTGCTCCTCAATGTGTAATCAACAACTGGCGGTCTACAAAAGGCATAAAAACTAGCCCACGCTGGGGCTCTCACTGCCCAACAAGGGTAACAAATGTATACTAGATGCAGTATTGTAATTCTTATCCATTAACCTTAACTTATGGACATACCTGATGGCTGTCGGAGCGCTGATGATCATGGAAAACAACCTACACTTGCAGGTCAGTCTACAGAACCTATAACTCTGAGCTCTGATACCAACTGTAAGGACCCAACCCAAGAAACGGTCTCTAACCTAAAGTCCATACTTAGCATGCATGATTCAGAAAATAAACATCATTCAGAGTCGGAAGCTTAAACCTTTGAAGTAAACACTTTTAAAACAAAACCATGATTTCAATTAAATAAAACAGGTAAATGACTGATCAGTACTTTCTTAAAACAATTCAAAGGAAAACGGTACGAGAACATGAAATAGTTTGAATGCTTTTTCCTAGGGACCAAGTCCCACTACATGCTAAATCATTAAGGAAAACATTTAAAGAAACGTGCGACCCAGAGTCAGCTATCCATGACCATCGAGCCGCTTCCTCCTAGCCATCCAGCCTCTGTCCCAAGTTACCTGGTGGAAAGCCACAGAAAATAAGGGTGAGCAACAAGTTACTCAGTAAGAATCCCCAATCGGGGTACAATACGAAATCATCTCATTTAGCACACGGACAGGCAACCATACAAAGACTTAGAGCACGAACGGCTGGCTTAGGCTATGAGCTACTTCTAGGGCGAGCCTATCCAAGGGCTGCCGTCTATAGCCTCTCCTAGGTCCTACATTTGGATGCCCTTCGGGCCTTACACAACCTAGGACACAGTGATGCCCAGTGGGGCCTTACACACTTAGGATACAGTGATGCCCAGTGGGGCCTTACACACTTAGGATACAGTGATGCCCAGTGGGGCCTTACACACTTAGGATGCCCATCGGGCCTTACACCTTCAGTATCAGTGATGCCCAGTGGGCCTTACACACCTAGGATGCCCATAGGGCCTTACACCTCCAAACTCAGTGATGCCCAAAGTGGGCCTTACACACCTAGGATGCCCGTGAGGGCCTTACACCTCCGTAATCGGTGATGCCCGGTGGGCCTTACACACCTAGGATGCCCGTAGGGCCTTACACCTCCGTAATCGGTGATGCCCAAAGTGGGCCTTACACACCTAGGATGCCCGTAGGGCCTTACACCTCCGGATGTCCATCGGGTCTTGCCTTGAGCGGGACCCCAAACTAGTTACCTCTACGGCCCTCTATACTATTCATCACACATCTAACCGTAACTTGGATCTAGCAAAGATACAATAGGCAAAGCATGGTCCTATCAAGATAGGAAAGCCCAACATGGAACTAACGGGATGTAAACATGTCACGAACATGAATCAAAAGAAAACATGGAAGCTATCACTAGAAACTCATATAATTACAGTAGTCAGCATGCTATCAACTATTCGCAGGTCCACACAACCCCGAGTAAGAATCCTTACGGAAATAAGTGGAGGTTAATTATCCCGAATCAAATAACGACCCTCGAGCTTTTAAGCGAACTCGAGCAACCTAAACAAGTAATAAAACATCCTAATTAATAAATGACAAGATCTCAAATCGTGAAGTCCAAAGGGTGGAGGCTCGGGAATTTACCAACCGAGAAGGCACTAGATCTCGGTCCTATCTATCTCGGCAAAGCAGCACTCGGCGGCAAGCAGGCGCGGGGGACGGTATGGGGCGAGCAGGCTGGGCGCTGGCGGCGCTGCTATTCGCTGGCGCTGGCTGGCGCTGGCTGCGCTGCTGGCGGGCGGCGCTGGCGCTATCGGGCGCTTGGTGCGGCAGGGACGCAGCGCCAGTGACACAGCGCTGGCGCGGGCGCGCTGGGCGCGCGGAGTCGGTTGGGCGATGGCGTGCAGTGCTGAGCGCGACGGCGCGCGGACGGGTAACGCGGCGGGCGGCGGCGCTGCTGGCGTCTGGGCGCTGGCTGGCTGGCTGCGATAAATCTCTGGCTGGGGTGGGGTCTCGCTTGACGATGAAATTCTTTGGTGCGATCCGGGCTGGCCGCTCGACTAGGCCGCTCGGGTGGGTTGCTTGGCTGGTGGGACGGCTCGTGTGAGGCTCGGTTGGGTTTCTTGGTGAGGTCGGCAGAGAGAGAGAGAAAGAGAGAGAGAGAGAAAAGTGGTAAAACAAGGGAATGGGATTTTCTTGATTTTCTTTCTTTTCCTAATTTAAATAGGTCTTGGTGACCTAAATCCCTTCCCAGGCTTCCTCCTTGAGTCCCGGCCCAAACAAACTTATTTTAAAATAAGACTCTCTTTTCCTACAAACTCCCTAAGACCATTTAGGGCAAGGGCTCAAAACCCAATGGAAGCACCAAAATTACAATTAATTTTGCCATTTTCTAAAACACCTCCAAACTTCCAAACAACTTGCCCAAACCTCTCGGGTCTTGCAACCAACAACCAATAAGCTTCGACAAAGGCGGGAATGACCACCGAATCTCTGAAATCCACAAAACCACGGCCCAGGGGCAAAAGACCAAAATGCCCCTAAGGGTTAAAATAGCTCTAACGGCCCATCCGAACATCCGAATAATGACCCGAAATCACCTGGGTAACCGAAATAGAAAACTGGGCCGTTACACCGGGCCCTTAGTGTTGCTTTTGTTGTTTGATTTAAGTGAGTTTTATTTATTGGAAAAGATTACTTCGGTCGGGTCTCGAAGGAGGAAGCTGGGAAATGGGATTTTGAGGTTTAAAGTGGATAAGGATGGAAAATGGAATTAAAAATCCCATTTTTCCCTTTTTTCCCATTTTTCCTTTTTATTTCCCTTTTTCTTTTATTTTTCCTCAAAATCCATTTTCACTTTCTCTCTCTCTCTCTCTCTCTCTCCCCGACCTAGCCCCCTCCTAGCCGACCCAGCCCTTCGTTCGCCCAAGCCCAGCCAGCTCGAGCCCCTGCTCGCCCGAGCTAGCTTGACCCGGCTCGCCCGCGTGATGCTGGCCTCGCCACCCAGAGCCCCCGCTCGCACAACGTCGCCTAGCCCTCGCGCGCCCTCGCCCAGCCCTTGGTCGCCCTCGTTAGCCTGAGCTTCGCCCAGCCTCACCCAGCCCGAGCGTCGCGTCGCCCTCCAACTGCTCGTGTCGCCCGAGCTCGCCCAGGCCGTCGCGTCGCCCAACTCGCCCAGCTCGTGTCGCCCGAGCCTCTCACAGTGTCGCCAAGTCGCGTCCGTGCCCGTGTCGCCAGAGCTCGCCCGTCGCATCGTGTCGCCTGCGCCCTGTGTCGCTCGCCAGATCCTGAGCCACACGAATCCGCCAGACTACCTCAGAAGCTAACACTCGAGGCTGACATCCAGGGAGCAACTCAACCACCACAGAGACTAGGGGATAGGGAAATCTTCAATCCCCAAAGAACCAACAACTTGCCAGAAACAACTCTTACTGGCTGGCCTCCGCCCTTGCGGGGACAAACAACTCTTGCTTGCTAACAACACAAAGCAGGGACCCTCTCGCTGGGCTGAACGTTGCGCTACTCTGACCAACTACACAACTCAGGAGCTAAGCTGACTCCTGCCAAACGGGAAACGACTTTCCCAACAAGCAAACTCCAGAAGGGCAGCGAACTCACACACGCTCGCTGACTAGCTCAAACCCAAGGCGACAACAACCAACTCTCTTGGAAGCAACAACCAAGGGAAAACTCAACCAATCGGATCACCAATCCGAAACCAACAACATTTGCTCAACTGCCGAGGGAGGGGTCAACTCCCAAAACTTCCTGACAAGGAAAAAGACCTCAGGGCAACGCCCTCCAGCTAGAACCGAACTAGCTCTCGAAACAACAAGAGGACCAAACCTTGGCCCAACACTCACAAGAGGCAAAACAACCCTTACTGCAGCCTCTAGAACACCATCCAAGAGTCCACTTAACTGGACAAACAACTGCTTCCAAGCAGCCAACAAACGTTTCCTTCTAGCTAGCACCTCTACCATCAACTCATGGCTACGGGAGAAATCTGACAACTCCCAGGAGGAACGACTCTTACAAGCAGACAGCCGAAGGACAGAGAGCTCCACATACGCTCACTGTCTGGCTCCACTAGAGCAACAACATCTAATCTCACGGGGCAACAACAGGGGTCCACCTCAGACTGAACCTCCAAATGCCAAACGGGGCAACTCAACATCCTGGAAACAAGAAAGCCACCAACAGGGCACGAACCACTCGCCACACGAGCAAAGCTAATCTCTAGCAGCTCCAAAACACACCTTGGTCAACACCAAGCATCAACTAGCCACCACACCGGAACCAATCCGGACTCTACTCCAAACAACCACTGGCTTGCTAGTCTACCAATACTGCTAGCAACTCAACCGAGGCTACAAACTACACGGCTCCAGCTAGCCAACTGAAACTCACTAGCTGGGCCTGACTGAGCTCTGGAGAAGCTCTCCACAACCTAGGGATCTTCGGCAACCCTCGACACACACTGTCGACAAACGAGCTAACAGCCAACTGCCTGAACAGGCACAACTCACTCCAGCATCTCAACCATGTTGGCCAACTCCAACTCCTTGGGAACCAAGAGGACCCGAAACGCTACCGAATGCGTCGTCCTCCTACTCAAACATCAGCTTCAACAAGTGTAACAGCCCGGATTTTAGTTAAATATAAAATAAGGTTTAAAAGATGTTTTTGGAGGACTCGAACCCTCGGCCACAAAGAGAGATGGGAGTTTGGAATTAATTAAGGAAAATAAATGCGTCAACTTGGGTTTGAAGGAGGAAAGCCTTGGGAAGGGAATTTTAGATTTCCAAGCTTATTTAATTTGAGGAAGAAAGGAAAAGAAAAAAAAAAGAAAGAAGAAAAACACTCCTCTCGCAAACCCTCTCCCCACACCCTCGCCGCCGCCGCCCATCGTCGCCGCCGCACCGCCATCGACCGCGCCGCACCGTCAGCCCACCATGATCAGCCGTCGCTTCGCCGCCGCCGCCGCCGTCGCGCCCTGCGTCGCTCGCCGCCGCGATCGCGGCGCGCGCCGCGCCGCCGCCCGCCGCCGTCGCGCCGCGCGCGCCGCCGCCGCCACCGCGTCGCCCAGCGCACCGCCCGCGATCGCTCTGTCCGCCCGCATCTCGCGACGACCGCGCACCAGCCGCGCGTTCGTTCGTCCGTCCGCCAACGTCGCCCGCCGCCGCCGTCGTCCCAACGTGTCGCTCGTTCGCGCCCGGCCCGCAGCCCAGTCGCGCCGTGACATCGCCGCCGTGTCTAGACGCCTTGACCATGCGCCGAGCCAATGCGATGCAGCGCGCCTAGTGCCAGGCGCCGCACGCCACCGCGCGCCCGCCAGGCGTCGTTCTTGCTCCTTTGCTCGCCGAGACGTGTGTCTTCTCGGTTGGTAAATTCCCGAGACTGACCCTTTGGACTTTATGTTATTTTTAGCTGCTGTTGGTTAATTAGGTTGATTTTATTACTTGCTTAGGTTGTCGGGTTCGCTTAGAAGCTCGAGAGTCTCCGCTGATCGTTGGTTCTATTCACTTCCAGGTAAGGATTTCTTACCGGGGTTGTGTGGACCCTGCGAATACTTGATAGCATGCTATGTGTTGTGTTTGTATGAAACTGCTAGTGGATAGGTTGCTTGTTCTTTCTTGTTTTCAGATGGTTTTGCGCTTGTGATTCCTGATATATCCTGTTAGTTTCATGCTAGGGGTTAAATTGTCTCGGCATAACCGTGACCACGTTATCCTGTTAGTGCCATGCTAGGAATTGGTGGATGATGTATAGTGTAAGAGATTGTAGAGGTAACTAGTGAGTCCCGCTCGGGGAAGGCCCCGATGGACATCCGGAGGTGTAAGACCCCGATGGGCATCCTAGGTGTATAAGTCCCCGATGGGCATCACTGAGTTGGAGGTGTAAGACCCCGATGGGCATCCTAGGTGTATAAGTCCCCGATGGGCATCACTGAGTTGGAGGTGTAAGACCCGATGGGCATCCTAGGTGTATAAGTCTCGATGGGCATCACCGAGTTGGAGGTGTAAGACCCGATGGGCATCCTAGGTGTATAAGTCCCGATGGGCATCACCGAGTTGGAGGTGTAAGACCCGATGGGCATCCTAGGTGTATAAGACCCAGATGGGCATCACTGAGTTGGAGGTGTAAGACCCGATGGGCATCCTAGGTGTATAAGTCCCCGATGGGCATCACTGAGTTGGAGGTGTAAGACCCCGATGGGCATCCTAGGTGTATAAGACCCCGATGGGCATCACTGAGTTGGAGGTGTAAGACCCCGATGGGCATCCTAGGTGTATAAGTCCCCGATGGGCAACACTGAGTCCTAGGTTGTGTAGGTCTCGAAGGACACCTAGGTGTCGAACCTAGGGTAGTTGGTAGCTGTAAGCCTCGATTAGGCAAGCCCCAAGAGTGACGTTCTGTTGACCCATCTGTTTGCTCTGAGTCATTGCATGGTTGCATGTCCGTGTGCTAAATGATATGTTTTCGTATTGTACCCCGGTTGGGGATTCTTACTAAGTAACTCGTTGCTCACCCTTATTTTCTGTGGTTTTCCACCGGGTAACTTGGGACATCGGCGGGATGGCTAGGAGGAGGTCTTTGGATGATCATGGATAGTCGACTGGGATGCATGTTCTTTTATTGTTTTCTTATGATTTAGCATGTAGTGGGACTTGAGTCCCTAGGAAAAGTACTCAAAAACCTATTTTATGTTTCTCGCATCGTTTCCCTTGATTTGTTTTTAAGAAAAACTTGATCAGTCATCTACTGTTTATTTTAAATGGAATTATATTTTCTTTGTTTTGAATGTACTTACTTCAAGGATTTAAATTTCAAACTCTGAATGACGTTTTACATTCCTAGACATGCATGCTAAGTAAGGATCTAGGTTAGAGACCGTTTCTTTTGGGTCGGGTCCTTACGGTTGGTATCAAAGCCCGAGTTATAGGTTACGTAGGACCGACTGCGCAGCTTGTAGGTTGTTTTCCATGATCATCAGCCCGCCACCATCGGTATGTCCGAAAGTTTAAGGTTAAGGGTTAAGAATTACAATACCGTTTGCACCTTGCATGTATATGACTTGTTGTTGAGGAGCCGGAAAGCAGTTACGATTCATTGTTCGTTTGGGTGTAGATTGTCGTTATGCGATCCACTCGTAGAGGCGGGGAGGCTCGAGGCCGACCCGGCCCAGGGCATTCGTATTGATTCCGACACGGGAGGGACGTCGTCCCAAGCGGATCGCGATGTTAGGCCGCCTCACAGCCCTTCTGGCACGTGTTGCCCGGTGAGGGCGTGGAGGCAACTTCGGCCCGGGAGGTTGCGATCGGGAGTTGCTTTTGTGGAGTCCATGAGAGCTCTTATGGTTGGGTTCTTTGTCGACCGGAGGGCCGAGCAGAGGGTGAGAGACGCAGCTCTGTTAGCCGCATTGCAGGGAGGAGTCTCGGATTGAGATAGAGCGGTGACCGAGTTAGTTCAATGAGAGGACCGCAGTGCCACGAAGATCGCCCGGCTCAGCGAGAGCCAATTGTGAACGAGGCCGTTGTGGCGGAAGGTGCTGAGGATTTGGGCAAGTGGCTAAAAGATTTCGTCAAATGGAAGCCGGAGAAGTTTAGTGCCCCTGGAGAACCACTGGTGGCAGCCAGGTGGATTGCCGAGCTAGAGTATACTTTTATGGTAATGGCTTGTCACGAGGTGCAAGTGAGCTCGATGTGCGGCTCATGCGTTATTTGGAGCAACTAAGTGGTGGTGGGATTCCACCTTGAGTGAGAGACCGGGTGGTCTCCCCGCCACCGGGAATTCTTCAAGAAGAGTGAGTTCAAGGCAAAATTTATCGGTGAAGAAGCCCAAGAAAAGATGATTGAGCTGTTTTGAACCTTAAGGTGGGTCGACCCAATCGAGGTGTATGAGAGGAAGTTTTCGGAGTATGGGTACTTCAGACCGCAGATTGATTGCTACTCCCGAGTGAAGATCGGGAAGTTTATTATGGTCCGAGGCGAGGAGTGTCTCAGGATGTTAGGGCACAGGCCCCAGAGACTTTTGCCAAGGCAGTGCAGTTGGCAACTATTTATGATGGAAAGTATCCTCCAGAGCAGGTTGTGAGTGCTGTGGTGCAGAAGGCCCCAGTGTACTCGGGTCAGAAGCGTAAGTTTGACGCAGGAGGTAATGGACATGGAGGCGGTCAGCGCCGTCAGGGTACTTATCATGGCAGAGACCAGCACCGGGATCGTAACCGTGATCAGCCTCGCCAACAGGGCGTGGGGAGGCCGCCACCGTATTGTAGACCCTGTGGTAAACAGCATTGGGGGCCGTGTGGTGGTAACCCTAGAGCTTGCTATAACTGTGGTAAGGAGGGGCATCAGGCCCGGCATTGCAACCAGAGGGCAGTGGTGGCACAGCCAGCTCAGCAGCAGGGAAGAGTATATGCTACTACTCGCCAGGAGGCTGAGAGAGCCGGACCCGCAGTGGCAGGTACGCTCCTAGTTCTTGAACACCTCGCCTTTGTGTTGTTTGATTCGGGTTCCACCCATTCTTTTGTTTCTGCTGTTTTTGCTGAGCGTGCTTGCATGAATTTAGAGCCTCTAGGTTTTGAGTTGTCTGTCGCTACTCCCTCGGGAACTAGTATGCTGGCTAGCCTGAAGGTAAGGGATGGTCGGATACAGGTGTCCGACCAGACTCTGCAGGTTACCCTCATAGTGTTAGCTATGAGCGGTTTTGATGTGATCCTCGGCATGGATTGGTTAGTCGATAACCACGCTATGATTGGATCGTCGTTGTAAGGAGGTGGTGTTCGGGCCGCCGGTAGGCCTACCTTTAAATTTCGGGGCACCCAGAGTGGGGTGTGTCCGCCGGTGATTTCGGCAGTTAAAGCTCACCGTTTGTTAGCTCGAGGAGCTTGGGGTTTCTTAGCTAAGTTGACTGGGGAGAACCGTGACCAGCTATCTGTCGAGCAGGTGCCCGTAGTGCAAGAGTTTGCGGATGTTTTTCCCGAAGAGTTGCACGGCGCCCGCCGAAGAGGAGGTGGACTTCTCAATAGAGCTTGTAGGGGACTCGCCCTATCTCGAAAGCTCCTTATCGCATGGCGCCAAAGCAGAGTGAAAGAGTTAAAAGAAACATTTGCAGGAGTTGCTTGACAGAGGATTTATTAGGCCGAGTGTGTCCTCGTGGGGAGCACCCGTGCTGTTTGTTAAGAAAAAGGATGGCTCGATGCGTCTATGCATCGATTACAGGGAACTAAACAAGGTAACCATTAAGAACAAGTATCCGCTGCCTCGTATCGATGACCTGTTTGACCAGCTCCAGGGAGCTTGTGTGTTTTCAAAGATTGACTTGAGGTCGGGCTACCACCAGTTGAGGATTCGGGATGCAGATATTCCCAAGACAGCGTTTCAGGTCGAGGTATGGGCATTATGAGTTCGTAGTCATGTCTTTCGGACTGACGAACGCCCCAGCTGCATTCATGGACATGATGGACAGAGTGTTCAAGGCGTTCTTGGACCGCTTTGTCATCGTGTTCATAGATGACATTCTTGTGTACTCTAAGTCTAAGGAGGACCATGCCTCGCACCTAAGGCAGATTTTGGCAGCCTTGCGCGAGAACAAGCTCTATGCGAAGTTCTCAAAGTGTGACTTTTGGCTCGAGGAGGTAGCTTTTCTGGGACACGTTGTGTCTAAGGAGGGAGTGGCTGTGGACCCTTCGAAGGTAGAGGCCGTTAGTTCGTGGGCCAGACCGACGACTGTGTCGGAGATTCGTAGCTTCACGGTCTGCCGGATATTACCGACGCTTCGTTCAAAATGTTTCCGCTATAGCCGCCTCGCTTACTCGATTGACGAGGAAGGGTGTTGATTTCGTTTGGGATAGGAAGTGCGATGAGAGTTTTGCTAAGCTAAAGAACAGTTTGACGTCTGCCCCGGTGTTGGCAGTTCCGGAGGGAACTGGGGGTTTCGTGGTGTACAGTGATGCCAGCAAGTTTGGTTTGGGTTGCGTTTTGATGCAACACGGTAAGGTGATAGCATAAGCTTCCAGGCAGTTGAAACCGCACGAGCAGAATTACCCAACTCATGATATGGAGTTGGCAGCGGTCGTCTTTGCACTTAAGATTTGGAGGCACTACTTGTATGGGGAAAAGATTCAGATTTTCTCGGATCACCAAAGCCTCAAGTATTTCTTCACTCAGAAGGACCTGAACATGAGGCAGAGGAGGTGGTTGGAACTCGTGAAGGATTACGACTGTGAGATATTGTATCACCCTAGAAAGGCAAATGTTGTGGCAGATGCACTAAGTAAGAAGACCTCGCATCTAGCAACGTTGGCAAATCCCAAAAGTATCATAAGGAAAGACCTCGAGAGAGCAGAAATAGCAGTGTTGTTAGAGGATGTTACCGCCAGGGTAGCTCAGTTGACCATCCAGCCTTCGGTAAGGCAAAGGATTATTGACGGCCAATTGAATGATCCTAGGTTGAAAAAGTTGTATGAGAGGGTCCAGGCTGATGGTGACTTTGATTTTGAGATATTTGCAGATGGTGGCTTGAGTTATAAGGGTCGGCTATGTGTCCCAGCCGATGCCGGTATTCGTTCGGAATTGTTGACTGAGGCTCACACCTCGCCTTTTGCATGGCACCCAGGGGGTAACAAGATGTACCAAGATCTTAAGCAGACTTTTTGGTGGATGGGGATGAAGAGAGAGATTGCCCGGTTTGTCGATCGGTGTCTCACTTGTCGGCCAAGTGAAGGCGCCTAAGTAAAACCAGCCAGGTTGCTACTGATCGCTCGGAGTGCCACACGTGGAAGTGGGAGGAAATTACCATGGATTTTATTTTGAGATTTCCCGAACCCCTAGAGGATATGCACAGATTTGGGTGGTCGTTGATAGGTTGACTAAGTGTGCCCACTTCATTCCGGCGGGATAAACTACACCGTGGAGCAAAGTGGGCACACGGTGTTCCTTGAGCGAGATAGTGAGGTACCACGGAGTGCCAGTTAAAATTATCTCCGACCGGGATTCCCGGTTTACATCACGGTTTTGGAAGGCCCTTCAGTGTGTTTGGGCACGAGTGCGGCTACGGCCTGACCTTCCACCCATTGGTGATGGCGGCTGACCGAGCGGGTAAATCAGATCTTAGAGGATATGTTGCGAGCCGCGTGTTGGAATTCCCTGGCCGTTGGGACCAAGACTTGTATTTGGTGGAGTTCGCCTACAACAATAGTTTTTCATCCACCATTCCAGATGGCACCGTTTGAAGCATTGTATGGTAAGCGCTGCAGATCCCGGTAGATTCGGGAAGAGGTTGTAGACGAGCAGTATTGGGTCCGAGTTGCTCCGATTGACCAATGAGTCCATCCGTAAGATCGAGCTCGAATGTTGACCGCGAGAGAGCAGCGGTAAGAGCTACGCCGATGTCGGACGTAGAGAGTTGGAGTTTGAGATTGGCAAAGACGTGTTCCTTAAGGTGGCTCCGTCGCGTGGAGTTACGAGGTTTGGTAGGAAGGGAAGCCGAGCCCCGGGTTTGTCGAACCATTCGAGATCCTCGAGAGGATCGGGGCCGTAAGCTTACCGGTTAGCATTGCCACCGGCCTTTGGCTGCAGATGCATAGTGTGTTCCATGTTTCGATGCTCTCGCCAAGATATGTGGCGGACCCTTCGCATGTCATAGATTTCGAGCCTTTGCGGCTAAATCATGACTCGAGCTTTGAGAAAAACCCATAAAGATCTTAGCATTTGAGAAGAAAGTCTTGAGGAACCGAGCTATTGATTTAGTGAAAGTGCAAAGTGGCGGAATCAGAGAGTCGAGGAAGCTACTTGGGAGTTGGAAGGGAGATGAGGAGAAATTACCCGGGGGTTGTTTTAGTGCGGCAACTTCCGAGGACGGAAGTCCTCCAAGGAGGAGTATTGTAACGGCCGGATTTTAGTTAAATATAAAATAAGGTTTAAAAGATGTTTTTGGAGGACTCGAACCCTCGGCCTCAAAGAGAGATGGGAGTTTGGAATTAATTAAGGAAAATAAATGCGTCAACTTGGGTTTGAAGGAGGAAAGCCTTGGGAAGGGAATTTTAGATTTCCAAGCTTATTTAATTTGAGGAAGAAAGGAAAAAAAAAAAAAAAAAAAAAGAAAAAAACACCTCTCGCAAACCCCTCTCCCCACACCCTCGCCGCCGCCGCCATCGTCGCCGCCGCGACTGCCTGACCTTCGCCCGCGACCGATCGAGACACCAGTAGAGTCAGCGTCGTCGCTCGCCGTCGCCGCCGCCGCCGCACCGCAAGTGTCGCCGTCGCCGCCGCCGTCGCGCCCGCGCCACCGCCCGCGCATCGCTCGCTCTGTCGGCCGCATCCTCACCACCGGGCACCGCCGCGTCGTTTCGTCCGTCCGCCGCGTCGCCCTTCGCCGCGCGTCGTCCCAACGTGTGTCGCTCGTTTCGCGCCGCGCGGCCGCGCAGACCCAGTCGCCCGCGACACCGCCCGCTGCCCGACGCCTTGGCCGTGCACTCGAGCGGTGCAGCGCGGCGCCCTGCGCCGCGCCAGCCGGCGTCGTTCTTGCTCCTTCTGCCGCCGAGGCGTGTGTTTCTCGGTTGGTAAATTCCGAGACCGACCCTTTCGACTTTATGTTATTTTTAGTCTTTGTTGGTTAATTAAGTTCATTTTATTACTTGCTTAGGTTGTCGGGTTCGCTTAGAAGCTCGAGAGTCATCCGTGATCGTTGGTTCTATTCACTTCGGTAAGGATTTCTTTACGGGGTTGTGTGGACCTCGCGAATACTTGATAGCATGCTATGTGTTGTGTTTGTATGAAGCTCGCTAGTGGATAGGTTGCTTGTTCTTTCTTGTTTTGAGATGGTTTTGCGCTTGTGATTCTGATATATCCTGTTAGTTTCATGCTAGGGGTTAAATTGTCTCGGCATAACCGTGACCACGTTATCTGTTAGTGCCATGCTAGGAATTGGTGGATGATGTATAGTGTAAGAGATTGTAGAGGTAACTAGTGAGTCCCGCTCGGGAAGGCCCCGATGGACATCGGAGGTGTAAGACCCGATGGGCATCCTAGGTGTATAAGTCCCGATGGGCATCACCGAGTTGGAGGTGTAAGACCCGATGGGCATCCTAGGTGTATAAGTCCCGATGGGCATCACCGAGTTGGAGGTGTAAGACCCGATGGGCATCCTAGGTGTATAAGTCCCGATGGGCATCACCGAGTTGGAGGTGTAAGACCCGATGGGCATCCTAGGTGTATAAGTCCCCGATGGGCATCACCGAGTTGGAGGTGTAAGACCCGATGGGCATCCTAGGTGTATAAGACCCGATGGGCATCACCGAGTTGGAGGTGTAAGACCCGATGGGCATCCTAGGTGTATAAGTCCCGATGGGCATCACCGAGTTGGAGGTGTAAGACCCGATGGGCATTCTAGGTGTATAAGACCCGATGGGCATCACCGAGTTGGAGGTGTAAGACCCGATGGGCATCCTAGGTGTATAAGTCCCCGATGGGCAACACCGAGTCCTAGGTTGTGTAGGTCTCGAAGGACACCTGTGTGTGGAACCTAGGGTAGTTGGTAGCTATGTAAGCCTCGATTAGGCAAGCCCCAAGAGTGACGCGTTCTGTTGACCCATCTGTTTGCTCCGAGTCATTGCATGGTTGCATGTCCGTGTGCTAAATGATATGTTTTCGTATTGTACCCGGTTGGGGATTCTTCTTGAGTAACTCGTTGCTCACCCTTATTTTCTCGTGGTTTTCCACGGGTAACTTGGGACATCGGCGGGATGGCTAGGAGGAGGTCTTTGGATGATCATGGATAGTGACGACTGGGATGCATGTTCTTTTATTGTTTTCTTATGATTTAGCATGTAGTGGGACTTGAGTCCCTAGGAAAAGTACTCAAAAACCTATTTTATGTTTCTCGTACCGTTTCCCTTGATTTGTTTTTAAGAAAGTACTGATCAGTCATCTACCTGTTTATTTTAAATGGAATTATATTTTCTTTGTTTTGAATGTACTTACTTCAAGGATTTAAATTTCAAACTCTGAATGACGTTTTACATTCCTAGACATGCATGCTAAGTAAGGATCTAGGTTAGAGACCGTTTCTTTTGGGTCGGGTCCTTACAACAAGGCAAACCCAAGGAAAGGATCCAAACAACTCTCTTAGCCAAGGCGATCAGAAACTGAGCGGCTTTGCTACCACCGCTCTTGTTCAGTTTCCAACTGAACACCAACCAAAGGAACACCAAAAGTTCCAACTCCACACGATGCTCAAAGCTGAGGCAACCTTGCTTTACCAAGGCATAACCATGCCACACCGAACTCACTTTATACCAAGCCTCTACCAAGGGTGCTTACCCATAAGGCATCCAAATCCTCTCGCAAGGCATCAACTCATCACGCCTCAAAAGCATCCAACTCGCCTCATAGGCATCCAGCTCATCTCATGAGCATCCAACTCAGGGTCCCTCTGCTGGACCAAACACGCATCTACGATGCTCAACTCTCCTCAGATAAGGCCCTCGAAGGTAGTTGACCGCACTACCAATGTAACGGCCCAGTTTTCTATTTCGGTTACCCAGGTGATTTCGGGTCATTATTCGGATGTTCGGATGGGCCGTTAGAGCTGTTTTAACCCTTAGGGGTATTTTGGTCTTTTTCCCGGTCGTGGTTTTGTGGATTTTCGTGATTCCAGGTCATTCCGCCTTTGTCGAAGCTTAATGGTTGTTGGTTGCAAGACCCAAAGGGGTTTGGGCAAGTTGTTTGGAAGTTTGGAAGTATTTTTGAAAATGGCAAAATTATTTATAATTTTTGTGCTTCCATTGGGATTTGAGCCCTTGCCCTAAATGGTCTTTGAGAGTTTGTAGGAAATGAGAGTTTTATTTTTAAGTAAGTTTGCTTGGGTAGGGTTTTGAAAGTGGATGCTTTGGGAAGGGATTTTAGGCCTTTTAAATTAGGAAAAGAAGGAAAAATCAAGAAAATCCCTCTTCCCCTTGTTTTGGCAAGATTCTCTCTCTCTCTCTCTCTCTCTCTCTCTCTCTCTCTAGCCGACATCACCAAGAACCCAAACCCTAGCCGCTAAGCCCACCGCCATGCCCAGATCGCACCAACTGCACATCCACTGTCGAGCCACCCGCACTGGCTGCACATCCTCACTGTCGAGCCAGCCGCACCGGCCTGACCGCCTTGACCATGCCCAGATCGCACCAACCCAGTCGCCCAGCGGCGCGCTCGGCCCAGCGCTCCCGACGCGCCTGCACGCCATGCCCATGCGCGAGCGCGCCCGATCGCGCTTGCCTCGCCCAGCCAGGCGCGCGCGCGTTCCGCACGAGACGCCCGAGACGCGCGCGCGCGCTCCGCTTCGTTACCGCCCGGCCGCCTCGCCGCGCGCCCAACCCAGCGTGTTCGCTGCTGCATGCAGCCAGCGTCTGCGTGCGTGTGCGCTCGTCGCGTCCGCCCGCCGCGCGCTTTGCTCCTGCTCGCGATCGCGCGCAACCAGCGCCAGCGCGCCCTTCCCTGCCGCGCCCGCCGCGCCAGCCAGCGCCAGCGCCCGATGCAGCGCCGGTGCCCAGCGCCCAGCTCTCGGTGCAGCGCCCAGCGCCAGTGCGCCCTGCTTGTCCTTGCGGACGGACACCGCTTGCCGTGCGGGTTGGGGCGTGGCCTTGTGTCTTCTCGGTCGGTAATTCACGAGACTTTTTCCTTTGGGCCCTAGGCTATTGGCGCATTTATTTAATTAGGTTGTTTTTATTAAAATGCTTAGGTTGCTCGGTTTGGCTTTAAAGCTCGAGGGTCATTAATTGATTGTGAAAGTTATTTTTCGCTCGTTTCGTGTAAGGATTCCTTACCGTGGTTGTGTGGACCTGCGATGCTTTCTTGAATGTGCCTTATATGCATGTTTACTTTTATGGACATGATTAGTGGATAGGATGACTTGTGATTGCACTCGCTAGCATGTTTGCTTGATTGTACATGTTAGTGCCATGCTAGGATTGTTCTTCCAAAGCATGCCCGAGATTCCCGCTTTAAGTTCGTAGTATCATGCTAGGTTATGTATGATTGATGATGATTATGTATGTTTAGCCAGAATCGTTTACTCTATACTCTAGCTAGTGTGTTAGAAATTTGTCATCATCTAGAGGCCGAGAGCGGACATAACGCACCTTGTCCCCACCGGTCGGGAGTAGAGCGAAGCATAACGTACATTGCTTCCCGGCGTGGCCGATGTGGATTTAGCTACCACATCGGCATAAGCCTAGTTTGTAGCTCGCTAGAGCGGAACCCCGCCAGCGGTGCAAGCCTCGCCTTGGCGGTTCTTAGCTTCCAGTCGGTGGTACAGTGCCGCACAGATGAGTGCCGAGGGCCTCGCACTCTCGTGTTCGGTGACACCGTTTCCGAGTCTTAGGCATGCGTGCACTGGCCCGCGTAGTTTGCCATTAGGCCCCGCATTTACGCCGGTTGAGAAAGAGCATGCGGTGTGCGCGCACACGCTTTAGTCGCCGGTTCGGAGAGCTCCCGGGCTAATGTTCGTGAGTACACCAGTTCCTTCCGGTTTAGAGCCTGACTTCGGGTACTCTCCCGATAGTCCAGATTTATAGCGAGGGTAAGAGGCCCTTGAGGACACCCATTGGGATTGGCTTTTGAGCTGATCATATGGTCGAGGGAGAAAGACCCTCGAGGGTGTCGACATCTTTGGGATCGGTTTTGAGGTGATCAATTGGCCGAGGAGAAAGACCTCGGAGATGTCCCGGATTGGTTATGAGAGCCAATCATTAGGCCGGAAGTAGGAGACTTCCGAGGATTCCAGATTCTCGCCTTGTAAGCTCGTTGAGCTATGATCCGTGTTGGTAGCTTGTTTGCATGTATACTAGGGTGCTAGATGATTGATGTATCGTATTGTACCCCGGTTGGGGGATTCTTACCGAGTATGTTTATACTCACCCTTATTTCGTGGTTTTCCACGGGTAACTTGGGACAAGATCTGGGACGGCTAAGCGGAGGAGGCGATTGATCATGGGAGCCGCCGGCACTCTGTCTTTATTGTTTGCATATTTGTTCAGCATGTAGATGGACAGGAGTCCTAGGGGAAAACATTATAAAAAGTTGTTTGAACTGTTTTGAATGTTTTTATATATACTGGCCAGGCTTGTTTTACTTCGTTGGTTTTCTTAAACAAAGTTGTTGATTATGTTTTAAGCATTCCCCGTTCTAAATGTTTTTGAAAGGTTTTAAATATGAGCACTAAACCGCTCGGTGAAATATTTAACTTGCATGCTGAGTGAGAACCTAGGTTTAGGACCGTATTTTGGGTCGGGTTCTTACAACCAACCACAAGGAACTCTTGGCCTTAACACTAGCGCGAGACTCACGCGCACCAACACTTACCAACTACCAACCTGCTGACTTACTCAACCTCCAGAAACACTGAGAAGAGGCTCCTGCTCCTCTCGAGCATCCTTTCGCTTGTAGTCCATCAACTACCACAAAACTAGCCCTCTGGCACGACCTAAACAGGTGCAACTGCCATAAACGGATCCAAGGCTAAAGGAGTGTGCTGAACTCCGGACGGCATAGAACCATCTGTTATGCCCAAGCCAAACTCAAGCCTGAACCAGACTTAGTGCCAAAGTGGCACACCAACCAATGCACCTCAAGTGATACTACTACCAAATCCACAACATACTACAGATGGGGCCAACAAGGTCACTACCTCGAGTGACAACAACTCTGGCTAGGCATACAAGGGCTCAACTCAAACAGCCATGCCTATGGCATCTCATCAAACCGAAGGCTCACGGCCTACACTAGCATCTCCACATGATGCTCAACAAAACTCTGGCCGGATCTCTCAACATGCAGCAGCTAGCTCCACTCTAGGAGCTCACCAAGGAAGAGTGCTCAACTCTACCAAACATCGAGAAACCGGGTCATTAAACAACGGCAGCATGTAACGCCCCGATTTTCTATTTCGATTTCCCAAGAGTTTTCGGGACATTATGCGGATGTTCGGATGGGCCGTTAGAGCTTTTTAACCTTTAAAGGTACTTTGGTATTTTGCTCCCCGGTCAGAGGTTGAGGATTTTCAGGGCTTCAGGGTCATTTCGGCCTTCGTTGAGACTTGATTAATGTTGGTTGCAAGACCCAAGGAGTTTGGGTTAGTTGATTAGAAGTTCGGAGACATTCCGGTTGATAGCAAAATTAATTGGAATTTAATTGGTCCCATTGAGATTTGAACCCTTGCCCTAATGGTGAAATTGGAGTTTTTAGAAAAAGAAGATTTAGTTAAAAAAGAAAGGAATTTCTTTAGCCGGGACCCGCAAGAGAAAGCCTTGGGAAGGGATTTTAGATCCATTTAAATTAGGAAAAGGAAAAGAAATCCTATTCCCCTTGTTTTGGAAAAATCTCTCTCTCTCTCTCTCTCTCTCTCTCTCTCTCTCTCTCTCTCCTTGCCGAGCCCCTCACCAAGAAACCAAACCCTAGCCGCTCAGCCCATCCCCACACCAGATCGCGCCAGCCCTGCCCAGCCACGCCGCCCAGATCGCACCACCGCGCCAGCCCACGCCCTTTGAGACCACAAAGATGGCCCCATGCCCAGCGCGCCCCAGCGCCTGCATCGCCCATGCCAGGCGCGCCCAGTCGCGCTGCCTCGCCCAGCCCAGACGCGCGTCGCCGTCGCGGCGCTGTCCTCGCGAACCGACGTCTCGCCTTGTTGCGCGCCCGAAGCAGCAGCGGCGCCGGCCTCGACCAGCGCGGCGCAACCAGCGCGCCCTGCGCCCGGCGCGAAAGCGCCCGGCCCTGTCGCTGCTGCCGAGACGTGTGCCTTCTACGTTGGTAAATTTCGAGCCTCCACCCTTTGGACTTCACGATTTTAGATGCTGTTTATTAATTAGGATATTTTATTACTTGCTTAGGTTGCTCGGGTTCGCTTAAAAGCTCGAGGGTCGTTATTTGATTCGGGATAGTTAACCTCCACTTATTTCCAGGTAAGGATTCTTACCCGGGGTTGTGTGGACCACGCAAATAGTTGATAGCACGCTGACTTGTAATTATATGAGTTTCTAGTGATAGTTTTCATGTTTTCTTTTGATTCATGTTCGTGACATGTTTACATCCCGTTAGTTCCATGTTAGGCTTTCCTATCTTGATAGAACCATGCTGCCTATTGTATGCTGCTAGATCCAAGTTACGGTTAGATGTGTAATGTATAGTATAGAGGGCCGTAGAGGTAACTAGTTTGGGGTCCCGCTCGGGCAAGACCAGATGGACATCCGGAGGTGTAAGGCCCTACGGGCATCCTAGGTGTGTAAGGCCCTTTGGGCATCACCGAGTGCGGAGGTGTAAGGCCCTCACGGGCATCCTAGGTGTGTAAGGCCCACTTTGGGCATCACCGATTACGGAGGTGTAAGGCCCTATGGGCATCCTAGGTGTGTAAGGCCCACCGGGAATCACCGATTACGGAGGTGTAAGGCCCTATGGGCATCCTAAGTGTGTAAGGCCCTTTGGGCATCACCGTCATCTTTGAAGGTGTAAGGCCCGATGGGCATCCTAAGTGTGTAAGGCCCCACCGGGCATCACTTTGTATCCTAAGTGTGTAAGGCCCATTTGGGCATCACCGACATCTTGAAGGTGTAAGGCCCGATGGGCATCCTAAGTGTGTAAGGCCCCTTTGGGCATCACCGTGTCCTAAGTATGTAAGGCCCCTTTGGGCATCTTTGTGTCCTAGGTTGTGTAAGGCCCGAAGGGCATCCAAATGTAGGACCTAGGAGAGGCTATAGACGGAAGCCCTTGAGTAGGCTCGCCTTTGAAGTAGCTCATAGCCTACACCAACCGTGCCCGCTCTAAGTCATTGTATGGTTGCTGTCCGTGTGCTAAATGAGATGATTTCGTATTGTACCCGATTGGGGATTCTTCTTGAGTAACTTGTTGCTCACCCTTATTTTTCGTGGCTTTCCACCGGGTAACAGCTCGGAGAATTTGGATGGCTAGGAGGAGGCGGCTCGATGATCATGGATAGTCGACTCACGAGTTGCACGTTCTTTTAATGTTTTCTTTGATGATTTAGCATGTAGTGGGACTTGGGTCCCTAGGAAAAGCACTCAAAAATCTATTTTATGTTTCTCATCGCGTTTCCCTTGATTTTTTTAAGAAAGAAGCCGATCGAGTTATCTACTGTTTATTTTAAATGGAACTATATTTTCCTTGTTTTAAATGTGCTTACTTCAAAGATTTAAAATTTCCAACTCTGAACGACGTTTTACATTCCTAATCATGCATGCTAAGTAAGGACTTTAGGATAGCGACCGTTTCTTGGGTCCGGTCTTTACAAGCAGGCTTGCAAGGGGGCAAAGATGTCTCTACTTCTGCCTCAAGCAACTAACACGGCAACTTGCCAATCAATCGGGCGACTGGTGGAGACTCTGCTAGTCCACCTCTCACAAGGGACTACCACCACCAGCTCTTTGTACCAAACAAAGACAGAACGACACACCTCGGCCTCTGAACAGCAGGGCATCCCAACACATGGATGCTAAACTCAAACCTGGCCAACTGCTTTACTACTAGCAGCAGGACTTACTAAAACATCGAGCTCTACAGGCATCCACTTGCCAAACTGGGCGGCTCCATCAACGCCATCAAGCTCATCTGAATAAACCTGCTGAACATGCCCTCCCGAAAACCTCAAGGGCTACAAGAGCTACTGGGGGAAAATGCTGAAACAAACTCTGTCAGCTGGCCTATCTGTGCCCGGGACTCCTCACTACGCGCTACAAACTGTGCCTGGGTCTCCGCTCTCTGATAGCTAAAGACCTGCCATCAAATCTCTCATGGCTGGAGCACACTCTGCTCAAGGAATCTCACTCTGAGGCGCTGCTAGCCTCTACCCCCTCCTCTAGGCAACTCAACTGCCAGGGACAACTCTGGACAATGGGTCTAAACGACCCTGGACGCGGCCTCAACATCAACACGATCAGTCCAACTCCTCGGTCAGACATGCCAAGCGTCCTGCTCCTCTGGGTGCGATCAACATACTGGCGATTTGCACAAAGCACCTCCACCCTCTCACTAGGGGAAAATCAACAACTGGGCCACAATTGGCCAATGGGAGACTAAGCTCTGCCTCCCTCGGGGACGACGTCCCAGGGCATCCGAATCTATCTGGATACCTCAACAAGCTGCTAAACAATGCTCGCACTGCGGAAAGTTGGCATGATGGCTCTCTAAGCCCAAACCAACAACGAGTCAGAACCTGCTCGTCTCCGCTCCACAACTCTACACAAGGCAAACACTAGATGAAAAGTATTGTAAATTCTTACCCCTTTCTTTAAAAGCAAGAAACTTAGGCGCACTGATGATCGCTCGAGTCTTGATGATCATGGAAAAACGACCTACAACAAAGGTCAGTCTACATAATCTATGACTCTGAGATCTGATACCAACCTGTAACAACCCGACCCGAATGGGGTTATAAATAGGCCGTTACCTCAATGCATGCATACAAATCTACAGAAAAATTTGCAAGATGGTGTTCGGATTCTAAGTAAAAACTAAAACACAAATCATCCATTTAAAATCAACATTAATTCCTAGAACCTGTCCCTGTTTCCAAGCACCTGTTCCAAAACAAATACATTTACAAAACTTACTCTGATCAGATATTTATTTAAATCATACAAACTTTACAACAATGCTAGAATCCGAAAATACATTCAGAAAACACCCTAGGGTTCCGTGCCCAACTACATGCATTCAGAGAACATTTAAATCATAAACATAAAACTCAGAGTTGAACAACGGGTTTTCCATGATCACAGCTCCTCCTAAAGCAATCCTGTCTCGCACCTTGGTTACCTGTGGAAAAACCACAAAAATAAGGGTGAGTAACGAATTACTCAGTCAGAATCCCCAACCGGGGTACAATACGATATAATCAGTCATCTAGAACCAAAGCATGCAAGCAAACAGCTACCAACACAGATCATGGCTCAACGAGCTCATAAAACAAGATCTGGAGTCATCGGAAGTCTCTTACTTCCGGCCTAACTGGGATTGGATACACTGACCAATCCTGGACATCACCGAGGTATCTGTAACTCGGGGGGAATACACTGATCCCAAGAATGTCCTCAAGGGCCTCCTTGCCCTTGCACTAATCTGGACTTACGGGAGAGTACCCGAAGTCTGGCTCTAACGGAAGGAATGGTGTAAAGACCCGACCCAAAAGGGGCTCTAAATGGGCCTTTACCCCAATGCATGCATTCAAAGTAAAGGACAATGTGCAAATATGAGTTCGGATTCCAATTAAAACTTAAAACATTCAACAATCAAACGATGAAATCATAACAGTTCTTTCATCAAAACATTTTCTGTCTCCAAGTACCTGTTTCAGGACAAATACATTTCCAAAGTTTACTCTGATCAGAGATTTATTAAAATCATTCAAACCTTCTCAGATACAACAATGCTGGAATCCACAAAACATTAAGAAAACATCCTAGGGCTCCGTGCCCGACTACATGCATTCAGGGGAAAATAAAAAGACAAGAGTCATAACATAAAAGTCAGAGACGACAGCAGGTTCCCATGATCACAGCTCCTCCTTCAGCCATCCTGTCTCGCACCTTGGTTACCTGTGGAAAACCACAAAATAAGGGTGAGTAACGAATTACTCAGTAAGAATCCCCAACCGGGGTACAATACGATATACATGGTCATCTAGAAGATTGTATGCAAGCTATGAATATAAACACATAATAGAGCACATAGCTTAAATCCACAATAATCTTTGGATGCCAACTCAGGGTGTAACGACCCAGTTTTCTATTTCAGTTACCCAGGTGATTTCGGGTCATTATTCGGATGTTCGGATGGGCCGTTAGAGCTGTTTTGACCCTTAGGGGTATTTTGGTCTTTTTGCCCCCGGTCAGGGTTTTGAGGATTTTCAAGATTTCAGGGCCTTTCTTGCCTTCGTCGAAGTTTGGTGGTTGTTGGTTGCAAGACCCAAGAGGTTTGGGCAAGTTGTTTGGGAGTTTGGAGATATTTTAGTTATTGGAAAAATTAATGGGTTTTTGAGTGCTTCCTTTGGGATTTGAACCCTTGCCCTAAATGGTTTTGGGAGTTTGTAGGAAAAAGAGTTTTTCTAGAAAGAAACGTTTGTTTTGGCTGGGTTTTGAAAGAGGATGCTTTGGGAAGGGATTTTAGACCCATTTAAATTAGGAAAAAGGAAGAAAATCAAGAAAGTCCCTTTCCCCTTGTTTTGCAATCTCTCTCTCTCTCTCTCTCTCCTAGCCGACCTCACCAAGAAAACCCAACCCTAGGCGCCTGACCATGCCCTAGCCGCACCACACCACGGCCCGCATCAGACCGCTCGCCCCAAAGACACCACCGCCCACGCGCCGCACGACGCGTTGCATCTCAGCCAGCGCGCGCCGAGACGCGTCGCGCCGTTGCCCGCGCCGAGCCGCCCAGAGCGCGCGCCGCCATTTCGCGACACGAGCCGCCCAGGACCGCGCCGCGCGCTCGCTCGCCGCCGCCCCGCGCTGGCGTCGCCAGCGCCGCCGCTACGCGCCGCCAGACGCGTCGTCGGCGCTGCCTCCTCACGAACCGGCGTCTCGCCGCGCGCGCCCGACCAGCGTGTTCGCTCGCTGCCGCGGCGGCCAGCGCGTCACGACGTCCCTGCCTCGCGCTAGCGCCAAAGCGCCACCGCTTGTCTCTCGACGGACAGACTGACCGCCTGCCGTCGTGCGAGTTGGGGCGTGATCTTGTGTCTTCTCGGTCGGTAATCCCGAGTCTTTTCTCCTTTGGGCACTAGGTCGTTGGTTCTTCGTTTATTTAATTAGGTTGTTTTTACTAAAATGCTTAGGTTGCTCGGTTTTCGCTTTAAAGCTCGAGGGTCGCTATTTGATTGTGAAAGTTATTTACGCTTGCTTCGGTAAGGATTTCTTACTGTGGTTGTGTGGACCCTGCGATGCTTTCTTGATTGTGCCTTATATGCATGTTTACTTCTATGAACATGATTAGTGGATAGGACAACTTGTGATTGCATTCTTGCTAGCATGTTTGCCTGTTTGTACATGTTAGTGCCATGCTAGGATTGTTCTTCCAGCATGCTTGAGATTCCTGCTTTAAGTTCGTAGTATCATGCTAGGTTATGTGTGATTGATGTTGATATGTATGTTTAGCCAGGAATCAGTTATTTTGTATTCTTAGCTAGTATAGTAGAGTTTGTCATCATCCAGAGGCTGAGAGCGGACATAACGTACTTTGTCCCCACCGATCGGGAGTAGAGCGAAGCATAACGTACATTGCTTCCCCCCGGCAGCCGATCTGGATTTAGCTACCACATCGCCATAAGCCTAGCTTGTAGCCTGCTAGAGCGAAACCCTGCCAAAGGTGCAAGCCTGCCTTGGCCGGTTCTTAGCTTCATGTCGGTGGTACAGGCTGCCAGATGAGTGCCGAGGGCCTCGCACTACTGTGTTCAGTGACACCGTTTCCGAGTCTTTAGGCATGCGTACCTGGCCCGCGTAGTTTGTACTTAGGCCTCCACATTTACGCGAGTTTGCAAAGCATGCGGTGTGTGCGCGCTGCGCGCGTTAGTCTAGTCCAGTTGAGAGAGCTCCCGGGCTAATGTTCGTGAGTACACCAGTTCCTTCCGTTTAGAGCCGGACTTGGGTACTCTCCGATACTCGATTTGTTAGCGAGGGTAAGAGGCCCTTGAGGACACCCATTGGGATTGGTTTTGAGCTAATCATATGGTCGAGGAGAAAGACCCTCGAGGTGTGTCGGACATCTTTGGGATCGGTTTTTGAGTGATCAATTGGTGAGGAGAAAGACCTCGGAGATGTCCGGGATTGGTTATGAGAGCCAATCATTAGCCGAAGTAGGAGACTTACGAGGATTCAGATTCTCGCCTTGTAAGCTCGTTGAGCTATGATCCGTGTTGGTAGCGGTTGCATGTATACTAGGGTGCCGGATGATTGATGTATCGTATTGTACCGGTTGGAGATTCTTCTTGAGTATGTTTATACTCACCCTTATTTCGTGGTTTTCCACGGGTAACTAGGGACAAAGACCGGGAAGGCTAGCGGAGGGAGCTGATTGATCATGTGTAAGAGCCCCATTTTTCTTGATTAGTATTCTTTTATCAGTTTAAATAAGTGGCTAAGTGAAAAGAAGGGCATTTTTGTGAATGTCTTGAGAGTAAAGGGCAGTTTGGTATTCTTCCATGGCTATTTAATTGCACTTTCGCGGATCCCTAGAGCAAAGATCGCTTTGTTCACTCGAACGGCGCCGTTCCCCTTCCTCGCTTTTCCGACCACCAGCTCGCCTTCGCCGGAGGCATTGCAGTCGGGATCGTTTGCGCGTGTGTGTGGCGTCATCTCCGTCGAAGCAGGTCGCGGGTTCGAGCTGTGGCGGCTGCGCTGGCACCTTCGATTCGTCGTCCGAAGCCGCTTCTTGTCGGGCGCGGGTTCGTCGAGCGGGGAAGTCGGCCGTCGAGTTACGGCGTGGCGCGCGCGCGTGCAAGCTCGGCGCGTGAGTCTGCGGAGTCCATTGCGGGGCGCGGTTGGGTGTCGGCGGTGTGGGTTGAGGTTGTCGTCGCCGGAAGCATCAGGGGTCCGTTGTCGAGGTCGTAGCGCCACAACCGCCAGTCTCTCGTCGTCGCCGGAGTTGTGGTGAGGTCCATCTTGTCTTCTCACTTTTAATTTTGTTCCTTGAGTTAAGTTGCAAATGGTGGTTAAAGGAAGGAGAAGATGGGTGTTTGGTAAATGGGCTTGTTATTTAAATTGGGTTTAAGGCTATTCTAGTAAGGAATAGGGGTGTTTGGTTCGGATCAAGCTTATTTTAATGAGGGATTGGGCTAGTTTGGTTATATGATTAAAGCTATTCAAGTGGAATTTAAGAGTTGTTTGTTTCTAGGTTCAAACTCACTAAAGTGATGGTTTAGGCTTATTTGATTAATGAGTTGGATTTATTTAATTGATGAATAAGGGTTTGTTTTGGTCTTTGGTTCTTGGATATTCAAGTTGAGATTAATTTATGTTTGGTTATGAGTTTAGGGGTGTTTGGGGTTAAAGGTTGTTTGGATTTGGGGGTTTAATAGTATGTGTTTTGAGTTAAATGACAAGTGATGATCGTTTGACTTTTCGTTGACCAGGTTTGCCTCGAGCTAATTCTTGTTCTCCGAGCCAAGTTTGAGGGTCGCGTGGGACCATCAGGACACATTTTTCGAGGTTCTCCACTTCTTCGCTAAATTTGACTTGCTGGATTTGTTTTAATGGTCTAAGGTGCTAGTTCTGACCGGTTTGGTTGCTTTAGGGCTCGGAAGTGGTGTTTGGCTTTTGAGAGCTTCCCGTTCACGCTAGAGTGTTGATTGGGAGTTCCACTGAGGTAAGGGACCCTTTATCCCTTTCTCGAGGACACCGTGGTTAATACATGTGCCGGTTTACTCGCATTAGTTGATTTATGCGATTGTAGCATAACCATGTGCATTGTATGTTGCATTTGATTGTATCGAGAGCATATACACTTCATGTTTGTCTTTTGTATAACTAGTGATGCATGGATCATGTACGTATGCTTGATATGGTAGAGTTGCACGTGGTTGCATGATTGTCGTGATATGGACTTGCATGATGTTTGATGCACGACTTTATGCCTCGTTTGGACCCAAACGAGTCATGAAGATCGGATAGAGGAGACTAGTAGGTGGGTGTGGACGAAGAGATTCGGGCGCACACCCTAGCGTGAGGTGATATTCTCTCGCTCCGCAGGACTTCCGTGGATGGTCGGCCGGCCAGGCTCACGGCCCTGGATGGTTTCTACTAGTAGCCTAGGCTCTCTCCAGGTAGGTGGTATGGGCTTGATATGGTTCCTTGGTGATTGGTGTGGCACCACCTCTCACCGTGAGTACGAGGCCTAGGGCCAATAGGTTGCTCGACTCACCAGTTCCCTCTGGAGTAGGATGCCAAATTGCTCTCGAGTCAGAGGACTCTTGTGAGCTTTTGGGTCTAGGGTCTACGATTCTTAGACCGCTCTACGTGGTGCTCGTCAAGGACGAGGTTTCTTGACCTAACACCCAGGAGCTTGGGTTTTGTACACCCTTTGGTGATGTTGCTGATCATACTTGTTTCTTGATGTTAGTATTCTTGTGCATGTCTGTTTCCGTCTTTGGGAAAGCCTTACTGAGTTTGCAAAAACTCACCCTTTCCACTGTGGAATCCCCACAGGTACTACTAGACTGTACCGAGATGGATGATCGACGAAGCTGGAGATGACCATGGGACCCGTTGCATCACTCTGTGTAGAGTCTTTTAATTCATTCTTTCTGCATGAACTATTTAGGGGCATGATAAGTGGAATCTGTTTTACTGAGCTTTTATGTTTTGATTTTGGGTACCCTATAACTGTTTAATGGATTGACGGTTTTACGAACTTGTTCTTCTAAGTTGTTTAAAAGGAGTTTGGTTTTAAATGTACATGTCCGAGATGTCGAGTACTATTTTCATGCATTTATAGCTAAGGACTTAGGTTTAGACCCTTGTTGGGTCGGGACCTTACAATTGGTATCAGAGCCCAGAGTCATAGATTTTGTAGACTAGCTTACATCGTAAGCTGTTGTTTTGGTCCCCATGGTCTCAGCTGCCGATCGACATCAGGTATTCTAGTAGGGAGGTTAAGATTTTGTAGCATGTTTAGTATGATTAGCCTCGTTGTATTGCATTGCATTATTTTCTTGTGCTACCTGTCTAATATCCTCAACAGGCCAGCGGGGACTGAGTTGTTCTAGGATTCCCTTGCAGACTCTTCCTATGTGCGAGAGAGTCACGAAGCGCGACCAAGGGCGAGAGGTCGTGGTAGGGGCCGACTGCGGCAGCAGTCGAGTGCGCCCCGCAGGCGAGCCCTCGGGTGGTGAGACGAGCTAGGCGTACTCCCGAGGTGAGAGTGGATGATTCGGCTAGTGGTGTGCCGCGGTGGTAACGTTTAGCTTGAGAGATGCTAGTGGCTATGGAGAGCATGATGCGGGGTGTTGCCCGAGAGGTCCTTCGTGATTCTAGTCATGTTCCGGATCAGGCACCGGTAGTTCCACCAGCAGTTGCACCGGTAGTCCCACCTGGGGAGGGTCAGGCTGTAGCCGGGAGTAGTCAGGGTGTCTCTGAGAACACCACGATTGTCAGGGACTTCAAGAAGTGGGGGCCAGATCTCTTTGATGGAAAGTCAGTTTGCCCGATTGATGCTCAGATGTGGTTATCTTCCATCGAGACTACCTTCCACCACATGGAGTGCCCCGAGCATTAGAAAGTTAGATGTGCTATTTTTGCCCTGAGAGATGAGGCCCAGGTTTGGTGGAAGTCAGAGGTTGAGCCGTTTAGGTGATGAACCACCGGTCTCATGGAACGAGTTCAAGTTGCTGTTTCTCGAGATGTACTTTTCTACGGCGGCAAAGCGGGCTCACATCACAGAGTTCACTACCATCAAGCAGGGGGAGGATGACGTAACAAAGTATGAGAGGAGGTTCAGCAAGCTTGCCTTGTATGCAAAGACCTTGATTACTTCAGAGGCGGTGAAGATTGACTATTTCATTGCTGGACTTAACCCGGAGATCCGAGGTGATGTGGATGCCCATAACCCAACCAGTTTTAGAGCTTGTGTGCAGTTGGCCAAGAAGATTGATGACAAGTTTAGGGATGGAGCTTCGTCTCTCAAGGTTGCAGGTGCCAAAGAAAATGGCAAGAGGAAGTTGAAGCTCTCGGATCGTGCGGATCCGGAAGCCACCAGCAGAGTCGGGGTTTAATAAGTTCAAGGGGGAGGTCGGAGCGAGAGAAGTTCCAGAGGGCTGAGGCCCGCACTCCTAGAGATTGTAAGAGTTGTGGAAAGAGTCACTTCGGTATGTGTGAATCCGTAAGGAAGATATGTTATAAGTGTGGCAAAGAGGGCCACTTTGCTAGAGCTTGTACGCAAGGGGGTCCCACTACTGGTCGAGGCGGTCAAGTTAAACCTCGCAGCAACAAAAGCAGGTGTATGCGACTACTCGTCAGGAGGCAGATGCTTCGGCCGATGCAGTCACAGGTACCTTGCCTATCCTTGGACACCTTGCATTCGTTTTGTTTGATTCTGGCTCCACGCATTCATTCATTTCTGCATCTTTTGTGAGACACTGCTTGGTTTAGATTTGGAACCCACGGGGTTCGAGTTGAGTGTCGCCACTCGGGTGGGTGAGCATGCATGACTTGCGATAAGGTTAAGGCCTGCAAGCTGGCCGTGTCTGGGGAATCGTTGGAGGTCACACTCATAGTTTTGCCTATGAGTGAGTTCGATGTGATTCTCGGGATGGAGTGGTTATCAGAGAACCACGCCATGATCGATTGTAGGCGCAAGGAAGTAATTTTGATGTCGTCCGGAGAGGGCTGACTTCAAGTTTAGAGGCAGAGAAGCAGGGGAGAGCCTCCCGTTGGTTTCAGCCTTAAAAGTAAGGAAGTTGTTATCTAAGGGAGCTTGGGCTTTTCTGGCCTCAGTCTCGGTGGCAGCGAGTGCTGAGTTGGCAGTTGGTTCGGTCCCCATAGTTCGTGAGTTTATCGATGTGTTTCCAAAAGATCTACCAGGATTGCCGCCACCCCGAGCAGTAGACTTTGCAATCGAGCTTGAACCCGGGACCATCCCTATCTCTAAGGCACCGTATAGGATGGCCCCAGCCGAGTTAAAAGAGCTTAAGGCTCAGCTGCAAGAGTTGATTGATAGTGGGTTCATTCGCCCTAGTGTGTCCCCGTGGGGGGCTCCGGTGTTGTTCGTTAAGAAGAAAGATGGATCCATGAGGTTGTGCATTGACTATCGCGAGCTCAATAAGGTGACAATTAAGAACAAATACCCATTGCCTAGGATCGATGACTTGTTTGATCAACTTCAAGGTGTGGTGTTTTGAAGATTGACTTGCGCTCCGGTTACCACCAATTGAGGATCAGGGAAGAAGATATTCCTAAGACAGCTTTCAGATCTCGTTATGGGCACTATGAGTTCGTGGTGATGTCGTTTGGTTTGACGAATGCCCCCGCAGCATTCATGGACTTGATGAATAGGGTGTTCAGAGACTTTCTGGACAAGTTTGTGATTGTGTTTGTAGATGATATCTTGATCTACTCTAGGTCCGAGTCTGACCATGAGGAGCACCTAAGGAGAGTTTTGCTAGCACTTCGAGAGAATAAGTTGTATGCTAAATTTTCTAAGTGTGAGTTTTGGCTCGATTCTGTGGCCTTTTTGGGTCATGTGGTTTCCCGGCAAGGAATTTTAGTAGATCCTGCTAAGATAGACGCAGTGAGCAGATGGGTCAGGCCGACGTCCGTTGCCGAGGTGAGGAGCTTCTTGGGTTTGGCTGGCTACTACAGACGATTTGTCGAGGGTTTCTCGAAGCTGGCTGGGCCGTTGACTCAGTTGACTAAGAAAGGGCAAGCTTTCGTATGGTCAGAGGATTGCGAGGCCAGCTTTGTTGAGTTGAAGAGACGTTTGACTTCAGCACCAGTCTTGTCTGTGCCAGAGGGGTCCGACGGGTTCGTAGTTTACAGCGACGCCTCCAAGAGGGGCTTGGGTTGTGTTTTGATGCAGAAAAGGAAGGTGATAGCATATGCATCCCGTCAGCTTAAGCCGTATGAGAAAAACTACCCAACTCACGACCTCGAGTTGGCAGCGGTGGTTTTTGCGTTAAAAATTTGGAGACACTACTTGTATGGAGTAAAGATTCAGATTTTCACGGACCATAAGAGTTTGAAGTACTTCTTCACCCAGAAAATAGCAACCACAACCTACAAGTGACCCTCAAGCTTCTAACTGAACCCGAGCAACCTAAACAAACCATAAAAATCATCCTAATTAAACAAACGACAACTAATATCTTAAGGTCCAAAAGAGTGGAGACTCAGGAATTACCAACCAAGAAGGCACTAGGCCTCAGCCCCAAACACTCGGAAGACAAGCTCTCGGCAAGTGTAACAACCCAGGTTTTCATCCCGGACTTCCAGGTATGCCCTAGGGGTATTTTGGTAATTTTGTCGGGCCGTCAGGGCCGTTTATGTCTTTTTCAGTTGTTAAAATTATTGGATGGACTTAAGTAGGATTTTGATGCTTTGTGGATGTATTTGGGCATGGTGAGATGCAAACAAAAAATTGAGAATTAAAGTGTAGCAGTTGGGTTTCGAACCCAGGTGCTCTGGGAGGTTAGTCGTGTGTCGTTGCTGGTCGAGCCACTAGCTGTTATTGATGCTCTTTCCGCGGCATATCTTGGTTAGCTTTGGATCTTTGGGGTTTTGGTGCATTTGATTAAATGAAGAGAAAAATAGGTTTTCTTCTGTTTGGGATCTCCAAACTGCATGGCCGCCCTACCCTCTTCTCTCAAGCCGCTTGCGTGAGTCTTCTCCCGAGACCCCCACCGACCGTCGTCCCGACCAGCCAGCGCAAAAGCGGCCCGAGCAAAGCGGCCAGCCACGATCGCACCAAAGAGCCCCATCGTTAGCAAAGAGACGCCGCCCGGTGGCGGCGAGTGCTGTCGCGGCCAAGAGACCCAGACGCTGCAGCCGTGCGTCGCTTTCAGCCAGAGCACGCCCAGGCGCCGTCGCCCAGCCCTGCAGCGCATCGCGCCAGAAGCCCCAGCGCCAGCGCTGTAACGGCCCAGTTTTCTATCCCAGTTCTCGAGGAGCTTCCGGTTCAGATTTAGTGGTTCGGTTGGGCCGTTAGAGCTGTTTGGACCCTTAAGGGCATTTTGGTCTTTTTGCTCCCCGGGCAGGATTTGTGGTTTTTCAGGGCTTCGAGGCAGCTCCTGCCTTTGTTGAGGCTTGTTTGTTGTGGGCTGCGAGTCCTGAGATGTTTGGGCTTTTCGTTTGGGAGTTCGGTTGTGATTTGGGTTTTGGGCAAAGATATGGTTGTTTGGGTGTTTCCTTTGGGATTCTAGCCCGGGCCTTCAGTATTGGTTTGGGAGGTTGATTTCAGTGAGATTTTTTGTTTGGAAAGGTTGCTTCAGTTGGGTCTCGAAGGAGGAAGCCGGGAAATGGGATTTAAGGATTTTAAGGATTTTTGGAAAAAATGGAAAATGGATAAGTTTGGATAAAATTTCGATAAGGATAAAATAAGATTTAAAATCCCATTTTTCCTTTTATTTCCCTTTTTTCCCAAAAAATCCCTAAAATCCCCATTTTTCATTTTTTCCCCTTTCTCTCTCCTCCAGCCCGACCCTAGCCCCCAGCGCCCTAGCTCGCCCCTGGCCCTTGGCTCGCCCTTGAATGGCCGGCGCGCCACGGTGCCAGCGCCCAGCCCCAACTCTCCTAGGCCGTCCCCGCGTCGCCCAGCTCAGTCGCCCGCCGCGTCGTCTCGCTCGCCCGAGCCCCGCGTCGCCCAGTCCGTGCGCGCCGCGACATGCCCAGCCCGTGCGTCCTATAGCTGGCCGTGCCATCCCGAGCGCCCCCGAGCCCGTCGCGTCCAGTGCCTGCGCCCAGCCCCTGCGCCCAACCTACTTGTGGTGTGTTGGCTTGGCCCGAGCCTTGTGGCTTCTCGGATGGTATTTCCCGAGTTTTTTCTTCGTTGGGCCCGAATTTGTTGGCTGCTGGTTATTGATTTATTTGGGTTGTTTATGTATGTGATTTGGGTGCTTTGTTTGATGTTCAGGCTGTTCGGGATCGATTAGAGGCTCGAGGATTCGTTCGTTGATTTATGATTGATTTATTATTGTTTTCTGCTTGTTCCAGGTAAGGATTTCTTACCCTGGTTGTGTGGACCCTGCGATATATCTCGATATGCCTTGCTTGTTTGCTGATTGTTATGAGCATGTTAGAGATAGAGCTTTGATTGATTTCTTGCTAGCATGTTTGCTTGATTTTACATGTTAGTGCCATGCTAGGTTTGTTCTGCCAGCATGCTTATGATTCTTGCTTAAGTTGTAGTATCATGCTAGGTAATGTGATTTATCTCGGTCATTGCTTGCTAGCCAGGAATCATTGATTTTGCTCTGTACTCTTAGATAGAGTTGTAGGGTTTGTCATCATCCAGAGGCTGAGCGGACATAACGTACTTTATCCCCACTGATCGGGAGTAAAGTGTGCGAAGCATAACGTATCTTGCTACCCCTCCCGACCCGCCGGTTGTGGACTTAGCTACCCACTTCGGCAATAGCCTAGTTTGTAGCCCTAGAGTGGAACCCTGCCAACGGTGTAAGCCTACCTTGGCCGGTTCTTAGCTTCAGGTCGGTGGATCAGGCTGCACAGATGAGCGCAGAGGGCCTCACGCTACTGTGATCAGTGACACCGCTTCCGAGTCATAGGAATGTGCACCTGGCCCGCGTAGTTTGCCCTTAGGCCCCCGCATTTACGCCGGTTGCAGAGAGCATGCGGTGTGCGCGCACACGCGTTAGTTGCCGGTTCGGAGAGCTCCCCCGGGCTAATGTCGTGAGTACACCATTCTTTTCGTTAGAGCCTGACTTTGGGTACTCTCCCGTAAGTCCAGATTAGTGCAAGGGCAAGGAGGCCCTTGAGGACATTTTAGGGATCAGTGTATTCCCCCCGAGTGACAGATACCTCGGTGATGTCCCAGGATTGGTTAGTGTATCCAATCCCAGTTAGGCCGGAAGTAAGAGACTTCTGATGGCTCCAGATCTTGTATTATTGAGCTCGTTGAGCTATGATCTGTGTTGATAGCTGTTTGCTTGCATGTTGAGGTGCTAGATGACTGATGTATCGTATTGTACCCCGGTTGGGGATTCTTACTGAGTATCTTTATACTCACCCTTATTTATCTTTCAGGTAACTTGGGACAACACCAGGAGGGCTAGCGGAGGGAGCTGATTGATCATGGGGAGCCGCCGGCACTCTGTCATTTATTGTTGCATTATTTATTCAGCATGTAGATGGACAGGAGTCCTAGGGGAACATTGTTTAAAACGCTGTTTAAATTGTATTGTATATTTTTATAAATAGTGGCCAGGTTGTTTTACTTCGTTGGATGGTTTAAATCAAAACTGTTGGTTACGTTTTAAGGGTTCCCCCTTCTCATATGTTTTGAAATGATTTTTAAATATGAGCACTAAACCGCTTGATATCATATTTAACTTGCATGCTGAGTGAGAACCCCGGTTTAGGACCACGTTTTGGGTCGGGTTCGTCACAAGCGCGCACGTGTCGCGTCACTTGTCCGCGCGAGCAGTAGCGTCAGCCCGGGCGCCTAGCCTGCGCGCAGCTTCAGCGTCTGTCGCTCGTCCGCGCCAGCGCGTCCGCCTATGCCGCGTTGCTCTTCCCGTCCCCGCGTAGCCAGTGCCCGCACGCCTGCGTCCACGCCATCGTGTCTGCGTGTCGCGCTCGGCGCCTCGCCCCAGCCAGCCGGCCCGTCACAGCGCGCGGCAGCGCTGCCTGCTGCACCATCGCGCCAAAGAACATCCCCGGCCGTGCGGCTGTCCGTCCATGGTCGGTGGCTGCTGTGTGAGTTGCTCCAGAGCTGAGCCCTATTTATTTTATTATATTTAGGCCTATGGATTTTGTTAATTATTATGCTTGTTAGGTTCTCATTAGCTAGCTCGGGATCGATCGCAGCTTAGGATTCTTGTGTGTAGTTGCCTCCCGACCAAGGTAAGGATTTCTTACCGGAGTTGTGTGGGCCCTGCGATATTATATGTGATTGTTGTTTATATGCTTGTATGTGTTTATCAGCATGTTTAGAGATAGGTGCTCTGTTCTGAATTCCCGACTGGCATGGTTTCTTATGTTGTTTCTCATGTTAGTCCATGCTTGGCTATTCCGTTCTGGCATGCTCGTATCTGTTCTTGCTTCGTAGTATCATGCTAGGTTCGTTGTATCTGTTGAGCACGTATTGGATTGTTTGTTGTTGATGTTATAGTTTAGAGTTCAGATAGGTAGCATCATCCGGGCCAGGATGCATAAAGTACCTTGCATCCACGGCGAGGGGCGGACGAGCGATGCTCGTCCCCGATCCCCGTTAGGGTTTAGCTAACTCTAACGGCAGGCCCTGCAATCTTGGGTGAGGGTGGCAGAGTGTTAAATGCCCCAATGGTCGGGATGATGACATGGCATTGCCTTGTCCCCGGCAGTCGGCACGTCCTTAGCGTGTTCGGCAGTAGCCCTTGATTGTCACCTATTAGGGCAAGGACGACTTCCTGGTGTAAGCCTACCACGACTGGTTCCTTAGCCTCAGGTGCGGTGGTTCAGGATGACATAGTTCACGTGTCCAGGTCTCACACCCCTATGTCAGTGACACTGATCCAGAGATTTAGTTAGGCATGGTGACTTGATTTGGGCAGCTTGCCACTAGACCCGGCACCCCCCACGATTTGCAGTAGCATGCGGTGCGCGCATACACTCATTATAGCGCCAATTAGAGAGCTCCTCGGGATTGTGAGCCAGTGCACCTTTCGTATCGACAGTAGACAGTCTGAGGCCGAGACTTGTTTCTCGTATAGGATCGTATCATGAGGTGGATTTTTCCGGAGTAAGACCCTGAGATGGCATCTGAAGTTTATGTGTGGATTTAAGCTATGTGCTCTCTTCTGTGTTTATATTCATAGCTTGCATACCTTTCTGCTAGATGACCATGTATATCGTATTGTACCCCGGTTGGGGGTTCTTACTGAGTAATTCGTTACTCACCCTTATTTTGTGGTTTTCCACAGGTAACCATGGTGCGAGACAGGATGGCTGGAGGAGGAGCTGTGATCATGGAAATCCGTTGTTCGAACTCTGAGTTTATGTCTATGATTCTTAGTGTTTTATTTCCTCTGAATGAATGTAGTTGGGCACGGAGCCCTAGGTTATTTTCTGACTATTTTCCGAATTCTAGTACTGTTGTAACTATTGGAAAGCTTTGAATGTTTTAAATAAATTTCTGATCAGAGTGAGTTTTGGAAATGTAATTGTCTTGGAACAGGTGCTTGGAAACAGGGACAGGTTTCAGGAATTCTATAACTGTGTTTGTTTTAAATGGTTGTTTGCACGTTTTAGTTTTCACTTAGAATCTGAAAACCATTCTTGCATATTGTCTTTAACTTTTGAACACATGCATTGAGGTAAAGGCCTATTTTAGAACCCCATTCGGGTCGGGTCTTTACAGCAAGGCTACAAGCATCGACAGGTGGGAGGCAGGCATGTGAAACGGCAGGCTTCTGTGCGTGCGGACGAGTGCTGGCACGGCACTAGGGCTGCGTTGCTGGGCGGGCTGGTGCGGCAGGGGCTGCGCTGCTGGGCGTGCTGGTGCGGCAGGGAGCTACGTGCGAGCGGGCGGGCGGCTGTATTTGGAGGACACGGGCCGGCTGCGCACGGGTGCGGTGCAACGACGTCGCGGCTCGATGGGCGTCGCAGATGCACGGCAGGGCTCGAGCGTCTTTGGTGCGTAGATGCGGACGAGTTCGCGCTGGCTGTGCACGCGGACTGGGCGCTGCTTGAAACCATGTAGGGTTTGCGTTGGGGAACTGGTGCTCAGTTCTTGGAGAAGTTGGACTCCAGGTGGAGGTCGAAAGGCCTTAGTTGAGGTTGTAAGGATACCGTGCTCGTAGTCGGGTTGTTGCTTAGGCAAGTTTTGTTGAGTTGGACCTAAGCTTGGTTGGTGGAACCTCTTGTTGATCATGGTTGGAGTTCAGATGGTACTGAACAAATGGTGGTTGTAGCGAAGCCACGTAGTTCCTGACCGTAGTTGCTAAGAGTGTTGCTCGGAATCCTTACCCTGTGTGGAAGCTACGATGTGGCTGATGGTTTGAGTAGGAGGATGACACATTCTGTAGCATTTCTGGTCTTTTGGTTTCGAGGTTTGGAGCAGGCCAGCATGGTTGTAATGCTGGAGAAGGAGTTGTTTGTTCGGGCAGTTGACTGTTAGACCGTTTGACGACAGTGTGTGTTTGAGGGTTGCCGAAGAACCCTAGTTGTGGAGAGCCTCACCAGAGCTAAGTCAGACCCAGTTAGTGAGTTTCAGTTGGCAAGCCGGAGTCGTGTAGGCAGTAGACCTCGGGTGAGTTGCTGGCAGATTTTATAAGCTAGCAAGCTAGAGTTTGTTTGGAGTGGAGTACGGATCGGTTCTGAGGTGGTGGCAAGTTGGTGCTTGGTGCTGACCAAGGTGTGGTTTTGAGTTGCTAGAAGTTGGTCTTGCTCGTGGGACGAGTGGTTCTTGTCTTGTCGAATGTTTTTCCTGTTTCTGGTGTTTTTGGAGCTGCCCCTCCTTTGGCGTTTGGGGGTGAGTCTTTGCCAGTTTGTGGTTGGCAGTCCAGTCTGTGGTGGAACCCCCTATTGTTGCCTCCGTGAGATTTAGATGTTGTTGCTTTAGCTGAGCAAGACAGCGAGCGTGTGTGGAGCTCTCTGTCCTTCGGATGTTCGCTTCTAAGGAACTGTTCTTCTTGGGAGTTGTCAGGTTACTCCTTTGGTCTTGGAGTTGGTGGTAGTGGTGCTAGGAAGAGGGAAAGTATGTTGGCCGCCTGAAAGCAGTTGTTTGTCCAGTTAAGCAGACTCGGGAGTGGTGTTCTAGAAGTTGTTGTAAGGGTTGTTCTGCCTCCTGTGAGTGTTTGGCCTAGTCGGTTAAGGTACTTTGTGTGTTTGGCCCGGGAGCTGTTGCACCTTTATGGTTGAGGAACCCTTTGTATCAGTTGTTGGATGAGATTGCACCATTGAGGATGGGCAAGGGTCTTGACGTTTGAGGGATCCTTGCTGGTTAGTGTAGCTTGTGCTCTGCCAGCCATTGATGGTGTTCTTGTTCTTGGTAGCCGGTGTTAACCGGGTAGTGGCGTTCCGTATGAAAAGTTTCGGTGGGAAGGTGCAATAAGCCTAAGCTAGAAGGTTTAAGCCTGTTTGTGTTATCGTTTGGACTTGTGAGATGTGTTTCATATTTGAGGCAAGCTTCGTTCCGTTGCATGCATGGAGGTAAGTTTAGTGGAGGGAGCCCTCTGGGGCCCTGTTGATAGCAGGTTGACTTTTTCAGTCAGTGATCTAGGTCGAGCTAGAGTTGAGTAGATCGGCGTAGCAATGCAGCTTGCGGTTGGTTAGGCTTCTGAGTTCGTAGCACTCAAGTTGTTGGATTGTAGGTTTTCGTGTGGGTGCCGACAGTTAGTTGAGGTTGTTGTGTGAGTTTGAATTTTTGGCGGATTGGTTTCAGTAGCTAGAGTTCGCACCTCGCCCCAGATGGAGATGTCATTACTGTGGAGTAGTGGCATGGCAGTTACGGGCTAGAGTTGTTGGCACCAGGGCGTGGCAACAAAGGTTTATTCTAGGCAGTGTGTTGATGAACCATGGTTCTGGAGAGCGTTCTTAGAGGCTTGTGAGCCAAGTGCAGTTCCAACAGTGTTTTCACCCTCTAATCGATTGTCTTTTGGGAGGAGTGAGCAGATCCTTCAGAACTTGTTGCAGGTTGCTTTGGGTAGCAGTCCCCAGCTGTTAGTTCATATGGTTTCGTTGAAGCGTAGTATGGTAAATGTTGCAGGTTTCTAGTGTTCTGGGAAAAGGTTGGTGGCCATCGATTTTGGGTCTGAGTCGGCTGCGATTGACCAATGTGCGATCTGAGAGGATTAGAGCTCGTATGTTGTCAGCTCAGAGCAGGCAGAAGATTTACGCCGATGTTCGGCGTCGAGATTTGGAGTTTGAGGTTGGACAGTTCGTGTTTTTAGGGTTGCACCGATGCGAGGTGTGTTAAGGTTTGGTAGACGAGGGAAGTTGAGTCCCCGTTTGTTGGTCCATTTGAGATTCTTGAGAGGATTAGCAGAGTTTCATATTGGTTAGCCTTTCCTCCTTCGTTGTCAGCTGTGCATAGTGTGTTCCATGTATCGATGTTGAGGCAGTACGGGCCGGACCCATTGCTCATTGTGGACTTTGAGCCTTTGCAATTGAATGAGGATTTGTGCTTGAGGAAGCTTTGTGAGTATTCGGTCTTTGAGACGAAGGCGTTGCGTAATCGTGAGATCCGTTTGGTAAAAGTTGGTGGAGGAGTCGAGTTCGAGAGGAAGCGCTCGTCGTGGCGGGAGGACGAGATGAGATTGCAGTATCCTGAGCTATTTCAATCTTAAGGACTTTCGAGGACGAAAGTCATAAAAAGGAGGGAATATTGTAACGGCCCAGGTTTTCATCCCTGTCTTCCAGGTATGCCCTAGGGGTATTTTGGTAATTTGGTGGGGCCGTCAGGGCCATTTATGTTTTTTTCAGTTGTTAAAATTATTGGATGGTCTTATGTAGGATTTTGAGGCTTTGTGGATGTGTTTGGGCATGGTGAGATACAAAAGTAAAATTGGGAAATAAAGGTGTGTTTGTTGGGGTTCGAACCCAGGTTGTCTGGGAGGTCAGTTGTGTGTTGTTGTCAGTTTTGCCTCGAGCTGTTCTTATTGCTCTTTCCGCGGCATGTCTTGGTTAGCTTTGGGTCATTGGGGTTTTGGTGCATTTGACTAAATGAAGGGATTTTAGGTTTATCATTCATTCTTCTTCCAATTCCCCCTAGCCGCCTAAGCTTTCTCTCCCAAGCTTCCAGCCATGTTTCTTCTCCCCAAGCAGCTACTTCGTCCGCTCGTCATCCCGGGTAAGAGTTCTCGTTCCCTTTTTCTTCTTCCTTTTGGTGTGTCTTGCTGGCCTAGAGAAAAGAGGTGAGATTTGTGTCTTGTGTAGCTAGTTGAGAGGAGAATTGCAGCCTTTCATCGCGCCAGCAGCCCCAGCCAGCAGCTGCATCACCCAGACGCCCATCGCCCAGCAGCTACATCGCCCAGGTGTCCATCGCACAGCCGAGCAGCAGATCGCGTCGCCGTCCGCGCGCAGCCAGGGCCAGCGTACCGGCGTCTCGCCCACATCGCGTCTGCACGCCGCGCCAGCACGCCTGCACGCCCGTCGCTCGTTCGCGCCAGCGCGCCCGCACGCTTGTTGCTCGTCTGCGTCTGCACTCCGCGCCCAGCCGAGCCCGTCCGTCTTGGCGCGCGCCAAATGCCCTTGATGGCGCCAAAGAGCCGCCCACGGCTGCATCCATCCCGCCCAGCGTCGCCACCGCCCGTCTTTGTGTGAGTTGCTCCCGAGCTGAGCCCTGTTTGATTTATTATTTTAGGCCTATTGATTGTAAAATGTGTTGTTGTTTGCTAGGTACCCGATAGCTACCCGATAGCCAGCCCGGGGTTCGTTTGCAGCATAGGGCCGTAGTGTGTCATTGCCTTTCGACCAAGGTAAGGATTTCTTACCGTAGTTGTGTGGGCCCTGCGATATAATATGGGATTGTTGTTTGTATGCTTGTTTGTGTTTATCAGCATGTTTAGTGATAGGTGCTCTGTTCTGAATTTCTGATTGGCATGATTCACGTGTTGTTCCTCATGTTTGTTCCATGCTAGGTTGTTCTGTTCTAGCATGCTCGTTATCTGTTCTGCTTCGTAGTATCATGCTAGGTTCGTTGTTTCTGCTGAGCACGTATTGGATTGTTTGTTGTATCTGTTATAGTTAGAATTATGATAGGTAGCATAATCCGGGCGAGGGTGCATAACGTAACTTGCATCTGTGGCAGGGACGTACGAGGCAGTACTCCGTCCCTGATCCGTCGTTAGGGTTTAGCTAACCCTAACGGCAGCCCTTTGCAATCTTGGGTGAGGGTGGCAGACTGTTAAATGCCCCAACGATCGGGATGATGACAAGGCATTGCCTTGTCCCTGGCAGTTGGCACGTCCTCAGCGTGTTCGGCAGTAGCCCTTGATTGCAACCTGTTCGGGCAAGGACCGCTTCCTGGTGTAAGCCTACCACGACTAGTTCCTTAGCCTCAGGTGCGGTGGTACAGGCTGACATAGTTCATGTGTCCAGGTCTCACACCCCTATATCAGTGACACCGATCCAGATATTAGTTAGGCATGAGTCTTGGACGAGGCGGCTGCCACTAGACCCGGCACCCCTCGGTTTGCGGCGAAGATGCGGTGCGCGCGCACACGCTCATTCTGGCCAGCCGACCGGAGAGCTCCTCGGGATCTTGAGTTGATGCACCTTTCGATCGATGTGAGACAGAGTTGAGGCCAAGACTAGTTTCTCGTATAGGATCGTATCGTGTGGTAGATTTTTCGGAGTAAGACCCTGAGATGGCATCCGAGGTTTATGTGTGGATTTAAGCTATGTGCTCTCTTCTGTGTTTATATTCATTGCTTGCATACCTTTCTGCTAGATGACCATTTATATCGTATTGTACCCCGGTTGAGGATTCTTACTGAGTAATTCGTTACTCACCCTTATTTTTTTGTTTTCCACAAGTAACCATGGTGCGAGACAGGATGGCTGAAGGAGGAGCTGTGATCATGGAAACCCGTTGTTTCGAACTCTGAGTCTTTTATTTATGTTGTTATGTTTTAAATGTCCTTTAAATGCATGTAGTTGGGCACGGAGCCCTTAGGTTGTTTTTTGGTTTTTTTCCGGATTCTGACACTGATGTAAACCATTTTTGGATTTGAATGTTGAATTAAATCTCTGATCAGAGTACGTTTTAAATTTTATTTAGCTTGGAACATGTAGCAGCCCAGTTTCCTATTCCAGTTTTCGAGGTGCCTTCGGGTCAAGATTCAGTTGTTCGGTTGGGTCATTAGAGCTGTTTTGACCCTTGGGGGTATTTTGGTCTTTTGGCTCCCCGGGTAGGATTTGTGGATTTTCAGGGCTTCGAGGTAGCTCCTTCCTTTGTCGGCTTGTTTGTTGTTGCCTGCGAGTCCCGAGGTGTTTGGGCTAGTCGGTTGGAAGCTCGGTTGTGGTTTGGGCTTTGGCAAAGTGATGGTTGGTTGAGTGCTTCCTTTGGGATTCGAGCCCGGGCCCTTATTGTTGATTTGGGAGTTCGATTTAAGTGAGTTTTATTTATTGGAAGAGGTTGCTTCAGCCAGGTCTCGAAGGAGGAAGCCGGGAAATGGGATTTTAAGGATTTTAAGGTTTTAAAATGGATAAAGTTGGAAAATACAATTAAAATCTCATTTATTCCCTTTTTTCCCATTTTTCCCTTTTCTCTCTCTCTCTCTCTCTCTCTCTCTCTCTCTCTCTCTCTCTCTCTCTCTCTCTCTCTCTCTCTCCCCAGCCCGAGCCCCAGCTCGCCTTGGTCGCCTTGACCCAGAGCATTCTCGCCGGCCTCGCCTAGCTTGGTCGCCGACCCCGAGTTCGCCCGACTGCAGCGCCTGATGTCGCGTCTGTCCGCGCTCGAGTAGCCCCGTATAATGCCACGCCGCCCAGCCCTCGCGTCGCTCGTCCCGTCCGAGCCCGTGCCGCCCAGATTTGAGCCGCCTCGTGCCAGATCGCTTGTCCTTGTAGCTCGTCGCGTCGCCAGCCCGCGCGTCGTCCCTGTGCCGAGCCGCGCCGCACGCCTTCGCCCAGCAGAGCTCGCGCCCGCGCACCCTCGTCTCCCTACAGCTCGCCAGAGCGTTCTTGTCCGCGCCCGAGCGCCCTGCTCGCCCAACCGTGCCCCAGCGTGCCCCAGCACCCGTGCCAGCCCCTCAGCGCCCAGCAGCTGCCTAGCCCGTGCAGCCAGCCCGTTCGCGTGTCAGCCACGCCTCGTGAGTTGCTCCCAAGCCGAGCCCTATTTATTTTATTATATTTAGGCTTATGGTTTGTGATTTATTGATGTGTTTGTTGGGTTCGCTTTAGGTTGCTCGGGTTCGTTCGCAGCTTAGGTTTCTTGTGTGTTGTTGCCTTCCGGCCAGGTAAGGATTTCTTACCGAAGTTGTGTGGGCCCTGCGATATTATATGTGATTGCTGATTGTATGCTTGTTTGTGTTTATTGACATGTTTAGTGATAGGTGCTCTATTCTGAATTCCCGACTGGCATGACTTCCTATGTTGTTTCTCATGTTAGTCCATGCTAGGTTGTTCCTTTCTGGCATGCTCGTATCTGTTCTTGCTTCGTAGTACCATGCTAGGTTCGTTGTATTCTTATTGAGCATGTATTGGATTGTATTGGATTGTTTGCTGATTGTTATGACAGGTTAGAGTTCAGGTAGATAGCATCATCCGGGCCCAGATGCATAAAGTACTTTGCATCCATGGCAGGGACGTACGAGACAGTTCTCCATCCCTGGACCCCGTGAGGGATTAGCTAACCCTACCGGTAGGCCCTGCAATCTTGGGTGAGGGTGGAAGTCTATTAATGCCCCAACGGTCGGGATGATGACTTGGCATTGCCTTGTCCCCGGCAGCCTGCATGTCCTCAACATGTTCGGCAGTAGCCCTTGATTTGCCACCTGATAGGGCAAGGACGGATTCCTGGTGCAAGCCTACCACGGCCGATTCCTTAGCCTCAGGTGCGGTGGTTCAGGCTGACATAGTTCACGTGTCCAGGTCTCACACCCCTATGTCAGTGACACCGATCCAGAGATTTAGTTAGGCGTGGTGACTGGACATGGGCAGCTTGCCACTAGACCCGGCACCCCCCATAGTCGGCAGTAGCACGCTGTGTGCGTTTACACTCATTATAGCGCCGACTGGAGAGCTCCTCGGGATCGTGAGCCAGTACACCTTTCATTCGTCAGTAGACAGGATGAGGCCGGGACTTGTTTCTCGTATAGGGCGTATTGTGTGGTGATTTATTTCCGGACTAAGACCCTGAGTTGGCATCCGAGGTCCAAGTGTGGACTTAGCTATGTGCTCTATTCTGTGTTTATATTCATAGCTTGCATATCTTTCTGCTAGATGACCATGTATATCGTATTGTACCCCGGTTGGGGATTCTTCTTGAGTAATTCGTTACTCACCCTTATTATGTGGTTTCCCACGGTAACCATGGTGCGAGACGGGATGATGTGGAGGAGGAGAGGCTGTGATCATGGAAACCCGTTGTTCAACTCTGAGTCTTATGTTTATGTTTATGATTTAAATGTCCTCTGAATGCATGTAGTTGGGCACGGAGCCCTAGGGTGTTTTTTGAATGTATTTTCGGATTCTAGCATTGTTGTAACTATTGCAAAGCTTGTATGTTTTAAATAAATCTCTGATCAGAGTAAGTTTTGTAAATGTATTTGTCTTGGAACAAGTGCTTGGAAACAGGGACAAGTTCCAGGAATTGATGTTGATTTTTAAATGGATGTTTTATGTTTTAGTTTTTACTTAGAATCCGAACACCATATTGCGAATTTTTTGTAGATTTGAATGCATGCATTGAGGTAACAGCCTATTTGTAAGAACCCGACCCAAAACACGGTCCTAAACCTAGGTTCTCACTCAGCATGCAAGTTAAATACTTCATCAAGCGGTTTAGTGCTCATATTTAAAACCTTTCAAAACATTTAAAAGCGGGGACACTTAAAACATAAACAACAACCTTCATTTAAGCAAACCAACAAAGTAAAACAAGCACGGCAGTGTTTATGAAATCATACAATACAATTTAAACAAGCTGTTAAAAACATCCCCTAGGACTCTGTCCGACTACATCTTGAACAAATTATGCAAACAATAAAGGCAGAGTCTGGCGGCTCCCATGATCAATCGGCTCCTCCGCTTAGCCGTCCGGTCTTTGTCCCAAGTTACAGTGGAAAACCACGAGAAATAAGGGTGAGTATAAACATACTCGGTAAGAATCCCAACCGGGGTACAATACGATACATCAATCATCGGCACCCTAGTATACATGCAAGCGATTACCAACATGGATCATAGCTCAACGAGCTTACAAGGCAGAATCTGGAATCCTCGAAAGTCTCCTTCTTAGGCCTAATGATTGGCTCTCATAACCAATCCGGGACATCTCCGAGGGTCTTTCTCCTCGGCCAATTGATCAGCTCAAAAACCGATCCCAAAGATGTCCGACACCCTCGAGGGTCTTTCTCCTCGACCATATGATCACTCATAAGCCAATCCCAATGGGTGTCCTCAAGGGCCTCTTACCCTAGCTATAAATCTGGACTATCGGAGAGTACGAAGTCCGCTCTAAACAGGAGGCTGGTGTACTCACGAATATTAGCCCAGGGAGCTCTCGGCCGGTGACTAACGCTGGCGTGTCTTGCGCGCACACCGCATCTTCTTTGCAACCGGCGTAAATGTGGGGGCCTAAGTACAAACTACGCGGGCGGGCACGCATGCGTAAAGACTCGGAAGCGGTGTCACCGAACACAGTGAGTGCGAGGCCCTCGGCACTCCAAGCGTGCGGCTGTACCACCGACTTGAAGCTGGCACGGCCAAGGCGGGCTTGCACCATTGGCGTGGTTCCGCTCTAGAAGGTTACAAACTAGGCTTATGCCGATGTGGTAGCTAAATCCACATCGGCGCTGCCGAAGGAAGCAATGTACGTTATGCTTCGCTCTACTCCCGACCGGTGGGGACAAAGTACGTTATGTCCGCTCACCTGCGGATGATGACAAACTCTACTATACTAGCTAGAAGTACTAAATAAGCGATTCACGGCTAGACATACATATCATCATCATTCACACATAACCTAGCATGATACTACGAACTTAAAGCGAGGAATCTCAAGCATCTTTGGAAGAACAATCCTAGCATGGCACTAACATGTACAAACAGGCAAACATGCTAGCAAGAGTGCAATCACAAGCTGTCCTATCCACTAATCATGTTCATACAAGTAAACATGCATATAAGGCACAATCAAGAAAGCATCGCAGGGTCCACACAACCACGGTAAGGAATCCTTACCGGAAGCAGCGAAATAACCTTCACAATCAAATAATGACCCTCGAGCTTTAAAAAGCGGCCGAGCAACCTAAGCATTTTAATAAAAACAACCTAATTAAATAAATAGCACCCAACAGCTTAGGGTCTAAAAGAGTGGAGGCTCGGGAATTACCAAACGAGAGGGTACTAGGTCTCGGCCCCAACAATCTTGGCAAAATAGGCTCTCGGCGGCAAGTGGGCGGCGGGACTTGCGGTGGGCAAGAGGCGGTGGCTGTGCGCGAGGGGGCAGGGGCGCGGCGGCTGGGGGCTACGCACGGACTACGACAGCGCGGCGCCTTGTGCGCTGGCGGGCGGACGCGAGACAGCGGTATGCAGCACGCACCTTGCGGAGTCTTTGAGAAGCGCGGGCGCGCGGCAGGGCGACAGCGTGCGGCGCGCGGCGCAGGCGGCGCTGGTGCGGGACGGCGTGGCGCAGATCTGGGCAGCTAGTGCGGAGCGCTGGGTTGTCTCGTGCGCTGGGCGGGTGGGTGAAATTTGTCTCGTGCGCTGGTTTGTCTGGTGAAATTTGTCTGGTGTGCTGGGGCGTGCAGTGGTGGTGAAGCGGTGCGGCTAGGGCGGTCTGGGCTGGCTGGGCGGCAAGGGTTTCTTGGTGAGGTCGGCTAGGAGAGAGAGAGAGAGAGAGAGAGAGAAAGAGAGAGAGGATTTTGCAAAACAAGGGGGAAAAGGGGTTTTCTTGATTTTCTTTCCTTTTCCCGAATTAAATACGTCTAAAATCCCTTCCCAAAGCTTCCTCTTTCCAAACCCGACCGAAGCAAACTTATTTTAAAATAAAACTCTCTTTTCCTACGAACTCCCCAAGACCATTTAGGGCAAGGGCTCAAAACCCAATGGAAGCACCAAAATTACAATTAATTTTGCCATTTTCTAAAACACCTCCAAACTTCCAAACAACTTGCCCAAACCTCTCGGGTCTTGCAACCAACAACCATTAAGCTTCGACAAAGGCAAGAATGGCCCTGAAATCTTGAAAATCCTCAAAACCACGACTGGGGCAAAAGACCAAAATACCCTTAAGGGTTAAAATAGCTCTAACGGCCCATCAGAACATCCGAATAATGACCGAAACCACAGGTAGCAGAAATAGAAAAGCGGGGCGTTACAATACTCCCTCCTTTTAAGACTTTCGTCCTCGAAAGTCCTAAGACGAAAACAACTCTAGGAAAACTCCACTGATTCTTAACCAACCAAGCTCCCGGTTAAGACAACACAAATCCTTCTTCGAAACCGAACCCTCTTGGTTTCCCAAAGTCTCCAAGCCCAAAAGACACCGATGCACCGCCACAAACTATCTCAACCAAAATCGAACTAACATCGAGCTTGAAGAAATCATGCGATAGCTAGTCGGTGAGTCACACCCTCGACTCGCACCAACTCTCAAGCGGTCTCACGACTCTAGGGATCACTTATCCCCGCTAACCCAACTCGAACGCCTCTACTGGCGCTACTCTCAAAGCAAACTCGTGGACGGGTCTGACCTCTAAAACTCTACGCCACGCTCCGGCGTAACTTCTACGAATGCTCATAGCCATTTGTTATCAAAAGCCTCGACCCTTCACCATGTTGACCAAACAACTGAACCTCCTGGGTTTTGAAACAAAACAGTCTACTCTTACTTCGCAAGAGACTGCGAACCCCTTTGGTTGCCTACAATCCTTAACGAAATCCAATTCGAACCACCAAGCGTGGTGATCCCAAGGCGACCTTCTCCAACTAGCATGCGTCCACAACACTAAAGCAACCATCTTACGAGAAATCGAAGCACCAAAGCCAAGGGCACTTTTCTCAGTTCACCAAGCGGCTACCACCACTCACACTAGCCGATATTGCCCGGCCGGCCACCCGAACGACAAGGTCCGAGAACAGGCTCCACTCGGCCAAACTAATAAAGCGGAGCCTCATCATCGGCCGACAACAAACTTTCCAATGCAATCCGATCAGCCATCGGCCTAGGTGAACATCGCAGACGGAAAACAAACAACATTCCTCTCACGGAAACCTCGAGCAAAGAAGGAATAAAACATTACGTGGCTACTAGCAACACGATAGGCGGAGGATAACAACTCTAAGGTTTCCAACCAATGCCACGACATCTCTCGTGCCAACCCACTCAAGCGTGGCTCGGCTATAACGCCAATCGCTATGACGCACATCAACTAGGAACAAAGCCCGAGAAGGCTTGCTCTGCAGAAACTCAACCCAAGCTTATAACGAGCAAGGCTCGCCTCCAAGCCGCCACTCAACTCTTAAGCCCATCCGTTTGCTCCAAGGACTTCCTCCTTACGGCTTAGACCTAACTCTTCTTCCAATCCAGAAACTCCACCCACGAAACATCGCGAGGAATAAGGATAGCGGCGACCACAAGCTTGCGGAGCTCGAACAACACGAGTCGGCAAGACTACCTCAAAAGTTAAAACTTGAGGCCGACATCCACGGTGCAACTCAACTACCAAAGAACTAAGGGGTTCTACAAACTCCAAAGATCGAACAACCTTCCAAAGCAACAACTCAAGTCCTTGGCGGCGGGCCTCCGCCTCTCTTTGGAACAAACAACTTTCCGCTTGCTAACAAACAAACGCGGTGACACTCTTCTTGGGCTGGCCATTTGCGCTACTCGATCAACTACACAACTCGGGAGCTAAGTTGACTCCTCCTCAACAGAACGATTTCCCAGCAAGCGAACTTAGAAGGACAAATGAACTTCACACACGCTCATTGCCTTGCTCAAACCCAAGGGCAACAACAACCAACTCTCTCGGAAGCAACATCCGAGGATCCTCAATCGCTTGAACCCCAACTTGGAACTAGCGGAACTTACTCAACCACCAGGGAGGGGTCAACTCCGAAACCTCCTCGACTAGGAACAAGTCCTCGGGCAACGCCCTCTTGCTCGAACCGAGCTAGCTCACGAAACAACATGCGAACCAAACCTTGGTCGACACCAAGCACCACCTCGCTAAGAATTCCGAAAATCAGCGTGGAGGTTACCAAGAACAACTCTAGCTTGTTAGCAGGCAACAAGCATCCAAACAACTCAACCGAGGAACACCGCTGGAGTCTGGTGAGCTCTGGTGAGGCTCTCCACAACTTAGGGTTCCTCCGATCGCCCTCAGACACACACTATCGTCAAGCGGTCTCAATGGACAAGCGGCTACACGAGCACATCTCCCTCCGGCATCTCAACCGTGTGGCCAAAAGCTCTTCCTTGCCACATCGCGCAGCAAGCACGCAGGCGATGCTCCACACAATCCGGCGCCTTACCACACTTGATGCAATGAGCCGTGCTGCGACCTGCGCCCCGTTGGCGATCACGAGCTCTAACTGCGATCGCGCTGATCGCGACCCTAGGATCGCCCTGTCGGCGAGTCGCCATCCACTGGCGGGAACAACGAGAAGACCCAAACTTCCTCTTGCTCAAAGCATCGACCATATCGTAGCTTCTACCTGGGTAAGGATCCGAACAACTCTCTTAGCCATGGCGGCGGAAACTCCGCGATTTTACTACCATCATACGGATCGGTTCAACCGAACTCCAACCATCGATCAACAAGAAATGCCTCTACCCAGGTCAAGGGCCAACTAGCATAACTTGCCTACGCAACAACCAGGCTACCGGCACGGTAACCTCTCAACCCAAGTTAGGGCACTTGCCAAGAACTAAAGTCCTAACTCCTCAGAACTAAGCACTAGTTTCATAACCCGAAACCCCTCGTGGTTCTTGAAAAATACACCACGGAACGAGCTACACAAAAGTACACCGGCGTGTATAGCTCCAACTTGGTTCCTTAAGATCGAAACCAACAAGTATTCTCACACAAGGCAACTTTTGCCTCCCAATAGAGCCACATCTAGCAAAGGAGCAACAAGAGTTCAACCCACTCAGGGTCAACTCACCACGGAATGCCACATTGGTCGACTCACTCTTACAAGAGCATAGCCACACCAAGCTAACTTACCTCATACCGATGGTCCACTAAACGTGCTTCGATCAACCATCCAACTCATGGCTCTAACAGTGGATCAACCACGCATCATCGATGCCAACCCTACTCATATTAGGGTAACTCCGGGGTAGTCGAATCACACTACCATCCAGCGGCTCACAAGCCCACAACACAGCGCGAGAACTCGGACGCGCTAGCCCTTAACAACCAACGGCATCCTTTGTACCCAACTCTCGGTGACCACGAAGGCTCCTACTTATCCCTCAAACGACCTCAAACTTGTAGTTCTCTGGCTACCACCGAGCTAGATCTCTTATGCGGCCCAAATAGGTGCAATCTCGGGAATGGGTACAAGACTTGTGGGGATGCTAAACTCCAGGCGGGTCCTGGAACCACCTCCACGAAAGTGCCAACCGGCCCGAATCTAGGCCTCCTCTCAAAGCTTGGTGCCAACAGAACTACTTCCTTTACAACACAAACATCCCTTTACGGGCTTTAAGCCCTCTCGAGGGTAGGGAAGGTCACACTCCAGTGTGACAGGGCAATGGCACTCAACACAAGAGTCTCAACAATCGAGTAGACTACTCTCGACATCACGTCTAATGAGACAAGCCAAGGCCCCTCCCGCATCCCACTCGATGCTCAACGAATACTCGAGGCCAACCCTCGGGTGGCGGCACCTAGCTCCACACGGAACATGCTAATGAAGGTGCTTCTCTCTAATAGCTTGGTGAAAACCACGGACGGATTAAGTCACGACAAGCAAACTCCACACTACCCCCAGCTACGAGGGTACTAAAAGAACTGGCCAGAAAGCATCAGAGGCTTGCGGGAGGACAAGATGTCTCTACATCTTCCTCAAAAGCTACTAACTTGGCGACTTGCCAATCGACCAGGGTGGTGGTGGAGACTCACTGGTCCGCCTCTCACAGGGGACTACCACCACCACCACACCGCCTTTGCATCAAACAACACGAACGGCGCGCCTCGACCTCTAAACATCCGGTCATCGGCCTCGAACACCGGGTTCATCCCAAAGACTTGGATGATAAACTCGATCTGGCCAACCACCTTGTCGCTAGCGATGAGGTCCCAAAACATCCGGCTCTACAGGCTTCCACTTTCCAAACTCGGCGGCTCGATCAACGCCAACTATCTTATCAAAGACAAACTCACTGATCAAGCCTCCGAGAACCTGCGGGGGCTACTGGAGCTACAAGGAGGGGTGTCTCCTAAATAAACTCTGCCATTTGGGCTATCTGTGCCCAAGACTCCTCACTACGCGCTACAAAGCGTGCACGGGTCTCCGCTCCTCGTTAGCTAAAAGACACGCCATCAACTCCCTCATGATCTGGAGCACACTCTGCTCAAGGAGTCTCTCACTGAGGCGTCTTTATGCTTGGCCCGATTTTCCATTCCGGTTATCAGTGCTCTCGGTGCAGATTAGGGCAATCGGTTGGGTAGTTAGAGCATTTTAACCCCCTTAGGGTATTTTGGTCTTTTGCTCTCCGGTCGAGGATTTGGGATTTGAACCTTTGCCTTAGTGATCTATAAGTGAGTTTTTATTATTGGAAAGATTTGCTTCAGCCGGATCTCGAAGAGGAAGCCAAAAATGAGATTTAAGGATTTTTGGAAAAATTGGAAAATGGATAAATTGGATTTATTTGGATAAGTATGGAATTTAAATAAAAGAGAAAAAAGAAAAGAAAAAGGAAAAAAGGAAATTATTAAAATAAGGATTTTTTCCCCATTTTTCCCATGTGTTTACTTTTCCTTTTCTCTCTCTCTCTCCTCCCCCACCCGACCATAGCCCTCACCCGAGCCCTTGCTCGCTCGCGTGCTCATCGCGCCCCAGAGCTCGCTCGCGCCGCGCGCGCTCCCAATGAGCTCCTGCCGCTGACGAGCAGCGCCCGGTGAGCTCCTGCCGCGTCTGCGGCGCCCTCTCATCTGCCGTGTCTGCGCGCCCGACCTACCGTCTGCGCCGCCACGCCACCTGCCGGTGTGTTGTCTTGGCCGAGCCTTGTGCTTCTCGGTTGGTAATTCCCGAGTCTTTTCCCTCTTTGGACTCCGAGTTGTTGGCTGCTGATTTGTAATTAAATTGGGTGTTTTATTGAAATGCTTAGGTTGTTCGAGATTCGATTAAAGCTCGAGGGTCATTAATCGTTGGTCGTGATAATTATTATTTTCTGCTTGTTTCCAGGTAAGGATCTCTTACCGTGGTTGTGTGGACCCTGCGATGCTTTCTTGATTGTGCCTCGTATGCCTGTTTACTTTTATGAGCATGTTAGTGGATAGGATAGCTTGTGATTGAATTCTTGCTAGCATGTTTGCCTGTTGTACATGTTAGTGCCATGCTAGGTTTGTTCTTCCAGCATGCTCGAGATTCCTGCTTTAAGTTCTTAGTATCATGATAGGATATGTATGATTGATGTCTAATGTATTTGTTAGCCAGGAATCTCTCAATCTGTACTCTTAGCTAGTGTTGTAGGGTTTGTCTTCATCCAGAGGCTGAGAGTGGACACAACGTACTTTGTCCCCACCGGTCGGGGGTAGAGCGAGGCATAACGTATATTGCTTCCCCTCCCGGCAGCCAATGAGAATTAGCTACCTCATCGGCCTAAGCCTAGTTTGTAGCTGCTAGAGCGGAACCCCGCTTAGCGGTGTAAGCCTACCTTGGCCGGTTCTTAGCTTCGTGTCGGTGGATCAGCCGCACCTGGAGAGAGCGAGGGCCTCGCGCCACCGTGATCGTGACACCGCTTCCAAGTTTTAGGCATGCGTACCTGGCCCGCGTAGTTTGCTCTTAGGCCCCCGCATTTACGCCGGTTGCAGAAGAGCATGCGGTGTGCGTGCACACGCGTTAGTAGCCGGTCTGGAGTGCTCCTCCGGGCTAATGTCGTGAGTACCCCATTCCTTCCAGTTTAGAGCCAGACTTCGGGTACTCTTCCGATAGTCCAGATTTATTAGCAAGGGTAAGAGGCCCTTGAGGACATCCTTGGGATCGGTTTTTGAGCTGATCAATTGGCTGAGGGAGAAAGACCCTCAGAGATGTCCCGGGATTGGTTATGAGAGCCAATCATTAGGCCGGAAGTAGGAGACTTCCGAAGACTCCAGTTTTGCCTTTTTAGCTCGTTGAGCAAGATCTGTGTTGATATCTATATGCACGTGTACTAGGTTGCTGGATGATTGATTGCATCGTATCGTACCCCGGTTGGGGATTCTTACTGAGTATTTTTATACTCACCCTTACTTTATCTTTCAGGTAACTCAGGACAGCACCAAGGTGGCTAGCGGAGGTAGTTGGGAGATCATGGATCTTCTTTGGCACTCTGTCGTGTCTTATTTTGTTTTAATTTGAATACTGGCATGTAAATGTATTTTGGTCTCGTATGGAAAACTTATGGTTTGAACTATTTCGATGATTTTAAGAAAAATATCGATCGGTATCTATTTACTAAATGAAGGTTTAGTTTGTTTAAATGTTTTTCCCACTATTATGTTTTCCTTTTGCATGCATTAAGTTAACGGCCCATTTTAGAACCCCATCCGGGTCCGGTCGTTACAGTTTGGTATCAGAGCACAGAGTCATAGATTCTGTAGACTAACCTGTTTGTAGGTTGGGTTCCCATGATCTCCGGCACTCCACGGCCGCCAGGTTTGTCTAAGTCCTTTAAGCTAAGGGTTATGTTTACGATACTTTATGCAGTACACATGCATTATCCTTGTGGGCAGAGGGAGTCCGAGAGTTGCTAACCCGTAGTTGTTTTCGTGTAGATCGCCCGATATCTGGGTTATACGCGAGTGGAGCAGTCCATCGGAATCGCAAATTCAGATCTTGTCAGAGCCAGCAGCCTGGGGTTTATCGGGCTCGTAGGTCGCCCGTGGCTCCATATGCTAGCTTGCCCAGTGTAGGGGTGGAGGCTGCTATGCCTCAAGTTGTAGCTCCAGGGGGAGATGTTTCTGCTATGAGAGATATGATGATGGGTCTAATGGCCGAGCAGAGAGCTGAGACTCAGGCGCAGCTAGCAGCGCAGAGAGAGGAGTCTAGGGCACAGATAGCCCAATTGACCCAGCTTATACAGCAGTCACCCCTAGTAGCTCCAGTAGCCCCAGTAGCCCCAGTAGCTCAGGTAGCTCAACCTGTGGGTCAGGGTCAGCAGAACCAGGCTGATTCACTTGATAGTGAAGAGGGAGCTGCTGAATTTGGCAAGTGGTTGAAAGATTTCACCAAGTGGAAGCCGAAGGAATTTGATGCTTCAGAGAACCCACTTGTGGCAGTCAGGTGGTTGGCAAGGATGGAGTACATCTTTAGAGTTATGGGATGCCCTGATGTGCAGAGGCCGAGATGTGCGGCACATGTTCTCACCGACACCATTGAGTGGTGGTGGGAGTCAAAAATAGAGCTAGACCAGATGGGTCTCTCCGACCACTGGGAGTTCTTTAGAACGAAGTTCTGAGCTAAGTATGTTAATGACGAGGCTCAGCAGGAGATGGCAGAGGCCTTCTCGAATCTGAAACAGGGTTCTGACAGTATTATTGCCTATGAAAAGAAGTTCTCTGAGTATAGTTATTTCGCCCCAGAGCTCGTTGCAACTGAGGAGCTCAAGACTAAGAAATTCATTTGTGGGCTGAGGAAGGAGGTTGCTCAGGATGTGCGAGCACTCGCTCCTGAGAGTTATGACCGAGCAGTGGAGTTGGCCACGATCTATAATTCAAGTATCCGCCAAAGGCAGGATTATGTTGCTCGATTCGATTAGTTCACTGCTAAGCAAAGATTCTCGGTCATAAGAGGAAGTTTGGGTCTTCTAGTGGTTTCCGCTCGGGTGGGCGGCAGACTCGCTTATCTCGGGCGATTTAAAGGTCGGGATCGTGGCCACGACCTCGAGATAGAGCCCAGGATCGCCAGCAGGGCGGGGTCAAGCGGCCAGCTCAGTGCAACAAGTGCGGAAAGACTCATTTTGGTTTGTGTGGGGCATCGCCCAAGGCTTGCTACAGATGTGGCCAGGAAGGGCATATGGCCAGAGACTGTACTCGGGATGTAGCAGCAGCAGCGGGACCGGTCCAGCAGCAGGGTCGGGTGTTTGCCACTACTCGCCAGAGGCGGAGCGTCGTCGACAATGCGATTGCAGTACGCTACTTGTCTTAGAGCATTATGCATTTGTGTTGTTTGATTCGGGTTCGACCCATTCTTTTATATCTGATGCATTTGTTAGACAAGCTTGTGTGGAACTCGAACCTTTAGGGTTTGAGCTGTGTGTTGCCACTCCCTCGGGAGTAAGTTTGTTAGCCATGATGAGAGTTAAGAGTGGCCGGGTTCGGGAGATATCCGATAAGACTCTAGATGCTACCTCCTAGTTCCGTCTATGAGCGGTTTTGATGTGATCCTTGGTATGGATTGGTTGGCGGAGAACCATGCTTTGATAGATCGCCACGGAAAGAAGTTGTGTTCAGGCCACCTAAGAAGCCAAGTTTCAAGTTTCGCGGTGTTCAGGGCGGAATTTTCCCGCCATTGATCTCAGCAGTGAAAGCCCGTAGATTGTTAGCTCGAGGAGCTTTGGGTTTCTTGGCAAAGCTGTCAGGAGATGTTAGTTCTGCGTTGTCTGTTGACATGGTCCCTGTGGTGCAAGAATTTGTAGATGTTTTCCCTGAGGAGTTACCGGGTTTACCCCCGAAGAGGGAGTTAGACTTCACCATTGAGCTGGAGCCAGGGACTCTTCCTATTTCTAAAGCCCCGTATCGTATGGCGCCAGCTGAGTTGAAAGAACTCAAAGTGCAGTTGCAAGAGTTGCTGGATCGAGGTTTCATTCGTCCGAGTGTGTCCCCGTGGGGAGCACCTGTCTTGTTTGTTAAAAAGAAGGATGGATCCATGCGATTATGTATAGATTATAGAGAGAGTGAATAAAGTCACGGTGAAGAATAAGTATATCCGCCGCGTATTGATGATCTATTCGATCACCTTCGTGGAGCCTCGGTATTTTCTAAGATTGATTTGAGGTCGTGGTACCATCGGTGAGGATTCGGGATGCGATATCCCTAAGACCGCGTTCGGATCGAGGTATGGTCATTATGAGTTCGTGGTTATGTCTTTTGGATTAACGAACGCCCCTGCAGCGTTTATGGACATGATGGACAGAGTGTTCAAGGCATTCTTGGATAATTAATTGAATCTTTTGGGATTTGAACCTTACCCTAAATGGTGAATTTGGAGTTTTAAGAAAAGAGTCTTAATTAAAAAGAAAAAGAAAAGAAGGTTGCTTTAGCCGGGACCCGCAAGAGAAAAGCCTTGGGAAAGGAATTTAGGTCTCCTAACCTATTTAAAAATAATGAAAAGAAGGAAAATCAAGAAACCCCTAATTTTTCCCCTCTTAGCCTCTCTCTCTCTCTCTCTCTCTCTCTCTCTCTCTCTCTCTCTCTCTCTCTCTCTCTCTCTCTCTCTCTCTCCTAAAACCCTAGCCGAGCAGCCCTAGCCACACCATCGAACCACCCCGAGCCACCCCGGCCCTAGCCGACGCACCACCTGCTCCATCGCTTTTGACCCTGCGCGCTCGGCCCTGCGCCGCCCGCCTGCCGCCGCCCGGCATCATTGACGCTGCCGACCGGAAGCTCCCACTGCCGCGACACCCATCGCCGCCCGACGTCGCTCGTGGTCGCCGACAGTGCCGCCGCGCAGCCAGACGCGCGCCGCCCGCAGACGCCGCGCCCGCCGCTCAGCGTGACCCCTGCGCCGCGCGCCCGCTCCGGCGCGATCCTCGCCACGCGCGCCAACCCTGAGCCGAGCTACGCTCGCGCGTCGCGCTTGCAGCCGCGACACCGTCGTGCCGCTGCCTGTGTCTGACGTGTTGACGTGCCAGCGCGCTGGCGCCAGCGCCCAGCCACAAGCAGCGGCGCCAAGCCACCCTCCTTGCTGCGCCGAGGCCGTGTCTTCTCGGTGGTAATTCCCGAACCAATCCCTTTGTGTTTCTTAAGCTTCTGCTGCTGTATGTATTTACTTAGGATGCTTTATTTATGCCTAGGTTGCTCGAGTTCGTATTAAGCTCGAGGGTCTTTTTGGTTGTGATAGCTATTCTCCACTTGTTTCCAGGTAAGGACTTCCTACCGTGGTTGTGTGGACCCTGCTATGCTTTCTTAATTGTGCCTTGTATGCTTGTTTACCTTTATGAGCATGTTAGTGGATAGGATAGCTAGTGATTAAATTCTTACTAGCATGTTTTGCCTTTTTTGTACATGTTAGTGCCATGCTAGGTTTGTTCTTCCATCATGCTTGAGATTCCTGCTTTAAGCACGTAGTATCATGCTAGGCTATGTATGACAGATGTCTTGTGAATGTTAGCCAGGAATCACGTACTTGGTAGTCTAAGCTAGTATGATAGGGTTTGTCATCATCTAGAGGCTGAGAGCGGACATAACGTACCTTGTCCCCACCGGTCGGGAGTAGAGCGAAGCATAACGTACCTTGCTTCCCCCCGGCAGCTAGTGAGGGTTAGCTACCTCATTGGCATAAGCCTAGTTTGTAGCCTGCTAGAGCGGAACCCTGCCAACGGTGCAAGCCTACCTTGGCCGGTTCTTAGCTTCAGGTCGGTGGTACAGCCGCATGATGAGTGCCGAGGGCCTCGCACCTCGTGATCGGTGACACCGTTTCCGAGTCTTAGGCATGCGCACTGCCCGCGTAGTTTGCCCTTAGGCCCCCGCATTTACGCCGGTTGCAGAAGAGCATGCGGTGTGCGCGCACACGCGTTAGTAGCCGGTTCGGAGAGCTCCCCCGGGCTAATGTTCGTGAGTACACCAGTACCTTCCCGTTTAGAGCCAGACTTCGGGTACTCTCCCGATAGTCCAGATTTAGAGCGAGGGTAAGAGGCCCTTGAGGACACCCATTGGGATTGACTTTAGAGTTAATCAATTGGTCGAGGGAGAAAGACCCTCGAGGGTGTCGGACATCTTGGGATCGGTTTTTGAGCTGATCAATTGGCCGTGGGAGAAAGACCCTCGGAGATGTCCCGGGATTGGTTTGAGAGCCAATCATTAGGCCGGAAGTAGGAGACTTCCGAGGATTCCGGATTTGCCTTGTGAGCTCGTTGAGCTAAGATCCGTGTTGATATTTGTGGCATGTGTACTAGGTTGCTAGATGATAGATTGCATCGTATCGCACCCATCGGGGTTCTTCACCGAGTATGTTTATACTCACCCTTATCGTGGTTTCTTCCATGTGTAACTTGGGACAAAGACCGAGGTGGCTAGAGAGGAGAGCTGGGAGATCATGGATGTCGCTTGACACTCTGTCGTGTCTTATTTTACTGCTTTTGGATTTTTGCATGTAGTTGGACTTAGATCCGTAGGAAAACTATGATTTGAACTATTTTATGTTTTTAAGGAAAGAAATCTTGATGAGTCATTTGTTTTAATTTGAATGGTTCGTTTTTGCCTAATGAATGTTTACTTTGTTTTGATTGTTTTCCCGCTCATGTGTTTGAAAAGCTTTTAATCCGACCCTGGCTGGGTCCTTTTATGTTTTAAATTTGCATGCTGAGTAAAGACCTAGATTTAGTTCCATTTTCGGGTTGTTTCTTTACACTTTGTCATCGTATTCATAGACGACATTTTGATTTATTCCAAGACAAAAGAGGACCATGCTTCGCATTTGAGGCAAGTTTTGGCAAAGATTGCGAGAGAAAATCGGCTTGTTCGCAAAGTTCTCAAAGTGTGAGTTACGCAGAGAAAGTAGCTTTCCTTGGTCATATTGTTTGGTAGATGGTATAGCGGTGGACCCCATAAAGATAGAGGCGATCGGTTCATGGGCCGGACCGTCAACGGTCACCGAGATTCGCAGATTTCTGGTGCCGCGAGTTATTATATCGGCGTTTCGTGAAAGACTTTTCCGTTAAGGCGGCACCCTTAACCCGTCGACCAAGAAGGGTGTTGACTTTGTTTGGGATGCTAGATGTGAGGAAAGTTTTGCCCGGCTTTAAGCACACGCTTTGACATCGGCGCCCGGTGTTGGCGGTTCCGAGGGAGCAGGAGGTTTCGTAGTTTCTGATGATGCATCCAAGTATGGTTTAGGTTGTGTGTTGATGCGGCATGGGAAGGTGATAGCTTATGCTTCCGGCTGCATTGAAGCCCTATGAGAAGAATTACCCAACTCATGATATGGAGTTGGATGCGATTGTTTTTGCCCCTAAAGATTTGGAGGCACTACTTGTATGGTGAAAGGATTCAACTGCATTCACGGACCACCGAGCCTTAAGTATTTCTTCACTCGTAAGGAGTTGAACATGAGGCGAGAGAAGATGGCTCGAGTTGGTAAAGGACTACGATCGTGAGATCTTGTATCATCCCGAAAAAGGCCAACGTTGTAGCCGATGCACCGAGCAGAAGACGTCGCATTCCGCAGCCTTTGCCGAGCTCTCGAGTTGAATTGCGGAAGGAGTTTGAGCGAGCCAGATCGCAGATTTTGTTAGGAGAGGTTACGGCCCGTGGTAGCCCAACTATCAGTTCAACCGTCGCTTAGCAGAGGATCATCGACGATCGGCTAAGTGATCCCAAGTTAAAGAGATTGCTTGAGAGAGTCGAGGCGGATGGTGATTTTTACTTTGTTGTAGCACCGCACGGAGGCTTGAGATATACAGAGAGTCGGTTGTGCGTTCTCGAGGTAGCAGGAATCGAGCCGAGTTGCTCGCCGGCGCATAGTTCCCCTTTCACTTGGCACCCGGAGGTACCAAGATGTATCGGGATCTCAAGCGAGACGTTTTGGTGGATGGGTATGAAGAGGACATAGCGTGAGTTTGTTAGGCGGTGTCTCACTTGTCAGCAAGTGAAGGCTCCCAGACAGAAGCCTGCAGGTTTGTTGCAGCCGTTGAGTGTTCCACAATGGAAGTGGGACGAGATTTCGATGGATTATATCTCAGGGTTGCCGAGGACACCGAGAGGGTTTACCCAGATCGGGTAATTGTGGACCGATCGACTAGGAGTGCCCACTTTATCCCGGCGCAGATTAATTATACCGTGGAGCAAATGGGCCCGATTATTTTTGGAGCAGATCGTTCGGCACCACGGGTGCACCGACGAAGATAGTGTCGATCGGGATTCTCGGTTCACATCCCGCTCGGAGAGTGCTCTAGAAGGGTATGGGAATCGAGTGCGGCTTTCAAGATCGCTTTCACCCTCAAACCGATGGTCAGACCGAGAGGGTGAATCAGATTCTGGAAGATATGTTGAGAGCATGTGTTTTGGACTTTCCAGTGCTTGGTTGGGACCAGACTGTATTTGATGGAGTTCGCTACACAACAAATGCTATCGATCGACTATTGAGATGGCTCCTTTTGAAGCGTTGTATGGTAAGCGTTGTAGATCCCCGGTGTTTTGGGAGGAGGTTGGTGATAGGCAGGTTACGGGACCCGAGTTACTTCGGGATGACAAACGACGCTGCAGAAGATCGGGGCTCGCATGTTAACAAACTCAAAGTAGCGAGAAAAGTTACGCCGATGTGAGGCGTAGAGATTTGGAGTTTGAGGTTGGTCAACATGTTTTTTCTCAAAATAGCACCAATGCGTGGTGTGTTAAGGTTTGGAAAGAAAGGCAAATTGAGCCCAAGGTTTGTAGGGCCTTTTGAGATCCTTGAGCGGATCGGAGCAAAGTGGCCTATCAGTTAGCCTTGCCCCGTCTTTGGCGGTGCATAATGTGTTCCATGTTTCGATGCGCCGAGGCAAATGACGTGGCGCATCCGTCGCATGTGTTAGAGCATGAGCCTTTAGAGTTAAGTGAAGATTTATCCTTCGAGGAGAAGCCCCGTTCAGATTTTGGCTCGTGAGCGCAAGGTTTTTTGCGCAACCGAGAGATAAGCTTAGTAAAGGTTCTTTGGAGGCATCGGAGAGGCGAGGAAGCGGCGTGGGAGTTAGAGGATGAGATGATGACTCATTACCCGAGTGTTTCGATCTTAGGACTTTCGAGGACGAAAGTCTTTAAAGGAGGGAGTATTGTAACGGCCCGATTTTCCATTCCGGTTATCCAGTGCTCTCGATGCAAGATTAGGGCAATCGGTTGGCCAAGTTAGAGCATTTTAACCCTTAGGGGTATTTTGGTCTTTTGCTCTCGGTCCAGGATTTGGGATTTGAACCTTTGCCTTAGTGATCTATAAGTGAGTTTTTATTATTGGAAAGATTTGCTTCAGCCGGATCTCGAAGAGGAAGCCAAAAATGATATTTAAGGATTTTTGGAAAAATTGGAAAATGGATAAATTGGATTTATTTGGATAAGTATGGAATTTAAATAAAAGAGAAAAAGAAAAAAAAAGGAAAAAAGGAAATTATTAAAATAAGGATTTTTTCCCCATTTTTCCCATGTGTTTACTTTTCCTTTTCTCTCTCTCTCTCTCCTCCCCACCCGACCATAGCCCTCACCCGAGCCCTTGCTCGCCCGCGTGCCATATCGCGCCCCAGAGCTCGTCGTCGCGCCGCGCGCCCCAGCCGAGCTCCTCCTCGCGAGCTGCGCGCCGCCAGCCGAGCTCCTCGCTGCGTCTGCGCGCGCCCTCCTCGCCAGTGTCTGCGCGCTTGACCCGACCATCTCTGCGCGCCCGGCCACCGACTGCCATTTGTGTTGTCTTGGCCGAGCCTTGTGCTTCTCGGTTGGTAATTCCCGAGTCTTTTCCCTCTTTGGACTCGAGTTGTTGGCTGCTGATTTGTAATTAAATTGGGTGTTTTATTGAAATGCTTAGGTTGTTCGAGATTCGATTAAAGCTCGAGGGTCATTAATCGTTGGTCGTGATAATTATTATTTTCTGCTTGTTTCCAAGTAAGGATCTCTTACCGTGGTTGTGTGGACTCGCGATGCTTTCTTGATTGTGCCTCGTATGCTGTTTACTTTTATGAGCATGTTAGTGGATAGGATAGCTTGTGATTGAATTCTTGCTAGCATGTTTGCTGTTGTACATGTTAGTGCCATGCTAGGTTTGTTCTTCCAGCATGCTCGAGATTCCTGCTTTAAGTTCTTAGTATCATGATAGGATATGTATGATTGATGTCTAATGTATTTGTTAGCCAGGAATCTCTCAATCTGTACTCTTAGCTAGTGTTGTAGGGTTTGTCTTCATCCGGAGGTGAGAGTGGACACAACGTACTTTGTCCCCACCGGTCGGGGTAGAGCGAGGCATAACGTATATTGCTTCCCCTCCCGCAGCCCAATGAGAATTAGCTACCTCATCGGCCTAAGCCTAGTTTGTAGCCTGCTAGAGCGGAACCCTGCCAACGGTGTAAGCCTACCTTGGCCGGTTCTTAGCTTCAGGTCGGTGGATCAGGCTGCACAGGAGAGCGCCGAGGGCCTCGCGCCACGCGTGATCGTGACACCGCTTCCAAGTTTTAGGCATGCGTGCACTGCCCGCGTAGTTTGCCCTTAGGCCCCGCATTTACGCCCGGTTGCAGAAGAGCATGCGGTGTGCGCACACGCAGCGTTAGTAGCCGATGCCCGGGAGTGCTCCTCGGGCTAATGTCGTGAGTACACCATTCCTTCCGATTTAGAGCCGGACTTGGGTACTCTCCCGATAGTCCGATTTATTAGCAAGGGTAAGAGGCCCTTGAGGACATCCTTGGGATCGGTTTTTGAGTCGATCAATTGGGTGAGGGAGAAAGACCCTCGAGAGATGTCCCGGATTGGTTATGAGAGCCAATCATTATGCCGGAAGTAGGAGACTTAGAAGACTCGATTTTGCCTTTTTAGCTCGTTGAGCAAGATCGTGTTGATATCTATATGCACGTGTACTAGGTTCTTTGGATGATTGATTGCATCGCATCGCACCCGGTTGGGGATTCTTACTGAGTATTTTTATACTCACCCTTACTTTATCTTTCAGGTAACTCAGGACAGCACCAAGGTGGCTAGCGGAGGTAGCTGGGAGATCATGGATGCTGCTGGCACTCTGTCGTGTCTTATTTTGTTTTAATTTGAATACTGACATGTAAATGTATTTTGGTCTCAGTATGGAAAACTTATGGTTTGAACTGTTTCGATGATTTTAAGAAAAAATACTGATCAGTATCTATTTACTAAATGAAGGTTTAGTTTGTTTAAATGTTTTTCCCACTATTATGTTTTCCTTTTGCATGCATTAAGTTAACGGCCCATTTTAGAACCCCATTCGGGTCCGGTCGTTACACGTGCTAACCTCAACCCCCCCTACTCTTGGCAACTCATCTGCCAGGGTCAAAGGTGGCCTACGGGTCTAGACAACCCTGGACGCGGTCTCATCATCCACATGAACAGTCCAACTCCTCGGTTGGAAATACCAAACGTCCCTGCTCCTCTAAGTGCAATCAACCTACTAGCGATCCACACAAAGCATAAAAGCTAGCCCACGCCTGCTCTCACCGCCAAACAAGGGTAACACATGTATACTAGATGCGATATTGTAAAATAAAACCCTTAGCTTAATGAACTCATAAACAAACTGGCCGCGGAGTGTTGATGATCATGGGGGCAACAACCTACAAAGCAGGTTAGTCTACAGAATCTATGACTCTGTGCTCTAATACCAACTGTAAGAACCCGACCCAAAACACGGTCCTAAACCTAGGTTCTCACTCAGCATGCAAGTTAAATACTTCATCAAGCGGTTTAGTGCTCATATTTAAAACCTTTCAAAACATTTAAAAGCGGGGACACTTAAAACATAAACAACAACCTTCATTTAAGCAACCCAACAAAGTAAGACAAGCCTTGTAACGGCCCAGCTTTCCATCCCGGTCAATAACAAAATTAATTGGAAAATTAATTGAATCTTTTGGGATTTGAACCTTGCCCTAAATGGTGAATTTGGAGTTTTAAGAAAAGAGTCTTTATTAAAATGAAAAAAAGAAAAGAAGGTTGCTTTAGCCGGGACCCGCAAGAGAAAAGCCTTGGGAAGGGAATTTAGGTCTCCTAACCTATTTAAAAATAAGGAAAAGAAGGAAAACCAAGAAAACCCCTAATTTTCCCCTCATAGCCGCATTCTCTCTCTCTCTCTCTCTCTCTCTCTCCTAAACCCAGCCGCACCACCCAGCCGCACCACCCAGCCGCTCCACCCCAGCCACATCGCACCACACCTGCCCGCACACCCCCCCGCCACACTGCACCACACACCGCCTGAGCCACCGCGCCCGACCGCTCATTCACCGCTTCACCCGATCGCGCTGCGCGCCAGGCAGACGAAGCTCCCACCGTCGCAGCCCCATCACCGCTCGACGCCGTCTCACGACGCCCAGCCGTCGCCGCAGCGCATCACGCCCAAGATCGAAGCTCGCCCAGCGCGCCAACCCTGGCCGAGAGCTTCGCTGTTGCGCGCGCAGCGCCTTTCGCAGCCGATCGATCGCGCGCGCCTCCCGCCGCCGCGAGCCGTGCGCGCGCGCGCGCCTGCGCATCCGCTCGCCCGCCACGCGACCGAAGCTCAGCCAGCGCGCCAGGCGCGCCTTGCTTGCCCGCTTGCTGCGAGAGCCCGTGTCCTCTCGATTGGTAATTCTCGAGCCTTTTCCCTTTTGATTTTTAAGCTGCTGGCTGCTGTATATTTATTTAGGATGCTTTTAATATGCCTAGGTTGCTCGAGTTCGTTTTAAAGTTTGAGGGTCTTGCTTGACTCGTGTGAGCTTTTTCCACTTATTTCCAGGTAAGGATTTCTTACCGTGGTTGTGTGGACCCTGCGATGATTTCTTGATTGTGCCTTATGTGCATGTTTACTTTTATGAACATGATTAGTGGATAGGATGACTTGTGATTGCATTCCGCTAGCATGTTTGATTGTTTGTACATGTTAGTGCCATGCTAGGATTGTTCTTCCAAGCATGCCCTAGATTCTCGCTTTAAGTTCGTAGTAGCATGCTAGGTTATATATGAGTGATGATGCTTATGTATGTTTAGCCAGGAATCGTTTACTCTATAATCTAGCTAGCGTAGTAGGGTTGTCATCATCTAGAGGCTGAGAGCGGACATAACGTACCTTGTCCCCACCGGTCGGGAGTAGAGCGAAGCATAAAGTACATTGTTTCCCCCCGGCAGCCAGTGAGGATTTGCTACCTCATTGGCATAAGCCTAGTTTGTAGCCTGCTTGAGCGGAACCCTGCCAACGGTGCAAGCTCGCCTTGGCTGGTTCTTAGCTTCAGTCGGTGGTACAGTGCTGCAGATGAGTGCCGAGGGCCTCGCACCACTCGTGTTCGGTGACACCGCTCCGAGTCCTTAGGCATGCGCACTGCCCGCGTAGTTTGTACCTAGGCCCCACATTTACGCCGGTTGCAAAGATGCGGTGTGCGCGCACACGCTTTAGTTGCTTGGTTCGGAGAGCTCCCCTGCCACTGTTCGTGAGTACACCAATTCCTTCCGCTTTAGAGCGGACTTGGGTACTCTCCAGAGTCCAGATTTATAGCAAGGGTAAGAGGCCCTTGAGGACACCCATTGGGATTGACTTTAGAGTTAATCAATTGGTCGAGGAGAAAGACCTCGAGGGTGTCGGACATCCTTGGGATCGTTTCTTTTGAGTCGATCAATTGGCCGAGGGAGAAAGACCTCGGAGATGTCCCGGATTGGTTTTGAGAGCCAATCATTAGTAGGAAGTAGGAGACTTCCGAGGATTCCAGTTTGCCTTGTGAGCTCGTTGAGCTAAGATCCGTGTTGATATTTGTGGCATGTGTACTAGGTTGCTAGATGATTGATTGCATCGTATCGTACCCCGGTCGGGGATTCTTACTGAGTATGTTTATACTCACCCTTATTGTGGTTTCTTCCACAGGTAACTTGGGACAACACCGAGGCGGCTAAGCGGAGGAGCTGGGGATCATGGATGTCACTGACACTGTGCCGTGTCTTATTTTACATGCTTTTGATTTCAAAGCATGTTGTTGGACTTGGGTCCGTAGGGAAAACTATGATTTGAACTATTTTATGTTTTAAGGAAAGTACTTGATCGACCATCGTTTTTAATTTGAATGGTTCAAGCTCGCTTAATGAATGTTTACTTTGTTTTTAATGTTTTCCACTCTTATATTTGAAAAGTTTTACAAACCGACCCCAATTTTGGGTCCTTTTATGCTTTTCACTTGCATGCTGAGTAAAGATCTAGGTTTAGCACCGTTTTCAAGGTGGGTTCTTTACATGTTGGTATCAGAGCAGGAGTATAGATTCTGTAGACTAACCTGTTTGTAGGTTGTGTTCCCATGATCTCCAAAGACTCCAAGGCCGCCAGAGTTTGTCTAAGTTCAATAAGCTAAGGGTTTTGTTTATGATACTATATGCATTACACATGTGTTATCTTTGTTGGCGAGAAAGTCCGAGCGTGGACTAACCCGTTGTGGTTTCCGTGTAGATCGCCCGATATGCCGGTTACACGCAGATGGAGCAGTCCGTCTCGAATCGCAAATAGAGATGCCGCAGAGCAGCAGCTCAGATATATCGAGCTCAGAGGCGCCCGTGGCCCTGCAGAGGCTAACTTGCCCGAGAAGGGGTGGAGGTCGCTATGCCTCAAGGTGCAGCTCCAGGAGGAGATATTTCGCTATGAGAGACATGATGATGGGCCTAATGGCCGAGCAGAGAGCTGAGACTCAAAGCAGCTAGCAGCAAGCAGAGAGAGAGAGTCTAGGCACAGATAGCCCAGCTTGACACAGCTCATGCAGCGAGCACCCCAGCGGCTCAGTAGTCCCTGTGTAGCTCAACCGAGGGGCAGGTCATCGGGACCAGTCGGACTCACTTGATAGTGCAGAGAGGAGCCGCCGAGTTTGGCAAGTGGTTGAAAGATTTCACCAAGTGGAAGCCAAGGGAATTTGATGCTTGAGAGAACCCACTTGTGGCGATCAGGTGGTTGGCAAGAATGGAGTACATCTTTAGAGTTATGGGATGCCCAGATGTACAGAGGCCGAGATGTGCGGCCCATGTTCTCTCGACACACGGTGAGTGGTGGTGGGAGTCCACAGATATAGAGCTAGACCACTGGGTCTTCTCCACCCACTGGAGTTCTTTAGAACGAAGTTCAGAGCTAAGTATGTTAATGACGAGGCTCAGCGGGGAGATGGCAGAGGCCTTCTCGAATCAAACAGGATCGAGATAGTATTCTTTGCTTATGAAAAGAAGTTCTCGAGTATAGCTATTTCGCGCACGGAGCTCATTGCCACCGAGGAGCTCAAGATTAAGAAGTTCATTTGTGGGTGAGGAAGGAGGTTGCTCGGGATGTTCGAGCACTCGCTCCCGAGAGTTATGATCGAGCGAAGAGAGTTGGCCACGATTTATAATCCGAAGTATCCGCCAAGATGCGAGGATTCATTGCACGGCTCGGTCGATTCGCCACCGCCGCCAGAGTATTCCAGTGAGTAAGAGGAAATCTGTGACTTCTAGTGGTTTCGCTCACCGTCAGCCACACTCGCCGTCAAGGCCGGTCTAGAGAGTCAAGATCGCCACACTGTGGGAGAGCCCCAGATCGCCGCGCAGGCGGGGCGAGCCGCCGACTCATTGCAACAAGTGTGGAAAGGCACACTTTGGTTTGTGTGGAGCATCGCCCCGTGCTTGCTATGAGATGTGGCAAGGAAGGGCACTTGGCGAGATCCCGCACTCGTGGATTTAGCAATACAGACCGGCCCAACAGCAGGGGCGGGTGTTTGCCACTACTCGCCAGGAGGCGGAGCGCATCGATGATGCGATTGCGAGTACGTTGCTTGTCTTACAAAGACTATGCATTTGTATTGTTTGATTCGGGTTCGACCCATTCCTTTGTTTCGATGCATTCGTTAGACAAGCTTGTGTGGAACTCGAACCTCTAGGGTTTGAGCTGTGTGTTGCCACTCCTTCGGGTGTGAGTATGTTAGCTAGCGATGAGAGTTAAGCATGGCCAGATACTGATATCGATGAGATTTTAGAGGCTACCCTCATAGTGCTGTCTATGAGCGGTTTCGATGTGATCCTTGGCATGGATTGGTTGGCGAGAAAACCATGCGTTGATAGACCGCCACGGAAAGAAGTGGTGTTTAGGCCGCCCGAGGGAGGCCGAGCTTCAAGTTTCGCGGTGTCGAGGCGAATTTGCCCGCCATTGATCTCAGCAGTGAAAGTCAGAGATTGATAGCTCGAGGAGCTTGGGGCTTCTTAGCAAAGCCGTTCGGAGATAGTAGTACTTTGTTGTCTGTTGACATGGTCCCCGTGGTGCAAGAGTTTGCAGATGTTTTCCCTGAAGAGTTCTGGGTTTACCCCGAAGCGGGAGTTAGACTTCACCATTGAGTGGAGCCAGGGACTCTTCCCATTTCTAAAGCCCCGTGTCGTATGGCGCCCGGTGAGTTGAGAGAACTCAAAGTGCGATTGCAAGAGATCTTTGGATCGAGGTTTCATCCGTCCGAGTGTGTCCCCGTGGGGAGCACACATCTGTTTGTTAAGAAAAAGGATGGATCCATGCGTTTGTGTATAGACTATAGAGATTTGAATAAAGTCACGGTGAAGAATAAGTATCCCCGCCGCGTATAGATGATCTCGTTCGATCGCTTCGGGGGAGCCTCAGTGTTTTCTAAGATAGACTTGAGGTCGAGGGTACCATCGGTGAGGATTCGAGATGCGAGATATCCGAAGACCGCGTTCGGATCGAGGTATGGTCATTATGAGTTCGTGGTCATGTCTTTCGGACTCACGAACGCCCCGCAACGCTTATGGACATGATGGACAGAGTGTTCAAGGCATTCTTGGATAACTTTGTCATCGTATTCATAGACGACATTTTGATTTATTCCAAGACCAAGGAGGACCATGCTTCGCATTTGAGGCAAGTTTTGGCAAGATTGCGTGAGAATCGATTGTTCGCAAAGTTCTCTAAGTGCGAATTTTTGCTAGAGAGAGTAGCCTTCCTTGGACATATCGTGTCGTGAGATGGTATAGCGGTGGACCCCGCAAAGATAGAGGCGATTAGCTCATGGGCGGACCGACGACGGTCGCCGAGATACGTGACTTTTCTGGTGCAGCGAGTTATTACCGGCGTTTCGTGAAAGACTTTTCCGCTAAGGCAAAGCACTCCCTAACCCGTCGACCAAGAAGGGTATTGACTTTGTTTGGGATGCTAGATGTGAGGAAAGTTTTGCCCAACTTAAGCTCGGTTTGACGACAAAGACTGTGTTGGCGATTCGGAAGGAACAGGAGGTTTCGTAGTTTATAGTGATGCTTCCAAGTATGGTTTAGGTTGTGTGTTGATGCAGCATGGGAAGGTGATAGCTTATGCTTCCCGGCATTTGAAGCCTTATGAGAAGAACTATCCAACTCATGATATGGAGTTGGCTGCAGCTTGTTTTTGCTCTAAAGATTTGGAGGCATTACTTGTATGGTGAGAGGATTCGATTGTTCACGGACCACCAGAGCCTCAAATATTTCTTCACTCGAAGGAGTTGAACATGAGCGCAGAGGAGGTGGCTCGAGTTAGTAAAGGACTACGATCGTGAGATTTTGTATCATCGGAAAAGCCAATGTTGTGGGTGATGCTGTTGAGTAGAAAGACGTCGCATTCAAAGCGGCTTTCTTTGAGCTCCCAAGTTGAATTGCGGAAAGAGTTTGAGCGAACCGGTATTGCAATCTTGTTGGGAGAGGTTACCGCCAGTGGTAGCCCACTATCGATTCACCCCGTCGCTTAAGTATAGAGGATCATCGGCGACATCCGAGTGATCCCAAGTTGAGGAGATTGCTCGAGAGAGTTGAGGCCGATGGCGATTTCGACTTTGTTGTGGCACGCACGGAGGCTTGAGGTACAGAGAGGTCGGTTGTGCGTCCCGGACGACGCAGAGATTCGAGCAGAGTTGCTCGCCGAAGCACATAATTCCCCATTCACTTGGCACCCAGGAGGTACCAAGATGTACCAGGATCTCAAGCAGACGTTTTGGTGGATGGGCATGAAGCGGGATATAGTGAGTTTGTTAGCCGGTGTCTCACACCGCCAGCAAGTGAAGGCTCCCGTGCAGAAGCCTGCAGGTTTATTACTGACCATTAAGTGTTCCACGGTGGAAGTGGGGACGAGATTTCGATGGATTATATCATTTGGGTTGCCGAGGACACCGAGAGGGTTTTCGCAGATCTGGGTAGTTGTGGACCGGTGACCAAGAGTGCACACTTTATTCCGGGAGGATTAGTTATACCGTGGAACAGTGGGAACAGTTATTCCTTGAGCAGATTGTGCGGTACCACGGGGTACCCGCAAAGATAGTGTCAGATCGGGATTCTCGGTTCACATCTCGCTTCGAGAGAGCGCTCGGAAGGGTTTGGGAGGCGAGTGCGGCTTCAAGATCGCCTTTCACCCCGCAAACCGATGGTCGACGAGAGGGTGAATCGATTCTGGAAGATATGTTGAGAGCTGCGTTTTGGACTTCCCAGAAGTTGGGACCGATGCACTGTATTTGATGGAGTTCGCCACAACAACAGCAGCTATCAGGCGACTATTGAGATGGCCCCATTCGAGGCGTTGTATGGTAAGCGTTGCAGATCCCCAGTGTTTTGGGAGGAGGTTGGTGATGCAGACGAGTTACGGGACCCGAGTTACTTCGGATGACGAACGACGCAGCGGTCACGAGTAAGATAAGGGCTCGCATGTTGACAAGACACAAAGTAGGTAGAAAAGTTACGCCGATGTGAGGCGTAGAGATTTGGAGTTTGAGGTGGGTCAACATGTTTTCCTGAAGGTAGCACCTATGCGTGGGGTGTTAAGGTTTGGAAGGCGAGGCAAGTTGAGCCCTGTGTTTGTAAGGCCTTTTGAGATCCTTGAGCGGATCGGAGCGGTGGCCTACCTGGGTTAGCTTTACCCCGTCCTTAGCAAATGTGCATAATGTGTTCCACGTTTCGATGCTGAGAAAGTACGTGGCAGACCCGTCGCATGTGCTAGAGCATGAGCCCTTAGAGTTGAGTAAAGATTTATCCTTCGAGGAGAAGCCCGTGCAGATTTTGGCATATGAGCGCAAGGTATTGCGCAACCGGGAGATAAGTTTAGTAAAGGTTCTTTGGAGGCATCAGAGGGCAGAGGAAGCGACGTGGGAGCTAGAGGAGGAGATGAGGACGCATTACCCGGAGTTGTTCCAGTCTTAGGACTTTCGGGGACGAAAGTCTTCTAAGGGGGAGTATTATAACGGCCCGACTTTCCATCCGGTCAATAACAAAATTAATTGGAAAATTAATTGAATCTTTTGGGATTTGAACCTTGCCCTAAATGGTGAATTTGGAGTTTTAAGAAAAGAGTCTTTATTAAAATGAAAAAAAGAAAAGAAGGTTGCTTTAGCGGGACCCCAAGAGAAAAGCCTTGGGAAGGGAATTTAGGTCTCCTAACCTATTTAAAAATAAGGAAAAGAAGGAAAACCAAGAAAACCCCTAATTTTCCCCTCATAGCCGCATTCTCTCTCTCTCTCTCTCTCTCTCTCTCTCTCCTAAACCCAGCCGCACCACCCACCAGCGCACCCCCAGCCACATCGCACCACACCGCCTCGCACACCGGCCCTGCGCCACACTGACCACACCGCCTGAGCCACCCGCCTGCATCGCTCGGCCTGCGCCGCGCCGATCGCGCGCGCTGCGAACGAAGCTCCCACCGTCGCAGCCCATCACCGCCCGGACGCCGTCGCCGACGCGCACCAGCCGTCGCCGCGGCCACGCCGCCCAGCCGATCGAGCGCTCGCCGCGCGCCAACCCAGCCGAGCCCGCTCTCGCGCAGCAGCGCCTTCGCAGCTCGGACCGATCACGCCCGCCTGCCCAGACGCTGCGGCGTGCGCGCGCGCGCGCCGCTCCTGCGCATCATCCGCTCGCCACAAGACACGAGAGCTCAGCGCCCAGCGCCCAGCAGCGCCCCTTCCTGCCCCTTGCTGCCGAGAGCCCGTGTCCTCTCGGTTGGTAATTCTCGAGCCTTTTCCCTTTTGATTTTTAAGCTGCTGGCTGCTGTATATTTATTTAGGATGCTTTTAATATGCCTAGGTTGCTCGAGTTCGTTTTAAAGTTTGAGGGTCTTGCTTGACTCGTGTTAGCTTTTTCCACTTATTTCCAGGTAAGGATTTCTTACCGTGGTTGTGTGGACCCGGCGATGCTTTCTTGATTGTGCCTTATGTGCATGTTTACTTTTATGAACATGATTAGTGGATAGGACAGCTTGTGATTGCATTCCTGCTAGCATGTTTGATTGTTTGTACATGTTAGTGCCATGCTAGGATTGTTCTTCCAGCATGCCCGAGATTCCTGCTTTAAGTTCGTAGTAGCATGCTAGGTTATATATGAGTGATGATGCTTATGTATGTTTAGCCAGGAATCGTTTACTCTATAATCTAGCTAGCGTAGTAGGGTTGTCATCATCTAGAGGCTGAGAGCGGACATAACGTACCTTGTCCCCACCGGTCGGGAGTAGAGCGAAGCATAAAGTACATTGTTTCCCCCCGTGCACGGTGAGGATTTGCTACCTCATTGGCATAAGCCTAGTTTGTAGCTGCTGAGCGGAACCACGCTTAACGGTGCAAGCCCGCCTTGGCTGGTTCTTAGCTTCAGTCGGTGGTACAGTTTGCCGCATGGATGAGTGCCGAGGGCCTCGCACTCATCGTGTTCGGTGACACCGCTCCGAGTCCTTAGGCATGCGCACCGCCCGCGTAGTTTGTACCTAGGCCCCCACATTTACGCCGGTTGCAAAGAAGCATGCGGTGTGCGCGCGCGCACACGCTTTAGTTGCCGGTTCGGAGAGCTCCCCTGCTCATTGTTCGTGAGTACACCAATTCCTTCGATTTAGAGCCGGACTTGGGTACTCTCCGGTAGTCGGTTATAGCAAGGGTAAGAGGCCCTTGAGGACACCCATTGGGATTGACTTTAGAGTTAATCAATTGGTCGAGGGAGAAAGACCCTCGAGGGTGTCGGACATCCTTGGGATCGTTTCTTTTGAGCTGATCAATTGGCCGAGGGAGAAAGACCCTCGGAGATGTCCCGGGATTGGTTTTGAGAGCCAATCATTAGGCCGGAAGTAGGAGACTTCCGAGGATTCCAGATTTGCCTTGTGAGCTCGTTGAGCTAAGATCCGTGTTGATATTTGTGGCATGTGTACTAGGTTGCTAGATGATTGATTGCATCGTATCGTACCCCGGTCGGGGATTCTTACTGAGTATGTTTATACTCACCCTTATTGTGGTTTCTTCCACAGGTAACTTGGGACAACACCGAGGCGGCTAGCGGAGGGAGCTGGGGGATCATGGATGCTGCTGACACTCTGTCGTGTCTTATTTTACTGTTTTTTATTTCAGCATGTTGTTGGACTTGGGTCCGTAGGGAAAACTATGATTTGAACTATTTTATGTTTTAAGGAAAGTACTGATTAGTCACTGTTTTTAATTTGAATGGTTCGTTTCTGCTTAATGAATGTTTACTTTGTTTTTAATGTTTTCCACTCTTATATTTGAAAAGTTTTACAAACCGACCCCAGCTGGGTCCTTTTATGCTTTTCACTTGCATGCTGAGTAAAGATCTAGGTTTAGCACCGTTTTCAGGTTGGGTCTTTACAAGCCTGGCCAGTGTTTATGAAATCATACAATACAATTTAAACAACTGTTAAAAACATCCCCCTAGGACTCCTGTCCGACTACATGTTGAACAAATTATGCAAACAATAAAGACAGAGTGGCATGGCTCCCATGATCAATCGGCCTCCTCCGCTAGCCCCCCGGTCTTTGTCCCAAGTTACGGTGGAAAACCACAGAAATAGGGGTGAGTATAAACATACTCGGTGAAGAATCCCAACCGGTACAATACGATACATCAATCATCCGCACCCTAGTATACATGCAAACGATTACCAACATGGATCATAGCTCAACGAGCTTACAAGGCGCATCTGGAATCCTCGGAAGTCTCCTTCTTCCGGCCTAATGATTGGCTCTCATAACCAATCCGGGACATCTCCGAGGGTCTTTCTCCTCGGCCAATTGATCACTCAAAACCGATCCCAAAGATGTCCGACACCTCGAGGGTCTTTCTCCTCGACCATATGATCACTCAAAAGCCAATCCCAATGGGTGTCCTCAAGGGCCTCTTACCTCGCTATAAAACGGACTATCGGAGAGTACCCAAGTCTGGCTCTAAACAGGAGGAACTGGTGTACTCACGAACTTTAGCCAGTGGAGCTCTCCGAACCGGTGACTAACGCGTGTGCAGTGCGCCACACCGCATGTCGCCAGCGGCGTAAATGTGGGGCCTAAGTACAAACTACGCGGGCGTGCACGCATGCCTAAAGACTCGGAAGCGGTGTCACCGAACACGCGAGTGCGAGGCCCCTGCAAGACTCATCTGTGCGCACACTGCACCACCGACAAGAAGCTAAGAACCGCCAAGGCAAAGCTTGCACCATTGGCGTGGTTCCGCTCTAGCAGCTACAAACTAGGCTTATGCCGATGTGGTAGCTAAATCCACATCGGCTGCCGGGGGGAAGCAATGTACGTTATGCTTCGCTCTACTCCCGACCGGTGGGGACAAAGTACGTTATGTCCGCTCTCAGCCTCTGGATGATGACAAACTCTACTATACTAGCTAGAAGTACAAAATAACCGATTCTGGCTAGACATACATATCATCATCATTCACACATAACCTAGCATGATACTACGAACTTAAAGCAGAATCTCAAGCATTTGGAAGAACAATCCTAGCATGGCACTAACATGTACAAACAGCAAACATGCTAGCAAGAGTGCAATCACAAGCTGTCCTATCCACTAATCATGTTCATACAAGTAAACATGCATATAAGGCACAATCAAGAAAGCATCGCAGGGTCCACACAACCACGGTAAGGAATCCTTACCGAAACGAGCGAAATAACCTTCACAATCAAATAATGACCTCGAGCTTTAAAGCGAAACCGAGCAACCTAAGCATTTTAATAAAAACACCCTAATTAAAAAAATAAAGACCAACAACCTTAGGGTCCAAAAGAGTGGAGGCTCGGGAATTACCAAACGAGAGGGTACTAGGTCTCGGCCCCAACAATCTTGGCAAAACAGCTCTCGGCAGTTAGTGGGCAAGCGGGACTTGTACCGGGCGAAGCAGCTGGCGCTGGCCAAGGCTCTTGGGCGCGCGTAGGGACGGCGCTGCGCTGGCGCTGGTGCGCGCAAGGATCGCGACAGGCATGCGCGCGCTGGCGCGGCGTGACGCGGACGAATGCGCGGGCATGCATGACAGACGGGCGGCGGCTGGGAGCTGGCGCGCGGTAGGGGCGACGCAGCAGGCGCGTGCAGTGGCGGCTAGTCGCGCGGATGGCGCGTGGCGCGGCTGGGCAACTCGTGCGGAGCGGCTGGGTTGTTCGTGCGCTGCTGAAATTGGCGGCTGGCTGCTCGTGCGCTTCGGGCTGTGGTACTGGCTGCCTCGTGCGCTTGCTGAAGGTTGTCTGAATTTGTGAAGTGCGGCTAGGGCGGTCTGGGCTGGCTAGTCTTGGCTGGGCATGGCTGGGCGGCTAGGGTTTCTTGGTGAGGTCGGCTAGGAGAGAGAGAGAGAGAGAGAGAGAGAAAGAGAGAGAGGATTTTGCAAAACAAGGGGGAAAAGGGATTTTCTTGATTTTCTTTCCTTTTCCCTAATTAAATAGGTCTAAAATCCCTTCCCAAAGCTTCCTCTTTCCAAACCCGGCCGAAACAAACTTATTTTAAAATAAAACTCTCTTTTCCTACGAACTCCCCAAGACCATTTAGGGCAAGGGCTCAAAACCCAATGGAAGCACCAAAATTACAAATAATTTTGCCATTTTCTAAAACACCTCCAAACTTCCAAACAACTTGCCCAAAGCTCTCGGGTCTTGCAACCAACAACCATTAAGCTTCGACAAAGGCAGGAATGGCCCTGAAATCTTGAAAATCCGCAAAACCCTGACCGGGGGCAAAAAGACCAAAATACCCCTAAGGGTTAAAATAGCTCTAACGGCCAATCCGAACATCCGAATAATGACCCGAAATCACCTGGGTAACCGAAATAGAAAACTGCGCCGTTACACTATTTTAGAACCGTTTCGAATTGCAAAATTTCGTGTGCGTGTGTGTGTGTTTCTGCCCTAGTCGAGACCAGCAGCAGGCCGTCGACACACCCAGCGAACGCCCGCCAGAGCTAACCGTGTCGCCCTCACGCCGTCGCACCAGCTGAGTCGCACCAGCACATCGCACCCAGTCGCTCGCCCGTGCACCAGCCCTTCGTCGATCGCAGCCGAGCAGCCCCAGCAACGCCCAGCCCGCGAACAGCCCGCGCGCCCATTCCCCTGCCGCACTTGCTCACCCAGCAGCGCAGCCCTAGCTCCCCTAGTGCCAGCGCCAGCGCTCGTCCGCACGCGTAGAAGTCCTATCGTTCCGCACGCCGTGCCTGCCCACTTGCCGCCGAGAGCCTGCTTTGCCGAGAGTTGGACTGAGACCTAGTGCTCTCTCGGTTGGTAATTCCCGAGCCTTTATTCTTTTGGACCCTAAGATGTTAGCTGTTGTTTGTTTAATTAGGTTGATTTTAATGATTGCTTAGGTTGCTCGGGTTCACTTGGAAGCTCGAGGGTCGCTTGTTGGTTGTGGTGGTTATTTTCTGGTTGTTTCCAGGTAAGGATTTCTTATCGGGGTTGTGTGGACCCTGCGATTATGTAACAGCCCAGTTTCCTATTCCAGTTTTCGAGGTGCCTTTGGTTCAAGATTCAGTTGTTTGGTTGGGTCATTAGAGCTGTTTTGACCCTTGGGGGTATTTTGGTCTTTTGGCTCCCCAGGCAAGATTTGTGGATTTTCAGGGCTTCGAGGTTGCTCCTGCCTTTGTCGAGGCTTGTTTGTTGTTGGTTGCGAGTCCCGAGGTGTTTGGGCTTGTCGGTTGGAAGCTCGGTTGTAATTTGGGCTTTGGCAAAGCAATGGTTGGCTGTTTGCTTCCTTTGGGATTCGAGCCCGGGCCCTTAGTGTTGATTTGGGAGTTGGATTTAAGTGAGTTTATTTATTGGAAAAGGTCGCTTCAGTCGGGTCTTGAAGGAGGAAGCCGAGAAATGGGACTTTAAGGTTTTAATTTGGATAAGGATGGAAAATGGAATAAAAATCCCATTTTTCCTTTTATTTCCCATTTTCCCTGTTCTCTCTCTCTCTCTCTCTCTCTCTCTCTCTCTCTCTCTCTCTCTCTCTCTCTCTCTCTCCTAGAGCCTAGCCCGCCCAGCTAGCTATTTCCCCGCCGCTCGCGAGCTGAGCCGAGCACTCGCCCGAGCCTCGCCCCAGCCAGCCAGTCGCCGGCCCGAGAGCCCTGCCCGCGCAGTGTTGCGTCGCCCAACCTCGAGTCGCCTCACACAGTGTCGCGTCGCCCAGCCTCGAGTCACCTCGCACAGTGTCGCGTCGCCCAGCCCCGAGTCGCCCTGCACAGTGCCGCGTTTCTCGTCCCCACTCCAGGCCGTCCTGTCCGAGCCCGTGTCGCCCAGATCCGAGCTGCCCTGTGCCGAGTCGCGCGTCCTGTAGCCCGTAGCGTCGTGTCGCTCGCGCCCGCGCGCCGTCACACAGCCGAGCTCGCGCCCGCGCCCGCGCTCCTCTGTGTCTCTCGCGCGCCCGTCCGCACGCGCCCTAGCGCCCAACCCCTGCCCCCATCTGCGCCCCTCAGCGCCCAGCAGCTGCCTCGCCCATGCAGCCGGCTCGTTCGCGTGTCAGCCGCGCCTCGTGAGTTGCTCCCGAGCCGAGCCCTATTTATTTTATTATATTTAGGCCTATTTTATGATTATTGATGTGTTTATTTGGTTCGCTTTAGGTTGCTCGGGTTCGATCGCAGCTTAGTTTTATTGTGTGTTGTTGTCTTCCGACCAGGTAAGGATTTCTTACCGGAGTTGTGTGGGCCCTGTGATATTTTCATGATATGCCTTGTATGCTTGTTGACTGTTATGAGCATGATAGTGATAGAGTAGCTTTGATTGATTTCTTGCTAGCATGTTTGCCTGATTTTACATGTTAGTGCCATGCTAGGTTTGTTCTTCCAGCATGCTTGTGATTCCTGCTTAAGTTCGTAGTATCATGCTAGGTAAGCGTGTCTGATGTCGATCATTGTTTGCTAGCCAGGAATCATTTATTTTGCTCTGTACTCTTAGATAGAGTTGTAGGGTTTGTCATCATCCAGAGGCTGAGAGCGGACATAATGTACTTTGTCCCCACTGGTCGAGAGTAAAGTGCGCGCAGCATAACGTATCTTGCTTCCCCCCCGACCGCCGATGTGGATTTAGCTACCCACATCGGCATAAGCCTAGTTTGTAGCCTGCTAGAGCGGAACCCTGCCAACGGTGTAAGCCTACCTTGGCCGGTTCTTAGCTTCAGGTCGGTGGTTCAGCCGCATGCCATGATGAGTTGCCGAGGGCCTCGGCCTCGTGATCGTGACACCGCTTCCGAGTCTTAGGCATGCATACCTGGCCCACGTAGTTTGTCCTTAGGCCCCCACATTTACGCCGGTTGCAACAGCATGCGGTGTGCGCGCACACGCGTTAGTTGCCGGTTTGGAGAGCTCCCTCGGGCTAATGTCGTGAGTACACCATTCCTTTCCGTTAGAGCCAGACTACGGGTACTCTCCCGATAGTCCAGATTTTAGCAAGGGTAAGAGACCCTTGAGGACATCCTTGGGATCAGTTCTTGAGCTGATCAATTTGCCGAGTGAAAGAGACCTCGGTGATGTCCCAGGATTGGTTAGGATAACCAATCATTAGGCCGGAAGTAGGAGACTTCCGATGATTCCAGATCTTGCCTTGTAAGCTCGTTGACCTATGATCTGTGTTGGTAGCTGTTTGCTTGCATGCTTGGGTACTAGATGACTGATTATATCGTATTGTACCCCGGTTGGGGATTCTTACTAAGTAATTCGTTACTCACCCTTATTTTTGTGGTTTTTCCACAGCTAACCATGGTGCGAGACCGGATGGTTGGAGGAGGAGCTGTGATCATGGAAACCCGTTGTTCAACTCTGAGTCTTATGTTTATGTTTATGATTTAAATGTCCTCTGAATGCATGTAGTTGGGCACGGAGCCCTAGGGTGTTTTCTGAATGTATTTCTGGATTCTAGCATTGTTGTAACTATTGCAAAGCTTGTATGTTTTAAATAAATCTCTGATCAGCGTGAGTTTTGGAAATGTATTTGTAAAGACCCGACCCAAAAAGGGGTTCTAAATGGCCTTTACCCCAATGCATGTATTGAAAATAGAAGACATTATGAAAAACACATTTCGGATTCCAAGTAAAAAAAACAGAAAACATTCAACAACCAAAAGAAACATTTCTAAAAGCACACTCTGATCAGAGATTTATTTAAACCATTAAAACAATCCACAAGTACCAATATCTTTGGAATCCATAAAACGTAAGAAAACATCCCGGGGCTCGTGCCCGTCTACATGCATTCAGGGAAACAACAAAAGTCAAGAGTCATAATAAATAAAATGAAATAATCAGAGATGACAAGCAGGATTCCATGATCACGGCTCCTCCTTCATCATCCCGCCTCGCGCCATGGTTACTCGAAAGATAAGTAAGGGTGAGTAACGAATTACTCGGTAAGAATCCCCAACCGGGGTACAATACGATATACATGATCATCTAGAGGATTGTATGCAAGCTATGAGTACAAACACGTAAAGCAGAGCACATAGCTTAAGTCCACACTTGGACCTCGGATGCCATCTCGTGGTCTTAGTCGGAAAATACCACAACACACTAAACGCACTATACGGAAACGAGTCCCGGCCACCGGCTGTCTCACCGTCGATACGAAAGGTGCACTAGCTCAAGATCCCGAGGAGCTCCGGTCGGTATTTGTAATGAGCGTAAGGATGCACCGCGTGCTTCTACAGACTATGGGGGTGCCGGGTCAGTGGCAAGCGCCCATATCCGGATACCACGCCTAACTAAATCTCGGATCGGTGTCAGCGACATAGGGTGTGAGACTGGACACGTGAACTATGTCACTGTACCACCGCACTTTGAGGCTAAGGAGCGGGTCATGGTAGGCTTACACCGAAGCCGTCCTTACCTTATCGGTGGCAATCAAGGGCTCTTGCCGAACACGCCGAGGACGTGCTTGCATTTGCCAGGGGACTAGGCATTGCCAAGTCATCATCCCGACCATTGGGGCATCGCTTAGACTACCACCCTCACCCAAGATTGCGGGGCCTACCGGTTGGGATAGCTAATCCCTCACGGGTCCAAGGGGAGAATCTGTCTCAATCGTCCTTGCCATAGATGCAAGATACTTTATGCATCGGGCCGGATGATGCTATCTACGAATTCTAAACCTTAACAATAATAACGATTCAATCAATGCGGTCCAATACGTGCTCATCGGATACAAAGAACCTAGCATGATACTACGAAGCAAGAACAGATATCGAACATGCTAGAACAGAACAACCTAGCATGGGCTAACATGAGAAACAATACAAGAGATCATGCCGATCAGAATTGAGCAGAGCACCTAGAGATAAACATGCTAGTAATCATACACAGGCATACAAAACAACAATCACAAATATACCATGAGGTCCACACAACCCGGTAAGAAATCCTTACCTTGGTCGGAAGACTTCTACACACAAATCCTAAGTCTGCGGAACAATCCCGAGCTAGCGAGCGGGAACCTAGCAAACCAACAATAATCGATTATCTAAAATATCTAAACAACAATAGAACAGCAAGCTCGGCTCAAGGGAACTCACGCGGCGCGACGACACGAGCTTGGGGGCGCAAGTGGCTCGCAAGGTCGGGCGGCGGCGCGCTGCTTGCACGGCAGTGACACGAGGACTGTTGCGCTACTGGCTTGTATTGACGGACTCTGGCTGCTGTGGCCCAGGCGCGCTGGCACGGCAAGCAGAGGACACGCGCGCGCGGCGAGCGTCGGGCGGCGAAGCGCGCGTAGCGTCTGGCGGCGGGCGAGCGGCGCAACTCAGCGAGCAACTCTGCGCAGGACACGCGCGGCGAATGTCCGAGCGAAGGCGCGCGCGGCGAATGTCCGAGCGGCGCGCGCGGGCGAATGTCGAGCGAGCGGCGCGAATGGCGAATGTCGCGGCGAGCGGCGGCGCGCGCGGCGAAGCTCGGCAAGCGGACACGCAGCGGCGTCGCGAGCGATCGGGCGATCTCTTCTGGCGGGCGAACGCAGCGAGGCTGCTGCGGAGCAGTGTCCGGGCGTCGGCAGGTGGCTCGACCGATCCGGGGCGTGCGACGGGGCTGGCTCGGCCGATCTGGGCGCGCGGCGGTGGCTCGGCCGATCCGGCGTCTGCGAGTGGGTGGGGATGATGGTTGCTCCTCTCCGGCTGGCCGCTACACACACACACACACACACCCTTTTTTCTTACATTCGGCCAACAAACACCCAAATGAGAAGATGAAGAAGACGAAGACTTACCCGGAATGATGATGATCGAACCCAAGGAGATGCAAGGATGAAGAACTCGGCAAGGCTATGGAGATGGAGAGCTTGGGCGGCCAAGAGGTGTTTTGGAGAAGGAGATGAAATAACCTATTTCTATTTCATTTAACCAAATGCACCAAAACTCCAAAAATCCAAGGTTAACTAAGATGTGATGCAGAAAGAGTAACAAGAGCTCTCAATAGCTCAACTGGCCACACCACCCACCTGACTTCTCAGACCACCTGGGTTCGAAACCCACCAAACACACTTTAACACACAATTTTCCTTTTGCATCTTCCCATGCCCAAACACATCCACAAAGCCTCAAAAACTTACATAAATCCATCCAATAATTTTAGCAACTGGGAAAAAGACATAAACGGTCCTGACGGCCCGACCAAATTACTAAAATACCCCTAGGGCATACCTGGAAGACCGGGATGAAAACCTGGGTCGTTACAATATTCCCTCCTTTTTATGACTTTCGTCCTCGAAAGTCCTTAAGACTGAAACAACACGGGATCTCGCAATCTTATCCGTCCTTCCCGCTCACGAGCGGCCTCCTCGAACTCGGACTCCTTCACTAAACTTTTACCAACGGATCTCACTTCTACATAGCGTCTTCGACTCAAGACCAGAATACTCATAGGCTTCTCCTCGAAGCCCTAACCCTCAATCATTTGCAAGGACTCAAAGTCCACAATGAGCAATGGGTCGGCACATCTTTGCCCCAACATCGATACATAAAAACACGTGCACTGGTGTCAACAAACAAACTCAACCCTACAACAAATGGCCAAACAACTGAACCTTCCAGATTCCAAAACTAAAGCGGCCTACTCTTACTTCACAAAAGACCAACAAACCTCAAACCTTGACTACAACCTTAACGAGATACAAACGAACCACCAAGCTGGCGATCGATCCAAAAGACAAACTTCTCCAACTAGAACACGACCACAACACTTAAGCAACCATCTAAAGGAGAAAATCGCCAGCAAGGAACATCCAACATTCCTCTCAAGGAAAACTCGGGAAGCAAGGACTAAACCATCACGCAGACTATCTGCGACACAACACCTTGAGGAAAGCAGCTCAACAGCTTACCAACCAATGCCACGGCACCTCTGTGCCAACTCACTCAAACGCGGCTCTACTAACGCCAACTGGGAACTCACAACAATTAGGAACAAAGCCCGAGAAGGGCTTGCTCAGCAGAACTCAACCCAAACTTATAACGAGCAACGCTCGCCTCAAGCTACTACTCAACTCTTAAAATCCAGCTGGCTACTCAAAGGACTTCCCCTTTAAGCCTAAGCCTAACTCATCTTCCAACCGGAAGCTCCACTCCCAAAACCTCACAAGGAAAAGCGATAACGACAACCTCAAAGCTTACGGATCACGAGCCACACGAATTCGCAAGACTACCTCGCAAGCTATCACTCGAGGCTGGCCTCCAAGGAGCAACTCAACCACCACAGAGGCTAGAGGGAAAGGAAATCTTCAATCCCCAAAGAACCAACAACTTGCCAGAACAACTCAACTCTTACTGGCTGGCCTCCGCCCTTGCGGGAACAAACAACTCTTGCTTGCTAACAACACAAAGCAGGAACCCTCTCATTTTGGTGACCGCTTTGCGCTACTCGATCGACTACACAACTCGGGAGCTAAAGCGACTCTCGCCAAGCGGGAAACGACTTCCCGGCAAGCAAACTCGGAAGGGCGGCGAACTCCACACACGCTCATTGTCTTGCTCAACCCAAGGCAACAACAACCAACTCTCTTGGAAGCAACACCCAAGAGAAAACTCAACCAATCGAGACCACCAAAGCCGAAACAAAGCAAAGACTTGCTCAAGCTGCTGAGGAGAGGGTCAACTCCCAAAACTTCATGACTAGGAACAAGACCTTAGGGCAACGCTCTCCGGCTAGAACCGAACTAGCTCTCAAAACAACAAACGAACCAAATCTTGGCCAATCACTCACAAGAGCGCAGAACAACCTTTACTGCGGCCTCTAGAACACCATCCAAGAATCCGCTTAAGCTGGACAAACGACTACTTCCAAGCGGCCAACAAACTTTTCCTTCAAGCTAGCGCTTCCACCATTAACTTCAAGACCAAGGAGTAAACGACAACTCCCGAAGAGGAACGGCTCTTACAAGCGGACAACCAACGGACAGAGAACTACTCATACGCTCTTTGTCTTGCTCCACCGAGCAACAACATCTAATCTCACGAGGCGCAACAAGGGTCCATTTGATGAACCTCCAAATGCCAAGCGGGGCAACTCAACATCCCGGAAGCAGGAAAAACAACCAACGTGGCACAAACCACTGCGCCCCACGAGCAAAACTAAACTCTAGCAACTTCAATCCACACTTGGTCAACACCAAGCATCAACTTGCCACCACACCGAAACCACTCCGGACTTTACTCCAAATAAACGCTAGCTTGCTAGTCTACCAAGGCGCTGCTAGCAACTCCACCGAGGCTACAAACTACACGCCTCCGGCTAGCCAAGCTGGAACTCACTAGTTGGGCTGGTGAGCTCGAGAGGCTCTCCACAACCTAGGGCTCTTCGACAACCCTCGACACACTGCTTTGCGTCTAACAGTCTAACAACCAACTACAATTTCCAGCATCCCAACCATCTTTGGCCAACTCCAACTCCTTGGGAACCTAGAGGACCCAAAAAGCGCTACAGGATCGTCATCCTCCTACTCAAAACATCGGCCACAACATAACTCCTACCCAAGGAAGGAGCCGAACAACTCTCTTAGCCATGACGATCAGAAACCACGCGGCTTAGCTACCACCGCTCTTGTTCAGTTTTCCAACTGAACTCCAACCAACGATCAACAAGAAGATCCGCCAACCAAGCTTAGGCCCAACTTAACAAATCTTGCCTAAGCAACAACTTGATACCACGAGCACGGTATCCTTACCACCTCAACCAAAGCCTTACAACAACCACACAGAGTCCAACTTCTCAAGGAACCGAGCACGAGATCTCCAAAGCAAACCCTACATGGATGCGAAACTCTCGCCACGTAAGGCAACCACACAAAACACACTTGTGTGCACAACTCCCAACCTTCCTTTAGAGATCCAAGACTAACAAGCGCTTTTCCACAAAGCAACGATAACTCCTGGCAGCGATACAAACAACCCAAGGAACACCAAAAGTTCCATCTCCGCACGATACTCGAAACTGAGGCAACCTTGCTTTACCAAAGCATAATCATGCCAAACCAAACTTACTTTGTACCAAGCCTCTACCAAGGGTGCTTACCCCTAAGGCATCCAAAACCTCTCGCAAGGCATCAGCTCATCTCGCCTCAAAAGCATCCAACTCATGGTCCCTCAGCTGGACCGAACTCGCATCTACAATGCTCAACTCTCCTCAGATTTAGGCACTCGAAGGTCGTTGACCGCACTACCAACCCCAAGGAAAATCTCTTGGCCTTAACACTAGCGCGAGACCCACACGCACCAATATTTACCAACCGCAACCTGTGACTTACTCAACCTCCAGAAACAACGGGAAGAGGCTCGGCTCCTCTCGAGCATCCTTTCGCTTGTAGTCCATTGACTACCACCGAACTAGCCCTGCGGCACGACCTAAGCGGGTGCAAGCGCCATAAGCAGATCCAAGGCTAAAGGAGTAGTGCATGAACTCCGAACGGCATAGAACCATCTGCTTTGCCCAAGCCAAACTCAAGCTGAACCGGACTTAGTGCCAAAGTGGCACACCAACCAATGCACCTCAAGTGCTACTACTACCCAATCCGCATCGAGGAAGCGGGCTGCATTAAACAACAGCGAGGCTCGCAAGAGGGGCAAAGATGACCCTTCATCCGCCTCCACCACTAACACGGCAACTTGCCAAACAATCGGGCGACTCGTGGAGACTCGCTAGTCCACCTCTCACAAGGGACTTCCACCACCATCGATGAACCAAATAAAGACACGAGGCGGCACACCTCGGCCTGCGAGCAGCGGGGCATCCCACACACGGATGCTAAACTCAAACTGGCCAACTACTTTACTACTAGCGGTAGGACTTACTAAAACATCGAGCTCTGAGGCATCCATTTGCCAACACAGGCGTCTCCATCAACGCCAACAAACCGATCTGAATAAACTGCTGATCATGCCCTCGGGAACCTCCGGCTACAAGAGCTACTGGGGAAAAATCTTTGAAACAAACTCTGCTACATTTGGGCTATCTGTGCCGGGACTCCTCACTACGCACTACAAGCTGCGTGCTCTGGGTCTCCGCTCTCGATAGCTAAAGACACGCCATCAAATCTCTCACGGTGGAGCACACTCTGCTCAAGGAGTCTCACTATGAGTATTTGCTAGCCTCTACCCCCTCCTCTAGGCAACTCAAGCTGCGGGGGCCAAATCGGCATGCGGGCCTAATAACCCAGGACGCGGCCTCAACATCAACACGATCGGTCCAACTCCTCGGTCGGACATGCCAAGCGTCCTGCTTCTCTGGGTGCGATCAACATACTAGCGATCTGCACAAAGCACCTCCACCCTCTCACTAGGGGAAAAACAGCAATTGGGCTACAAATGGCCAATGGGAGACTAAGCTCTGCCTCCCTCGGGGACGATGTCCCAGGGGCATCCGAATCTATCTGGATACCTCAACAAGCTGCTAAACAAACTGCTCGCACTGCGTGAAAGTTGGCATGATGGCTCGCTAAGCCCAAACCAACAACGAGTCGAGAACACGCTTTCGTCTCCGCTCCACAACACTACACAAGGCATACACAAGATGGCAAGTATTGTAAATTCTTAACCCTTTTTCAACAACAAATAGTAAACCTAGGCGTACTGATGATCGCCAGATCTTGATGATCATGGAAAAACGACCTACAACAAAAGGTCGGTCTCTGAGAATCTATGACTCGAGCTCGATACCAAGCTGTAAAGACCAGACCCAAAAAGGGGTTCTAAATGGCCTTTACCCCAATGCATGTATTGAAAATAGAAGACATTATGAAAAACACATTTGGATTCCAAGTAAAAAAAAGCAGAAAACATTCAACAACCAAAAGAAACATTTCTAAAAGCACACTCACGATCAGAGATTTATTTAAACCATTAAAACAATCCACAAGTACCAATATCTTTGGAATCCATAAAGCGTAAGAAAACATCCGGGGCTCTGTGCCCGTCTACATGCATTCGGGGAAACAACAAAAGTCAAGAGTCATAATAAATAAAATGAAATAATCGAGAGATGACAAAGCGAGGATTCCATGATCACGGCTCCTCCTTGATCATCCCGCCTCGCGCCATGGTTACCCGAAAGATAAGTAAGGGTGAGTAACGAATTACTCGAGTAAGAATCCCCAACCGGGGTACAATACGATATACATGATCATCTAGAGGATTGTATGCAAGCTATGAGTACAAAACAGCACAGAGCACATAGCTTAAGTCCACACTTGGACCTCGGATGCCATCTCGTGGTCTTAGTCAGGAAAATACCACAACACACTAAACGCACTATACGGGAAGCGAGTCCCGGCCTCACTGCTCTCACTGCATCGATCACGAAAGGTGCACTAGCTCAAGATCCCGAGGAGCTCTCCGGTGTGTTGTAATGAGCGTAAGGATGCACCGCGTGCTTCTACAGACTATGGGGTGCCGGGTCTAGTGGCAAGTCGCCCATATCCGGATACCACGCCTAACTAAATCTCCGGATCGGTGTCAGCGACATAGGGGTGTGAGACACGGACACGTGAACTATGTCGGCTGTACCACCGCACTTTGAGGCTAAAGGCGGGTCATGGTAGGCTTACACCGAAGCCGTCCTTACCTTATCGGTGGCAATCAGAGGCTCTTGCCGAACACGCGAGGACGCGTGCCGTGCCGGGGACTAGGCATTGCCAAGTCATCATCCCGACCATTGGGGCATCGCTTAGACTACCACCCTCACCCAAGATTGCGGGGCCTACCGGTTGGGATAGCTAATCCCCTCACGGGGTCCAAGGGCGGAGGCTGTCTCAATCGTCCTTGCCATAGATGCAAGATACTTTATGCATCGGCCGGATGATGCTATCTACACCGAATTCTAAACCTTAACAATAATAACGATTCAATCAATGCGGTCCAATACGTGCTCATCGGATACAAAGAACCTAGCATGATACTACGAAGCAAGAACGGATATCGAACATGCTAGAACAGAACAACCTAGCATGGGCTAACATGAGAAACAATACAAGAGATCATGCGATCGAGAATTGAGCAGAGCACCTAGAGATAAACATGCTAGTAATCATACACAGCATACAAAACAACAATCACAAATATACCGCAGTGGTCCACACAACCCCGGTAAGAAATCCTTACCTTGGTGGAAGACTTCTACACACAAATCCTAAGTGCGGAACAATCCCGAGCTAGCGAGCGGGAACCTAGCAAACCAACAATAATCGTATCTAAAATATCTAAACAACAATAGAACAGCAAGCTCGGCTCAAAAGGGAACTCACGCGGCGCGACGACACGAGCTTGGGGTGGGGGCAAGTTGGCTCGGCAAGGTTGGCTGCCGCCGCGCTGCCGCACGGCAGCGAGGACACGTTGGCTACTTGTTGCGCTACTGGCACGGCACGGACACGCTACTGCCGCGCTGCACGGCACGCAAGCAGCGAGGACACGCGCAGCGAGCGAAGCGTCTGGCGCGGGCGGCGCGCGCGGCGCCTGGCGCGTCGGGCGAAGGCGCGAAGCGAGCAACTCAGCAGTTTCTGCAGCGCGCGAAGCGAATGTCTCGAGCGGCGGCGCGCGGCGAATGTCTGAGCGAAGGCGCGCGGGCGAATGTCTGAGCGAAGGCGCGCGGGCGAATGTCTGAGCGAAGGCGCGCGGGCGAGCGGCTCGGCAAGCGGACACGGCGAGGGCGTGCGAGCGATCGGGCGATCTGCTGCTGGGCGAACGGCGAGGTCGGCCGCGGAGCAGTGCGGGCGTCTGGCGCGGGCTGGCTCGACCGATCCGGGCGTCGCGGCGGTGGCTCGGCTCGGCCGATCCGGCGCGCGCGGCAGGCTGGCTCGACCGACCGGCGCGTCTGGCGAGTGGCTGGGATGATGGTCGCTCTCTCTACTGGTCGCACAACACACACACACACACAGCCCCTTTTTTCTTACATTCGGCCAACAAACACCCAAATGAGAAGATGAAGAAGACGAAGACTTACCCGGAATGATGATGATCGAACCCAAGGAGATGCAAGGATGAAGAACTCGGCAAGGCTATGGAGATGGAGAGCTTGGGCGGCCAAGAGGTGTTTTGGAGAAGGAGATGAAATAACCTATTTCTATTTCATTTAACCAAATGCACCAAAACTCCAAAAATCCAAGGTTAACTAAGATGTGATGCGAGAAAGAGTAACAAGAGCTCTCAATAGCTCAACTGGCCACACCACCCACACGACTTCTCTCGATCACCACAGGTTGAAACCCACCAAACACACTTTAACACACAATTTTCCTTTTGCATCTTCCCATGCCCAAACACATCCACAAAGCCTCAAAAACTTACATAAATCCATCCAATAATTTTAGCAACTGGGAAAAAGACATAAACGGTCCTGACGGCCCGACCAAATTACTAAAATACCCCTAGGGCATACCTGGAAGACCGGGATGAAAACCTGGGTCGTTACAGTATTTGTCTTGAAACAGGTGCTTGGAAACAGGGACAGGTTTCAGGAATTGATGTTGACTTTTGAAATGGATGTTTTATGTTTTAGTTTTTACTTAGAATCTGAACACCATATTGCAAATTTTCTGTAGATTTGAATGCATGCATTGAGGTAACGACCTATTTTAGAACCCCTTTCGGGTCGGGTCGTTACAGAATACTTGACAACATATCGTATCTTGTAACTATATGAGATTTCTAGTGGATAGGATTCATGTTTTCTCTGGTTGGCATGTCTGTTCCCGTGCATATTCTGTTAGTTCCATGCTAGGGTTTTCGTATTCGGGCATATCCATGTTTCCTGTTCGTATTCTGTTAGTTTCATGCTAGGGATAGACAGGTAATGTATATTGTCTGATTGTTAGGCTAGTTGTGTTCCTGTACTTAGGAGACTGTTAGGGGTTACTAGTTTAGGTCCCGCTTGGGTAAGTCCTCGATGGGTACCAACGCGGTGCTAGTGCAGGTAAGCCCCCGATGGGCACTGCACTGTTACCATTATGTGTAAGCTCCCGATGGGCATCATAGCGTAGCTAGGGAGTGTATGACCCTGATGGGTATCTCCGTGTTCCTAGCCGGAGTAAGACCCCGATGGACATCCTAGATGTGTAAGACCCCGATGGGCATCCGTATGTGTAAGACCCGATGGGCATCAATGGTTGGTGGAGTAAGACCCCGATGGGCATCCTTGTGTGTAAGTCCCCGATGGGAAACACTGTGTCTGGCAGGAGTAAGACCCCGATGGGCATCCTTGATGTATAAGACCCAGATGGGCATCATCGCGTCCTAGGTTGTGTAAGACCCTGATGGGCATCATGGTGTAGCACCTAGTATTGGTTGTAACTGTAAGCCCTTGGATAGGCAAGTCCTAGGAGTGGCGTATAGCCTAACCCAACTGTTTTGCTCTAAGTTATTGTATGGCTGCATGTCGGTGTGCTAAATGAGATGTTTTCGTATTGTACCCCGGTTGGGGATTCTTATTGAGTGATTCGTTGCTCACCCTTATTTTTTGTGGTTTTTCCATCAGGCAACTTGGGACAGAGGCTGGATGGCTAAGAGGACGCTGCTGGATGATCATGGATGGCCGAACTCTGAATCAAACTTTATCTTTTCTCTTATTTTGGTTTAGCATGTAGATTGGACTTGAGTCCTTAGGGAAACTTACAAAGACTTGTTAAACTTTATCTTTTCAAGGAAGTACTGATCAGTCACTTATTTGCTAGTTTTACTTAATGGATTTCAGGATTTGTTTTTAGTTGTGTTGATTGAAAACTTTTAAATTGGTACTTTGAATGGTGTTTTATATTCTTATTCATGCATGCTAAGTGAAGATCTAGGTTAGAGACCGTTTATTTCGGGTCGGGTCCTTACAGTTGGTATCAGAGCTCAGAGTCATAGGTTCTATAGACTGACCTGCAGTTGTAGGTTGTTTTCCATGATCATCAGCGCTCCAACAGCCATCAGGTATGTCCGTAACTTTAAGGCTAAGGGTTAAGAATTACAATACCGTTTGCACTTCGCATGTACATGACTTGTTGTTGTAGAGCAGGAACAAACAGGTTCTGACTCACTGTTGGTTTGGGTGTAGATTGTCAGCATGTCGGTTACCCCATAGAGGGCAGGGAGGCTCGAGGCCGACCACTCAGGGCATTCATATCGATTCTGACACTAGAGGGACGTCGTCCCAAGCTGATGCTGATGTTAGGCCACCTGCAGGCCCTTCTGTTGTGTTGCCCGGAGAGGGCGTGGAGGCAACTGAGCCTCGAGAGGCTGCATCAGGGGCAGCTTTTGTGGAGTCCATGAGGGCTCTTATGGTTGGATTGCTAGCTGACCAGAGGGCTGAGCAGAGAGCTGAGACGCGGGCCTTGTTAGCTGCGCAGAGGGAGGAGTCCCGAATTCAGATAGAGCAGTTGACCGAGTTGGTTCAGTAGAGGACTGTAGTGCCACCAGTACCGCCAGCTCCGCAGGAGTTGATCGTGAATGAGGCCGTTGTGGCGGAAGGTGCTGAGGATCTGGGCAAGTGGCTGAAGGATTTTGTCAAGTGGAAGCCTGAGAAATTTAGTGCCCCTGGAGAACCGTTAGTAGCAGGCAGATGGATTGCTGAGCTGGAGTACACATTCATGGTGATGGCTTGTCCTGAGGTGCAGCGAGTTGGGATTCCACTTTGAGTGAGAGACCGGCTGGGTCTCCACTTGCCACCTGGGATTTCTTCAAGGCTGAGTTCAAGGCAAAATTTATCAGTGAAGAAGCCCAAGAAAAGATGATTGAGCTATTTTCAAACCTAAAGCAGGGGTCTGATTCGATCGAGGTTTATGAGAAGAAGTTTTCGGAGTATGGGTACTTCGCGCCGCAGTTTATTGCTACCCCTGAGCTGAAAATCAGGAAGTTTATTGCGGGGCTAAGACAGGGAGTGTCTCAGGATGTTAGGGCACATGCCCCAAAGACTTTGCTTACGTTGATGGGAAAAAAAAACACATATTTTAAAACTTAAAATCGGTAGACATCACAAATTATTTTTGGAAAAGTAGCCGTTCTCTACTATTTCTCTTGAACATATTGTATATAAATGAAGTAATTATTTAATATTGTTTAACAATAATGACAAATTTAGGTGGATTTTTTTTTTCTTTTTTTGAATGGGAAGTGTGGAAAATGATAATACGAATTCAAGACGAAGACAAACAAAATGTTTTTGATTGAGAAATAATAATAAAACAAGAAATAAAGTTACAACGACCAATAACTTCCTCCCTGCTATTCTCTCACACACAAAAATTTAAAACTTTGTTTTCTAATCTTTCCTGCATTTATCTTAAACAAACCATTTAGTTTGTTTGACATATTTAGGTAGTTTTTTTGTTAAAGAATTATATGGAGTAGTTAAAAAATTGAGAATTGTATCAAAAATTTGTTTTGATGTAATTTTTGTGTAGAGGAAGTAGAGTCAAAACCCTGTTTGGATGTAGATTTAAAAATGAATAGTTATTTTTAGTAGTTAAAAAGAAATGATTAAAAATGAATTGTTAAAAATTAGTTATTTTGATTGATTTAAAATGAATGATTAAAAATAAGTGGTTAGAAATGATTTAGTAGTTATAAATAAATGATTAAAAATGAATTGTTAGAAATGAGAATTATTTTTAAAAGTAAAAATGAGAATGAGTTAATAAAAACTCGTTTGAATGTATGTTTTCGAAGAGTAGTTGATAAATCCTAATACTAACTTCTAGCTAAATATGTCAAACAAATAACCCCTTAGTTCTATTTCTAGCCTCGGGATAAAATTTTCTTTTAGTTATTATCATTTTTTAAAGTTAACAAACATATAGTCATGATGTTTTCAAAAAATAACATAAAATTAAAGAATTTTCTAACATTCCTATTTCAATTTTGAAAATTTTATAAAAACATTTCTCACATTGCAAAAAATTTCACCATTGTCTACATCAATTTGACTTTTTTTTAATGTTTAATTTATTTATAGTTAAAGTTTGGAGAGGGAACCAACCAACCCTAAGACAGTATTACTGTTCTTAAATAATATGAGAGTCAAATATCGATTTTCGAGCTTAAATTCGTGACTTTGGAGTTAAATGGATTAACACCAAATAATAATTTATTTATATAAACTTTAAAAATTAAATCAAAACATAAGAAATGTTTAATAACTAAAATAAAATATTTTAAAAATTTTAAAAAGTAAAATAAAATAAGAAAAAGGTTGAAAAATGAAAACTATATATATACACTTGTTATTTTCATCATATTTTATTTTTTAATAGTATAATTTTTTAAAGAAAAGGACATCTTCCTTTTATGCCATCCCACAGGCATAATATCCTATTTCCTTTTTAATATTTTGTTTAAATTAGCGTACGTCTAGCGTTGAAAACGTGTATTATTCAATTTGACACAAAAGTCATATTTTTTGAAAAAGATAAAAAAGTTAAACTCTCAGAAATTTCGACTATAAAAAGGCTAGCTTCTTATCATTTTATTTCCACATTCAAGTTTAAAATCTTAAAGATCTCCCCCCTAAACTCAACCTGTCCTCTCATATCCATAATCACCATGCCTTGCCTTTACATCTCTACCAATGTCGACTTTGCCGGAGTCGATACCACCTCCATCTTCGCTGCTACCACTTCCGCCGTCTCCTCCATCATCGGCAAACCCGAAAAAGTAAATCTCTGTATCTATATATACTTTCTTCATTTCATAAAATTCTAAAAAGTCATATATCGACATGAATAGGACTAAAAATAAAAAAATAAAAAATAAAAAGAGATTACGTGTCTTAAATTTTGTGTTTGTAGATACAATCCTTTCTTTCTTTTTAGAACACAGCTTTAATAATATTTTATATAGCTAATAATAAAAAATTTAAAAAATGGTCTTTCTTTTCCTATTTGATCTCTACTTTTCTTGACTTGTTATTTTTGGCTTTCTGGGCAGTATGTGATGGTGTTGCTAAAAGGGTCGGTGCCGATATCGTTCGGGGGCAACGGCGAACCGGCAGTATTTGCAGAGGTGGTGTCGATGGGAGGAATAAACACAGAAATAAAGAGAAAACTAATCTCCACACTTGGAAGCATTTTAAATGAAAAGCTTTCGGTGCCGCCGGCGAGATTCGTTCTTAAAATCCACGACACTACGGCTGGTCGTCCCGTTTCCAAATTATGATTCCATGTTGAACAGTTAAATGGAAGTTATTAGTTACAAATGTTTTTAAAAGCTACCAAAGAGAGATTCCTTGTTTGTGTTTTAATGATGGTTTGATTTTCTAGCTTTATTACAAAGGCTTCTTCCTTTGGTGATTTAGAAAAATAATAATATATCCAAATAAAGTTTTAGTTTTTTAGTATTTTTGTGCTATTGGATCATTGGTCTACCCAATGGCAATTTTTTTTTCTTTTTGGGAATGGTCTACTTAATTGCATTGGATATGGACTATGTGGGTTTAGGGTTGAAGGTCTTATTTTCTAGTTCTATGTTTTTTAAAAACATTAATATATATACGTACTATGTTTGAAGGTTGAGATTCAAACTTGGTCAAGCATATACATGTTGATTTAAAGTAGAAAATTTTATAATAACCAAGAAGAAACCCCTCAAATCCACATTTTTTAAATTTTATTTTAAAGTATAAAACTTTATAAATTTTATAATATTATTGGTTAAAATTTTATCTTGATTCTGGTACTTTTACAATTTTAGTTCATGCAATTTCAATAAATTTTACCATGATTTTTTTTATATATATAAATTTGAGGATATAATTTTTTTTTTTTTTTTTTATCAAAATTGGTTTGCTATTAATAATAATTTAATTCAATAAATTAACGTAAACATGTTTCTAAAATGTACGGTGTAAAGCCTACTATATATAGTAATATTTTTTTAAGTTAACATTAATTAATCTAAAAACTAATTTTAAATTTTATTGGACATAAACTGACTACGATTTAATATTTCAAAATGCGTATACTAAACAATGAAACAAAGTTTGATAATGCATTGGTGGATATTGAGAACTTTTTTTTTACATGGCATTCTTTCTTTATCCTGAATTTTTAAAATACATATACCAAAATAAAACCAAGAGCTTAATTTTTTTTTTCTCTTTTTATAGTTGTAAGATACCTATATAAAAATAATTTAATAGAGAACAGAATATGTTCAAAGTAACGAAAATCTTAAAAAAAAAAAAAAACATGTCGTGATTTTATTTAAACATAGTTATGTAGATAATCAAAGGTTAATGTATTTAAATTTGGAAAATAATAGTAAATAACTACTTTTTAAAAAATAATTAAGACGACTTTTTTAATTATATAGAATAATTTGAAATTTAATTTTTTTTTTTTTTTTTTTTTGTATTTTAACTATTGGGATTGGGAGGATTTCAATGAAGGACTTTTTAGTCATTGAATGTAGACTAAGTTACTTCTTTTGTTGGCCAAATTGATTTGTTGATTTCAAACGAAATTAAATATTTTGCAAGTATATTAATCAAGATTAGACCTTTTCGTACCCTGAAATTTTAGAGTGGTACCAAATATTGAATTTTTTTTTGAGATCCAAAATATTGAAATTGATTCACATAGAAATTTTAGAATGGTACCAAATATTGAAATTGATTGACATTAACATATTTTATTTTAAATATAAATTGGATAAATTAGGCTGGCCACTAGTAAAAGAAATATATTTCGTTGGTATATAATTTATTTTTAGAAAGTTTGTTGTAATCCAAAAAGTCGGTTTTATATTATTTAACAGTAATTCACTTCAACACTACAATTACAAGCTCAATTATAAAAATTGATATTTAACTCTCATATATTTATAATTAAAAATACGTTTTATGTAAGGTTTGTAATTTCACTTTCCAAATTAATCTTAAAAAGAAAAAGGAAAGTTTGTTGGAAGACATTTCTAAACAAAACATGATGGATATGTGCTTTCCGAAAGTATATAAACGAAAAGGGACCCAATTTTTGCACTCTCTGGACATGTCTGAAAATCAGACCCGCATAGTAGAAGAAAAATAAATAATGATCAACCAATGTGATAATTAGGTTGGATTCATGGAAGATAATGTGTTCATTTAGTTGATTGGTTGATATTCGATTCAATTTTAAAGCCAAAAGTTTCATATTAAAAATTGATATTTAACTCTCATCTCATTTAAAAATAGTCTTACATTTAATTTATAGTTCTTTTTCAATTTAAACCCAAAAAAAAAAGAATGGATGAAGAGATTTCTGCCATCGTTTTATTTTAAATTAAATAGTATATATAATGATAATAGAGAATTTATCATCGGCAACACATTTTACCTTTTGTATTACATTTGCAACACAATTTCTAAAATAATTTCATCTATGTCATATTAATTTCTATCAATGATAAAACTCAACTAGTGATAGAACTTAATTTGAAATTCTATCGCTAGTAGAAAATTCAACTAGTGATAGAAGAAGTCTTTCATTAATTGAATTCTATCACTAATAGAATTCAGCTAGTGATAGAATTCAATTTGATTTTTTTTGCAATAAATGAATTAGTTTTGATTTTATGCTGTAGATGAAAATATTGTCTTTTTTTTGTTATATATGCAAAATCCCCATGATAATAATGCATATTTGTGAAGCCGTTTTTTGTTCAATTTTTGAAAAATTGGAAATGTAGCTATTGTTTTCCATTAAAAAAATTCGAATTTATGTCAAAAGACAATAATGCCCTTCCATATTAAATAATACACTTTATGAAAAGTAAGAAATTCCCAAAATGGAACCCATCATTCTAAACTTCCCCCCCGCCCTTTTTGAAAAATGCACCGAATCCACCGCCTCTGCACTTTTACAGTTCTATTGTGTGGCGTTGAATGGTTTGAAGATTTAAGGTGGCTATTGGAGCTCTCTATAATGGTGGCCAGCATCGAGACAACAGAACAAAAGACAAAACTAAGGATGAAGATGAATTTATATACAAAATACTTTTATATTGTGTATTAAATATTATTAATCATATTAATAATAATAAATACATTGATTAATTCGGAAAAGAGTTAGGCATAATTAGTGGTATTAATGATTATTTTTACATACTGACATAAATAAGTATGCATGGTATTAAATCGTATTTCTTACAATATAGTATTAAAAAACATTTCTTATAATACTCTTTTAATGTGTATTATAATACAATATTAAGATTCTTTCTTTATAATATTGGTATTAATGAATGTAATTAATGTAGTATTAAATTGTATTTTTTATTATACATTTTTAATGTGTATTTATAATACAATGTTAAGACCTATTTCTTAGAATACTCATATTAATGAATATTGTCACATGCATTATTATAACAAGAATACCAAAGAATATTTATAAACAAGATTTAAACTTATTTAGTATAATACAAAATTGTTGAATATTTATAATATAATATGGAGATGTTTTTCTTATATATATATATATAGATGGTAATAAGTATTTATAATATGCTTCCTCAAAAAAAAAATTATAATACATTATTGAAAGGTATTTATTATATTACGAGCATTAACAAGTAATTATAATATTAGTATTAATAAATCTTCTCACTTACTATTTCAACTTAATACGATATTAATACGAGTACATTTATCGGAGTTGCAGAAAACCCATCAAAATCAATGGATTCTGGTCGGAGAAGACTACTCAATGATGGAAAACTAGTTATACCAATGATATGGAAATTGATTTTATAATAAAGTGCAAACTATTGACTATATTGACGAAATCTGTAAATTCTTTTAATCTTTATTTTGAATTTGTATTTTATCTTAGTCTAAATTGGTTAGAGCCCAATGGACTCCCTTGTGTGTATAAATTGCCCATTCGGCCTTATTCTAATAACAAGTGGAAATATTTTATCTCTCTCTCAAATGCTTTATGGTATCAGAGCACTGACGATCCTCATCTCAAATCCCTAACGATTCTTCTTCCTCCTTGTCCTCTCATCTAAAATCCCTAACAGTCCTTCTTGATTTTTTTTTCTTTTTTTTTTCTCTCTTTCTTCTGCGTTCTTCATCTTCCAATTTCATCACCATGGAAAATACCTCTGCGTCAACCAATTCATCTTTGTATCTCCTTACAAACATATGCAACCTAGTTTCAGTCCGTCTCGATTCAAACAACTATCTGTTATGGCATTTTCAGATCTCACCATTGTTGAGGGCTCACAAGCTTTTTGGGTATATTTATGGGTCAATTCCGGCACCAAAGCGGCTGCTAAATGAAAAAGATGAACCATAAATTGAGAATTCAAAATTTACATCTTGGTATGAAAAAGATCAAGCTGTAATGACTCTGATTGGAGCAACCTTAACCCAAAATGCCCTGTCGTATGCAATTGGATCCAAGAATTCGAAGCAGATGTGGGCAACCCTAGAAAAGAGTTTTGCATCGCGAACCAGAACAAACATTATCAGTCTCAAAACAGAATTGCAGACCATCGTAAAGAAATCAAGTGAAAACGTCGATTCTTACATTCAAAGAATCACAAGTATAGTACAAAAACTTGCTGCTGTGAATGTTCAAATTGATCCAGAAGATAGCGTTATCTAGGCCATAAATGGACTGCCTAGTGCCTATAATATGTTGAAAACAAGCTTGCGCGCCAGATCTCAATCACCCACTTTCGATGAATTTCATACCATTCTCTAAACAGAGGAGTCAGCGATTGAAAATCAAAGCAAGATTGATGAACATTCCAATCTCACAACAATGGCAATGATGGCTAATACAAGTAATCATGGAACTTGGAGAGGCTCCAATCGAGGAAGAGGCCGAGGAAAAACTATACCTAATAACACCTTCTTCAATCCTCAATCAGGTTCTTTTTCATATGGTAACTCCTTAACAAAGCCCCAATCTGGTTCTTTCTCTCATTCACCAAATTCTTCAAATTCGAATTCTTCTTTTACTCCTGCCGATCCAAATGAGAATCCAAATAAAGTCTGTAAGGACCCGACCAGAAATACGGTCCTAAACCTAGGTCCTCACTCAGCATGCAAGTTAAATATTTCAACAAGCGGTTTAGTGCTCATATTTAAAACTTTTTCAAAATATTTGGAAACGGGGAACACTTAAAACATAACCAACAATTTTCATAAAGCAAATCCAACAAGGTAAAATAAGCCTGGCTAGTATTTATAAAAGAATATTAAAAACTGTTTAAACAACTTTAACATCATTCCCCTAGGACTCCTGTCCATCTACATGCTGAATAAATAAATGCAAACAATAAACGACAGGGCGCTGGCAGCCCCCATGATCAAACAGCTCCCTCCGCTACGCCATCCTGGTGCTGTCCCAAGTTACCTGGAGGAAAACCACAGAAATAAGGGTGAGTATAAACATACTCAGTAAGAATCCCCAACCGGGGTACAATACGATACATCAGTCATCTAGCACCCTAGTATACATGCAAACAAATACGAGCTAAGAAACCTCAGGTTGACTCAGACTAACTGCCGAACTAGAAATTGCCTATTCAAGGCTTACATCTACAGCCTATCCTAGGTTCTACACCTGGATGCCCTTCGGGGTCTTACACAACCTAGGACTCAGTGATGCCCATCAGGGACTTACACACCTAGGATGTCCATCAGGGTCTTACACCTCCAGACTCAGTGATGCCCATCGGGGACTTACACACCTAGGATGCCCATCAGGGTCTTACACCTCCAGACTCAATGATGCCCATCGAGGACTTACACACCTAGGATGTCCATCAGGGTCTTACACCTCCAACTCAGTGATGCCCATCGGGGACTTACACACCTATGATGCCCATCGGGGTCTTACATGTAACGACCCGACCCGAAAGGGGTTCTAAAATAGGTCGTTACCTCAATGCATGCATTCAAATCTACAGAAAATTTGCAAGATGGTGTTCGGATTCTAAGTAAAAACTAAAACATAAAACATCCATTTAAAAAGTCAACATCAATTCATGAAACCTGTCCCTGTTTCCAAGCACCTGTTTCAAGACAAATACATTTCAAAAACTTACTCTGATCATAGATTTATTTAAAACATACAAACTTTACAATAGTTACAACAATGCTAAAATCCGGAAATACATTCAGAAAACACCCTAGGGCTCCGTGCCCAACTACATGCATTCAGAGGACATTTAAATCATAAACATAAACATAAGACTCAGAGTTGAACAACGGGTTTTCCATGATCACAGCTTTTTCTTCCTCCGGCCATCCCATGCGGCACCATGGTTACTTGTGGAAAAACCACAAAAATAAGGGTGAGTAACGAATTACTCAGTAAGAATCCCCAACCGGGGTACAATACGATATAATCAGTCATCTAGTACCCAAGCATGCAAGCAAACAGCTACCAACACAGATCATAGCTCAACGAGCTCACAAGGCAAGATCTGGAGTCATCGAAAGTCTCCTACTTCTGGCCTAATGATTGGTTCTCATAACCAATCTCGGGACATCACCGAGGCTCTCTCAGTCGGGAAATTGATCAGCTCAAAAACTGATCCCAAGGATGTCCTCAAGGGCCTCTTGCCCTTGCTGCAAATCTGGACTTACGGGAGAGTACCCGAAGTCTGGCTCTAACTGGAAGGAATGGTGTACTCACGACATTAGCCCGGGGGAGTTCTCCGAACCAGAAACTAACGCGTGTGCGCGCACACCGCATGCTGCTGCAACCGGCGTAAATGTAGGGGCCTAGGTACAAACTACGCGGGCCAGGTACGCATGCCTAAGACTCGGAAGCGGTGTCACTGTAACGACCCGACCCAAAAGGGTTCTAAAATAGGCCGTTACCTCAATGCATGCATACAAATCTACAGAAAATTTGCAAAATGGTGTTCGAATTCTAAATAAAAACTAAAACATAAAACATCCATTTAAAAAGTTAACATAATTTCCTGAAACCTGTCCCTGTTTCCAAGCACCTGTTCCAAGACAAATACATTTACAAAACTTACTCTGATCAGAGATTTATTTAAAACATACAAGCTTTACAATAGTTACAACAATGCTAGAATCGTAAATACATTGTAAAACACCCTAGGGCTCCGTGCCCAACTACATGCATTCAGTGGACATTTAAATCATAAACATAAACATAAGACTCAGAGTTGAACAACGGGTTTTCCATGATCACATCTCCTCCTCCAGCCATCCTGTCTCGCACCATGATTACCAGTGGAAAAACCACAAAAATAAGGGTGAGTAACGAATTACTCAGTAAGAATCCCCAACCGGGGTACAATACGATATAATCAGTCCTCTAGTACCAAAGCATGCAAGCAAACAACTACCAACACTGATCATAGCTCAACGAGCTTACAAGGAAAGATCTGGAATCATCGGAAGTCTCCTACTTCCGGCCTAATGATTGGTTCTCATAACCAATCCCGGGACATCACCGAGGTCTCTTTCACTCGGGGGATTGTTCAGCTCAAAAACTGATCCCAAGGATGTCCTCAAGGGCCTCTTGCCCTTGCTACTAATCTGGACTTACGGGAGAGTACCCAAGTCCGGCTCTAAATCGAAGGAATGGTGTACTCACGAACATTAGCCCGGGAGCTCTCCGAACCGGCGACTAACGCGTATCGCGCGACACCGCATGCTTCGCAACCGGGCGTAAATGTGGGGGCCCAAGGACAAACTACGCGGGCGTGCACGCATGCCTATGACTCGGAAGCGGTGTCATCGATCACGATGAGTGCGAGGCCCTCGACACTCATCTGCATGCGGCTGAGCCACCGACACGAAGCTAAGAACCGCCAAGGTAGGCTTACACCGCTAAGCGTGGTTCCGCTCTAGCAGGCTACAAACTAGGCATACGCCAATGAGGTAGCTAATTCTCATTGGCTACCGGGAAGGGAAGCAATGTACGTTATGCCTCGCTCTACTCCCGACCGGTGGGGACAAAGTACGTTGTGTCCGCTCTCAGCCTCTGGATGATGACAAACCCTACAACTCTATCTAAGAGTACAGTGCAAATAAATGATTCCTAGCTAGCAAGCAATGACCGACATCAATCACATTTACCTAGCATGATACTACGAGCTTAAGCAGGAATCATAAGCATGCTGGAAGAACAAACCTAGCATGGCACTAACATGTAAAATCAGTCAAACATGCTAGCAAGAAATCAATCATAGCTGCTCTATTACTATCATGCTCATAATAGTCAGCAAGCATACAAGGCATATCCTGAAAATATCGCAGGGCCCACACAACTCCGGTAAGAAATCCTTACCTAGTCGGAAGGCAAAAACACACGATAAAACTAAGCTGCGATCGAACCCGAGCAACCTAAAGCGAGCCAAACAAACACATCAATAATCACAAAATAGGCCTAAATACAATAAAACAACAGGGCTCAGCTCGGGAGTAACTCACGAGGCGGTGGCACTGACACGCTGAACGAGCGGCCATTTGCACGGCGAGGCAAACTAAAGTGGCTGGGCCGGGCGCATTGGCTGGGCTTGAGGGGGCTGGCTGGGCGCTGAGTGACGTGGATTGCGGCGCGCGGCGCGGCGCTAGCTCGGCTGGCGCTGGCGCGCGCGTGCGGCTCTAAGATAAGGACGACGCAGCGCGGGCGCGAGCTCGACGAGCTACAGGAACGCGCGCACGGGGCGACGCGACGCGAAGAGCTACATGGCGCATAGGCTGGCACGGCGAGCTACAGGGACGAGGGCGCGCGACACGGCACAGTGCAGGGCGCTCGGATCTGATGACGCGGGGCCAGGGAGACACTGTGCGACGTGGCTGGGCTGGGCTCGGGCTTGGGCGACGCTGGCACTGCGCGGGCAAGGGGCTCGGGCTGGCGACCTGGGCGAGCAGGGCTCGGGCTAGCTGGGTTGGGCGAGCTGGGGGGGCTGGTTTGGGCTAGGGTGAGGGCTCGGGGAGAGAGAGAGAGAGAGAGAGAAATAAAAGAAATAAAATGGGGACTTAGAAAAGAAAAGGGAAAATGGGATTTTAAAAAGAAATAAAGGGAAAATGGGATTTTTACCTAAATTCCATCCTTATCCAAATTAAAACCTTAAAATCCCATTTCCCGGCTTCCTCCTTCGAGACCCAACCGAAGCAATCTTTTCCAATAAATAAAACTCACTTAAATCCAACTCCCAAATCAATACTAAGGGCCCGGGCTCGAATCCCAAAGGAAGCACACAACCAACCATCACTTTGCCAAAGCCCAAACCACAACCGAGCTTCCAACCGACTAGCCCAAACACCTCGGGACTCGCAACAAAAAAAAAACAAGCCTCGACAAAGGCAGGAGCGACCTCGAAGCCCTGAAAAACCACAAATCCTGCCCGGGGAGCCAAAAGACCAAAATACCCCCAAGGGTCAAAACAGCTCTAAGACCCAACCAAACAACCGAATCTTGACCCAAGGCACCTAAAATCGGGATAGAAAATCGGGTCATATGCGAGCCATCGATCACGATGAGTGCGAGGCCCTCGGCACTCATCATCGTGCAAAGCATGATCCACCGACCTGAAGCTAAGAACTGGCCAAGGTAGGCTTACACCGTTGGCAGGGTTCCGCTCTAGCAGGCTACAAACTAGGCTTATGCCGAAGTGGGTAGCTAAATCCACAACCGGCGGCCCGGGAGGGGGGGAGAAAAATAAATGTACGTTATGCTTTGCTCTACTTCCAATCTGTGGGGACAAAGTACGTTATGTTCGCTCTCAACCCCTGAAGCAATATACGTTATGCTTCGCTCTACTCTCGACCAGTGGGGACAAAGTACGTTATGTTCGCTCTCAGCCTCTGGATGATGACAAACCCTACAACTCTATCTAAGAGTACAGAGAAAATAAATGATTCTTGGCTAGCAAACAATGACCGACATCAATCACATTTACCTAGCATGATACTACGAGCTTAAGCAGGAATCATAAGCATGCTGGAAGAACAAACCTAGCATGGCACTAACATGTAAAATCAGGCAAACATGCTAGCAAGAAATCAATCAAAGCTGCTCTATCACTAACATGCTCATAACAGTCAGCAAACATCCAAGGCATATCAAGATAATACTGCAGGGCCCACACAACTCTGGTAAGAAATCCTTACCTGGTCGGAAGGCAAAAACACACAACAAAACTAAGCCGCGATCGAACCCGAGCAACCTATAGCGAGCCAAATAAACACATCAATAATCATAAAATAGGCCTAAATATAATAAAATAAACAGAGCTCGGCTCGGGAGCAACTCACGAGGCGTTGCTGACACGCGAACGAGCCAGCTTCAAGGGCGAGGCAGCTGCTGGGCGCTGAGGGGCGCAGATGGGCGCAGGGGCTGGGCGCTGGGGCGCTAGGCTGCGCGCAGACAGGCGTGCGAGTGACACAGGGGCGCGCGGGCACGGGCGCGAGCTCGGCTGGGCGGCGGTGCGCGGCGCGGCTCGGCATAGGGACAGCGCGCGGGCGCGAGCTCGGCGAGCTACAAGGACGCGCGCGCGGGGCGACGCAACGCGAAGGCTATAGGACGCTTGATCCGCACGAGGCGGCTGGCGCCGCACGGACGGCTCGACATCTTTGCCTGGCTAGGCGACGCAAGACCTTTGGCGCTGTGGCTCGGGCGACGCGACACGGATCTGGGCGAGGGTCGCGGCGACGCGACAGCCTACTGCAGGCGGCGACTTCGGGGTGGGCGAGGGCTCGGGTCGGGCGACTGGGTGAGCGGGGGCTGGGTGGGGCTTGGCTCGGGCAGGTTTGGGTTGGGCGAGCTGGGGGGGGCTGGCTCGGGCTAGGGTGAGGGCTCGGGGAGAGAGAGAGAGAGAGAGAGAGAGAGAAAAAAAAAGAAATAAAATGGGGATTTAGAAAAGAAAAGGGAAAATGGGATTTTAAAAAGAAATAAAGGGAAAATGGGATTTTTCCCTAATTTCCATCCTTATCCACTTTTTAAAACCTCAAAATCCTTAAAATCCCATTTCCCGACTTCCTCCTTCAAGACCCGGCCGAAGCAAACTTTTCCAATAAATAAAACTCACTTAAATCCAACTCCCAAATCAACACTAAGGACCCGGGCTCGAATCCCAAAGGAAGCACACAACCAACCATCACTTTGCCAAAACCCAAACCACAACCGAGCTTCCAACCGACTAGCCCAGACATCTCGGGACTCGCAACCAACCACTAACAAGCCTTGACAAAGGCAGAAGCTACCTCGAAGCCCTGAAAAACCACAAATCCTGCCTGGGGAGCCAAAAGACCAAAATACCCACAAGGGTCAAAACAGCTCTAATGACCCAACCAAACAACCGAATTTTGACCCGAAGGCACCACGAAAATTGGAATAGGAAACTGGGCTGTTACATTACACCTCCAACTCAGTGATGCCCATCGGGGACTTACACACCTAGGATGCCCATCGGGGTCTTACACCTCCAACTCAGTGATGCCCATCGGGGACTTACACACCTAGGATGCCCATCGGGGTCTTACACCTCCAACTCAGTGATGCCCAGCAGGGACTTACACACCTAGGATGCCCATCGAGGTCTTACACCTCCAACTCAGTGATGCCCATCGGGGACTTACACACCTAGGATGCCCATCAGGGTCTTACACCTCCAACTCAGTGATGCCCATCGGGGACTTACACACCTAGGATGCCCATCGGGGTCTTACACCTCCAACTCACATACGGATGACCATCGGGGTCTTACCCGAGCGGGACCTAAACTAGTTACCCCTACCATCTTCTACACTATACAACACCTGTCTATCCCTAGCATGGAACTAATCAGGAGGAAATAAGACTAGGTTATGCCAAGATAAGGATACCTCTAGCATGCACCTAATAAAATATAACAGGGATACAAGAACAACACGATCTGGAAGCAAGAGAAAACATGTAACCTAACCACTGGAAATTTCATACAATCACAAGACATGGCATGCTGGAAGAACAAACCTAGTATGGCACTAACATGAACAACAAGCAACATGCTAGCAAGATTTCAAACACAAGCTATTCAATAGCTAACATACTCATAACAGCAACCAAGCATACAAGGCACAATCATGATAGCATCGCAGGGTCCACACAACCACGGTAAGAAATCCTTACCTGGGAACAAGTGGAAAAATAGCTATCACAAGTCAAGAAGCAACTCTCGAGCTCCTAAGCTGTAACGACCCGACCCGAATGGGGTTCTAAATAGGCCGTTACCTCAATGCATGCATTCAAATCTACAGAAAATTCGCAAGAGGGTGTTCGGATTCTAAGTAAAAACTAAAACATAAAACATCCATTTAATTTCCTGAAACCTGTCCCTGTTTCCAAGCACCTGTTCCAAGACAAATACATTTACAAAACTTACTCTGATCAGAGATTTATTTAAAACATACAATCTTTACAACAATGCTAGAATCCGGAAATACATTCAGAAAACACCCTAGGGCTCCGTGCCCAACTACATGCATTCAGAGAACATTTAAATCATAACATAAGACTCAGAGTTTAACAACGGGTTTTCCATGATCACAGCTCCTCCTCCAGCCATCCTGTCTCGCACCATGGTTACATGTGGAAAAACCACATAAATAAGGGTGAGTAACGAATTACTCAGTAAGAATCCCCAACCGGGGTACAATACGATATAATCAGTCATATAGTACCAAAGCATGCAAGCAAACAGCTACCAACACAGATCATGGCTCAACGAGCTCATAAAACAAGATCCGGAGTCATCGGAAGTCTCTTACTTCTGGCCTAACTGGGATTGGATACACTGACCAATCCTGGACATCACCGAGGTATCTGTCACTCGGGGGGAATACACTGATCCCTAGAATGTCCTCAAGGGCCTTTTTGCCCTTGCACTAATCTGGACTTACGAGAGAGTACCCGAAGTCAGGCTCTAACGGAAGGAATGGTGTACTCACGACATTAGCCCGGGGTAGCTCTCCGAACCGGCAACTAACGCGTGTGGGCGCACACCGCATGCTCTCTGCAACCGGCGTAAATGCGGGGGCCTAAGGGAAAACTACGCGGGCCAGGTGCACATGCCTATGACTCGAAGCGGTGTCACCGATCACATGAGCGCGAGGCCCTCGGCGCCATCTATGCAAGCATGATCCACCGAATCGAAGCTAAGAACGGCCAGGCGAGCTTACACCGATGGCAGGGTTTCGCTCTAGCAGGCTACAAACTAGGCTATGCCGAAGTGGGTAGCTAACTCCACACCTGACGGGTCGGGGGGGGGGGGTAGCAAGATACGTTATGCTTTGCACACTTTACTCCCGACCTGAGCTAAATCCACCTTGGTGACCGGGGGGGATAGCAAGATACGTTATGCTTCGCACACTTTACTCCCGATCAGTGGGGACAAAGTACATTATGTCCGCTCAGCCTCTAGATGATGACAAACCCTACAACTCTATCTAAGAGTACAGTGCAAAAAGCAATGATTCCTGGCTAGCAAGCAAAGACCGACATCAATCACATTACCTAGCATGATACTACGAGCTTAAGCAGAAATCACAAGCATGCTGGCAGAACAAACCTAGCATGGCACTAACATGTAAAATCAAGCAAACATGCTAGCAAGAAATCAATCAAAGCTGCTCTATTATTATCATGCTCATAACAGTCAGCAAACAAGCAAGGCATAATCATGAAAATATCGCAGGGCCCACACAACTCCGGTAAGAAATCCTTACCTGGTCGGAAGGCAACAACACACAATAAAATAACTGCGATCGAACCCGAGCAACCTATAACGAGCCAAACAAACACATCAATAATCATAAAATAATCCTAAATACACTAAAATAAACAGGGCTCAGCTCGGGAGCAACACACGAGGCGCGGCTGACACGCGAACGAGCAAGCTGCAGCTGGGCGTAGCGGTTGGGCGCTAGGCGCCGGGCGCGCACGCGGCACGACGGAGTGTCACGGGGCGGCGCGCGCGAGCGCTTAGTTTCGCTGGCTCGGCGCGCGGCGCGCGGCGTTTTGGCAAGCTATAGGGCGAGGTCGCGCGACACGGGCTTGGGGACGCGCGACTCGAGCTGGGCGAGGCTCGAGCGAGCTGGGCGATGCGACGGCCTGGGCGAGCTCGGGCGACTCGAGTAGGGGGAGGGCGACGAGACGCTCGGGCAGGGCGAGGCTGGGCGACGGCACTGTGCGGGCGACTCGAGGTTCGGGCTTGCAACGCTGGACTGGGCGAGGGCGTGCGGGGGCTGGGCGACGCTCTGGCGACCTGGATGAGCTGGGGCTCGGGCTGGGCGAGGCTGGCACGGCGTGGGCGAGCTGGGGCTGGGCTAGCTCGGGCTGGGCTTGGGCGAGCCAAGGGGCTGCTCGGGCAAGGGGGGGTCAGGAGAGAGAGAGAGAGAAAAGAGAAAAATAAAAAGAAAAGAAAATGAATTTAAGGAAAATGGGAAATAAAAAGGAAAAATAAAAATTTTATCCAAAAAATCCATCCTTATCCACTTTTAACCTTAAAATCCCATTTCCCGGCTTCCTCCTTCGAGACCCGACCGAAGCAATCCTTTCCAATAAATCAAACTCACTTAAATCCAACTCCCAAAGCAACACTAAGGGCTCGGGCTCGAATCCCATAGGAAACACCCAACAACCAACACTTTGCCAAAGCCCAAACCACAACCGAGCATCCAACCGACTAGCCCAAACACCACGGGACTCGCAGCCACCAACAAACAAGCCTCAACAAAGGCAGGAACTGCCTCGAACCCCTGAAAACCACAAATCCTGCCCGGAGAGCCAAAAGACCAAAATACCCCCAAGGGTCCAAACCACTCTAACGGCCCAACCAAACAACCGAATCTTGACCCGAAGGCCCCTCGAAAACTGGAATAGGAAACTGGGCTGTTACAATACTCCCTCCTTTTAAGACTTTCTTCCTCGAAAGTCCTAAGACGAAATGTGACTTGAGAAAAACTCCACCGATCCAATGCAATGTAACTTCTCGGCCAACAACACTAGCCCTCTTCGAGAACCAAACCCTCTTGGGTTCTCAAAAACTCAAGGCCACAATGCCATCCAGACTGGGCATACACTGAACTCCAAAGGGAATAGACGGCAAACCACGTCCTCAACTCGCACCAACTCTCAAAGGGTGCTACTCTCAGCAAACTCGAGGACGGGCCACAAGCTCTAAAACTCAACGCCACGCACTGGCGAACTCCTTCGAAGCTCACAATTTGCTAACAAGCAAATTTCAACCCAACAAAGAATCGGCCAAACAACTGAACCTTCCAGGTTCCAGAAAACCAAACAGCCTGCAACACTCACACCAGCTGAAACTTTAGCTACGGCCACCTCTAAAAGACAAGGGCCAGGCACAGGCTCAACTCGGCCATGCCAACAAACTGCAGCCTCTCAAAGGCCGAAAGCAAACTTTTCCATGCAAACCTACTAGCAACTGGCCAAAGAAAATACTGCCAGGCCAGGAAACCACCAAAATTCCTCTCAAGGAAAACTCGGGCTGCAAGGACTAAACCATCACGCAGCCACTAGCAACACAACACCTTGAGGAGAACAGCTCAACGGCTTTACCAACCAAAGCCACGGCACCTGTGTGCCAACTCACTCAACCGAGGCTCCGCTACGCCAACTGCGAGCGCACAACAACAAGGAGCAAAGCCCGAGAAGGGCTTGCTCAACAGAACTCAAACCAAGCTATAACGAGCAACGCTCGCCTCCAAGCTACTACTCAACTCTCAACTAGAAGCTCCACTCCCGAAACCTCACGAGGAAAACGGACAACGACAACCTCAAGCTTACGGATCCTGAGCCACACGAATCCGCAAGACTACCTCGGAAGCTAACACTCGAGGCTGACATCCAGGGAGCAACTCAACCACTACCGAGACTAGGGGGAAAGGGAAATCTTCAATCCCCAAAGAACCAACAACTTGCCAGAAACAACTCTTACTGGCTGGCCACCGCCCTTGCGGGGACAAACAACTCTTGCTTGCTAACAACACAAAGCAGGGAACCCTCTGGTGGTGACGCGCGCTACTCGACCAACTACACAACTCAGAGCTAAGTCGACTCACGCCAAACGGGAAACGACTTTCCCAGCAAGCAAACTCTGAAGGGCAGCGAACTTCACACAAGCTCGCTGACTAGCTCAAACCCAAGGCAACAGCAACCAACTCTCTTGGAAGCAACAACCAAGGGAAAACTCAACCAATCGGATCACCAATCTGAAACTAACAGCACTTGCTTAACTGCCGAGGGAGGGGTCAACTCCCAAAACTTCCTGACAAGGAATAAGACCTCAGGGCAACGCCCTCCAGCTAGAACCGAACTAGCTCTCGAAACAACAAGAGGACCAAACCTTGGCCCAACACTCACAAGAGGCAAAACAACCCTTACTGCAGCCTCTAGAACACCATCCAAGAGTCCACTTAACCTGGACAAACAATGGCTTCAAAGCGGCCAACAAACTTTTCCTTCAAGCTAGCACCTCTACCATCAACTCATGCTACGGGAGAAATTTGACAACTCCCAGAAGGAAACGGCTCTTACAAGCAGACAGCCGAAGGACAGAGAGCTCCACATACGCTCACTGTCTTGCTCCACTAGAGCAACAACATCAAATCTCACGGGGCAACAACAGGGGTTCATCTCAGACTGAACCTCCAAATGCCAAACGGGGCAACTCAACATCCTGGAAACAGGAAAGCCACCAAAAGGGCACGAACCACTCGCCCCACGAGCAAAGCTAATCTCTAGCAGCTCCAAACCACACCTTGGTCAACACCAAGCATCAACTTGCCACCGCACCGGAACCAATCCGGACTCTACTCCAAACAACCACTTGCTTGCTAGTCTACCAAGACTGTTAGCAACACAACCGAGGCTACAAACTACACGACTTCAGCTAGCCAACTGAAACTCACTAGCTGGGCCTGACTGAGCTCTGGAGAGGGTCTCCACAACCTTGGGTTCTTCGGCAACCCTCGACACACACTGTCGACAAACGAGCTAACAGCCCACTGCCTGAACAGGCACAACTCTCTCCAGTATCTCAACCATGCTGGCCAACTCCAATTCCTTGGGAACCAAGAGGACTCGAAACGCTACCGAATGCGTCGTCCTCATACTCAAACATCAGCCACAACAAGGCTTCTACCCAAGGAAAGGAACCAAACAACTCTCTTAGCCAAGGCGCGCGTAAATCGAGCGGCTTTTTGTTACTATCGCTCTTGTTCGCTTTCCAATCGAACTCCAACCGATGGAACACCAAAAGTTCCATCTCCACACGATGCTAAAAGCTGAGGCAACCTTGCTCTACCAAGGCATAACCATGCCAAACCGAACTCACTTTATACCAAGCCTCTACCAAGGGTTCTTACCCATAAGGCATCCAAAACCTCTCGCAAGGCATCAGCTCATCTTGCCTCATAGGCATCCAACTCGCCTCATGGCATCCAACTCGCCTCATAGGCATCCAGCTCATCTCATGAGCATCCAACTCAGGGTCCCTCTGCTGGACCAAACTCGCATCTACGATGCTCAACTCTCCTCAGATAAGGCCCTCGAAGGTAGTTGACCACACTACCAACCACAAAGAAACTCTTGGCCTTAACACTAGAGCGAGACTCACGCGCACCAACACTTGCCAACCGGCAACCTGCTGACTGGCTCAACCTCCAGAAACACTGGGAAGAGGCTCCAGCTCCTCTCGAGCATCCTTTCGCTTGTAGTCCATCGACTACCACTGAACTAGCCCTCTGGCACGACCTAAACAGGTGCAACTGCCATAAACGGATCCAAGGCTAAAGGAGTGCGCTGAACTCCGAACGGCATAGAACCATCTCGCTATGCCCATGCCAAACTCAAGCTCGAACTGGACTTAGTGCCAAAGTGGCACACCAACCAATGCACCTCAAGTGCTACTACTACCAAATCCACATCTTACTACTGATGGAGCCGCAAGGTCACTACCTCAAGTGACAACAACTCGGCTAGGCATACAAGGGCTCAACTCAAGCGGCCATGCCTATGGCATCTCATCAAACCGAAGGCTCACACCTACACTAGCATCTCCTCATGATGCTCAACAAATCTCCGCCGGATCTCTCAACAAGCAAAGCAGCCTAGCTCCTCTCTAGGAGCTCACCAAGGAAGAGTGCTCAACTCTACCAAACATCTGAGGAAATCGGGTCATTAAACAACAAAGGAGCTTGCAAGGGGGCAAAAATGTCTCTACATCCGCCTCAAGCCACAAAACTCGGCAACTCGCCAATCAATCGGGCGATCTGGTGGAGACTCGCTAGTCCACCTCTCTCAAGGGACTACCACCACCAACCGTTGTACCAAACAAAGACAGAACGGCACACTTCGGCCTCGAGCAGCAGGCATCCCAACACATGGATGCTAAACTCAAACTCGCCAACTACTTTACTACTAGCAGCAGCAGGACTTTCTCAAACATCGAGCTCTACAGGCATCCACTTGCTAAATCCCGGCGGCTGCATCATCGCCAACAATCTCATCGGCATAAACTCGCTGAACATGCCCTCCCACAGGAACCTCCGGCTACAAGAGCTACTAGGGAAAATGCTGAAACAAACTCTGCCAATGGGCTATCTGTGCCTCGGGACTCTCACTACGCGCTACAAATCGCGCGCTGGTCTCCGCGCTCGATAGCTAAAGACTCGCCATCAAATCTCTCATGGGTGGAGCACACTCGCTCAAGGAGTCTCACTGAGGCGCCGCTAGCCTCTACCCTCCTCTCTAGGCAACTCAATCGCCAAGGCCAACTCGCCAATCGCCTAACAACCGGACGCGGCCTCAACATCAACACGATCGGTCCAACTCCTCGGTCGGACATGCCAAGCGCCCCGCTCCTCGGGTGCGATCAACATATTGGCGACCGCATAAAGCACCTCCACCCTCTCACTAGGGAAAAGCAACAACCGGGCCACAAATGGCCAATTGGAGACTAAGCTCGCTTTCCCTCGGGGACGATGTCCTGTGGCATCCGAATCTATCTCGGATACCTTAACAAGTCGCTAAACAATGCTCAGACCGCGAATGTTGGCATGATGGCTCTCTAAGCCCAAACCAACAACGAGTCAGAACCTGCTCGTCTCTGCTCCACAACTCTACACAAGGCAAACACTAGATGAAAAGTATTGTAAATTCTTACCTCTTTCTTTAAAACAGTAAACTTAGGCGTACCTGATGACTTTCGAAGTGCTGATGATCATGGAAAAACAACCTACAACAAAGGTCAGTCTACAGAATCTATGACTCTGAGCTCTGATACCAACCTGTAACGACCCGACCCGAATGGGGTTCTAAATAGGTCGTTACCTCAATGCATGCATTCAAATCTACAGAAAATTCGCAAGAGGGTGTTCGGATTCTAAGTAAAAACTAAAACATAAAACATCCATTTAATTTCTCGAAACTCATCCCTCGCTTCCAAGCACCTGTTCCAAGACAAATACATTTACAAAACTTACTCTGATCAGAGATTTATTTCAAACATACAATCTTTACAACAATGCTAGAATCCGGAAATACATTCAGAAAACACCCTAGGGCTCCGTGCCCAACTACATGCATTCAGAGAACATTTAAATCATAACATAAGACTCAGAGTTTAACAACGGGTTTTCCATGATCACAGCTCCTCCTCCAGCCATCCTGTCTCGCACCATGGTTAACTGTGGAAAAACCACAGAAATAAGGGTGAGTAACGAATTACTCAAGAAGAATCCCCAACAGGGGTACAATACGATATAATCAGTCATCTAGTACCAAAGCATGCAAGCAAACAACTACCAACATGGATCATGGCTCAACGAGCTCATAAAACAAGATCCGAGTCACTAAGTCTCTTACTTCGGCCTAACGGGATTGGATACACCGACCAATCTCGGACTTCACCGAGGTATCTCACACTCGGGGAATACATTGATCCCTAGAATGTCCTCAAGGGCCTCCTTGCCCTTGCACTAATCTGAACTTACGGGAGAGTACCCGAAGTCAGGCTCTAATGGAAGGAATGGTGTACTCACGACATTAGCCCAGGGGAGCTCTCCGAACCGGCAACTAACGCGTGTGCTCTCTGCAACCGATGTAAATGCGGGGGCCTAAGGGCAAACTACGCGGGCCAGGTGCACATGCCTATGACTTGGAAGCAGTGTCACTGATCACAGTAGTGCGAGGCCCTCGACGCCATCTCATGCAAAGATGATCCACCGAGCACGAAGCTAAGAACCGGCCAGGGCAGGCTTACACCGATCGCAGGGTTCCGCTCTAGCAGGATACAAACTAGGCTATGCCGAAGTGGGTAGCTAACTCCACAACCGGCGGGTCGGGGGGGGGGGTAGCAAGATAAGTTATGCTTCGCACACTTTACTCCCGATCAGTGGGGACAAAGTACATTATGTCCGCTCAGCCTCTGGATGATGACAAACCCTACAACTCTATCTAAGAGTACAAAGCAAAAAGCAATGATTCCTGGCTAGCAAGCAAAGACCGACATCAATCACATTACCTAGCATGATACTACGAGCTTAAGCAGGAATCACAAGCATGCTGGCAGAACAAACTTAGCATGGCACTAACATGTAAAATCAAGCAAACATGCTAGCAAGAAATCAATCAAAGCTGCTCTATTATTATCATGCTCATAACAGTCAGCAAACAAGCAAGGCATAATCATGAAAATATCGCAGGGCCCACACAACTCCTGTAAGAAATCCTTACCTGGTCGGAAGGCAACAACACACAATAAAATAACTGCGATCGAACCCGAGCAACCTATAACGAGCCAAACAAACACATCAATAATCATAAAATAGGCCTAAATACACTAAAATAAACAGGGCTCAACTCAGGAGCAACTCACGAGGCGCGGCTGACACGCGAACGAGCAAAGCGCGACGGCTGGGCTGTGGCCGGGAAGGCTGGCTGGCGTGGACGGCACGCGAAGCGCCATTGGGGCGCATACCGGGCGCGGGCGCTAGCTCGGCTGGGTTTCTTGGCGCAGCCTTGTGGCGCTCAGTAAGCTAAAGGGCGAGGGAGCGCGACATGTGCGCGGGGACGCGCGACTCGAGCTGGGTGAATTGACATTCTGGGCGAGCTCAGGCGACTCGAGCAGGGGGAGGGCGACGCGACGCTCGGGCTGGGCGAGGCTGGGCGACGACACTGTGCGGGCGACTCGAGGCTGGGGCTCGCGACGCTCGGGCGAGCTGGGGCTCTGGCTGGGCGAGGCTGGCATGGCGCGGGCGACGTGGGGCTAGGCTAGCTCGGGCTGGGCTTGGGCGAGCCAAGGAGCTGCTCGGGCAAGGGGGGCTCGGGAGAGAGAGAGAGAGAGAGAGAGAGAGAGAGAGAGAGAGAGAGAGAGAGAGAGAGAGAGAGAGAAAAGAGAAAAATAAAAAGAAAAGAAAATGAATTTGGAAAAGAAAAGGAAAATGGGAAATAAAAAGGAAAAATAAAAATTTTATCCAAAAAATCCATCCTTATCCACTTTTTACCTTAAAATCCCATTTCCCGGCTTCCTCCTTCGAGACTCGACCGAAGCAATCCTTTCCAATTAATCAAACTCACTTAAATCCAACTCCCAAAGCAACACTAAGGGCTCGGGCTCGAATCCCAAAGGAAACACCCAAAAACCAACACTTTGCCAAAGCCCAAATCACAACCGAGCATCCAACCGACTAGCCCAAACACCACGGGACTCGCAGCCACCAACAAACAAGCCTCAACAAAGGCAGGAGCTGCCTCGAAGCCCTGAAAACCACAAATCCTGCTCGGAGAGCCAAAAGACCAAAATACCCCCAAGGGTCCAAACCACTCTAACGGCCCAACCAAACAACCGAATCTTGACCCGAAGGCACCTCGAAAACTGGAATAGGAAACTGGGCTGTTACATAAGCGAACCCTGACGACCTATGCATTTAATAAAACATCTTAATTAAATAAACAGCAACCAGCAGCTTAGGGTCCAAAAGAGAAAAGACTCGGGAATACCAACCGCGAAGACACGTGGTCTCGGCAGCCAGGGGGCAGGATGGGCGCTGCTGGTGCCGCAGTGGCGCTGGACGCTGGGCGTTGGCGAGGCAGGGCGCTGGCTCGGGGGCAAGGCAAGGCGAGCAGACGCGCTGGAGTGGGCGCACGGTAAGGTGAGCAGACGCGCTGAAGCGGGCGTGCGGGGACGACGCGTCTGGGCTGCGGGGCAGCGCGCGACGAGTCTGAGTTGTAGAACGGCGAGCGGCGCGAGCCACGGGGCTGGGCGGCAGCGAGCGACATCGCGGCTAGGCGACGCACGGAGGATGCATCTTGGCAGCTGGGTCAACGCACGGGCGACGCTGGGCGGCAGCGTGCGAAGCGGTGCAGGGCGGCGCTGGGCAGCAGCGTGCGGGGCGTCTGGGTGGTTGGGTGCGGCGCGTCTGGGCGGCTGGCTCTGAGCGGGCTGATCTTGGGCGACCTGGGGCTGGTGCGGCTAGGGGCTGGGTTTCTTGGTGAGGTCGGCAAGGAGAGAGAGAGAAAGAGAGAGAGAGAGAGAGAGAGAGAGAGAGAGAGAAGGGGAAAGAATAAGGGTTTTTCTCTTTTCTTTTCCTTTTTCCTAAATTAAATAGGCTTTGGGTGGTCCAAAATCCCTTCCCAAGGCTTTCCTCCTTCGAATCCTAGCTGACGCATTCTTTTCCATTTAAAAAAACCCATTTAAATCAAGCCTCCTAATCAACGTTAGGTCAAGGGTTCAATTCCCAAAGGAAGCACTCTAATTAACAATATTTTTGCTAATTACCAAAACACCTCCAAACTTTCAAACAACTAGCCCGAACTTCTTGGGTCCTACAACCAACAACAATCAAGCCTCGACAAAGGCAGGGGTGACCCTAGAGTCCTCAAAATCCACAAAACCCCGACTGGGGGAAAAAAGACAAAATGCCCCTTAGGGTTAAAATAGCACTAACGACCCATCCGAACACCAGAATAATGAACCGGAAACACCTGGGAAACCGAAATAGAAAACTGGGTCGTTACAATACTCCCTCCTTTTAAGACTTTCGTCCTCGAAAGTCCTAAGACGAAACAACTCTAGGAAATCTCCACTGATCCTTAACCAACCAAACTCCTGGTCAAGACAACACTAAACCTTCTTCGAAATCCAAACCCCCCTTGGGTTCCCAAAGGCTCAAAGCCACAAAGCCATCCATTCTGCCACAAGCTATCTCAACCAAGACTGGTTATACACTGAACTCCGAAGAAATAGATGCGATAGTGCTAAACGGTAAGCCACATCCTCAAACTCGCACTAGCTCTCAAACGGTCTTAAAATCTTAGGGCTCACTTAACCCTGCTAACCCAACTCGGAACGCCTCTCTACGGTGCTACTCTCAGCAAACTTGTGGAAGGGTCACAGGCTCTAAAACTCTACGCCACGCACCGGCGTAACTTCTCTTAGAACTCACAGCTGTTAACGAACAATCTCAATCCTACACCATGCTGGCCAACCAACTGAACCTCTCGGGTTCCAGAAACCAGTCAGCCTACTCTTACTTCACAAGAGACCAACGAACTCCAATGGTTTTCTATAAGCCTTAACGAAATCCAATCAAACCACCATCTGGCGGCCGATCCCAAAGGCAAACTTGCCCAACTAGAACGCGTCCACAACACTTAAGCAACCATCTTGAAGAGCACCGACGCACTCAAGCCAGGGGCACATACCTGGTTCACCAGACGGCTAACACCACTCACACTAGCTGAAACTTCAGCTACGGCCACCCCTGAACGACAAGGTCAGAGAATGTGCTCCACTCAGCCAAACTAATAAACTGGAGCCCCTCATCGGCCGACAACAACTTTCCAATGCAATCCGATCAGCCACTGGCCTAAGAGAATATCGCCATACAGGAAAACAAACAACATTCCCCTCACAGAAATCTCGGGTATCAAGTAATAGAACAACACACAGCTACTTGCAACACAACATCTCGAGGATAACAGCTCAAAGGTTTTACCAACCAATACCGCGGCACCTCTGTGCCAACCCACTCAAATGTGGCTCAGCTAAACGCAAACTGCCAACGCACCACAACTAGGAATAAAGCCCGAGAAGGGCTTGCTCTACAGAAACTCAACCCAAGCTTATAACGAGCAAGGCTCGCTTCCAAGCTGCCACTCAACTCTTAAGCCCATCTGGCTGCTCAAAGGACTTCCTCCTTTAGCTTAGACCTAACTCCTCTTCCAACCAGAAACTCCACACCCGAAACATCCCGAGGAATAACGATAACGACAACCACAAAGTTTGCGGATCATGAGCAATACCAATCAAGCAAGACTGCCCCAAAAGTTAATACTCGAAACTGGCATCCACGGTGCAACTCAACGATCATAGAAACTAGGGGTTCTTCATACCCCAAAGATCCATCAAACAATCAGCAACAACTTAACCACTTAGCCTGGCTAACCACCGTCCTCACGAGGTCGAACCACTTGCCGCTTGCTACTAACACTACACAGGAATTCCCCTGGCTGGACTGACCGCTGCGCCATTCTACTCAACCTCACAACTCAGGAGCTACGCTGACTCCTTCTAAACGGGGATGATTCCTTAGCAAACGGACTTCCGATGGATAGCGAACTACACACATGCTCGCTGCCTTGCTCAAACCCAAAGGCATCAACAGCCAACTCTCTCGGAAGCAACACCAGAAGGAGTCCACAACCGATTGGACCACCTACCCAGAACTAACAGTACTTACTCAACCACCGGGGGAGGGGTCAACTCCCGCAACCTCCTGACTAAGAACAAGTCCTCAGGGCAACGTCCGCTTGCTTGAACCGAGCTAGCTCATGAAACAACATGGGAACCAAACCTTGGTCAACACCAAGCACCATCTTGCTAAGAATTCCGAAAACCAACGTGGAGGTTACTAAGAACAACTCTAGCTTGTTAACCGACAATAAGCATCCAGCAACTCAATCCGAGGAACACTGCCTGGGTCTGACTGAGCTCTGGTTCCTCAACACAAACCTTTCGTGGTTCCCAAAACATACACCACGGAACGAGCTACACAAAAGTACACCGACGTGTACAGCTCCAACTTGATTCCTTAAGATCCAAACCAACAAGTATTCTCACACAAGGCAACTTTTGCCTCCCAATAGAGCCACAACTAGCGAAGGAGCAACAAGAGTTCAACCCACTCGGGGTCAACTCACCACGAAAAACCACTTTGGTCAACTCACTCTTACAAGAGCATAACCACACCAAGCTGACATACCTCATACCAATGTGCCCACTAAAGGCTCCGCTCAACCATCCGACTTATGGCTCTAACACTGGATCAACCACACATCATCGATGCCAACCCTTCTCGTACCAAGGGAACTCAAGGGTAGTTGAATCACTCTACCAATAAACTGGCTCACAAGGCCACAACACAAGCGCGAGACCTCGGACGCGCTAGCCTTTAACAACCAACAACATCCTTTGTACCCAACTCTCGGTGACCCCGAAACTCCTGCTTTCCCTTGAATGGCCTCACACTGGTAGTCATCCGACTACCACCGAGCTAGATCTTTTATGCAACCTAAACAGGTGCAACCTCAGGAAATGGGTACAAGGCTAGACAGGATGCTAAACTCCGCGTGGGTCATAGAACTATTTGCACATCTGGTGCGAACTGGCTTGAACCTAGGCCTCCTTACCAAGCTTGGTGCCAACAAGCACTACACCTTTTCAGCTCAAACAACTATAAACGAGCTCCACGCCCCTACTAAGGGTAGAGAAGGTCACACTCCAGGTGACGGGGACAAAGGCACTGAAAACAAGAAGCCCAACACTCGAGCAGTCTAATCTCTGGCATCCCGTCCAACAGCTAGGCCACGGCCTACCCTTGCATCCCTCTCGATGCTCAACAACTACTTAGGCCAACACTCAGGTGGCAGCAACTAGTTCCACCTTTGGAACATGCTAACAGAAAGAGTGCTCCACTTCTACTAGCCAACTGAAATCCACGGACGCGTTAAGTCCTGACAAACAAACTCGACACTACACCCTGGCTGCGAGGGTACTAAAAGAACTGGCTGCAAAACTACATCAGTCTTGCAAGGGGTCAAGATGTCTCTACATCTTCCTAAAAAGCTACTAACACGGCACTTGCCAATCGACCGGGTGACTGGTGGAGACTCTGCTAGTCCACCTTTCTCAAGGGACTTCCACCACCAAACTGCTGCATCAAACAGCACCAGAACAGCACGCCTTGGCCTCTAAACATCAGGTCATCCCCACACTCGGATGATAAACTCGATCCCAGCCAACCACCTCGCTTCTGCTTGCCAAACTCGGCCGCTCCATCATGCCAACTAACTCATCAGCATAAACCTGCTGATCACGCCCTCCTGGGAACCTCCGGGGCTACTGGAGCTACTAGGGGTGTCTCCTGAATAAACTCTGTCAGCTGGGCTATCTGTGCCCGGGTCTCCTCACTACGCGCTACAAACTGCGCCTGGGTCTCCGCTCTCTGATAGCTAAAAGACCTGCCCTCAATTCTCCCATGGCTGGAGCACACCCTGCTCAAGGAGTCTCACTCTGAGGCATGCTAGCCTCTACCCTCTTCTCTTGGCAATTCAACTGCCTGGGCCAAAAGTGGCCTACGGGTCTAGACAACCCTGGACTTGGTCTCAACACAACACGATCAGTCCAACTCCTCGGTTGGACATACCAAACGTCCCTGCTCCTCAATGTGTAATCAGCATAAGCAATCTACACTAAACACAAAGCTAGTCCACACTGGGACTCTCACTACCCAACAAGGGTAACACATGTATACTAGGTGCAGTATTGTAAAATAAAACCCTTAGCTTAATGAACTCAAACAAACCTGACGGCCGCGGAGTGCTGATGATCATGGGGACAACAACCTACAAAGCAGGTTAGTCTACAGAATCTATGACTCTCGGTTCTGATACCAACTGTAAGGACCCGACCTGAAATACGGTCCTAAACCTAGGTCCTCACTCAGCATGCAAGTTAAATATTTCAACAAGCGGTTTAGTGCTCATATTTAAAACTTTTTCCAAATATTTGGAAACGGGGAACACTTAAAACATAACCAACAATTTTCATAAAGCAAATCCAACAAGGTAAAATAAGCCTGGCCAGTATTTATAAAAGAATATTCAAAACTGTTTAAACAACTTTAAGATCATTCCCCTAGGACTCCTGTCCATCTACATGCTGAATAAATAAATGCAAACAATAAACGACAGGGTGCCGGCAGCCCCCATGATCAAACAGCTCCCTCTGCTACGCCATCCTAGTGCTGTCCCAAGTTACCTGGGGGAAAACCACAGAAATAAGGGTGAGTATAAACATACTCAGTAAGAATCCCCAACCGAGGTACAATACGATACATCAGTCATCTAGCACCCTAGTATACATGCAAACAAATACAAGATCAGAAACCTCAGGTTGGCTCAGACTAACTGCCGAACTAGAAATTGCCTATTCAAGGCTTACATCTACAGCCTATCCTAGGTTCTACACCTGGATGCCCTTCGGGGTCTTACACAACCTAGGACTCAGTGATGCCCATCGGGGACTTACACACCTAGGATGCCCATCAGGGTCTTACACCTCCAGACTCAGTGATGCCCATCGGGGACTTACACACCTAGGGTGCCCATCAGGGTCTTACACCTCCAACTCAGTGATGCCCATCGGAGACTTACACATCTAGGATGCCCATCGGGGTCTTACACCTCCAACTCAGTGATGCCCATCGGGGACTTACACACCTAGGATGCCCATCGGGGTCTTACACCTCCAACTCAGTGATTCCCATCGGGGACTTACACACCTAGGATGCCCATCGGGGTCTTACACCTCCAACTCAGTGATGCCCATCGGGGACTTACACACCTAGGATGCCCATCGGGGTCTTACACCTCCAACTCAGTGATGCCCATCGGGGACTTACACACATAGGATGCCCATCAGGGTCTTACACCTCCAACTCAGTGATGCCCATCGGGGACTTACACACCTAGGATGCCCATCAGAATCTTACACCTCTAACTCAGCGATGCCCATCAGGGACTTACACACCTAGGATGCCCATCGGGGTCTTACACCTCCAACTCACATACGGATGTCCATCGGGGTCTTACCCGAGCAGGACCTAAACTAGTTACCCCTACCATCTTCTACACTATACAGCACGTGTCTATCCCTAGCTTGGAACTAATCAGGAGGAAATAGGACTAGGTTATGCCAAGATAAGGATACCTCTAGCATGCACCTAATAGAATATAACAGGGATACAAGAACAACACGATCTGGAAGCAAGAGGAAACATGTAACCTAACCACTGGAAATTTCATACAATCAGAAGACATGGCATGCTGGAAGAACAAACCTAGCATGGCACTAACATGAACAACAAGCAACATGCTAGCAAGATTTCAAACACAAGCTGTTCAATAGCTAACATACTCATAACAGCAACCAAGCATACAAGGCACAATCATGATAGCATCGCAGGGTCCACACAACCACGGTAAGAAATCCTTACGTGGGAAAAAGTGGAAAAATAGCTATCACAAGTCAAGAAGCAACTCTCGAGCTCCTAAGCGAACCCGGACGACCTATGCATTTAATAAAATATCTTAATTAAATAAACATCAACCAGCATCTTAGGGTCCAAAAGAGAAAAGACTCGGAAATAAGAACTGCGAAGACACGTGGTCTTGGCAGCCAGGGGGCAGGATGGGCGCTGCTGGTGCGGCAGGGGCGTTGGACGCTGGGCGTTGGCGAGGCAGGGTGCTGGCTCGTGCGCACGGCAAGGCGAGCAGACGCGCTGGAGCGGGCGCACGATAAGGTGAGCAGACGCGCTGGAGCGAGCGCACGGGGACGACGCGTCTGGGCTGCGAGGCAGCGCGCGACGGGTCTGGGCTGCAGAACGGCGCGCGGCGAGAGCGACGGGGCTGGGCGGCAGCGAGCGACATCGGGCGATGTAGGGCGTGCGACGGGCGTGCGACGGCTGGGCAACGCACGGGGGAAGCATCTGGGCAGCTGGGTCGATGCATGGGCCACGCTGGCGCGTGGGCGTGCGGAGCAGTGCGCGGCGCGCGGCGCGGCGGGTCTAAGCTGGCGGTGAGCTTGGGCGACACAGGGGTCAAAGTGCGACTAGGGGCTGGGTTTCTTGGTGAGGTCGGCAAGGAGAGAGAGAGAAAGAGAGAGAGAGAGAGAGAGAGAGAGAGAGAGAGAGAGAGAGAGAAGGGGGAAAGAATAAGGGTTTTTCTCTTTTCTTTACTTTTTTCCTAAATTAAATAGGCTTTGGGTGGTCCAAAATCCCTTCCCAAGGCTTTCCTCCTTCGAGTCCTAGATGACGCATTCTTTTCCATTTAAAAAAACCCATTTAAATCAAGCCTCCTAATCACCGTTAGGTCAAGGGTTCAATTCCCAAAGGAAGCACTCTAATTAACAATATTTTTGCTAATTACCAAAACACCTCCAAACTTTTAAACAACTAGCCCGAACTTCTTGGGTCCTGCAACCAACAACAATCAAGCCTCGACAAAGGCAGGGGTGACCCTGGAGTCCTCAAAATCCACAAAACCTGACCGGGGGCAAAAAGACCAAAATGCCCCTAAGGGTTAAAATAGCACTAACGACCCATCCGAACATCCGAATAATGAACCGGAAACACCTGGGAAACCGAAATAGAAAACTGGGTCGTTACAAAGTCACATGTCAAATATGCAAACGATTCGGTCATAACGCACTGGACTGCTACATTCTAATGAATTATTCGTTTCAAGGCCGACATCCACCAGCAAGATTAGCTGCTATGGTTGCATCAACGGCCTCACCATCATCTTCTAATACTGCACATGCATCATCATCTCAAGATTCTACAGTTTGGTTGTCAGACATAGGATGCAATGCCCATCTAACACATGACTTTGGCAATTTGAATATATCTGTTGCTTACAATGGTGAAGACAATGTCACTATTGGCAATGGCGAAAATCTTTCCATATCTCACAAAGGCTCTGGTGTTCTTCCTACACCTTCTCACTCGCTCCTTTTATCAAATTTATTTCGTGTTCCTAATCTTTCACGAAATCTGCTCTCTGTTTATCAACTGTGTGTTGACAATAATTGTACCTTTTTCTTTGATGCAACTCACTTCATTATCAAAGATAAAGAAACTAATAAAGTTCTCTTTCATGGACCAAGTTTAAATGGTTTATATCCAATACATTCCTCCAACATTTTTTCTTTGCAGGCTCAAATGGGAATTAAAGATCAAACCTCAACTTGGCATGATAGACTAGGACATCCTAGTATAACTGTTTTGAAATCTGTTGCTACTTCTTTTAATCAACCTATATGTATTGATAAGCATGTTTGCAAACATTGTTTAGCTGGAACTATGTGTAACAAGTTTTCACTTCTTCAAATTCTGTAACAACTGCCCCTTTAGAAATTCTTCACAGTGATGCATGGGGACCTGCTCCCGAGCTTTCTATTACTGGTTTTAAATACTATGTCACTATTATTGATGATTTTACAAAATATACATGGTTTTTCCCCATTGCTTACAAATCTGATGTTGCATCTATCATACTTAAATTTGTTCCTTTCATTGAAAATAATCTTTCTTTAAAAGTCATAACTTTCAGAAGTGATGGTGGTGGAGAGTTTGTTAATCATACTGTAACGAAAGGGGTTCTAAAATAGGCCGTTACCTCAATGCATGCATTCAAATCTACAGAAAATTTGCAAAATGGTGTTCGGATTCTAAGTAAAAACTAAAACATAAAACATCCAATTAAAAAGTCAACATAATTTCCTGAAACCTGTCCCTGTTTCCAAGCACCTGTTTCAAGACAAATACATTTACAAAACTTACTCTGATCAGAGATTTATTTAAAACATACAAGCTTTACAATAGTTATAACAATGCTAGAATCCGGAAATACATTCAGAAAACACCCTAGGGCTCCGTGCCCAACTACATGCATTCAGAGGACATTTAAATCATAAACATAAACATAAGACTCAGAGTTGAACAATGGGTTTTCCATGATCACAACTCCTCCTCCAGCCATCCTGTCTCGCACCATGGTTACCTGTGGAAAAACCACAAAAATAAGGGTGAGTAACGAATTACTCAGTAAGAATCCCCAACCGGGGTACAATACGATATAATCAGTCATCTAGCACCCAAGCATGCAAGCAAACAGCTACCAACACAGATCATACCTCAACGAGCTTACAAGGAAAAATCTGGAATCATCGGAAGTCTCCTACTTTTGGCCTAATGATTGGTTCTCATAACCAATCCCGGGACATCACCGAGGTCTCTTTCACTCGGAGGATTGATCAGCTCAAAAACTGATCCCAAGGATGTCCTCAAGGGCCTCTTTGCCCTTGCTAATAATCTGGACATACGGGAGAGTACCCGAAGTCTGGCTCTAAACTGGAAGGAATGGTGTACTCACGACATTAGCCCGGGGGAGCTCTCCGAACCGGCGACTAACGCGTGTGGGCGCACACCGCATGCTGCTGCAACCGGCGTAAATGTGGGGGCCTAAGGACAAACTACGCGGGCCAGGTACGCATGCCTAAGACTCGGAAGCGGTGTCACTGATCACAGTAGCATGAGGCCCTCGGCGCTCATCTGTGCAGCCTGAACCACCGACCTGAAGCTAAGAACCGGCCAAGGTAGGCTTACACCGTTGGTAGGGTTCCGCTCTAGCAGGCTACAAACTAGGCTTATGCCGATGTGGGTAGCTAAATCAACCTCGGCGGTCGGGGGGGAAGCAAGATACGTTATGCTGCGCACACTTTACTCCCGACCAGAGCTAAATCCACTTCGGCGGTCGGGGGGGGGGGAAGCAAGATACATTATGCTGCGCACACTTTACTCCCGACCAGTGGGGACAAAGTACGTTATGTCCGCTCTCAACCTCTGGATGATGACAAACCCTACAACTCTATCTAATAGTACAGAGCAAAACAAATGATTCCTGGCTAGCAAACAATGACCGACATCAGACACGCTTACCTAGCATGATACTACGAACTTAAGCAGGAATCACAAGCATGCTGGAAGAACAAACCTAGCATGACACTAACATGTAAAATCAGGCAAACATGCTAGCAAGAAATCAATCAAAGCTACTCTATCACTATCATGCTCATAACAGTCAACAAGCATACAAGGCATATCATGAAAATATCGCAGGGCCCACACAACTCCGATAAGAAATCCTTACCTGGTCAGAAGGCAACAACACACAATAAAACTAAGCTGCGATCGAACCCGAGCAACCTAAAGCGAACCAAACAAACACATCAATAATCATAAAATAGGCCTAAATATAATAAAATAAATAGGGCTCAGCTCGGGAGCAACTCACGAGGCGCGGCTGACACGCGAATGAGCCGCTGCACGGGCGAGGCAGGTGCTGGGCGTTGAGGGGCGCAGATGGGCACAGGGCTGGGCGCTGGGTTGCGCGCGAACGGGCGCGCGAGCGACACAGGGGCGAGCGAACGCGGGCGCGAGCTCGGCTGGGCGACGGCGCACGGCGTGGCTCGGCACAGGGACGGCCCGCGGGCGCGAGCGACACGACGCTACGGGTTACAGAATGCCCGACTCGGCACAGGGCGGCTCGGACGCGGACGGGACGAGACATTGTGCGGCTGGGCTGGGCAAGCAGGGGCTCGGGCTTGGGCGACGCGACGCAGTCTTTGGCGAGGGTGCGGCGACGCGGCACGGCGGCGGGCGACTCGGGTGGCAGCACAGGGGCTGGGCGACGCGACCTGGAGAGCTGGGGCTCGGGCTGGCGAGCTGCGGCTAGGCTCGGGCTCGGCGACCTGGGCGAGCTAGGGCTGGGCTAGGCTCGGGCTGGGGCTAGTGTGACGAACCCGACCCAAAACATGGCCCTAAACCGGGGTTCTCACTCAGCATGCAAGTTAAATATGATAACAAGCGGTTTAGTGCTCATATTTAAACCCTTTCAAAACATATGAGAAGGGGGAACCCTCAAAACATAACCAACAATTTTCATTTAAATAAACCAACAAAGTAAAACAAGTCTGGCCAGTGTTTATAAAAACATACAATACAATTTAAACAACTTTTTAAACAATGTTCCCCTAGGACTCCTGTCCATCTACATGCTGAATAAGCAATGCAATAATAAATGACAGAGTGCCGGCAGCTCCCATGATCAATCAGCTCCCTCGCTAGCCCTCTTGGTGTTGTCTCAAGTTACCTGAAAGATAAATAAGGGTGAGTAGAAACATACTCAGTAAGAATCCCCAACCGGGGTACAATACGATACATCAGTCATCTAGCACCTCAACATGCAAGCAAACAGCTATCAACACAGATCATAGCTCAACGAGCTCATAATGCAAGATCTGGAGCCATCGGAAGTCTCCTACTTCCGGCCTAATGATTGGTTATCCTAACCAATCCTGGGGCATCACCGAGGTCTCTTTCACTCGGGGGATTGTTCAGCTCAAAAACTGATCCCAAGGATGCCCTCAAGGGGCCTCTTTACCCTTGCTACTAATCTGGACTTACGGGAGAGTACCCGAAGTCTGGCTCTAAAGCGAAGGAATGGTGTTCTCACGAACATTAGCCCGGGGGAGCTCTCCGAACCGGCGACTAACGCGTGTGCGCGCACACCGCATGCTGCTGCAACCGGCGTAAATGTGGGGGCCTAGGTACAAACTACGCGGGCCAGGTATGCATGCCTAAAGACTCGAAAGCAGTGTCACTGAACACAGTAGTGCGAGGCCCTCGTCACTCATCTGTAACAGCGTGTACCACCGACCTGAAGCTAAGAACCGGCCAAGGTAGGCTTGCACCGTTGGCAGGGTTCCGCTCTAGCAGGCTACAAACTAGGCTTATGCCGATGTGGTAGCTAAATCCACATCGACTGCCGGGGAGGAAGCAATGTACGTTATGCTTCACTCTAACTCCCGACCCGTGGGGACAACGTACGTTATGTCCACTCTCAGCCTCTAGATGATGACAAACCCTACTAGTCTAACTACGAGTACAAAATAACTGATTCCTGGCTAAACATACATATCAACATCAATCACACATAACCTAGCATGATACTACGAACTTAAAGCAGGAATCATAAGCATGCTGGAAGAACAAACCTAGCATGGCACTAACATGTACAACCAGGCAAACATGCTAGCAGGAATTCAAACACAAGCTGTCCTATCCACTACATGCTCATAAAAGTAAACAGGCATACAAGGCACAATCAAGAAAACATCGCAGGGTCCACACAACCCCGGTAAGGAATCCTTACCTGGAAACAAGCAGAAAATAATTCAAATGCTCCTTGAGCTGCAGAAGCACACAACCTAGAAAACAACCAAAATACATTATCATCTAAACTAGCTAACCCTAGTTACAATCCAAGAGAAACAAGAGCCGGGAAACTACCTAGCTAGTCCCACAAGCTCTTGGCCAAGCTTGGCTTTTGGCCTTCACAAACAACAACTTCCCGGAACTTGCTCAGCTTCACCTCAATAGGAAAGAACACAAGTTAGCTAACCGGGAAACAAACAACACACTCCTAAACACACCATCAAGCTCTCGGCTAGGATGGGAAATTTTACCTCGGGATGGAGTTTTGCTTGGCTATTGCTCTCGGCTTCAAGGGTAGGATGCGGGAACTCTTTCTGCTTCGATCGGAGCTTGCAAAACAAAGGAGAAAGGCTTAGAACTCAACCAACCAGCAAGGGCATGCTCTCGGCCAAGGAAGGAAAAAATCACCTCAATCAAGATTCGGCTCCAAGAAAAGCTTGAGAGAGAGATGCGGCTACTAGGCTTCACTTGGTTGGACCTTTCGGCAAGCAACACACACAACTAGGCTTGCGGGAACACTTTCCGAGCAATCTTCTTGGATCAAACTTGCGGCTACTCAAGGGATGTCAAGAGGAAGAGGTTCGACACAGTCCAAGAAAGATCAAGAAGATTCTCGGCTACCAAGCAACATACAAATTTCGATTAGGGTTTGGCCAAACTCCAAGGAAAAACACATTAGGCTATGAAGGGAAGAAGGAGAAGAGAGAACTTACTCGAATCTTGAGTTTGGTTCTTGATCTTGGAGGATTCGGCAAGGGGTGAGAGAGGGAGAGAGTGATTTCGGCAAGGGGATGGAGTGCTAGTGTGAATTCGGCAAGGGGATGGAGTGCTAGTGTGAATTCAGCAAGGGGATGGTGTGCTAGTGTGAATTCGGCAAGGGCAAGGGGAGTGAGTTAACTGGGCAAAAGCAAGGGAAAAATAGGGTTTCTAGATTTCTTTTCCTTTTTCCTAATTTAATTAGGCTTTGGTGACCTAAAGTCCCTTCCCAAGGCTCTCCTCCTTCGAGTCCCAGCTGAATCAATCTTTTCTTTTTATTAAAACTCATTTAAATCAAGCTTCCAAATCACCATTAGGTCAAGGGTTCAAATCCCAATGAAAGCACCTTAATTAACATTAATTTTGCTAATAACCAAATCACCTCCAAACTTCCAAGCAACTAGCATAAACTTCTTGGGTCTTGCAACCAACAACAGTCAAGCCTCGACAAAGGGTAGGAATGACCCTGGAATCCTGAAAATCCACAAACCCTGACCGGGGAGCAAAAAGACCAAAATACCCCTAAGGGTTAAAATAGCTTTAACGGCCCAACCGAACAACCGAATATTGAACCGAAAGCACCTGGGAAACCGGAATAGAAAATTGGGTCGTTACATTATTATCTAAATCTAATGTTCCTTACAATTTTTTGTCATTTGCTTGTCCTCTTTCTACCTATATAATAAATAGACTTCCAACACCTTCTCTTCAAAACAAATCTCCTTTTGAAATCTTATACTCTAAAATTCCCGATTACTCCTTTTTACGAATATTTGGTTGCTCTTGCTATCCTCTTCTTAGACCTTACACAAAAAGCAAGCTTGAACCAAGAAGTTCTTAATGCATATTCTTAGGATACCCATTAGGCTATAAAGGCTACTTATGTTATAATAGACTAAAAAATAAGTTTTATATTTCAAGACATATGATCTTTGATGAAACTTCCTTTCCTTTTATGACTGATACACCTTCAAATAATTTCTCCTCTCTTCCTTCTGAGCCTATACAACAAAACTTTGACATTCTTTTACCACATAATATAGCACAGGATCCTCCTACCTCTTCTCCTCCTTCCCACTCTCCTCCCTCTATCTTAACAACATCAATTCCTGACCATATTTCCTCTCGTGAAGTACAAGAACCTGAATCGTCAAACATTCAAACAACATCAACTCAACAATCTTCTGGTATTCTACATCAAACTATTGTACTCCAAAATACATCCAATACTTCTTCTAATCTTTCTTCACAAACTTCTACTATTCCTCCTCAGTCCATTAACACTAATCCCACTCCTCCTCTCAATACTCATTCAATGCAAACCAGTGCCAAATCTGATATTTCAAAGAAGAAAGTTTTTCTAGCCCAAATTGACAATATTCACCAAGAACCCACATCTTTTACTATTGCTTCTAAAGTTGACATTTGGCAAGAGACTATGAAAAATGAATTTATTGCCTTATTAAAACAAGGAACCTGGACTTAGTTCCTAAACCAGAACACAAAAACATCATCGGTTGTAAATGGATATATAAAACTAAAAGAAATCAGGATGGTAGCATTGCTCGATATAAAGCTAGATTAGTAGCCAAGGGTTTTCATCAAACCGAAGGTCTTGATTACTTTGAAACCTTTAGTCCAGTTATAAAAAAACCAACTGTTCGTATTATACTATCTTTAGCAGCTAAATTTGGTTGGCACATGAGACAACTAGATGTTAAAAATGCTTTTCTCCATGGTACCCTTGAAGAAGATGTTTTTATGCATCAACCTCAAGGGTTTGTCCATCCTGAATATCCTTCATATGTGTGTAAACTTCGTAAATCATTATATGGACTCAAACAAGCCCCTCGTTCTTGGTTTAAGTGTTTCACTTCTTCCTTATTAGATAATGAATTCATTGCATCCACCTATGACCCTTCACTTTTCATTCGAAATGAGAAAGGGAGCATCACTTACTTACTCTTATTGTTGATGACATAGTATTAACAGGAAATGATCCTTCTTTTATAGAACATATCATTGCTCGTCTACAAAATCTATTTGACATGACAGATCTAGATGCACTAACATTTTTTCTAGGACTTGAAATTCAGCAAAAAAGTACAGGTATCTTAGTAAGCCAATCAAAGTATGCAATGGATATTCTACAACGCTTTGGAATGGCTGGTGCAAAGCCATGTATCACCCCATCTTCATCTCAGTCTATCACTACTCAATCAGAACCTTGTTCCAATGAAGATGTTGAGCTTATCGAAGCATGGTAGGTGCCTTACATTATTTAACTTTCACTCGTCCTGACATTTGCTTTGTTGTAGGTCGCGTCTCCTAGTTTATGCATTCCCCCACTCTTCTTCAATTAGCTGCTGTTAAAAGAATACTCCGATACATAAAAGGCTCCATCAATCTTGGCATTCAATTTCAAGAAGGTCCGTTAAAACTGTTTGCTTTCTCCGACTCTGATTGGGCAGGTGGTTGCTTAGATCGTCGATCAACAACTGGATTTTCTGTTTTTCTAGGACCAAATCCTATTTCCTGGTCATCAAAGAAGCAAAGTACCGTCTCTCGAAGCTCAACAGAGGCCGAATATAGAGCACTTGCTGCTATAATAGCTTAAATCTCTTGGATTCGTCAATTGCTGAAGGAACTCTGTGTATTTCTGTCTTATCCACCTGCTTTGTTTTGTGATAACTCGTCAGCTATTCAGCTAGCAAAAAATCCTGTTTTCCATGGTTGAACAAAACACGATGAAGTCGATTTTCATTTTGTACGAGAACGTGTTGCTGCGAATGACCTATCTCTTCACTTTATCTCAACTCGTGAACTTGGCTGACATTTTTACTAAGTCTCTCAGCAATGATCGTCTCTGTTTTTTACGCAACAAACTCATGCCCGCTTGACCTTGGCTTCGTTTGAGGGGGCATATTGACTATATTGACGAAATCTGTAAATTCTTTTAATCTTTATTTTAATTTGTATTTTATCTTAGTCTAAATTGGTTAGGGTCCAATGGACTCCCTTGTGTGTATAAATTGCCCATTCGGCCTTATTCTAATAACAAGTGGAATTATTTTTCATCTCTCTCTCAAATGCTTTACTATCAAAATCAGACCCAACCTTGAAAAATACTAAATGGAAGAAATTAGATTAAGACTTTTCTGATTATATAGAATAAATTAAAATTGATTTGTTCATTTCAAGCGAGAATAAATATTTTGTAAGTATATTAGTCCAAATATAAACCTTTTTTTATCCTAAAATTTTAGTGGTAGGAAATATTGAAATTGATTGACATTAAAATATTTTGTTTTAAATATAAATTGGATAAATTAGGCTAGCCACTTGTAAAAGAGATATATTTATTTCGTATATAATTTATGTTTGAAAAGTTTGTTTGTATGATAACATCTTTTGAACAAAGAAATAATAAAGATTCATATGTAAACAAGATACGATATATATGTGCTTTCTAAAAGTAAATAATGAAAAGCGGTCCAGTTTTTGTACTCAGGGATATGTCTGAAAATTAGACCAGGATAGAAGAAGAAAAATAAACAATGACCAACCAATGTAATAATTATGTTGGACTCATGACGTGTTTATTTAGTTGATTAGAATTTAATTTTACACTCATGTTTACTATTTAGATAAGATTTATGGCTACTTCACAATTCAAATTGAAAATACAAAAATTTGAAAAAAAATAAAAAGCGGTGGAGGTTATTGCCCTCATTTTATCATAAAATTTAAAAAGTATATATATATAATGATAATAATGCAAATTTTAAAAGCCATTTGATAGCTTTGTAAGTCCCATTTGCTAACATTTATTTATTTATTTTTGGTTTCTGATTTTTTAAGGATAGAAATTAAAAAAAAAAAAAGTAGTTTGAAAACTATTCACGTAATCTTTTCACATTTTTTAGAAATATTTAAAATCGAATAGAAATTTTGAAAATAATAAAATTTAGACACATAACAACTATTTGATTTTAAAAAGGGTATTTTTAAGAGTAGGAAAAATTGAAAAAATATTTACAATACTAAACAAAAAATATATATTTTAATATACAATACTCTACTAATAACATATAAAATTGTATTAATAATACAAAATACGGTAATAATACCCTAAATTTGTATGATGAATACTAATTATACCATATATTTAACTACGGATGCAAAAAAATACAATTTTTTCTAAATAAACATTAATTTTTTAGTACATTTTAAAAATAAATTTCAATACTGTTTTTCTTTTTAGTTTTCAAAACTTAACGTGGTTTTCAAAACTTAACTTGGTTTTTGACAATATATGTACTAGTTAGATTACAAAACAAGAAAGTTAAATTATATCTAAAAACTTCATTTTCAAACGATTGATTATCATATGAAACTAATTTCTCATAATAAATATCTTACAGCAAGTAACATAAAAAGAAAATTGAATTTAAATTTATCTTACTTTGAAGCCATACAATTGGAACGTCCACTACCCCTCTTTCAAATGCTTCCCAAAATTCTATTTATTTCCTTTTTCCTCTTTAGTGCTCAAGCATTAGATAAAAATATTCCTAATTCTTGGCATATGGTTTGTTGGTGATATTTGGTGCAATAATAGCGATTTTGATTTTACCGATATGTGTCAATGTATAATCATTCATTGTTATAGTTGATCAGTTTTTAGTAATTAAATATTTTGTAGTAGCCTGGTAGGGCAAGAGGTTTTTAAAAATATGGGTTTATTTATTTATTGAGTATAAAAAATATGGGTTTATTAAGACTAGGTCTAAGACACACATGGAATGTTTGATTTAATTCTTAAAAGTTTTTCCAACTTGTGAGACACGGTTCAACTTGCTCAATTTTTCTCTTTAGAAAGAATTATCTCCCTTCGGATCCAACTATTAAGTCGTAAGTTGATGTTCTCCAAAAAAAAAAAAAGTCGTAAGTTGATCAACTCAAATCACAAAGCACAACAATCAGCCAAACTTTTATATTTAAAAAATATATACCAATTAAAAATCACTTAAACGTTCTTTTCATTATTTAAAGAAAAATTCTTTTGCACTACTTTTTTTTGAAAGAAATCTTCATTAAAAAGAACTAAGAGAAACCAATATAGATTTTTCTAAAAAAAGAAGACAAACCAATATACTCCTCCATAGCTGATACACATGTGATAGGAGATTTTCACTCCAAAAAGTAGGATCCTCAGCCTTAAAACAGTTGGGATCAAGACACAAAACCGAGTCGTGTACTTAAAGTTCAGAAGGGAGATTTGCGTTCCTATTAATAAGTCCTATTGCAATGGGAAAATAATTACAAAAATGCTTCTATGGATAAAATTATGAAAATATCTATGTACTTTTTTTTTTTTTGATAACAGAAAATATCTATGTACTAAAATGCAATATTTATTGAATTAAATGAGAGGGTCGAGATTAATTACTTAAAAGTGTATTTCTATATGATGTCTCTTCTATTTTTATTAAATTCTTACCTTTTCTCGTAAATATTTTTTCTATTAAAGTTTAAAACCAATAAAAATGATCTTGGTAGAGAATTTATTGATAATGAACTAAAATGCTTATTTGAAACAAAAAAGTGCTTTACCAACCATCTTGTCATCACACTTAATTTATGAGCAAAATGGCTTTTGTCGAAAGAAAACATATCCACACAATAAAAACTACTCGGTCTCTTTTTTTCTAAATCTATTGTTCCCAGCAAGTGGGGGTCTTTTGAGTGTGCCACTACTAGATTTCTAATCAATAAACTTTCCTCTACTCTCCTTCAAAACAAATTTTCCTTTTTTTTTAATTAAAAAAAATAGTTATTTTTGTTTCCCTCTTCTCAAGTCGTACAATAAGCCTTTGCTACAAGTCTAGTCTCGAAAGTTTGCACATTCTCATCTACACCACTTTTTTCTTGTAGATCAACTTGCACTCAAAGGGTCTTACATCCTTTGGTGCATCTACAAGTAACCAAACTAAATTGAAGTACATCGATTCTATTTCAAGATTCATAACTTTTATCCATTCTTCTCGATCAATAACCTCCATTACCTTTCTAAAAGAATGGGGATCTTGAACATTATCCTAAATCACAGACTTGAGAGAACTACTGATTAGGCGAACAAAAAAGCTAAATCTTCTGAATTTTAAATGATTGTTGCACCACCAGTGTTCAATTACATTTTCCAGCTTGGGAAAAAAAATGATTTCCTTAAAAGATGTATATGTAATATTTCCTCATAATTGATATTATTTCCCTTATGTGTGCAGAGCTTCTTGATAATCAAAAATTTCAATTTGCAATTGAGATATTAGTCGAGGACGAGCAATAATTCAAGTTTGGGGGTTTGTTAACTCTCAAGAAATGAGAGTATTTTGCTATCATGTAAGAACCCGACCCAAACGGTGGTCCTAAACCCGGTTCTTACTAGCATGCTCACAATTTAAAACATTTAAACAATAAAGAAAACCATTTAAAAATAAAACTTGATTAAACCAACATAAGTAACATATTCATTTCATAAATAAGTTTCCACAAATAATTCCTGGCCAGTGTTTCAAACAACAGTTTAAATAACTCTTAAGGTAAAACATAGTTTTCCCAGCATGCTACTACAAAATAAAGACTCAAACATGAATGAGGACAGAGTACGCCGGCAGCTCCCATGATCACACAGCTTCCTCCACTAGTCATCCAGGTGCTGTCCCAAGTTACCTGAAAGATAAGTAAGGGTGAGTACGAAAGCACTCAGTAAGAATCCCCAATCGGGGTACAATACGATACATCAATCACCTGGCATCCTGGTCTACATGCAACAGTTACCAGCACAGAACTTTGCTCATCAAGCTAATCAAGACAAGTCCAGAAACCTCGGAAGTCTCCTACTTCCGGCTTAGTGATCAGCTGCCATATCTTATTCCAAACTAATGGGACAAAGTGCGTTATGTCCAAGATGATGGGACAAAGTGCGTTATGTCCAAGCTGATCTATCAAGATAAGTCCGGGAACTTCGGAAGTTTCCTACTTCTGGCCTACTAATTGGCTCTCCTAACCAATCCCAAATGACATCCTCGAGGGTCTTTCTCCCTCGGCCAATTGATCAACTCAAAAGCTGATCCCGAATAGATGTCAGACACCCTCGAGGGTCTTTCTCCCTCGGCCAAATGACCAACTCAAAAGTTGGTCCCGAATAGGTGTCCTCGAGGGCCTCTTACCCTCGGCCAAGCTGTTCCTAAGACAACGGGATAGTACCAGAAGTCAGGCTCTAAACAAGAACTGAAGCGGTGTCACTGAACTACTGATGAGTGCGAAGCCCCGACACTCGGAGCAGCGGCTGTACCACCTACTGAAGCTAAAAAAATCGTCTTTGGCGAGCTTGCACCGTGACGGGTTCCGCTCTAGCAGGCGACAAACTAGGCTTATAGCAATGCGGGAGCTAATCCGCACTGGCTGCCGGGGGCAGAGGCAAGGTACGTTATGCCACTCACTGATCTCGACCTGTGGGGACAAAGTACGTTATGCCCGCTCTCAGCCTCTAGATGAAGACAATTCTAACTAACTATCTAATATCACAGAGAAGACAATATCTAATAGTTCAAACATGCTCAACAATATACAAGTGCAACCTAGCATGATACTACGCATTTAAACAGAGATCTCAGAACATGCTGGAAGGACAAACCTAGCATGGCACTAACATGCTAGCAGAGTTAAACAAGGAAACAACCCTATCCACTAACATGCTCATAACATATAACATATAAACAGAATGCAATCAAGACATATCGCAGGGCCCACACAACCCTGGTAAGAGATCCTTACCTGGAACAAGCAGAAATACAAATAGTAAAGTGCTCCTTGAGCTGCAGTGTCTCACAACCTAAAAGCATACAACATACAAATTAACCTAGCTAGCTAAACACTTATCTATCAACTTCAAACTAGAAGCAAGGGAGCAAGAGACTACCCCTACTAGCACTTAGTGCTCTCGGCCAAGCATCAAAGATGGAACCCTAGGCTCTCGGGCACACACTTCAACACTTGATCTTGGATAGGGCAACACAACAAGGACAACCAAGCTAGGCCTCGGCTACTCCTTGCAACAAGATGTCTCGACTAGGGCATCAACAAACAACAACCACAAGTTAGATCTCTTATCCAAGAAGCAAGCAAACACACACTTGGAGCTCTCGGCTTCCTCAACACCAATGGCTCTCGGCCACTCCATACCAACAAGCAACCAAAACCACACACTTACCAACTCACCTATGTAGATTCAGCAAGGCTTCCCAATAGGACTAGGTGTCTCGGCCAAGGAGGATGCACACCCAAGATGCAATCGGCTAGGGTTTGGATCTTGCAAATGGAGGATGAACAAGGTTAGATCTACACATCTATAACTCAAAGCAGAACAAAAACACCATCCTTCTTACCTTGGAGCTTTCGGCAATGGAGGTTGATGAAGGAGGAGTGTCTCGGATCCAACCCAACAAGGAAGATGCAAAGAGCTTCGGATCTAGCTACAAGATGAAGGATCTCCTAACCAAACAAAGTGCTTCTCTGATCTACAATGAGGAGAGGAGAAGAAAAACATCTCCTCTTGGTTAGAGGTAGGTTCGGCCATGGCAAGAGAAGAAGAGAAAATTGAATTTGCAAATGCTTACCTTGGAAAAACAATGGAGAGGTTGAACTACACTTGGAGATCTTGAGGTTGGAAGCAATGGAGATGGAGAGAAATGGAGAGGGAATGCTCAGCCAAGGAGAGGATTTGAGAGAAAGGGGAAATCGGCCAAGGGAAGGAAAAGGAGAATAAGATGAAGCCCTAATTTGATTTTCCCTATTTTTTAATAATAAAAATGCCTAAAAAAATCTCACCTTCAAATCCCACCAAAAGCACTTTTTAAAAACTATTTTATTTTCTCTACAAATGGCTCAAATCTCACTTCCGAACTACCATGGTTCGAATCCTAGCCCCAACAAAAAATTTATTTTCATTTTTTCTTCTTTACCGGGGAAAGCCTCCAAACTTTCCATAAATGGAACTCTTGCCCTAGAACTTGAAACCGAAGAATAATTGAAGTCCACCAACTCATAAACACTCTTGAAACCCGAACTTAATGCAAAACTGCCTCGGGAAGGCAAAATGACCAAAATACCCGTAGAGGACAAAATGACCAAAATGCCCCTGGAAGCACAAAAGCCCTAACAACCCAACCAACTCCTTGGAGGAACAACCGAATAAACCTGGAGAACCGGAAGGAAAATCTTGGATTGTTACACCATAGGATCTTTTGGTAGAAATTACATGGAGTTATGAGAAGAAATGAGAAAAAAAGTTTACTTCAGCAACAGGTTAGAACATGCATATTGAGATATTCTATGTATTTCTTAGTAGGATAAAAAATTAAATGATATTTGCCTGAAAGTAATGCATAGTCATGTGAGATAGTTAATAATTATATTGAATATGAGATAGTTCAGTTGAGAAATGTTTGCTCCAGCAAAATGGAAAAATGAGTTGAGAAGGAGATAAGAAGCATTATGTAGTCTTTGAAGCATAAAGGCGCGCACATTTTGCGCTAATTTGAAAAAAAGATATTTAAATGACACATGGTGAAATCTGATGGGAGCGTGAATTACAAAGTTGGAGCAATGGAACTCAACCGTTAAATTTGATGGCAGGTAAGATTTGAAAAGCAAGGAAAGAAGGGAGTTCGAGAGTGCACGCATTTTCTATATTTTTCGAATTAGAGAGTTAGAGTTTTTGAAACATTCTGAATAGAGTAGAGAGAATTTTCATTCAAGGCAATTTTGCAGTAGATCAGAGTAGCGATCGGAGCTGAAGTGGAGAGTAGAGTTCAGATCAGAGTTGTCGTTTCATTAATTCGGTATTCCAGGCTTTCTCTTCACTTATCTCTTTGTAGTTGTTATTGTTTCGATTCGTAATTGTAGTTATTATGATTCGTAATTGTACGCTTAGTTGAATTTTATAACATTGCAATTTCAACGATTTGTGATATGAATTCTGTCTTTGCAATTGATATGGATCTGTTTGTAAATTGTGTAAGCATAAGGCAAGAAGATGTTGAATTTTGAATGGGTGTTTTTCTTTATGTAAATGCATTTCGTCTGATCAACCATTTGCATTTTCTTTAAATTCAAATCCAAAAGGAGAGTATGTAGAGTAGATTTGCATAACGCACATTAAGTTTGCTAAGTTATAGATTGCGATTTGAAGAGTTATTAGAGATAATGCTTTTACTAATGTTGTTGACTCTTTTTTCAATTTATATGCTAAATCTCGAGTAGAAATAGTTATTGAGTAGTGCAGAAATTTTCCTCTCACCACTATATCAAATATTGTAGCAATTGAATTCAAATAATGCCAATTCCTACCGATATACTTTACTAATTGAATTAATCTTCACATATTTGTGAAGCATAGTTACTGTTTAAGCATTCAGATAATTTTTACATTGATTCCTATCTTTTCTTTGACACTTTTATTTTGGAATTCTATATCCATAGTTAGATCAACAATAAAAAAATTTGTTGTTACAAACTAACTGTAACAGCCCGGATTTCAGTTAAATATAAATAAGGTTTTAAAAGGTGTTATTTGGAGGACTCGAATCCTTGACCTCAAAGAGGGTTGGAGGTTTGGATTTAATTAAGGAAAATAAACGCGTCAGCTAGGACTCGAAGGAGGAAAGCACTGGGAAGAGATTTTGGATCACCAAAGCCTATTTAATTTAGAAAAAAAAGAAAAAAGAAAAATCAAGATTTCACCCTAGCTCTTGCCGCACGCCCCCTCACCCTCTCCCTCTCACCATTGCCGTCCTCCAAGAATCAAGAACCGGGAGCTTGTGCGTGTGATTCTACCCAGCCGAGTCTAGCCGTCGCACCAGCTGAGCCGCACTAGCCCTTCGCCTAGACCGCACGCTGCCGCCAGCCCCAGCACCGCACCGAGCCACCTTTGTGTCGCCCAAGCCGTCGACATGCCCAGCCCTTCGCCGATCGCAGCCCCATCGCGATCGCGTCGCAGAAATAGCCCGCAGAGCGCACGACGCCGCCGCGATTATCATCGCGCCCGCCCGCGCCAAGACGCTGCCGCCGCACACGCGCAGCGCAGTGTTGCGTCGCCGCCACCCGCGCTCGGGCGAGCTCGCCGCAAGGATCGTCCACGTCTGCATGCCCAACGCCCCATCGCCCCATCTCCAGCGCGAGAGCATCCTCGCTGCACGCAGCCGCGCGCCAGCCGCCAAAGCCGCTTGCCTCTGTCGCACGACGACCGCCGCCGCCTCGCTGCGAGAACTCCGTCCCGCCGAGAGGGTTGGACCGAGACCTAGTGCTTCTCGATTGGTAGTTCCTGAACCTCTACTCTAAGGACCCGACCTGAATGGGGTCCTAAAATAGGCCTTTACCTCATGCATGCTTTAAAACTTAGAAAATAATATGCAAGTTGAATGCCAGATTCTGATTAAAACAAAATAAAATAAAACATCCATTCAAAATAAGAACAAAACGTCCTGGAACCTGTCTCTGTTTCCAAGTACCTGTTCCAAGCTAAATACAATTTAAAACGTACTCTGATCAGAGATTTAATTCAAAATTCAAATCCAAAAATGGTTTACATCAGTGTCAGAATCCGGAAAACAACCAAAAAACAACCTAAGGGCTCCGTGCCCAACTACATGCATTCAGAGGACACTTAAAATATAACAACATAAATAAAAGACTCAGAGTTCGAAACAACGGGTTTCCATGATCACAGCTCCTCCTCCAGCCATCCTGTCTCGCACCATGGTTACCTGTGGAAAACCCAAAATAAGGGTGAGTAACGAATTACTCAAGAAGAATCTAGCAAGGGTACAATACGATATACATGGTCATCTAGCAGAAAGGTATGCAAGCTATGAATATAAACACAAAAGAGAGCACATAGCTTAAATCCACACATAAACCTCAGATGCCATCTCAGGGTCTTACTCCGGAAAATCCACCACACAATACGATCCTATACGAGAAACAAGTCTCGGCCTCAGCCTGTCTATTGTCGATAGGAAAGGTGCATTGGCTCACAATCCCGAGGAGCTCTCCAGTCGGCGCTATAATGAGCGTGTGCGAGCATCGCATGCTACTGCAAACCATGGGGGGTGCCGGGTCTAGTGGCAAGTCGCCTGAGTCCGATCACCATGCCTAACTAATCTCTCGGATCGGTGTCACCGACATAGAGGTGTGAGACTGGACACGTGAACTATGTCAGCCTGTACCACCGCACCTGAGGCTAAGGAACCGGTCGTGGTAGGCTTAAACCAGGAAGCGGTCCTTGCCCTAACAGGTGGCAATCAAGGGCTACTACCGAACACGCTGAGGACGTGGCGACTGTCGGGGACAAGGCAATGCCTAGTCATCATTCCGACCGTTGGGGCATTTAACAGTCTCCACCCTCACCCAAGATTGCACTAGGCTGCCGTTAGGGTTAGCTAAACCCTAACGGTGGATCGTGGACGAGCATCGCCGCACGTCCCCCGCCGTGGATGCAAGTTACGTTATGCATCCTTGCCCGGATGATGCTACCTACCATATCTCAAACCTATAAACAGATACAACAAACAATCCATAGGCCTAAATATAATAAAACACACAGGGCTCGCCTCGGGAGCACTCACATGGCACGGGATGGCGCGCGGACCGACGGCTTGCGACACTGGCGCCTTCTTTGGCGCAGGGCTGCGTGGCTGGGTTGTGAGGTCGAGCGTCTTTGCCCGCTACCGAGGTGCGGCCGGGCACGGACAGCGCTGGGCACGGCACGGGCGCGAACGAGCGAGACACGGAGGGGCGAGTTGCAGGCTCGCTGGCGTGGCGTGCAGAAGCGGATGGGCGAGACTCGCTGGCGCTGGGACGGCGCACGGACAGGCGACGCGAGCGGACTGCTGCGACAGAGCTACTGGGCGACGGGCGTCTGGGCGCTGCTGCTGGTGCGACGGGCGTCTGGGCGCTGCTGCTGGGGCGTGCAACAGGCTGCGACAGGGCTGCTGGGCGATAGGGCTGCTGCTCGGCTGGCTACACAACACCAAAATCAATTCTTCCCTCTCTCGGCCAGCAAGAACAACACCATAACGAAAGAGAGAAAGGGAGATCGAGATCACTTACCCGGGATGACGAACGATGGAGCTTTGGGAAGGAGAGCACGACAAGGAGCTTGTGAGAGAATGGTTGGGCGGATATGGAGTTTGGAGAACCAAAAGAGATGAAAACCTATTTTTCTCTTCATTTAATCAAATACGCCAAAACCCCAAAGACCCATAGCTAACCAAGACATACCGCGGAATGAGCATCAAAAGAAACTTGTGGCACAATCGGCAACGACACACAACTGACCTCCCAGACCACCTAGGTTCGAATCCCAACAAACACACCTTTATTTCTTAATTTTACATTTGCATCTCACCAATCCTAAACACATCCACAAAGCAACAAAATCCTACATAAGACCATCCAATAATTTTAGCAATTGAAAAAGACATAAACGGCCCTGACGGCCCGACCAAATTACCAAAATACCCCTAGGGCTTACCTGGAAGACCGGGATGAAGACTTGGGGCGTTACAATATTCCCTCCTTTTTATGACTTTCGTCTTCGAAAGTCCTTAAGACTGAAACAGCTCGGGATACTGCAATCTCATCTCGTCCTCCCTATTCACGAGCGGCTTCCTCAGAACTCTGACTCCTCCACTGAACTTTTACCAAACAGAGCTCACGATTATGCAACCTCTTCGTCTCAAAGACCAGAATACTCACAGGCTTCCCCTCGAAGCCCAAATCCTCACTCAGCTGAGAAAACTCAAAGTACATAACGTGCCACGGGTCCGGCACGTACCGCCTCAACATCGATACATGAAAACACTGTGCACAGCTGACAATGATGGGGAAAAACTAACCGATATGCAACTCTGCCAATCCTCTCGAGAATCTCAAATGGTCCAACAAATAGGGACTCCACTTCCCTCCCTTACCAAACCTCAACACACCTCGCATAGGTGCAATCTTAAAAACACGCACTGTCCAACCTCAAACTCTAAATCTCGATGTCGTACTTCAGCGTGACTTTTCTGCCTGCTCTGAGCTGTCAACATACGAGCTCTAAACTCCTGCACATCACCTCTGGTCAACTACAGCAACTCAGGACCCAAAACAAAACTGACGGCCACCAACCTTTTCCCAGAACACTAGAAACCTGCAACATTTATCATACAACGCCTCAACGGAACCATATTAACTAATAGCTGGGAACTGCTACCCAAGGCAACCTCATAGAAACCAACACTGGTCCCCCGCTGCCTAACCAAGGAAACACCAACTCGCAACAAGTTCTAAAGAATCTGGCTCACCCCTCTCAATAGACCATCGATACGGGGGTGAAAACACTACTGGAATTGAACTCGGCTCATAAGCCTCTTAAGAACGCTCCCCAGAACCACGGCTCTTCAATGCACTGCCCAGAATAACCTTTGTTGCCACACCCTTGTGCCAACAACTCTAACCTGAAACTGCCATGCCACTACTCCACAGTAATAACATCTCCACCTGGGGCGGGGTGCGAGCTCCAGCTACCGAAACTAATCCGCCAAAAATTCGAACTCGCACAACAACCTCAACCAACTACCGGCTCCCACACAGAAACCTACGAACCAACAATTTGAGTGCTACGAACTCGGTAGCCTAACAAATCGCACACTGCATAACCACGCCATTCCACTAAACTCTAGCCCGACCTGGATCGCTGACTGAAAAAATAAACCTGCTATCAACAGGGCCCTAGAGGGCTTCCTCCACTAAACTTACCTCCATGCAAGCAACGGAACAAGCTTGCCTCAAATAAAAGAAACACAACTCACAAGTCCAAACGATAACGTAAACAGGCTTAAACCCTCCAGCTTAGGCTTATTGCACCCACCCACCGAACTTCATAAATGGAACGCCACTACCCGGTTAACACCAGCTACCAAAAACAAGAATTCCAATAATGGCTGGCAGAGCACAAGCCACACTAACCAGCAAGGATCCCTCAAAGGTCAAGACCCTAATCCAGCCACAATGGTGCAACCTCATCCCACAACTGATACAAAGGGTTCCTCAACTACAACGGTGCAACAGCTCCCAGGCCAAACACACAAAGGACCTTAACTGACTAGGCCAAACACTCATGGGAGGCAGAACAACCCTTACAGCCACTTCCAGAACACCACTCAAGAGTCCGCTTAAATGGACAAACACTGCTTTCAGGCGGCCAACAGACTTTCCCTCTTGCTAGCACCACTACCACCAACTCCAAGACCAAGGAATAATCTGACAACATCTGTAACGGCCCATTTTTCTCTTCCGGTTTTCGAGGTGCTTCCGGTTCAAGATTCGGTTGTTCGGTTGGGCCGTTAGAGCTTTTTAACCCTTAGGGGTATTTTGGTCTTTTTGCTCCCCGGGAAGGATTTGTGGATTTTCAGGATCTCGAGGTCGCTCCTGCCTTTGTCGAGGCTTGTTTTTTGTTGGCTGCAAGATCCGAGATTGTAACGGCCCAGTTTTCTATTTCGGTTACCCAGGTGATTTCGGGTCATTATTCGGATGTTCGGATGGGCCGTTAGAGCTATTTTAACCCTTAGGGGTATTTTAGTCTTTTGCCCCTGGTCGTGGTTTTGAGGATTTTCAAGATTTCAGGCCATTCCCGCCTTTGTCGAAGCTTAATGGTTGTTGGTTGCAAGACCCAGAGGTTTTGGGCAAGTTGTTTGGAAGTTTGGAGGTGTTTTAGAAAATGGCAAAATTAATTGTAATTTTGGTGCTTCCATTGGGTTTTGAGCCCTTGCCTAAATGGTCTTGGGAAGTTCGTAGGAAAAGAGATTTTTATTTTTTAAAATAAGTTTGCTTAGTAGGGTTTGGAAAGAGGAAGCTTTGGGAAGGGATTTTAGACCTATTTAATTAGGGAAAAGGAAAGAAAATCAAGAAAATCCCTTCTCCCCTTGTTTTGCAATCTCTCTTTCTCTCTCTCTCTCTCTCTCTCTCTCTCTCTCCTAGCCGACCTCACCAAGAAACCCTAGCCGCCCTAGCCGCACTCCACGCTCTCGGCCATTTCAAAGACCAGCGCACAGGCGGCCAGACACCAGACCAGCGCACCAGCGGCCCAGCCTGGCCGGCCCAGCGCAGCAGCACGAGCTGCCAGACGCTCCGCACCAGTCGCCCAGACGCGCCGACCGACCAGATCGGTCGCCCAGACGCGCCGCGTCGTCCGCACCAGCCGCCAGACCGCACGCCAGACGTTGCCGCGCTCGCCGCTGCCGCGCGCGCCGCGCTGGCCAGCCGTCGCGTCTGCGTGCGTGCCACTCGTCTCGTCGCGTCGCCGCGCCAGCGCGCTGCGGCTGTCGCGTCTGTCATGCAGCGCAGCCAGCGCCAGCGCTGTCCCCTGCCGCGCAAGGCTGCGAAAGCGCCAGCGCCAGCGCGCTTAGCGCCCAGCCTGCACACCAAGAAGCGCCAAAATCGCTTCCTTGCTGCGAGACCGTGCCTTCTCGGTTGGTAATTCCCGAACCTATCCCTTTTAGATTTTTAAGTCTTTGGTTTGTTTGATATTTATTTAGGATGCTTTTAAAATGCTTAGGTTGCTCGGTTTCGCTTTAAAGCTCGAGGGTCATTATTTGATTGTGAAGGTTATTTTCGCTGCGTTTCGTGTAAGGATTCCTTACCGTGGTTGTGTGGACCTCGCGATGCTTTCTTGAATGTGCCTTATATGCATGTTTACTTTTATGGACATGATTAGTGGATAGGATGACTTGTGATTGCATTCCTGCTAGCATGTTTGCTTGTTTGTACATGTTAGTGCCATGCTAGGATTGTTCTTCCAAAGATGCTTGAGATTCTCGCTTTAAGTTCGTAGTATCATGCTAGGTTATGTATGATTGATGATGATTATGTATGTTTAGCCAGAATCGTTTACTCTATACTCTAGCTAGTGTGTTAGAAATGTCATCATCTAGAGGCCGAGAGCGGACATAACGCACCTTGTCCCCACCGGTCGGGAGTAGAGCGAAGCATAACGTACATTGCTTCCCCGGCAGCTGATGTGGATTTAGCTACCACATCGGCATAAGCCTAGTTTGTAGCTCCGCTAGAGCGGAACCCCGCCAACGGTGCAAGCCCGCCTTGGCTGGTTCTTAGCTTCGTGTCGGTGGTACAGCCGCACAGATGAGTGCCGAGGGCCTCGTGACCACTCGTGTTCGGTGACACCGTTTCGAGTCTTAGGCATGCGTGCACGGCCCGCGTAGTATGTACTTAGGCCCCCACATTTACGCCGGTTGGTAAAGAAGATGCGTGTGTGCGCGCACACGTGTTAGTCGCCGGTTCGAGAGCTCCCGGGCTAACGTTCGTGAGTACACCGTTCTTCCTGTTTAGAGCCGGACTTCGGGTACTCTCCGGATAGTCCAGATTTATAGCGAGGGTAAGAGGCCCTTGAGGACACCCATTGGGATTGGCTTTTGAGTGATCATATGGTCGAGGGAGAAAGACCCTCGAGGGTGTCGGACATCTTTGGGATCGGTTTTTGAGTGATCAATTGGCCGAGGGAGAAAGACCTCTGAGATGTCCGGGATTGGTTATGAGAGCCAATCATTAGGCCGGAAGTAGGAGGCTCCGAGGATTCCAGATTTTGCCTTGTAAGCTCGTTGAGCTATGATCCGTGTTGGTGCTGCTTGCATGTATACTAGGGTGCTAGATGATTGAAGTATCGTATTGTACCGGTTAGATTCTTACCGAGTATGTTTATACTCACCCTTATTTCTATGGTTTTCCACTGTAACTTGGGACAAAGACCGGACGGCTAAGCGGAGGAGCCGATTGATCATGGGAGCATGCAGACTGTCTTTATTGTTTGCATATTTGTTCGGCATGTAGATGGACAGAGTCCTAGGGGAACATTATTAAAAGTGGTTTGAACTGCTTTTGAATGTTTTATATATAAACCGCCAGCTTGTTTTACTTCGTTGGTTTTTCTTAAACAAAATCGTTGATTATGTTTTAAGCATTCCCGTTTCTAAATGTTTTGAAAGGTTTTAAATATGAGCACTAAACCGCTTGATGAAGTATTTTAACTTGCATCTTTGAGTGAGAACCTAGGTTTAGGACCGTATTTTGGGTCGGGTTCTTACAGCTTGGTATCGAGCACGAGTCATAGATTCTCAGAGACTAACTCGCTTTGCGTGTTGTTGCCCCCATGATCATCGTGACTCGCGGCCGTCCAGTTTGTGCGAGTTCATTAAGCTAAGGGTTTTATTTTACAACATCGCATCTAGTATACATGTGTTACCCTTGTTTGGCGGTGAGAGCCCAGCGTGGGCTAGGTTTTATGCTTTGTGCAGATCGCCGGTGTGTCGATCGCACCCAGAGGGAGGTAGAGCTTAGACTCCGAGGCCATTTGTGGCCCGATTGTGGTTCTCCCCTAGTGAGAGGGTGGAGGTGCTCGTGCAGATCGCTAGTGCGTGGATCGCACTCACGAGGAGCAAGACGCTTGGCATGTCCGACCGAGGAGTTGGACCGTTTGTATGGATGTTGAGGCCGCGCCCGTGGTTGTTTAGCCCGTTGGCGAGTTGGCCCTGGCGATTGAGTTGCCTAGAGGAGGGGGTAGAGGCTAGCACGCCTCGCAGTGAGACTCCTTGAGCAGAGTGTGCTCGGCCATGAGGAGTTGATGGCGTGTCTTTTAGCTAACAGAGAGCGGAGACCCAGTGCGCAGCTTTGTAGCGCGTAGTGAGGAGTCTTGGGCATAGATAGCCCGGTGGTAGAGTTTATTAGGAGACACCCCTCCTTGTAGTTCCAAAGAGTCCCTGAGGTTCCCGGGAGGGCTTGATCAGCAGGTTTATGCCGATAAGATAGTTGGCGTTGATCGAGCCGCCGAGTTTGGCAAGTGGAAGCCTCAGAGCTGGATGTTTTGAGACCCATCGCTAGCAAAGCAAGGTGGTTGGCCAGATCGAGTTTATCATCCAAGTGTTGTGATGACTGGTGTTCAAAGGCCGATGACCGGATGTTTAGAGGTCAAGGCGCGCCGCTCTGGTGTTTTTTGATGCAAAGAAGTGTGGTGGTGGAAGTCCCTCGTGAGAGGCGGACCAAACAGAGTCTCCACCACCACCCGGCCGAATTGGCCACCGCCAAGTTAGTAGCTTTTGAGGAAGATGTAGAGACATCTTGTCCTCCCGCAAGTCTCCGCAATCGTTTTGCAGCCCGGTTCTTTAGTACCCTCGTAGCTGTGAGGGTAGTGTGGAGTTTCCTTGTCGAGGACCTAATCCGTTCGTGGTTTCCGGTGGCTATTAGTGAGAAGCACCTTCGTTAGCATGTTCCGGTGTGGAGCTAGGTGCCGCCACCCGAGGGTTGGCCTGAGTATTCGTTGAGCATCGAGTGGGATGCAGGAGTGGGCCCTGGCTTGTCTGTTAGACGTGAGGTCAGAGAGTAGTCTACTCGATTCTTGAGACTCTTGTGTTGAGTGCCATTGCCCTGCCACCTGGAGTGTGACCTTCCCTACCCTCAGAGTGGCTTAAAGCCCGTAAAGGGATGTTTGTGTTGTAAAGGAAGTAGTGCCTGTTGGCACCAAGCTTTGAGAGGAGGCCTAGATTCGGGCCGGTTGGCACACTGCATGCGAGGTGGTTCAGGACCCGCCGGAGTTTAGCATCCCCACTAGTCCTGCACTCCATTCATGAGATTTCACCTATTTGGGTTGCATAAGAGATCTAGCTCGGTGGTAGCTAGAGAACTACAAGTTTGAGGTCGTTCGAGGGATAAGTAGGAGCTTTCCATGGTCACCGAGAGTTGGGTACAAAGGATGCTGTAGGTTGGTGAGGGCTAGCGCGTCTGAGTTCTCGCGCTTGTGTGTGAGCTTGTGAGCCAGCTTGTTGGTAGTGTGTTTCGACTACCCTTGGAGTTACCCTAATATGAGTAGGGTTGGCATCGATGATGCGTGGTTGATCCAGTGTTAGAGCCATGAGTTGGATGGTTGAGTGGAGCATTTAGTGGGCACATTGGTATGAGGTATGTCAGATTGGTGTAGTTAAGCTCTAGTAAGAGTGAGTCGACCAATGTGGCATTCCGTGGTGAGTTGACCCTGAGTGGATTGAACTCTTGTTGCTCCTTTGCTAGAAGTGGCTCTATTGGGAGGCAAATGTTGCCTTGTGTGAGAATTCTTGTTGGTTTGGATCTTAAGGAACCAAGTTGGAGCTGTACACGCCAATGTACTTTTGTGTAGCTCGTTCCGTGGTGTATTTTTCAAGAACCACGAGGGGTTTCGGGTTGTGAAACCAGGTGCTCGGCTCGAGAAGTTAGGACTTTAGTTCTTGGCAAGTGCCCTAACTTGGGTTGAGAGGCTACGTGCCAGAGTTGGGTTGTTGCGTAGGAAAGTTATGCTAGTTGGCCCTTGGCCTGGGTAGAGGCATTTCTTGTTGGTCGACGGTTGGTGTTCAGTTGAAACTGAACAAGGGCGATGGTAGCATAATCGCGTAGTTTCTGGCCGCCATGGCTAAGAGAGTTGTTCGGATCCTTACCATGGATAGAAGCTACATTGTGGTGATGCTTTGAGCAAGAGGAAGTTTGGGTCTTCCGCTTGTTCCTTTCAGTGGATAGCGCACTTGCTTGCCGGTGAGGCGATCTAGGGGTCGGGATCACGATCGCAGTTAGAGCTCAGGATCGTCGCAGGCGGGGCCAGCGATCGGCTCATTGCATCAAGTGTGGTAAGGCTTCGCCGGATTGTGTGGAGCATCGCCCGTGCTTGCTGCTGCGATGTGGCAAGGAAGAGCTTTTGGCCAGCACAGTTGAGATGCTGTAGGGAGATGTGCTCGTGTAGCCAGTTGTCAGTTAGACCGTTTGACGACAGTGTGTGTCGGAGGGAGATCGGAGGAACCCTAATTTAAGGAGAGCCTCACCAGAGCTCACTGCAGACCAGCGGTGTTCCTCGGTTGAGTTCTTCGGATGCTTGTAGGCGGTTGACAAGCTAGAGTTGTTCTTAGTAGCCTCGCGTTTTTTTTTTTTGAATTCTTAGCAAGGTGGTGCTTGGCGTTGGCCAAGGTTTGGTTCCTTTGCTGTTTTCTAGGGCTAGCTTGGTTCGACCAAGCTGGCGTCGCCTGAGGACTTGTTCCTAGTCAGGTAGTTTTGGGAGTTGGCCACCCCCTCAGCGGTTGAGTAGTACCGCTAGTGCTTAGTTGGTGGTTCAAGCGATTGAGGAATCCTTGGACGTTTCTTCTGAGAGAGTTGGTGGTTGCTACCGTTGAGTTTGAGCAAGACAGCGAGCGTGTGTGAAATTCTGTCCTTCTAAGTCCGCTTGCTAGGAAATCGTTCCAGAGAGGAGGAGTCGACTTAGTTCCCGAGTTGTGTAGTTGATCGAGTAAGCGCATGTGGTCAGCCTAGCGAGAGTGTCCCTGCGTCTGTTTGTTAGCAAGTGGAAAGTTGTTTGTTCTCGCGAGGCGAAGGCCGGCCTGGGTTCAAAGACTTGAGTTGTTGGCGGAAGGTTGTTGGATCTTTGGAGCATGTAGACCCCCTTAGTTCTTTGGTAGTTGAGTTGCACCGTGGATGCCAGGCCTCGAGTTTTAACTTTTGAGGTAGTCTTGCCGACTCGTGTGGTTCAGATCCGCAAGCTTGTGGTCGTCGCTATCCTTATTCCTCGCGATGTTTCGTGGGTGGAGTTTCGGATTGGAAGAAGAGTTAGGTCTAAGCTATAAGAAGGAAGTCCTTGGAGCGGCCGGATGGGCTTAAGAGTTGAGTGGCGGCTTTGAGGCGAGCTTTGCTCGTTATGAGCTTGGTTTGAGTTTCGCTAAGCAAGCCTTTCTCGGGCTTTCTTTTAGTCGTTGTGCATTCGCAGATTGGCATTTTAGTGAGCCACGCTTGAGTGAGTTGGCACAGAGGTGCCGTGGCATTGGGTGGTAAAGCCCTCGAGTTTCGATCCTCCGGCTATCGTGTTGCTAGTAGCCACGTAATGTTATATTCCTTTGCCGCCGAGGTTTCCGTGAGAGGAATGTTGTTTGTTTTCCTGTCGGGCGATGTTCACCTAGGCCGTTTAGTTTCTTAAACCTGGGAGGTTCAGTTGTTTGGTCAGCATGGTGAAGGGTCGAGGCTGTTTGATAACAGCTATGAGCATTCAGAGAAGTTACGCCGAGCGTGGCGTTGAGTTTTAGAGCTTGTGACCCGTCCACGAGTTTGTCGAGAGTAGCGCCGAGAGAGGCGTTCGAGTTGGGTTAGCGGGGATAAGTGAGCCCTAGAGTCGTGAGACCGTTTGAGAGTTGGTGCGAGTCAGAGGGTGTGACTCACCGACTAGCTATCGCATGATTTCTTCGAAGCTCAGTGTTAGTTCAGTTTTGGTTGAGATAGTTTGTATGCACTCGGTATCTTTTGAGCTTGGAGACTTTGGGAAACCAAGAGGGTTCGGTTTGAAGAAGGATTTGTGTTGTCTTAACCGGGAGCTTGGTTGGTTAAGAATCAGTGGAGTTTTCCTAGAGTTGTTTTTCGTCTTAGGACTTTCGAGGACGAAAGTCTTAAAAGGAGGGAGTATTGTAACGGCCCGGTTTTCTATTTCGGTTACCAGGTGATTTCGGGTCATTATTCGGATGTTCGGATGGGCCGTTAGAGCTATTTTTTAACCTTTAGGGTATTTTAGTCTTTTTGCCCCCGGTCGTGGTTTTGAGGATTTTCAAGATTTCAGGCCATTCCCGCCTTTGTCGAAGCTTAATGGTTGTTGGTTGCAAGACCCAGAGGTTTGGGCAAGTTGTTTGGAAGTTTGGAGGTGTTTTAGAAAATGGCAAAATTAATTGTAATTTTGGTGCTTCCATTGGGTTTTGAGCCCTTGCCCTAAATGGTCTTGGGAAGTTCGTAGGAAAAGAGATTTTTATTTTTAAAATAAGTTTGTTTAGCCGGGTTTGGAAAGAGGAAGCTTTGGGAAGGGATTTTAGACCTATTTAATTAGGGAAAAAGGAAAGAAAATCAAGAAAATCCCTTCTCCCCTTGTTTTGCAATCTCTCTTCTCTCTCTCTCTCTCTCTCTCTCTCTCTCTCTCTCTCTAGCCGACCTCACCAAGAAACCCTAGCCGCCCTAGCCGCACCCACGCTCAGCCACTTTCAGCCTCAGCGCACAGCAGCCAAATTTCACCCAGACCCAGCCAGCGCACCAGCAGCCAGCCGTCCAGCCAGCGCACCAGCTGCCAGACGCTCCGCACCAGCGCCCAGACGCGCCGCAGACCGACCAGCGTCGGGTCGCCCAGACGCGCGCGCGTCCCCGCACCGAGCCGCCGCCGCGCCGCGCCGCAGACGCTGCCGCTTCGCGCGCGCCGCGCGCTTTCAAAGACCGTCGCGTCTGCGTGCCCGTGCCACTCGTCGCGTCGCGTCCGCGCGGCGCAAGGCCGCGCCTGTCGCGATCCGCGCAGCCAGCGCCAGCGCCTGCGCCGTCCCTGCCGCGCGCCGCCATGGCGAAAGCCAGCGCCCAGCGCCAGCGCTTAGCGCCCAGCCCGCACCAAAGAGCGCCAAAATCGCTCTCTTGCCGCGAGACCCCGTGCCTTCTCGGTTGGTAATTCCCGAACCTATCCCTTTTAGATTTTTAAAGGCTGTGCTCTGTATATTTATTTAGGATGCTTTTAAAATGCTTAGGTTGCTCGGTTTTTCGCTTTAAAGCTCGAGGGTCATTATTTGATTGTGAAGGTTATTTCGCTCGTTTCGGGTAAGGATTCCTTACCGTGGTTGTGTGGACCTGCGATGCTTTCTTGAATGTGCCTTATATGCATGTTTACTTTTATGGACATGATTAGTGGATAGGATGACTTGTGATTGCATTCCCGCTAGCATGTTTGCTTGTTTGTACATGTTAGTGCCATGCTAGGATTGTTCTTCCAAAGCATGCTTGAGATTCTGCTTTAAGTTCGTAGTATCATGCTAGGTTATGTATGATTGATGATGATTATGTATGTTTAGCCAGAATCGTTTACTCTATACTCTAGCTAGTGTGTTAGGGCTGTCATCATCTAGAGGTGAGAGCGGACATAACGCACTTGTCCTTGTCCCCACCGGTCGGGAGTAGAGCGAAGCATAACGTACATTGCTTCCCCGGCGGCCGATGTGGATTTAGCTACCACATCGGCATAAGCCTAGTTTGTAGCCCGCTAGAGCGGAACCCCGCCAACGGTGCAAGCCCGCCTTGGCTGGTTCTTAGCTTCGTGTCGGTGGTACAGCCGCACAGATGAGTGCCGAGGGCCTCGCACCACCGTGTTCGGTGACACCGTTTCGAGTCTTAGGCATGCGCACCGCCCGCGTAGTATGTACTTAGGCCCCCACATTTACGCCGGTTGCAAAGAAGATGCGTGTGCGCGCACACGCGTGTTAGTCGCCGGTTCGAGAGCTCCCGGGCTAACGTTCGTGAGTACACCAGCCTTCCTTCTGTTTAGAGCCACACTTCGGGTACTCTCCGATAGTCCAGATTTATAGCGAGGGTAAGAGGCCCTTGAGGACACCCATTGGGATTGGCTTTTGAGTGATCATATGGTCGAGGGAGAAAGACCTCGAGGGTGTCGGACATCTTTGGGATCGGTTTTTGAGCTGATCAATTGGCCGAGGGAGAAAGACCTCGGAGATGTCCCGGGATTGGTTATGAGAGCCAATCATTAGGCGGAAGTAGGAGGCTTCCGAGGATTCCAGATTCTGCCTTGTAAGCTCGTTGAGCTATGATCCGTGTTGGTAATCGCTTGTTTGCATGTATACTAGGGTGCTAGATGATTGAAGTATCGTATTGTACCCGGTTGAGATTCTTACCGAGTATGTTTATACTCACCCTTATTTCTATGGTTTTCCACCACTGTAACTTGGGACAAAGACGGGACGGCTAGCGGAGGGAGCCGATTGATCATGGGAGAGCTTGGCACTCTGTCTTTATTGTTTGCATATTTGTTCAGCATGTAGATGGACAGGAGTCCTAGGGGAACATTATTAAAAGTGGTTTGAACTGTTTTGAATGTTTTATATATAAACTGGCCAGGCTTGTTTTACTTCGTTGGTTTTTCTTAAACAAAACTGTTGATTATGTTTTAAGCATTCCCCGTTTCTAAATGTTTTGAAAGGTTTTAAATATGAGCACTAAACCGCTTGATGAAGTATTTTAACTTGCATGCTGAGTGAGAACCTAGGTTTAGGACCGTATTTTGGGTCGGGTTCTTACAGAGATGTTTGGGTTAGTCGTTTGGAAGTTTGGGAGTGTTTCAGGTTTTGGCAAAAATTTGGTTGGTTGAGTGCATCCATTGGGAAGTGAGCCTTTGCCCTTAATGTTAAAGTTGGGAGGTTGATTTAAGTGAGTTTTATTTATTGGAAAAAGATTGCTTCAGCCGAGTCTCGAAGAGAAAGCCGGGAAATGGGATTTTTGGAATTTTAAGCCTATTTAAAAGTGGATAAGGATGGGAAAATATTAAAATAAAGGAATAAGGAAATAAAAATAAAAAGAAAAGAAAATCTCATTTTATTCCCCATTTTTTCCCATTTTTCCCTTTTCTCTCTCTCTCTCTCTCTCTCTCTCTCTCTCTCTCTCTCTCTCTCTCTCTCTCTCTCTCTCTCTCTCTCTCTCCCCGAGCCCTCACCCTAGCCCGAGCCAGCCCCCCAGCTCGCCCAACCCAGCTAGCCCGAGCCAAGCCCCAGCCCGAGCCCTGCTCGCCCAGGTCGCCAGCCGAGCCCCTAGCTCGCACAGTGCCAGGTCACCGAGCCTGGCCCCTGCTCGCCGCACAGTGTCGCGTCGCCCGAGCCCCCTTGCCGCACAGTGTTGCACAACCCTCGCCCGATCCGTCGTCGCCCGACCCGCGCTTTGCCCATCATGCCGAAGCCGCGACCGAAGTCGCGACGCCCCTATAGCTCACCGTCTTTGCGCGAGGCGCGCCCTCAGCGCGTTGTGTCGCTCGCGCCGCGCACCGCCTCTCTCGTGCCGAAGCTGCGCCAAGACGCCATCGCCCGGTGAGCTCGGCCGCGCGCGCGTGCTGCGCTGCGCCCGGCCTCTCGGCCAGCGCCCAGCCAGCCCAACCCTGCCGTCAGCCTGCCCTATTGTGTGTTGGTTGGCCTTAGCCTCGTGGCTTCTCGGATGGTATTTCACGAGTCTTTTCTTCGTTGGGCCCTGATTTGTTGGCTGCTGGTTATGTATTTAATTAGGGTGTTTTTATTGATTGTTTAGGCTGTTCGGGTTCGATTAGAGGCTCGAGGGTCGCTTGTTGATTTGTTATTATTTTATGCTTGTTCTAGGTAAGGATTTCTTACCGTGGTTGTGTGGACCCTGCGATATTATCATGATGTGCCTTGTATGCTTGTTTACTGTTATGAGCATGATAGTGATAGGGCAGCTTTGATTGATCTCTTGCTAGCATGTTTTCCCGATTGTACATGTTAGTGCCATGCTAGGTTTGTTCTTCCAGCATGCTTATGATTCCTGCTTTAAGTTCGTAGAATCATGCTAGGCAAGTGTGTTTGATGTTGTTTATTGTTTGCTAGCCAGGAATCATTTTCTCTGTACTCTTAGATAGTAAAGTAGGGTTTGTCATCATCCAGAGGCTGAGAGCGGACATAACGTACTTTGTCCCCACTGGCCGGGAGTAAAGCGAAGCATAACGTACATTGCTTCAGGGGTTGAGAGCGGACATAACGTATTTTGTCCCCACTGGTCGGAAGTAGAGCTAAGCATAACGTAGATTGCTTTTTCTGCCCCCTCCCGAGCCGCCGATGTGGATTTAGCTACCACATCGGCATAAGCCTAGTTTGTAGCCTGCTAGAGCGGAACCCTGCCAACGGTGTAAGCCTACCTTGGCCGGTTCTTAGCTTCAGGTCGGTGGATCAGGCTGCACAGATGAGTGCCAAGGGCCTCGCACTACTGTGATCAGTGACACCGCTTCCGAGTCTTAGGCATGCGTACCTGGCCCGCGTAGTTTGTTCTTAGGCCCCCACATTTACGTCGGTTGCAGCAGCATGCGGTGTGCGCGCACACACGTTAGTTGCCGGTTGGGAGAGCTCCCCCGGGCTAATGTCGTGAGTACACCATTCCTTCCAGTTTAGAGCCAGACTTCGGGTACTCTCCCGTAAGTCCAGATTTGCAGCAAGGGCAAGAGGCCCTTGAGGACATCCTTGGGATCAGTTCTTGAGCTGATCAACTCCCCGAGTGAAAGAGACCTCGGTGATGTCCCGGGATTGGTTATGAGAACCAATCATTAGGCCGGAAGTAGGAGACTTTCGAGGACTCCAGATCTTGCCTTGTAAGCTCGTTGAGCTATGATCTGTGTTGGTAGTTGTTTGCATGCATGCTAGGGTGCTAGATGACTGATGAATCATATTGTACCCCGGTTGGGGATTCTTACTGAGTATGTTTATACTCACCCTTATTTATCTTTCGGTAACTTGGGACAACACCAGGATGGCTTGCGGAGAGAGCTGATTGATCATGGGAGCTGCCGACACTCTGTCATTTATTATTGCATTGTTTATTCAGCATGTAGATGGACAGGAGTCGTAGGGGAACATTGTTAAAAAGTTGTATTAAGCTGTTTTGAATGTTTTTTATAAATACTGGCCAGTCTTGTTTTACCTTGTTGGTTTTGCGAAATGTAAATTGTGGTTATGTTTTAATTGTTCCCCGTTTGCAAATGTTTTGAAGGGTTTTTAAATATGAGCACTAAACCGCTTGATATCATATTTAACTTGCATGCTGAGTGAGGACCCAGGTTTAGGATCGTGTTTTGGGTCGGGTTCCTTACAACTCCTAAGAGGAAACAGATCCTTACAAGCGGACATTCGAAGGACAGAGAGCTCCACACACGCTCGCTGTCTTGCTCAGCAAAAGCAACAACATCTAGGCCTCACGAAGGCAACAACAGGGGGAGGTTCCACCACAGACTGAACCGCCGACCACAAACTAGCAAAGACTCACTCCCAAACGCCAAAGGAGGGGCAGCTCCAAAAACTCTCGAAACATGAAAACATCCGACAGGGCAAAAACCACTTGCCCCACGAGCAAGGCTAACTTCTGGCAACTCGAAAACCACACCTTGGTCAACACCAAGCACCAACTTGCCACCACACCGAAACCAATCTGGACTCTACTTCAAACAAACTCTAGCTTGCCTGCCTGCCAAAACTACTAGCAACTCACCCGAGGTCTACAACCTACACAACTCCAGCTTGCCAACTGAAACTCACTACCTGGGTCTGACTGAGCTCTGGTGAGGCTCCCCACAACTAGGGTTCTTCGGCAACCCTCAACACACACTGTCGTCAAACGGTCTAAAAGTCAACTGCCTGAACAAACAACTCCTTTTCCAGCATTACAACCATGCTGGCCTACTCCGAACCTTGAAACCAAAAGACCAAAAATGCTATAGAATGTGTCGTCCTCCTACTCAAAGCATCAGCCACATCGTAGCTTCCACCCAGGGTAAGGATTCCGAGCAACACTCTTAGCAACTACGGTCAGGAACTATGTGGCTTCGCTTCAACCACCATTTGTTCAGTACCATCTGAACTCCAACCATGATCAACAAGAGGTTCCACCAACCAAGCTTAGGTCCAACTTAACCAAACATGCCTAAGCAACAACACGGCTACGAGCACGGTATCCTTACAACCTCAACTAAGGCCTTTCGACCTCCACCTAGAGTCCAACTCCTCCAAGAATTGAGCACCAGTTCTTCAATGCAAACCCTACATGGTTCCGAAACTCTCGCCACTAGAACGAACTACACAAAAGGTACACTTGGGTGCATAGCTCCCAACCTTCCTTTAGAGATCCAAAACTAACAGGCGCTTTCTAAAAAGGCAACAACTAACTTCTGGCGGGGATACAATCAACCAAAGGAACACCAAAAGTTCCATCTCCACCCGGTACTCGAAGCTGTGGCCACCTTGCTCTACTAAAGCATAACAATGCCAAACCGAACTTACCTCATACCAACGTCTCAACCAAGTGTGCTTACACATAAGGCGTCCAACTCCTCTCATAAGGCATCCAACTCATCTCATAGGCATCCAACTCATCTCATAGGCATCCAACTCATCTTATAAGCATCCAACTCATCTCATAAGAATCCAACTCATCTCATAAGCATCCAACTCATGGCCCCTCTGCTGGACCAAACTCGCATCTACGATGCTCAACTCTCCTCAGATTTATGCACTCGAAGATAGTTGACCACACTACCAACCACATAGATCTCTTGGCCTTAGCACTAGCGTGAGACTCACACGCACTAACACTTATCAACCTTCAACCTGCTGACGTACTCTTACCCCGGTAACACTGGGAAGAGGCTCCGGCTCCTCTCGAACATCTTTTCGCTTGTAGTCCTACGACTACCACTGAACTACTTGCACGACTTAAGCAGGTGCAACTGCCACAAACGGGTCCAAAGGCTAAAGGAGTGCTGAACTCTGGACGAGTTATAGAACCATCTGTTCTACTCGTGCCAAACTCAGGCTTGCACCAGACTTAGTGCCCAAACGACACACCAACCAACGCACCTCAAGTGCCACTACTACCAAATCCACATCTTACTACAAATGGGGCCAGCAAGGTCACAACCTCAAGTGACAACACTCTGGCTAGGCATACAAGGGCTCAAAACTCAAACAACCCTGACTATGGCATCTCATCTAACTGAAGTCTCACTGCCTACTCTTACATCTCCACTTGATGCTCAACAAAACTCTGACCGGCTCTCTCAACATGTAGCAGCTAGCTCCACTCTAGGAGCTCACCATAAGAAGAGTACTCAACTCTACTAGACAACTGGGGAAACCACCAACGAATCAAGTCCGATGGGTACACAGCTCGCTGCACCCTTAACCACAGGGTTTCGACCTACTGGCTGCAAAACAACAACAATTTGCAAGAGAACAAAGATGTCTCTACATCCTCCTCGAAGGCTACTAACTCTGCAGCCACTCACTGGGCAACCAAACAATCTGCTAAGGTTCAAGATTACCACTTGAACTACCCAGGCTAGTCCACACCGGGACCTGCTCCACAAGCATCAACATGAGCAAAGCCATAACTAACTCCTCTCCTGGAGTGGTACTCCAGGGCAAATCACCTCCACCCTCTCTCTAGGGGAAAACTAACAACTGGGCCACAAGTGGCCTACGGGAGTCTAATCTCTGCCTCCCTCTGGGACGATGTCCCAGCGGTATCTGAATCTATCTGGATACCCTGACTAGCTGCTAACATACTTCTTACACTGTAACGACCCGACCCGAATGGAGTTCTAAATAGGCCATTACCTCAATGCATGCATACAAATCTACAGAAAATTTGCAAAGTGGTGTTTGGATTCTAAGTAAAAACTAAAATATGAAAACATCCATTTAAAAATCAACATAAATTCTCAAACTCAGACTGTTTCCAAGCACTGTTCCAAGACAAATACATTTCAAAACATACTACGATCGAGAGATTTATTTAAAACATACAAACTTTACAACAATGCTAGAATCAGGAAATACATTGAGAGAAAACACCCTAGGGCTCCGTGCCCAACTACATGCATTCAGAGGACATTTAAATCATAAACATAAACATAAGACTCGAGAGTTGAACAACGGGTTCCATGATCACAGCTCCTCCTCCCACCATCCTGTCTCGCACCATGGTTACCGTGGAAAACCACATAATAAGGGTGAGTAACGAATTACTCGGTAAGAATCCCCAACAGGGGGTACAATACGATACACATGGTCATCTCGAGAAAGATAAGCAAGCTATGAATATAAACACAGATAGAGCACATAGCTTAGCCCACACTTCGGCCTCGGATGCCAACTCAGGGTCTTAGTCCGGAAAACAACTCACCACACAACACATCACACAAGTCGCCCTATACGAGAAACAAGTCCTGGCCTCAGCCTGTCTACTATCGACGAAAGGTACACTGGCTCACAATCCCGAGGAACTCTCGATCGTATTGTAATGAGCGTAAGCATGCACCGCGTGCTCTGCAGACTATGGGGTTGCGAGGTCGAAGGCAAGCTGCCCATGTCAGTCACCACGCCTAACTAATTCTTTGGATCGGTGTCACTGACATAGGGGTGTGAGACCTGGACACGTAAACTATGTCAGCCTGAACCACCGCACCTGGGGCCAAGGAACGGTCGTGGTAGGCTTACACCAGGAAGCCGTCCTTGCCTTAACAGGTGGCAATTAGGGGCTACAGCCGAACACGCTGAGGACGTGACGACTGCCGGGGACGAGGCAATGCCAAGTCATCATCCCGACGGTTGGGGCATTAACAACTGCCTCCCTCACCCAAGATTGCAGGGCCTACCGCTTGGGTTAGCTAATCCCTCACGGGGTCCAGGGACGGAATGACTTGCTCGACGTCTCTGCCATGGATGCAAGGTTCTTTATGCATCGGGCCCGGATGATGCTATCTACACCGCAATTCTAACTTCGCCCTAGCAAGCGACAAACAATTCCATAAAATCCAATACGTGCTCAAAAAGAATACAACGAGCCTAGCATGATACTACGAAGCAAGGAACAGATACGAGCATGCCAGAAAGGAACAACCTAGCATGGATTAACATGAGAATTAACCAGGAAAGTCATGCTAATCGGGAATTCAGATTAGAGCACTTATCACCAAACATGTCAATAAACACAACAAGCATACAATCAGCAATCGCATAATATATCGCAGGGTCCACACAACTCCGGTAAGAAATCCTTACCTGGGCGGAAGACCTCTAAACACAAGAAACCTAAGCTGCGATCGAACCCGAGCTAGCTAGCGAGAACCTAACAAAAACAACAATAATTACAATCAAAAGGCCCAAATATAATAAAACAAACAGGGCTCAGCTCGGGAGCAACTCACGAGGCACGGCTGACACGCGAACGGGCCGATTGCACGAACGGGGCAGCAACAGGGCCGGCTGGGCGCGCTGGGGCGCAGGAATGGGCGCGTGGGGCGCTGGCTCGGCGCTGGGGCGCGACTGCGCTGCGACGCGCAAGATCGGGCACGGCTGCAGGGCGCACGCGAGCTGCTGCGCGGCGGCTGCGCGGACACGGCGGCGAAGCGATAAGCGGCGAAGCGGCGGCGCAGCGGCGAGGGCGCGGCTCGGCGGAGAGATGGCACGGCGTGGGCCAGATCTCGGGCGCGCGAGGGGAGCGACGGCGAGCGGCGGCGATGAGGGCGAGATCCGCGAGGCGAGCTCGGATCTGGGCGTCTGCGTGCGACGCGCGCGATCTTGGCTGCTGGGCGACGGACTCGGCGACGGCGCGATCTGGGCGCGCGAGGGGCTGGCTGGTGCGGCGATGCTGGGCTGCGACGGCAGGCGTGCGGATCTGGCCGGCTCCGGCGGTGGGGCTGGCCGGCTGCTCGGGCTGGGAGCTCGGGGGAGAGAGAGAGAGAGAGAGAGAAGGAGAGAGAAAGTGAATTTGGGGGAAAAAAAATAAAAGAAAAGAAAAAAATGGATTTGGAAAAGAAAAGGAAAATGGGAAATAAAAGGAAAAATAAGGATTTTATCCAAAATCCATCCTTATCCACTTTTATCCTTAAAAATCCCATTTCCCGGCTTCCTCCTTCGAGACCCGACCGAAGCAATCTTTTCCAATCAATCAAACTCACTTAAATCCAACTCCCAAAGCAACACTAAAGGCCCGGGCTCGAATCCCAAAGGAAGCACACAACCAACCATCACTTTGCAAAAATCCCAAATCACAACTGAACTTCCAAACGACTAGCCCAAACATCTCGGGACTCGCAGTCCAACCCAAACAAGCCACGGCAAAGGCAGGAGCCACCTCGAAGCCCTAAAAATCCACAAATCCTGCCCAGGGAGCAAAAAGACCAAAATGCCCCTAAGGGTCCAAACAGCTCTAACGGCCCAACCGAACCACTGAATCTGAACCGGAAGCTCCTCTAGAACCGGGATAGAAAACTGGGCCGTTACAATACTCCCTCCTTTTAAGAATTTCGTCCTCGAAAGTCCTAAGACGAAACAGCTCCAGGAAAACTGCACTGAATCCAAACCAAACGAACTTCTCGGCTAAAACAACACCAACCTTCTTCGAAAACTAAACCCTCTTGGGTTCTCAAAAACTCAAAGGCACTATGCCATCCAGGCTGCCACAACAAACTCAATCAAGACTGGGCATACACTGAACTCCAAGGGAACAGACGGCAAACCACATCCTCAACTCGCACCAACTCTCAAACGGTGCTACTCTCAGCAAACTCGAGGACTGGCCACAAGCTCTGAAACTCTACACCACGCACTGGCAAAGCTCCTAAGGAAGCTCACAACTGACAACAAACAAACTCAACCCTACAACAAACTGGCCAAACAACTGAACCTTCTAGATTCCAAAACTAAACGGCCTACTCTTACTTCACAAGAGACCAACAAACCTTAAACCTTGACTACAGCCTTAACGAGATACAAACGAACCACCAACTGGCGACTGATCCAAAAAGACAAACTTCTCCAACTAGAACACGACCACAACACTTAAGCAACCATCTTAAGGAGAAATTGCCGAACCAAAGGCAAGGAACAACCAACATTCCTCTCAAAATCTCAGGAAGCAAGGACTAAACCATCACGCAGCTATCTGCGACAAAACACCTTGAGGAAAACAGCTCAACAGCTTACCAACCAAAGCCACGGCACCTCTGTGCCAACTCACACAAACGAGGCTCCGCTAACGCCAACTGCGAACGCACAACAACAAGAAGCAAAGCCCGAGAAGGGCTTGCTCAGCAGAACTCAACCCAACTTAAAACGAGCAACGCTCGCCTCCAAGCTACTACTCAACTCATAAAATCCAACTGGCTACTCAAAAGAATTTCTCCTTTAAGCTTAGGCCTAACTCAACTTCCAACCAGAAGCTCCACTCCCGAAACCTCACAAGGAAAACGGATGACGACAACCTCCAAGCTTACGGATCCTGAGCCACATGAATCCGCAAGACTACCTCGAAAGCTAACACTGGAGGCTGGCATCCAAGGAGCAACTCAACTACCACAGAGGCTAGGGGAAAAAGAAATCTTCAATCCCCAAAGAACCATCAACTTGCCAGAACAACTCAACTCTTACTGGCTGGCCTCCGCCCTTGCGGGAACAACAACTCTTGCTTGCTTACAACACAAAGCAGGGACCCTCTCGCTGGGCTGACCGCTGTGCTACACTGACCAACTACACAACTCAGGAGCTAAGCTGACTCCTGCCAAACGGGAAACGATTTTCCCAGCAAGCAAACTCTGAAGGGCAGCGAACTCCACACACGCTCACTGACTTGCTCAAACCCAAGGCAACAGAAACCAACTCTCTTGGAAGCAACACCCAAGGGAAAACTCAACCAATCGGACCACCAATCCGAAACTAACAGCACTTGCTCAACTGCCGAGGGAGGGGTCAACTCCCAAAACTTACTGACTAGGAACAAGACCTCAAGGCAACGCCCTCCAGCTAGAACCGAACTAGCTCTCGAAACAACAAACGAACCAAATCTTGGCCAAACACTCACAAGAGGCAGAACAACCTTTACTGCAGCCTCTAGAACACCATCCAAGAATCCGCTTAACTGGACAAACGACTACTTCCAAGCAGCCAACAAACTTTTCCTTCAAGCTAGCGCTTCCACCATCAACTCCAAGACCAAGGGAGTAACCTGACAACTCCCCGAAGGAAACGACTCTTACAAGCAGACAACCAAAGGACAGAGAGCTCCACATACGCTCACTGTCTTGCTCCACTAGAGCAACAACATCTAATCTCGCGGGGCAACAACAGGGGTCCACCACGGACTGAACCTCCAAATGCCAAACGAGGCAACTCAACTGTAAAGACCCAACTAGAAAACGGTGCTAAACCTAGGCCTTTACTCAGCATGCCAGTGAAAAGCTTAAAAGGACCCAGCTAGGGTCGGTTTGTAAAACTTTTCAATTATAAGAGTGGAAAACATTAAAAACAAAGTAAACATTCATTAGGCAAAAACGAACCATTCAAATTAAAAGCAGTGGTGATCGATCGTACTTTCCTTAAAAACATAAAATAGTTCAAATCATAGTTTTCCCTACGGATCTAAGTCCAACTACATGCTGAAATCCAAAAACAGTAAAATAAGACACGACAGAGTGTCAGCAGCATCCATGATCTCCCAGCTCTCTCCGCTAGCCACCTCGGTGCTGTCCCAAGTTACCTGTGGAAGAAACCACGATAAGGGTGAGTATAAACATACTCGGTGAAGAACCCCGACCGGGAGTGCGATACGATGCAATCTATCATCTAGCAACCTAGTACACATGCCACAAATATCAACACGGATCTTAGCTCAACGAGCTCACAAGGCAAATCCGGAATCCTCGGAAGTCTCCTACTTCCGGCCTAATGATTGGCTCTCAAACCAATCCCGGGACATCTCCGAGGGTCTTTCTCCCTCGGCCAATTGATCAGCTCAAAAACCGATCCCAAGATGTCCGACACCCTCGAGGGTCTTTCTCCCTCGACCAATTGATTAACTCTAAAGTCAATCCCAATGGGTGTCCTCAAGGGCCTCTTTACCCTCGCTATAAATCTGGACTATCGGGAGAGTGCCCGAAGTCTGGCTCTAAACGGGAAGGAACTGGTGTACTCACGAACATTAGCCCGGGGGAGCTCTCCGAACCGGCTACTAACGCGTGTGCGCGCACACCGCATGCTCTTCTGCAACCGGCGTAAATGCGGGGGCCTAAGGGCAAACTACGCGGGCCAGGTACGCATGCCTAAGACTCGGAAACGGTGTCACTGAACACAGTAGTGCGAGGCCCTCGGCACTCATCTGTGCAGCCTGTACCACCGACCTGAAGCTAAGACCCGGCCAAGGCAGCTTGCACCGCTAAGGGTTCCGCTCTAGCGGGCTACAAACTAGGCTTATGCCGATGTGGTAGCTACATCCACATCGGCTATCGGGGGGAAGCAATGTACGTTATGCTTCGCTCTACTCCCGACCGGTGGGGACAAGGTACGTTATGTCCGCTCTCAGCCTCTAGATGATGACAAACCCTATTATACTAGCTTAGACTACCAAGTACGTGATTCCTGGCTAACATTCACAAAGACATCTGTCATACATAGCCTAGCATGATACTACGAGCTTAAAGCAGGAATCTCAAGCATCTTTGGAAGAACAAACCTAGCATGGCACTAACATGTGTAAAAAGGCAAAACATGCTAGCAAGAATTCAATCACTAGCTATCCTATCCACTAACATGCTCATAAAGGTAAACAAGCATACAAGGCACAATTAAGAAAGCATAGCAGGTCCACACAACCACGGTAGGAAGTCCTTACCTGGAAACAAGTGGAGAATAGCTATCACAACCAAAAAGACCCTCGAGCTTAATACGAACTCGAGCAACCTAGGCATAAATAAAGCATCCTAAGTAAATACATACAGTGACGAAGCTTAGAAAACACAAAGGGATTGGTTCGGGAATTACCACCGAGAAGACACGGGCCTCGCAGCAAGGAGGGTGGCTTGGGCGCCGGCTGGGTGCGGCTGGGCGCGGGCGCTGGGCGCTGTAGGCGCTGATGGCGTGTAGTGTCTTGTTTGCAAGGCGCGCGCAGCGAGCGAGCGCTCGGCTGGGTTAGCGCGCGGCGAGGGGTCGCTGTTGGAGTGGGCGCTTGGCGGGGTCGCGCTGGAGCGACGGGGCAGCGTGCGGCGGGCGGCGCGTCTCTGGCTGCGTTGCGGCTTTGTCGGCGACCACGAGCGACGTCGGGCGGTCTTTGGCGGCCACGGCGGCGTCGGCGGCGATGGGTGTGCGACGGTGGGGCTTCAGTGCGCAGCGCGTCGCGATGGTGGGCGAAGCGTAGGGCGGGCGGCGTGGTGCAGTGCGCGCAGGGGTGAGCAGCGCAGGGTGTGCGGGCAGGGTGGTGCGATGGGGCGGTGGTGCGTGCGCGGCTAGGGCCGGGTGGGTGGCTCGGGGTGGTTCGATGGTGGTTCGATGGTGTGGCTAGGTGCGCTCGGCGAGGGTTTTAGGAGAGAGAGAGAGAGAGAGAGAGAGAGACGGCCAACAAAGGGAAAAATAGGGGTTTCTTGATTTTCCTTCTCTTCCTTATTTTAAATAGGGTTAGGAAACCTAAAATTCCCTTCCCAAGGATTTTTCTCTTGCGGGTCCCGGCTAAAGAAATTCTTTTCTCTTTTTAGTTCAAATTCTTATTTAAAACTCCAATTCCACCATCTAGGGCAAGGGTTCAAATCCCAAAGGATCCAATTAATTCCCAATTAATTTTGCTATTACCAGGGAGGAAAGCGGGGCCGTTACAATACTCCCCTTAAAAGACTTTCGTCCCCGAAAGTCCTAAGACTGGAACAACTCCGGTCATCGAGTCCTCATCTCATCCTCTAGCTCCCACGTCGCTTCCTCTGCCCTCTGATGCCTCCAAAGAACCTTTACTAAACTTATCTCTCGGTTGCGCAATACCTTGCGCTCATAAGCCAAAATCTGCACGGGCTTCTCCTCGAAGGATAAATCTTTACTCAACTCTAAGGGCTCATGCTCTAGCACATGCGAAGGATCTGCCACGTACTTTCTCAACATCGAAACGTGGAACACATTATGCACCGCCCGACAAAGACGGGGTAAAGCTAACCGATAGGCCACCGCTCCGATCCGCTCAAGGATCTCAAAAGGCCCTACAAACACGGGGCTCGACTTTGCCTCGCTTTCCAAACCTTAACACCCCACGCATAGGTGCTACCTTCAGGAAAACATGTTGACCCACCTCAAACTCCAAGTCTCTACGCCTCACATCGTTGTAACTTTTTGCCTACTCTGTCTTTGTCAACATGCGAGCCCTTATCTTCTGCACTGCGTCGTTCGTCATCTGCAGTAACTCGGGTCCCAGAACCTGCCTATCCCCAACCTCCTCCCAGAACACTGGGGATCTGCAGCGCTTACCATACAACGCCTCGAATGGGGCCATTTGAATAGTCGCCTGATAGCTGTTGTTGTAAGCGAACTCCATCAAGCACTGTCATTGGTCCCAAATCGCACGGGAAGTCCAAGACACGGGCTCTCAACATGTCTTCAGAATCGATTCACCCTCTCGATCGACCATCGGTTTGAGGGTGGAAGGCAGTGCTGAAGCTGCACTCAGTTCCCAAACCCTTCTGGAGCGCTCTCCAGAAGCGAGATGTGAACCGAGAATCCCGATCTGACACTATCTTCACGGGTACTCCGTGGTACCGCACAATTTGCTCTAGAAATAATCGTGCCCTTTGCTCCATCAGTATAACTAATCCTCACAGGGTATAAAGTGTGCACTCTTAGTCACCGGCCCACTACTACCCAGATCTCGAGTAAACCCTCTTGGTGTCCTTGGCAACCTGCAGAGATGTAGTCCATCGAAATCTCGCCCCACTTCCACTGTGGAACACTTAGCGGTGCAATAAACTGCGGCTTACGCTGGGAGCCTTCACTTGGCGACAAGTGAGACACCGGCTAACAAACTTCGCTATATCCCGCTTCATGCCCATCCACCAAAATGTCCGCTTGAGATCTGGTACATCTTGGTACCTCACGGGTGCCAAGTGAATGGGAACTATGTGCCTCGGCGAGCAACTCTGCTCGAATCTCTGCGTCATCCGGGACGCACAATCGACCTCTGTACCTTAAGCCTCCGTCGGTGCCACAACAAAGTCGAAATCGCCATCGGCCTCAACTCTCTCGAGCAATCTCTTGAACTTGGGATCACTCAACCGATCTGCCGATGATCCTCCGCTAAGTGTGGTGAACTCGAGAATTGGGCTACCACTGGCGGTAACCTCTCCCAACAAGGCGCAATCTACGGTTCGCTCAAACTCATTCCGCAACTCAACTTGGGAGCTCGGTGAAGGGTCGCTGAATGCGACGTCTTCCTACTTAGCGCATCGGCCACAACATTGGCTTTTAGGGATGGTACAAAATCTCACGATCGTAGTCCTTTACTAACTCGAGCCACCTCCTCTCGCCTCATGTTCAACTCCTTACGAGTGAAGAAATATTTGAGGCTCACGGTGATCCGTGAACAACTGAATCCTCTCACCATATAAGTAATGCCTCCAAATCTTTAGAGCAAAAACAAGCTGCAGCCAACTCCATATCATGAGTTGGATAGTTTTCCTCATAAGGCTTTAAGCTGCAGGGAAGCATAAGCTATCACCTTCCCATCTTTGCATCAACACACACCTAAACCATATTTGGAAGCATCACTATAAACTACGAAACCTCCTATTCCTTAGGAATCGCCAACACAGTCTTTGTCGTCGTCAAAAGTGAGCTTAAGCTGGGCAAAACTTTCCTCACATCTAGCATCCCAAACAAAGTCAACACCCTTCTTGGTCAGATGGCTACACAACACCAAAATCAATTCTTCCCTCTCTCGGCAAGCAAGAACAACACCATAACGAAAGAGATAAAGGGAGATCGAGATGTAACGACCCAGTTTTCTATTTCGGTTTTCGAGGTGCTTCCGGTTCAGATTCGGTTGTTCGGTTGGGCCGTTAGAGCTTTTTAACCCTTAGGGGTATTTTGGTCTTTTTGCTCCCCGGGCTGGATTTGTGGATTTTCAGGATCACGAGGTCGCTCCTGCCTTTGTCGAGGATTGTTTGTTGTTGGTTGCAAGATCCAAGATGTTTGGGCTAGTCGTTTTGATGTTTGGAAGCGATTTGGGTTTTGGCAAAATTATGGTTGGTTGAGTGTTTCCATTGGGATTTGAGCCTAAGCCCTTAATGATAAATTGGGAGGTTGATTTAAGTGAGTTTTATTTATTGGAAAAGGTTTGCTTCAGTCGGGTCTCGAAGAGGAAGCCGGGAAATGGGATTTTGGAATTTTAAAGCCTATTTAAAAGGATAAGGTTGGAAAATAAAATAAAAATAAGGAAAAAAGAGAAAAATCCCCAAAATCCCCATTTTTCCCCTTTTTCTCTTTCTCTCTCTCTCTTCCTCTCTCCCTAACCCGAGCCCTCACCCCATCCCGAGCCCAGCCCCCCAACTCTCATAACCTGGTCGCCCAACCCAGCCCAGCTCGCCTGTAACGACCCGACCCGAAAGGGTTCTAAAATAGGCCGTTACCTCAATGCATCCATTCAAATCTACAGAAAATTTGCAATATGGTGTTCGGATTCTAAGTAAAAACTAAAACATAAAACATCCATTTAAAAAGTTAACATAATTTCCTGAAACCTGTCCCTGTTTCCAAGCACCTGTTCCAAGAAAAATACATTTACAAAACTTACTCTGATCAGAGATTTATTTAAAACATACAAACTTTACAACAATGCTAGAATCCAGAAATACATTCAGAAAACACCCTAGGGCTCCATGCCTAACTACATGCATTCAGAGAACATTTAAATCATAAACATAAAACTCAGAGTTGAACAACGGGTTTCCATGATCACAACTCCTCCTCCAGCCATCCTGTCTCGCACCATGGTTACCTGTGGAAAACCACATAATAAGGGTGAGTAACGAATTTCTCAGTAAGAATCCCCAACCGGGGTACAATACGATACACATGGTCATCTAGCAGAAAGGTATGCCAGCTATGAATATAAACACAGAATAGAGCACATAGCTTAGCCCACACTGGGGCCTCGGATGCCAACTCAGGGTCTTAGTCCGGAAATAACTCATCACACAATACGCCCTATACGAGAAACAAGTCTCGGCCTCAGCCTGTCTACTGTCGACGACGAAAGGTGCACTGGCTCAAGATCCCGAGGAGCTCTCCGGTGGGTGCTATAATGAGCGTGCGCGCGCGCACCGCGCGTGCTCTCTGCGGACTATGGGGGTGCGGGTCTAGTGGCAAGCGCCCACGTCCGATCACCACGCCTAACTAAATCTACGGATCGGTGTCACGCGACATAGGGGTGTGAGACCTGGACACGTGAACTATGTCAGCCTGAACCACCGCACCTGAGGCTAAGGCACGGGTCGTGGTAGGCTTACACCAGGAAACCGTACTTGCCCTATCAGGTGGCAACTCAAGGGCTACCGCCGAAACACGCTGAGGACGTGCCGGCTGTCGGGGACAAGGCAATGCCAAGTCATCATCCCGACCGTTGGGGCATTTAACAGTCTACCACCCTCACCCAAGATTGCGGGGCCCGCCGTTAGGGTTAGCTAGTCCCTAACGGGATCAGGGACGGAGCTCAATCTCGTACGTCCCTGCCGGGGATGCAAGGTACTTTATGCACCCGGCCCGGATGATGCTATCTACCTGAGCTCTAACCTGTCATAGCAATCAGCAAACAATCAAATCAATCCAATACGTGCTCAAGAGAATACAACGAACCTAGCATGATACTATGAAGCAAGAACATATACGAGCATGCTAGAAAGGAACAACCTAGCATGGACTAACATGAGAAACAACATAGGAAATCATGCCAGTCGGGAATTCAGAATAGAGCACCGATCATTAAACATGTCAATAAACACAACAAACATACATTCAGCAATCACATAATATATCGCAGGGCCCACACAACTCCGGTAAGAAATCCTTACCTGGTCGGAAGGCAACAACACACAACAAACCTAACTGCGATCGAACCCGAGCAACCTATAACGAGCCAAGAAAACACATTAATAATCATAAAATAGCCCTAAATACAATAAAATAAATAGGGCTAGGCTCGGGAGCAACTCACGAGGCAAAGGCGACACGCTGCGAACGAGCCATTTTTGCAGGCGAGAGCGGCTAAAAAAAGGTCAATTTGGGCGGGTGGGAGTCTTTGGGTGCGCTTTCAGACGGGCGCGCGTGAGCGTCTGGTAGTGTGGCGCGCGGCGCTGCTTCGGGCTGGACGACGGCGCACGACGCGGCTCGGCACAGGGGACGGCGCTCGGGCGCGAGCGACACGACGCGACGGCTCGGGACGCGCGATCACGCGCCGACACTGGCGCGCCGACGATACACGCGGCGCGCGAAGGCGGCGGCTTCGGCCTTTCATCGCGAGGCGACTTCGTGAATGACCGACACGACACTTTGTGCGGCGGGGTTGGCGACAACGCGCGACGCGCAGGCGAGGGCTCGGGCTGGCGACACAGGGCGCGCAGGGGTTGGGCTCGGGCGACGCTGGCACGACCTGGGCAGGGTAGGGCTCGGCTGGGCGAGGCTCGGGCTGGCTGGGCTGGGCGACCAAAGGGGCTGCTCGGGCTAGGGTGGGGGGCTATGGGAGAGAGAGAGAGAGAGAGAGAGAGAGAGAGAGAGAAAAGAGATTTTGGGAAAAAAATAGAAGAAAATGGGAAATAAAAAGGAAAAATGGGAAAAATGGAAATAAATGGGATTTTATCCAATAAATCCATCCTTATCCACTTAAAACCTTAAAATCCCATTTCCCGGCTTCCTCCTTCGAGACCCGACTGAAGCAATCTTTTCCAATAAATAAAAAACTCACTTAAATCCAACTCCCAAAGCAACACTAAGGGCCCGGGCTCGAATCTCAAAGGAAGCACACAACCAACCAACACTTTGCCAAAGCCCAAACCACAACCGAGCATCCAACCGACTAGCCCAAACACCTCGAGACTCGTAGCCACCAACAAACAAGCCTCGACAAAGGCAGGAGCTACCTTGAAGCCCTGAAAACCACAAATCCTGCCCGGAGAACCAAAAGACCAAAATACCCCCAAGGGTCAAAACCGCTCTAATGACCCAACCAACAACCGAATCTTGACCCGAAGGCACCTCGAAAACTGGAATAGGAAACTGGGCTGTTACAATACTCCCTCCTTTTAAGACTTTCGTCCTCGAAAGTCCTAAGACGAAACAGCTCCAGGAAAACTCCACTGATTCAGCCAAAAGAACTTCTCGGCCAAGACAACACTAGCCCTTCTTCGAGAACCAAACCCTCTTGGGTTCTCAAAGGCTCAAAGCCACAATGCCAACCAATCTGCCACAAACGGGGCAAAGCTAACCGAAAGGCCACTGCTCCGATCCGCTCAAGGATCTCAAAAGGCCCTACAAACCTGGGGCTCAAACTAAAGCCCTGCTAATCCAACACTGAACACCTCTCTACGGTGTTACTCTCAACAAACTCGCAGACTGGGCACAAGCTCCAAAACTCAACGCCACGCACTGGCAAAACTTCTCTGGAAGCTCACAGCTGTTAACAAACAGCCTCAACACTACACCAAGCTGGCAAAACAACTGAACCTCCCAGGTTCCGAAACCAAACGGCCAACAACACTCACACCTGCTGAAACTTCAGCTACGGCCACCTCTAAAAGACAAGGGCCAAGCACAGGCTCCACTCGGCCAAACCAACAAACTAGAGCTCCTCATCGCCCGAACGCAAACTTTTCCATGCAAACCTACTAGCAACTGGCCAAAGAAAAAAAATACTGCCAGGCCAGGAAACCACCAAAATTCCTCTCAAGGAAAACTCGGGCTGCAAGGACTAAACCATCACGCAGCAACTAGCAACACAACACCTTGAGGAGAACAGCTCAACGGCTTTACCAACCAAACAATCGGCTCTGCTACGCCAACTACGAGCGCACAACAACTAGGAGCAAAGCTCGAGAAGGGCTTGCTCAGCAGAACACAACCCAAACTTATAATGAGCAAAGCTCGCCTCCAAGCTACTACTCAACTCTTAAAAACCAACTGGCTACTCAAAGGACTTCTTCCTTTAAGCTTAAGCCTAACTCAACTTCCAATCAGAAGCTCCACTCCCGAAACCTCACAAGGAAAACGGAAATCGACAACCTCAAAGCTTACGGATCTTGAGCCACACGAATCCGCAAGACTACCTCAGAAGCTAACTCTAGAGGCTGACATCCAGGGAGCAACTCAACCACCACAGAGACTAAGGGGAAGGGAAATCTTCAATCCCCAAATAACCAACAACTTGCTAGAAACAACTCTTACTGGCTGGCCTCCGCCCTTGCGGGGACAAACAACTTGCTTGCTAACAACACAAAGCAGGGACCCTCTCGCTGGGCTGACCACTGCGCTACTCTGATCAACTACACAACTCAGAAGCTAAGCTGACTCCTGCCAAACGGGAAACGACTTCCCAGCAAGCAAACTCTAGAAGGGCAGCGAACTCCACACACGCTCGCTGACTTGCTCAAACCCAAGGCAACAGCAACCAACTCTCTTGGAAGCAACACCCAAGGGAAAACTCAACCAATCAGATCACCAATCCGGAACTAACAAAACTTACTCAAGCTCGCCTGGGGAGGGTCAACTCCCAAAACTTACGACTAGGAACAAGACCTCGAGGCAACGCCCTCCGGCTAGAATCGAACTAGCTCTCGAAACAACAAGAGGACCAAACCTTGGCCCAACACTCACAAGAGGCTAAACAACCCTTCTTTGTAGCCTCTAGAACACCATCCAAGAGTCCACTTAATCTGGACAAACAACTGCTTCCAAGCAGCCAACAAACTATTCCTTATAGCTAGCACCTCTACCATCAACTCATGGCTACGGGAGAAATCTGACAACTCCTAGAAGGAAACGGCTCTTACAAGCAGACAACCAAAGGACAGAGAGCTCCACATACGCGCCTTTGTCTTGCTCCACTAGAGCAACAACAACAGGGTCCATCTCGGGTGAACCTCCAAATGCCAAAGCGGGGCACTCAACATCCCTGAAGCAGGAAAACAACCAACAGGGCACAAACCACTCGCCCCACGAGCAAAACTAATCTGTAGCAGCTCCAAACCACACCTTGGTCAACACCAAGCATCGACTAGCCACCGCACCGGAACCAATCCGGACTCTACTCCAAACAACCATTGGCTGGCTAGTCTACCAAGACTGCTAGCAACTCACCCGAGCCTACAAACTACACGCCTCCAGCTAGCCAACTGAAACTCACTAGCTGGGCCTGACTGAGCTCTAGAGAGGCTCTCCACAACCTAGGGTTCTTCGGCAACCCTCGACACACACTGCCGACAAAGCAGAGCTAATGACCAATCTGCACTGAAACAGGCACACTCTATAACTTGGCCCGATTTTCTATTCCAGTTCTCGAGGTGCTTAGGTTGATTCGATGGTTCGGTTGGGCGATAGAGCTATTTTGACCCTTAGGGGTATTTTGGTCTTTTTGCTCCCCGGGCAGGATTTGTGGATTTTCAGGGCTTCGAGGCAGCTCCTGCCTTTGTTGAGGCTTGTATGTTGATGGCTGCGAGTCCCGAGATGTTTGGGGTACTCGTTTGGGAGTTCGGTTGTGTTTTGGGTTTTGGGCAAAGTGATCTTTGTTTGGGTGTTTCCTTTGGGATTCGAGCCCAGGCCCTTAGAGATGATTTGGGAGTTTGTTTTAAGTGAGAGTTATTGTTTGGGAAAGGTTGCTTCAGCCGGGTCTCGAAGGAGGAAGCCGGGAATTGGGATTTAAGGACTTTAAGGCTTGTTTTAATTAGGAAAAAGGGAAGAAAAATCAAGAAAGTCCCTTTCCCCTTGTTTTGCAATCTCTCTCTCTCTCTCTCTCTCTCTCTCTCTCTCTCTCTCTCTCTCTCTCTCTCTCTCTCCCTAGCCGACCTCACCAAGAAGACCCAACCCTAGCCACCCGACCATGCCCTAGCCGCACCACTCCACGGCGCATCGGACCGCTCGGCCCAAAGATAGCCCTCGCCCACCACGCGCGCACTGCACGCCCTGCATCACCCATGCCGCGCGTGCCGAGCCACCCTAGCGCCCGATCGCGTCGCTCCCTCGCCCATGCTGCGCCGTCGAAGCCACCCCAGCGCCCGATCGCGTCGCCCTCGCGCCTTAGTCGCGCCCGAGCCCGGATCTGCATCGCCCGAGCCATCTTCGTGTCGCCTTGGTCGCGCCGAGTCAGATCGCGATCGCCCTCGCCTTGGTCGCGCCGAGCCCAGATCGGCATCGCCCAGGCCGTCTCCGTGCCGAGTCGCTCGCCCCTGTAGGTCGTCGTGCCTTCCCGAGCGCCCCCGAGCCCGTCGCGTCGCGTCGCCTCGCGCGCGCGCCCGTGCGCCGTCCTCTGTCAAGCCGCGCCGTGTGTCGTCGCCCCACCGAGCTCGAGCCTCGCCCGTGCGCTTTTTGCCGCCCAGCGCGCGTGCTGCGCGCTGCGCCCGCCGCTGCTGCGCGCGCGTGCTGCGCCGGCGCCACGCCTGCGCCCCTGTGCCGGCGCGCCCGGCCACCTGCTGTTGTGTCTTTGGTTGGCCCGAGCCTTGTGGCTTCTCGGATGGTATTTTCCCGAGTCTTTTCTTCGTTGGGCCCCGATGTGTTGGCTGCTGTTTAGGGATTTGATTTGGGCTGCTTTATTTTATGTTTAGGTTGTTTGGGTTCGATTAGAGGCTCGAGGATCGCTTGGTTGAGTTATGATTATTTTCTCGCTTGTCCCGGTAAGGATTTCTTACAGTGGTTGTGTGGACCTGCGATATGTCTCGATTGTGCCTTGTATGTTTTCTTTGATTGTTATGAGCATGATAGTGATAGGCGACTTTGTTTGATCTCTTGCTAGCATGTTTGTTGATTTTACATGTTAGTGCCATGCTAGGTTTGTTCTTCCGGCATGCTTGTGATTCTGTTTTAAGTTGTAGTATCATGCTAGGTAAAGCGTGATTGATGTCGGTCTTTGCTTGCTAGCGGGAATCATTGATTTACTCGGTATTCTTGGATAGAGTAGTAGGGTTTGTCATCATCCGGAGGTGAGAGCGGACATAACGTACTTTGTCCCCACCGGTCGGGAGTAGAGCGAAGCATAACGTACATTGCTTCCCCGGCGGCCGATGTGGATGTAGCTACCACATCGGCATAAGCCTAGTTTGTAGCTGCTAGAGCGGAACCCCGCCAGCGGTGCAAGCTGCCTTGGCGGTTCTTAGCGCCGGTCGGTGGTACAGTGCGCGCAGGATGAGTGCCGAGGGCCTCGCCTCGTGTTCGGTGACACCCGTTTCCGAGTCTTAGGCATGCGTACTGCCCGCGTAGTTTGCCCTTAGCCCCCGCATTTACGCCGGTTGCGAGAAGAGCATGCGGTGCGCGCGCACACAGCGTTAGTCGCCGGTTCGGAGAGCTCCCGGGCTAATGTTCGTGAGTACACAGTTCCTTCCAGTTAGAGCGATCTGCGGGTACTCTCCGATAGTCCAGTGATTGTTAGCGAGGGTAAGAGGCCCTTGAGGACACCCATTGGGATTGGCTTTTGAGCTAATCAATTGGTCGAGGAGAAAGACCCTCGAGGGTGTTGGACATCTTGGGATCGGTTTTGAGGTGATCAATTGGCCGAGGAGAAAGACCCTCGGAGATGTCCGGGATTGGTTATGAGAACCAATCATTAGGCGGAAGTAGGAGACTTCCGATGATTCCGGAAGTAAGAGACTTAGATGTTTCCAGATCTTGTGTTATGAGCTCGTTGAGCTATGATGCTGTGTTGGTATTTGTTTGCTTGCATATTGAGGTGCTAGATGTCGATGTATCGTATTGTACCCGGTTGGGGATTCTTCTTGAGTATGTTTATACTCACCCTTATTTATCTTTCGGGTAACTTGGGACAACACCGGGAGGGCTAGCGGAGGGAGGCGATTGATCATGGGGAACCGCTGCGGCACTCTGTCTTTTATTATTGCATTGTTTATTCAAAGCATGTAGATGGGACAGAGTCCTAGGGAACATTGTTTAAAGCGTTGCTTAAATTGTATTGTACATTTTATTAAACACGGCGAGGATGTTTTACTTTGTTGGATTGTTTAAACTTAAATTGTTGGTTATGTTTTAAGGGCTCCCCCTTCTCATATGTTTTGAAAGATTTTTAAATGTAAGCTCTAAACCGCTTGTTATCATATTTAACTTGCATCTTGAGTAAGATCCGGAGTTTAGGACCATGTTTTGGGTCGGGTTCTTACGATTGGTATCGAGCACGAGTCATAGATTCACGTAGACTAACCCGCTTTGTAGGTTGTTGTTCCCATGATCATCGGCACTCCACGGCCGCTTGGTTTATGCGAGTTCAATTAAGTTAAGGGTAAGAATTTACAATACTTTTCTTCTAGCTCTTATGCATGTGTAGAGTTGTGGAGCGGAGACGCAGCGAGTTCGACTCGTTGTTGGTTTGGGCTTAGAGAGCCATCATGCCAACTTTTCCGCGATGCGAGTAGTTTGATGAGCGGTGAGAGCCCCGTGTGGGCAGTTTTGTTGCTTTGTGCGGATCGCCGGTGTGTCGATCGCACTCGAGAGGAGGCGAGATTAGACTCCCTTAGGCCATTTGTGGCCCGATTGTTGGTTTCTCCCCTAGTGAGAGGGTGGAGGTGCCTTGTGCGAATCGCGATATGTTGATTGCACTCGAGAGGAGCGGGGCGCTTGGCATGTCGACCGAGGAGTTGGGTGATCTTATTGATGTTGAGGCGCGTCCCGGGGTTGTTTAGCCCTTTGGCGAGTTGGCCCTGGCGATTGAGTTGCCTAGAGGGGGGTAGAGGCTAGCACGCCTCGAGTATGACTCCTTGAGCGAGTGTGCTCCGACCATGCGAGATTTGATGGCGAGGTCTTTAGCTATCGAGAGCAAAGACCAGCGCGATTTGTAGCGGCGTAGCGAGGAGTCGGGCATGGATAGCCCGGTGTGAGTTTGTTTCAGCATTTTCCCCAGTAGTTTCTCGTAGCCGGAGGTTCCGGGAGGGCTTGATCAGCGAGTTTATGCGGTTGAGTTTGTTGGCGTTGATGGAGCGCCCGACTTGGCAAGTGGATGCTGTAGAGCTTGATGTATTAGAAAGTCCCTCTTGCTAGTAGTAAAGCGGTTGGCGAGTTTGAGTTTAGCATCCGTGTGTTGGGATGCCCTTTTGCTCGAGGCCGAGGTGAGCCGTTCCGTCTTTGTTGATTCCGCGGATTGGTGGTGGTAGTCCCTTGAGAGAGGTGGACTAGCGAGTCTCCACCTGATCCCCGATTGATTGGCAAGCTGCCGTGTTAGTGGCTTGAGGCGGATGTAGAGACACATCGTGCCCCCTTGCAAGCCTCTTTGTTGTTTTGCGCCAGATTCTCTTTGTACCCTCGTGAGCTGTGGTGTAGTGTGGAGTTTGCTTGCGGGGTTTTATCCATCTGTGGATTTTCGGCGGGCTAGTAGAGTGGAACCCTCTTTTATTTTGGATGTTAAAGTGTGGAACTAGTTGTTGCCACCCGAGGAGTTGGCTGAGCTTTTGTTGAGCATCGAGTGGGATGCGAGGAGTAGGCCGTGGCAAGTCTGTTGGTCGAGATGCCGAGAGATTAGGCCGCTCGAGTGTTTGGACTCTGTCTTTGAGTGCCATTGCCCCGTCACTTGGAGGGTGACTTTCCCTATTCTCGAGGGGCATAAAGCTCGTTTGAGGCTGATTCGTGTTGTAATAGATGTAGTGCTGTTGGCACCAAGCTTTGAGAGGAGGCCTAGTTTCGGGCCGGTTGGCACTTTTAGTGCGAGTGGTTCCATGGTCGCCAGTATAGCATCCCCGTTTGTCTTGTACCCTTTTCACGAGGTTGCACTGTTTGGGTTGCTTAAGAGATCTAGCTCGGTGGTAGTCGAGAGGACTACAAGTTTGAGGTTTTCGAGGAAAGTAGGAGGCTGTTCGGGATCTCGAGAGTTGGGTGTAAAAAGGATGCTATAGGTCATTAAGAGCTAAGCGCGTTCGAGTTCTCGCGCTTTGTGTTGTGAGCACTGTGAGCGACTTGATGGTAGCATGATTCGGCTACCCTTTGAGTTGCCCTAGTATGGTTAGTGTTGGCATCGTGGATGCGTGGTTGATCGGTGATAGAGCCATGAGTTGGATGGCTGATCGGGGATAGCGTTTAGTGAGCACATTGTTTCGAGGAATGTTAGCTTGGTGTGGTTTTGCGCTTGTAAGAGTAAGTTGGCCAATGTGGCTTTTCGTGGTGAGTTGGCCCCGAGTGGGTTTGAACTCGTTGCTCCCTTGTTTGTTGTGGCTCTGTTTGGAGGCAAAAGTTGCCCTGTGTGAGAGCCCTTGTTGGCTTTGGATCTTAAGAGATCAAGTTGGAGGTGTACACCCGGTGCACTTTTGCGTAGCTCGTTAAAGTGGTTTATGTTTGGAAAACCACGAGAGGTTCGTGTTGAGGACCCAGTGCTCGATCTTTGAGGTGTCAAGGCTTTAGTTCTTGGCAAGTGCCCTAGCTTTGGTACGTAAGGATGCCGTGCTCGTTGTCGGTTTGTTGGGTAAGCAAGTTTTGCTAGTTGGTCCTTGCCACTGGTTAGACTTGATTGGGATTGAACAAGAGCGAGTAGTGGCAAGCGCGCGATTTACGATCGTTTGGGCTAAGAAAGCTGTTCGGATCCTTACCTTGAGAAGAAGGTATGTTGAGGTTGTTGCTTTGAGTAGGAGGATGGCGCCTCCTCTAGCGTTCTGGTCCCCTTGGTTTCCAAGTTGGAGTTGGCCGGCTTAGTTGAGATCTTTGGAGAGGGTTGTGCCCGCGTAGCCGGTTGTTTGTTAGATCGTTGTCGACCGTGTGTGTCGGAGGGTGATCAGAGGATCTCTAATTGCGGAGAGCCTCTCCAGAGCTCAGTTAGACCCAGGCAGTGTTCCTTGGGTGAGTTGCTTGCAGATTTGGCAGTTTAGCAAGCTAGTGCTTGTTTGGTTTTGAAGGTTAGTTGGTGCTTGGTGTTGACCGAGATTTTGGTTCTCTTGATGTTTCAAGAGCTTGCTCGGTTCGAGCTGCAGGGCGTTGCCCACGAGGATTTGTTCCTAGTCTGGTTGTTTTGGGAGTTGATTCTCTCTCGGTGGTTGAGTAAGTTCGGCTAGTTACGGATTGGTGGTCCAATCGGATGAGTTTCCAGCAGGTGTTGCTTCCAAGAGAGTTGGTTGATGTTGCCCTTGGGTTTGAGCAAGTCGAGCGTGTGTGATGTTGTTGCCCTTTAGAGTTTTGCTTGGCCGGGAAATCGTTCCGTTGAGGAGTCGGCGTAGCTCTGAGTTATGTAGTTGATCGAGTAGCGCGATGGTTAGCCCAATGAGAGGTCCACTGCATTGTGTTGTTAGCAAGCGAAAAGTTGTTTGTCCCGCAAGAGCGGTGGCGGCCAGATTTAAGAGTTGAGCTTGAGTTGAGTTTCTGTGAGCAAGGCCTCCTCGGGCTTTGTTTCTAGTTGTCGAGCTTTGCAGATTGGCGAATAAGTGAGCCTCGATTGAGTGTGTTGCACAGAGGTGCCGTGGCATTGGTTGGTTAGCCTTTGGCCATTTTCCTCAAAGCCGTGTTGTGTGTTCTTTGGTAGCCCTGTGAGGTTTGGTCCTTCTGCTGCCGAGATTTTCCATGAGAGGAATGTTGGGTGTTTCCTTGCACGGCAATGTTCTTTTGGCCGATTGCTAGTAGGTTTGCATGGAAAAGTTTGTGTTCGGCCGTTGTGAGGCTCCGGTTGTTGGATTGGCCGAGGCGAGAACTGTGCACAGTTTTTGGCCATTTAGGGTTGGCCGTAGTGAAGTTTCGGCTTGTGCTAGTGGGAAGAAGTTTGCCTTTTGGATCAATCGCCGATTGGTGGTTCGATTGTTTTTCGTTAAGGCTTTAGGCAAGCCTTGTGGTTATTTGGTCTCTTGTGAAGAAAGAGTAGGCCGTTTGGTTACGGAACCCGAGGGGTTGATTGTTTGCTTGACTTGGCGTTGTGTTGAGGCGATTTGTTATCGATTGTGGGCATTCAGAGAAGTTACGCCGGTGCGTGGCGTTGAGTTTTGGAGCTTGTGCCGAGTCGCGCGGTTTTTGAGAGCAACACCGTTGAGAGGTGTTAAGTGTTGTTGGTTTAGCGGGGTTTTGGCTAAAGCGCCAAGTTTGTAGGGCTTTTGAGATCCTTGAGCAGATTGGAGCGGTGGTTAGCTTTGCCCCGTCGTTGCAATGATGCAAGTTTTGTGTTCCTCGTCTCTTGGTTGAGATAGTTTGTGACAGATGGAGAGCATTGTGGCTTTGAGCCTTTGAGAACCCAAGAGGTTTGGTTTTTGAGAGAAGGGTTAGTGTTGTTTTGGCCGAGAAGTTACATTGGCTAGGAAACATTGGAGTTTTCCTAGAGTTGTTTCGTTTTAGGACTTTCGAGGACGAAAGTCTTAAAAGGAGGAGTATTGTAACGGCCCAGATTTTCTATTCCAGTTCTCGAGGTGCTTTAGGTTCGGATTGATGGTTGGTTGGGCGATAGAGTCATTTTGACCCTTAGGGGTATTTTGGTCTTTTGCTCCCGGGGCAGGATTTGTGGATTTTCGGGGCTTGAGGCAGCTCACGCCTTTGTTGAGGCTTGTATGTTGATGGTGCGAGTCCCGAGATGTTTGGGGTACTCGTTTGGGAGTTCGGTTGTGTTTTGGGTTTTGGGCAAAGTGATCTTTGTTTGGGTGTTTCCTTTGGGATTCGAGCCTGGCCCTTAGAGATGATTTGGGAGTTTGTTTTAAGTGAGAGTTATTGTTTGGGAAAGGTTGCTTGGTAGGGTCTCGAAGGAGGAAGCGGGAATTGGGATTTAAGGACTTTAAGGCTTGTTTTAATTAGGAAAAGGGAAGAAAAATCAAGAAAGTCCCTTTCCCCTTGTTTTGCAATCTCTCTCTCTCTCTCTCTCTCTCTCTCTCTCTCTCTCTCTCTCTCTCTCCCCTAGCCGAGCCTCACCAAGAAGACCCAACCCTAGCCACCCGACCATGCCCTAGCCGCACCACTCCCGGCGCATCGGATCGCTCTCACCAAAGATAGCCCTGCCCCACCACGCCGCGCACGTGACGCCTGCATCACCCATGCCGCGCCGTGCCGAAAGCCACCCTAGCGCCCGATCGCGTCGCCCTCGCCCATGCCGCGCCGTGCCGAGCCACCCCAGCGCCCGATCGCGTCGCCCTCGCCTTAGTCGCGCCGAGCCCAGATCTGCATCTGTAAAGACCCAACCCGAAAATGGAACTAAATCTAGGTCTTTACTCAGCATGCAAATTTAAAACATAAAAGGACCCGGCCGTGGTCGGATTAAAAGCTTTTCAAACACATGAGCGGGAAAGCAGTCAAAACAAAGTAAACATTCATTAGGCAAAAATGAACCATTCAAATTAAAACGATGGATCGATCAAGGTACTTTACTTAAAAACATAAAATAGTTCAAATCATAGTTTTCCCTACGGATCTAAGTCCAACTACATTTGAAATCCAAAAGCAAGAAATAAGACACACAGCCAGTGTGTCAAGCATCCATGATCTCCGGCTCTCCGCTAGCCACCTCGGTGCTTTGTCCCAAGTTACCGTGGAAGAAACCACGATAAGGGTGAGTATAAACATACTCGGTGAAGAACCCCGACCGGGTGCGATCACGATGCAATCTATCATCTAGCGACCTAGTACACATGCCACAAATATCAACACGGATCTTAGCTCAATGAGCTCACAAGGCAAATCGGAATCCACGGAAGTCTCCTACTTAGGCCTAATGATTGGCTCTCAAACCAATCCCGGGACATCTCCAAGGGTCTTTCTCCTTGGCCAATTGATCACTCAAAACCGATCCCAAGATGTCCGACACCCTCGAGGTCTTTCTCCTCGACCAATTGATTAACTCTAAAGTCAATCCCAATGGGTGTCCTCAAGGGTCTCTTACCCTCGCTATAAATCTAGACTATCGGGAGAGTACCCAAAGTCGGCTCTAAACAAGAAGGAACTGGTGTACTCACGAACATTAGCCTGGGAGCTCTCGAAGGCCGGCTACTACGCGCGTGGCGCGCGCACACCGCATGCTCTTCTCGCAACCGGCGTAAATGCGGGGGCCTAAGGGCAAACTACGCGGGCGGTATGCATGCCTAAGACTCGGAAACGGTGTCACCGAACACGGTGAGTGCGAGGCCCTCGGCACTCATCTGCGGCACTGTACCACCGACTGAAGCTAAGAACCGCCAAGGCAAAGCTTGCACCGCTGGCGGGGGTTCCGCTCTAGCAGCTACAAACTAGGCTTATGCCAATGAGGTAGCTAATCCTCACCGGTCTGCCGGGGAAGCAAGGTACGTTATGCTTCGCTCTACTCCCGACGGTGGGGACAAGGTCACGTTATGTCCGCTCTCGGCCTCTAGATGAAGACAAACCCTATCATACTAGCTTAGACTACCAAGTACGTGATTCCCGGCTAACATCCACAAAGACATCTGTCATACATAGCCTAGCATGATACTACGAGCTTAAAGCGGGAATCTCAAGCATCTTTGGAAGAACAAACCTAGCATGGCACTAACATGTACAAAAAGGCAAAACATGCTAGCAAGAATTCAATCACTAGCTATCCTATCCACTAACATGCTCATAAAGGTAAACAAGCATACAAGGCACCATTAAGAAAGCATAGCGGGGTCCACACAACCACGGTAGGAAGTCCTTACACGGAAACAAGTGGAGAATAGCTATCACAACCAAAAAGACCCTCGAGCTTAATACGAACTCGAGCAACCTAGGCATAAATAAAGCATCCTAAGTAAATACATACTGTGAGCCGAAGCTTAGAAAACACAAAGGGATTGGTTCGGGAATTACCACCGAGAAGACACGGGCCTCGCAGCAAGGAGGGTGGCTTGGGTATTCTTTGGCTGGGTGGCTAGGCGTGGCGCTGGCGCTGGGCGCTGGCGCTGGCGGCATGTAGCACGTCGGCGGGGCAATGCAGGCGCTGGTGTGTGTGTGTCTGCAAGGCGACGCGCGAGCGAAGCGCTCGGCTGGCCGGCGCGCGCGCGAGGGTCGCGCTGGAGTGGGCGCGCGCGGCAGGGGTCGCGCTGAGCGGCTGGGGCGCTGCGGCTGGGCTGCGTTGCGGGCGCGGCGGCGACCGCGGCGACCACGAGCGACGCCGGCGGTGCTGGCGCCACGGCGACGTCAAAGCGGCGATGGGGTGCGACGTGGAAATTTCTGGTTGATGCAGCGTGCGTCACGCGACTTTGGGAAGGGGCCGGGCGGATCGTGGTCCGTGCAGTGTGGTCTGTGGGTGTCGGGCGTGTGTCTGGCGGGGGTGGTGCGTGCGGCTAGAAATTTGGGTGGCTCGGGGTGGCTCGATGGTGTGGCTAGGTTTGCTCGGCTAGGGTTTTAGGAGAGAGAGAGAGAGAGAGAGAGAGAGAGAGAGAGAGTGCGGCTAGGAGGGGAAAAATTAGGAGTTTCTTGATTTTCCTTCTTTTCCTTATTTTTAAATAGGTTAGGAGACCTAAATTCCTTTCCCAAGGCTTTTCTCTTGCGGGTCCGGCCAAAGAAATTCTTTTCTCTTTTTCTTTTTAATTAAGACTCTTTTCTTAAAACTCCACATTCACCATTTAGGCAAGGCTCAAATCCCAAAAGATTAAATTAATTTTCCAATTAATTTTGTTATTAATTAGGGAAGGAAAAGCGGGGGCCGTTACAATACTCCCCCTTAAAAGACTTTCGTCCCCGAAAGTCCTAAGACTGGAACAACTCAGGGTAATGAGTCCTCATCTCGCCCCTCTAGCTCCCACGTCGCTTCCTCCGCCCCGATGCCTCCAAAGAACCTTTACTAAACTTATCTCTCGGTTTGCGCAATACCTTGCGCTCATAAGCCAAAATTTGCACGGGCTTCTCCTCGAAGGATAAATCTTTACTCAACTCTAGGGGCTCATGCTCTAGCACATGCGAAGGATCCGCCACGTACTTTCTCAACATCGAAACGTGGAACACATTATGCACCGGCGACAAGGACGGGGTAAAGCTAACCGATAGGCCAACTGCTCCGATCCGCTCAAGGATCTCAAAAGGCCCTACAAACACAGGGCTCGGCTTGCCTCGCTTTCCAAACCTTAACACCCCACGCATAGGTGCTACTTTCAAGAAAACATGTTGACCCACCTCAAATTCCAAGTCTCTACGCCTCACATCGGCGTAACTTTTCTCGCCTACTTTGTCTTTGTCAACATGCGAGCCCTTATCTTACGTGCTGCGTCGTTCGTCATCTGCGATAACTCGGGTCCCAGTAACACGCCTATCCCCAACCTCCTCCGAGAACACACTGGATCTGCGGCGCTTACCATACAACGCTTCGAATGGGGCCATCCGAATAGTCGCCGATAGCCGTTGTTGTAAGCGAACTCCATCAAGTATAGGTATGGTCCCAAGCTGCACGGGAAGTCCAAGACACGGGCTCTCAACATGTCTTCAGAATCATCGATTCACCCTCTCGATCGACCATCGGTTTGAGGTGGAAGGCGATCTTTGGCGCACTCAGTTCCCAAACCTTACGGAGCGCTCTCCGAGGCGAGATGTGAACCGAGAATCCCGATCGATACTATCTTTGCGGGTACCCGTGGTACCGCACAATCGCTCAAGGAACAAGCGTGGCTTGCTTGTTCCACGGTATAACTAATCTTCCGGGAATAAAGTGTGCACTCTTGGTCACCGGTCCACTACTACCCGGATCCGAGTGAACCCTCTCGGTGTCCTCGGCAACCCAGCAGATAAAATCCATCGAAATCTCATCCCACTTCCACCGTGGAACACTTAACGGTGCAATAAACTCGCAGGGTTTTACATGCAGGGGCCTTCACTTGTTGACAAATGAGACACCGGCTAACAAACTCCGCTATATCTCGCTTCATGCCCATCCACCGTAACGTCGCTTGAGATCTTGGTACATCTTGGTACCTCACGGGTGCCAAGTGAATGAGAACTATGTGCCTCGGCGAGCAACTCTGCTCGAATCTCTGCGCATCATCGGGACGCACAATCGACTTCTCGGTACCTCAAGCCTTAAATGCGGTGCCACAATAAAGTCGAAATCACCATCACCTTAACCCTCTCGAGCAATCTCCTCAACTTGGGATCACTCGGTACCGATCGTCGATGATCCTCTCGCTAAGCGACGGTGAGCCCGATAGTTGGGCTACCACTGGCGGTAACCTCTCCCAACAAGATCGCATCACGGTTCGCTCAAACTCTTTCCGCAATTCAACTTGGGAGCTCGGCCAAAGCTGCTTTGATGCGACGCGTCTTCCTACTCACTGTGCATCGGCCACAACATTGGCTTTTAGGGATGATACAAAATCTCACGATCGTAGTCCTTTACTAACTCGAGCCACCTTCTTCTCGCCTCATGTTCAACTCCTTACGAGTGAAGAAATATTTGAGGCTCACGGTGGTCCGTGAACAAGCGAATCCTCTCACCATATAAGTAGTGCCTCCAAATCTTTAGAGCAAAAACAAGCTGCAGCCAATTCCATATCATGAGTTGGATAGTTCTTCTCATAAGGCTTCAATCTAGGGAAGCATAAGCTATCACCTTCCCATCTTTGCATCAACACACACCTAAACCATACTTGGAAGCATCACTATAAACTACGAAACCTCCTGTTCCTTCCGAATCGCCAACACAGTCTTTGTCGTCAAGCCGAGCTTAAAGCCGGGCAAAACTTTCCTCACATCTAGCATCCCAAATAAAGTCAACACCCTTCTTGGTCGGACGGGTTAGGGGTCTTTGCCTTAGCGGAAAAGTCTTTCACTTAAACGCCGGTAATAACTCGCGGACTCCAAAAAAAGGCTGCGTATCTCGGCGACCGTCGTCGGGCCTGGCCCATGAGCTTATTGCCTCTATCTTTGCGGGGTCCACCGCTATACCATCTGCCGACACGATATGTCCAAGGAAGGCTACTCTCTCTAGCCAAAATTCACACTTAGAGAACTTTGCGAACAAGCTGGTTCTCACGCAATCTTTGTCAAAACTTGCCTCAAATGCGAAGCATGGTCCTCCTTTGTCCTGGAATAAATCAAAATGTCGTCTATGAATACGATAACGAAGTTATCCAAGAATGCCTTGAACACTCTGTCCATCATGTCCATAAACGCCGCTGGGCGTTCGTGAGTCCGAAAGACATGACCACGAACTCATAATGACCATACCTCGATCCGAACGCGGTCTTGGGATATCTGCATCTCGAATCCTCGGTGATGGTACCACGACCTCAAATCAATCTTAGAAAACACCGAGGCTCCTGAAGGTGATCAAGCAGATCATCTATACGCGGCGGGGATACTTATTCTTCACCGTGACTTTATTCGGTTCTCTATAGTCTATACACAAGCGCATGGATCCATCCTTCTTCTTAACAAACAGGGCGAGTGCTCCCCACGGGGACACACTCGGACGGATGAAACCTCGATCCGGCATCTCTTGCAAATCGCACTTTGAGTTCTCTCAACTCGGTGGCGCCATACGACACGGGGCTTTGGAAATGGGAAGAGTCCACGGCTCCGGCTCAATGGTGAAGTCCAACTCCCGCTGGGGTAAATCAGAAAGACAGACCCAAAAGGGGCTCTAAATGGGCCTTTACCCCAATGCATGTAGTGAAAATAAAAGACATTATGAAAAATACATTTGGATTCCAAGTAAAAAGCAGAAACATTCAACAACCAAAACATACATTTCTAAAAGCACACTCGATCGGAGATTTATTTAAACCATTAAAACAATCCACAAGTACCAATATCTTTGGAATCCATAAAACGTAAGAAAACATCACGGGGCTCTGTGCCGTCTACATGCATTCAGGGAAATAATAAAAAGTGAAGAGTCATGATAATTAAAATAAATAATCGAGAGATGATGTGAGGTTCCATGATCATAGCTCCTCCTTGACCATCCTGTCTCGCGCTTGATTACGTGGAAAACCACAGAATAAGGGTGAGTAACGAATTACCCAGTAAGAATCCCCAACCGGGGTACAATACGATATACATGATCATCTAGAAGAATGTATGCAAGCTATGAGAACAAACACAGAGCGGAGCACATAGCTAAGTCCACACTTGGACCTCGGATGCCATCTCGGGGTCTTAGTCCAGGAAAATACCACAACACACTAAACGCGCTATACGGGAACAAGTCCCGGCCTCGGCTGTCACATCTCGTCGTCACGAAAGGTGCATCGCTCAAGATCCCGAGAGCTCTCCGATCTGGCGCTGTAATGAGCGTAAGCGCACCGCATGCTACCGCAAACTCGGGGTGCGGGTCTAGTGGCAAAGCCGCCTGAGTTCGATCACCATGCCTAACTAAATCTCTGGATCGGTGTCACCGACATAGGGGTGTGAGACACGGACACGTGAACTATGTCGGCTGTACCACCGCACTTGAGGCTAAGGAACCGTCGTGGTAGGCTTACACCAGAAGCGGTCCTTGCCCTAACAGTGGCAATCAAGGGCTACGGCCGAACACGCCGAGGACGTGTCGATCGCCGGGGACGAGGCAATGCCAAGTCATCATCCCGACCGTTGGGGCATTTAACGACCGCCACCCTCACCCAAGATTGCGGGGCCTACGGTTGGGATAGCTAATCCCTCACGGGGTCCAAGGACGAGAATCTGTCTCGAACGTCCTTGCCATAGATGCAAGATACTTTATGCATCCGGCCCGGATGATTCTATCTACCTCAATTCTAAAACTTAACAATAATAACGATTCAATCAATGCGGTCAATACGTGCTCATCGGATACAAAGAACCTAGCATGATACTACGAAGCAAGAGCAGATATCGAACATGCTAGAATAGAACAACCTAGCATGGGCTAACATGAGAAACAATACAAGAGATCATGCCGATCAGAATTGAGCGAGCACCTAGAGATAAACATGCTAGTAATCATACACGGGCATACAAAACAACAATCACAAATATACCGCGAGGTCCACACAACCCCGGTAAGAAATCCTTACCTTGGTGGAAGACTTCTACACACAAATCCTAAGCTGCGGAACAATCCCGAGCTAGCGGCGGGAACCTAGCAAACCAACAATAATCAGCATCTAAAATATCTAAACAACAATAGAACAGCAAGCTCGGCTCGGGGAACTCACGCGCGCGACGACACGAGCTTGGGGCTCTCTGGCGCGCAAGTTGGCTCGGCAAAGGTGCGGGCGCTGGCTGCTACTGCAACGCAGCAGGACACGCTACCGGCCGGGCTGTGCTGCGGCATGTGGGACACGCGCTGCGGGCGAAGGCGTCTGGACGAAGGCGCGCGCGGGCGCTGGCGCGCGATGCGGACACGGCGAGCAACTTCGGCAGGGAGCAGCGTAGGCGCGAACGTCTCGAGCGGCGCGCGCGGGCAAGCGGCTCGGCAAGCGGACACGGCGAGGGCGCGAGCGATCGGGTGGGATGGCGCTGGCGCTGGCGAGGACCTCTGGCGTGGCGGCGGACGGCGATCTTCTTCTTTGGCGAACGGCGAGGCTCGGCTGGGACAGTGCGGGCGCGGCGGCGGCGGTGGCTCGACCGATCTGGGCGTCGTGCGGCGGGCTGGCTCGACCGATCCGGGCGTGCGACGGTGGCTGGCTCGACCGATCCGGGCGTGCGAGCCTGGTGGGGATGATGGTTTGCTCCTCTCGGTGTTGCACAACACACACACACACACAACCCTTTTTCTTACATTCGGCCAACAAACACCCAAATGAGAAGATGAAGAAGACGAAGACTTACCGGAATGATGATGATCGAACCCAAGGAGATGCAAGGATGAAGAACTCGGCAAGGCTATGGAGATGGAGAGCTTGGGCGGCCAAGAGGTGTTTTTGGAGAAGGAGATGAAATAACCTATTTCTATTTCATTTAACCAAATGCACCAAAACTCCAAAATCCAAGGTTAACTAAGATGTGATGCAGAAAGAGTAACAAGAGCACCTAATGGCTCAAATGGCACACCTCTCTACAAAGCTTCCCGGGAGACCCGGGTTCAAACCCCTACTGCAAAGACAAATTCCTTTATTTTTACTTTTGCAACAAACCTTGCTCAAACCAAACCACAAACCCCTCCAAAAACCTACATAAAACCATCCAATAATTTTAGTAATGGAAAGACACAAAGCGACCACGACGGCCCGACCAAATTACCAAATTACCCCTAGGGCATACGGAAGACCGGGAAGAAAAACACAGGTCGTTACAATATTCCCTCCTTTTTATGACTTTCGTCCTCGAAAGTCCTTAAAACAGTAAATAGCTCGGGTAATGCAACCTCATCTCGTCTTCCCGCTCCCAAGTGGCTTCCTCGTAACCCCGACTCTTCCATCGAACCTTTACCAAACGAATCTCGCGATTACGCAGCGTCTTGGTCTCAAAGGCAAGGATCCTCACCGGCTTTTCCTCGAAGTTCAAATCCTCATTCATTTGCAAAGGCTCAAAGTCCACAATGTGCGACTGGTCGGCACATCTTGCCTCAACATCGATACATGGAAAACACTATGCACTGCGATAGTGAGCGGAGGTAGGGCTAACCGGTAAGCAACTCGCCAATCCTCTCTAGGATCTCAAGCGGACCAACAAATCGGGGACTCAACTTCCCACGCTTACCAAACCTCGGAACACCTCGCATCGGAGCAACCTTAAGGAACACATCTTTGACCAACCTCAAACTCCAAATCTCGGCGCCGAACATCGGCGTAACTCTCTCCGCACGCTCCGAGCGGTCAACATACGAGCTCTAATCTTACGCCTTTGCACCATTGGTCAAGCTGTAGTAACTCGGGACCCAAAACACGTCTATCACCAACCTCTTCCCGAGAACACGGGGGGACCGACAACGCTTACCATACAATGCCTCGAATGGAGCCATCAGAGATCGTCGATTGTAATCGTTGTTATAGGCAAACTCCATCAAAAGTGACATCTTTGGTCCCAAGCTGCCGGGAAATCCAACACACAAGCCCTCAACATATCCTCGAGAGAATCGATTCACTCTCTCGGTCGACCATCCGTCCGAGGGTGAAAAAGTGTATCTTTGGCGCACTCTGTGCCCAAACCCTTACGGGCGCTCCGAAGCGAGAAGTGAACCGCGAGTCACGATCGGACACAATCCTCACCGGTACACCATGATAACGGATGATCTCGCTCCAAAAGCATTTGCGCCTTTGTTCCACGGTATAAGTGTCTCTACGGGAATGAAGTGTGCGCTCTTGGTCGACGGTCGACTATCACCCAAATCGAGAGAACTTCCTCGGAGTCCTTGGCAAACCAGATATAAAGTCCATAGAGATCTCTTCCCATTTCCTTTGGGGTACACTCGGTCATTTGCAACAAACCTTTGGCCTCTGCTGGGTGCCTTCACTTGGCGACAAGTGAGACAGGTGACAAACTCTGCCACATCTCTCTTCATCCCCATCCACGAGAAAGTGCCGCTAAGGTCTCGATACATCTTGGTACCCCGGGTGCCAAGCAAAAGGGGAACAGTGGGCCTCAGAGCAACTCGGCTCGCATGAAAACTGCAATGCCGGAACACACAACCGGCCTCTATAAGTCAACCCTTTATGCTGGGAATACACAAAGTCAAAGTCACCGTCAAGACTAACTCACATCAACCAATCTCTTAAGTGCGGGTCACCCAACCGTTGTCTATAATCCATTTTGCCGAATCGGCGGCGGTGAGCGATCCAATCGAGCTACCCTAGCGGTAACCTCTCCCAACAACACCGCAACCTCGGCTCGCTCGAACTCTCTCGCAAACTGGTGGGAACTCAACAACGCGCGAGAGTGCGACGTCTTTCTCGCTCAAAGCATCGGCCACTACATTGGCTTTACCGGATGGTACAAAATCTCATGATCATAATCCTTTACCAACTCTAACCATCTCCTCTGCCTCATATTCAACTCCTTACGAGTAAAGCAGATACTTGAGGCTCGGTGATCGGTAAACATCGAATCCGCTCACCATACGGTGTAATGCCTCCAAATCTTGGTGCAAACACCATCTGCCGCCAACTCCATATCATGAGTCGGGTAGTTACGCTCATACGGCTTCCGGTGACGGGAAGCATAGGCAATGACCTTCCGTCTTTGCATCAACACACAACCCAATCCAAACTTGGAAGCATCATGTAGACCACGAAACCACTGTCCCCTCGGGATCGCCAACATCAGTCTTGAAGTCAAACTACGCTTGAGCACAGCAAAGCTCTCATCACACTGCTTTCCCAAACGAACTCGACACCCTTCCTCGTCGACGAGTGAGGGGCGAGGCTATAGCAGAAAAAGTCCTTGTGAACCCGACGGTAGTAACTCGCCAAACCCGTAAAGTCGCGAATCTCTAAGAATCTGAAGTCGGCTTGGCCCATGAACTCACGGCCTCAATCTTCGCGGGGTCCACGGCTATACCATCTCTCGAAACTATGTGGCCTAGGAAGGCCACCGCTCCAACCAGAAATCACATTTGGAAAACTTCGCATAAAAGTGGTTTTCCCTCAAAGCCGCCAATACTCGCCTCAAATGCTCTGCATGGTCTTCTTTAGACCTCGAATAAATCGGGAATGTCGTCAATGAACACGATGACGAAGTTTGTCCAAAAATGATTTGAACACCCTATCCATCATGTCCATGAACGCGGTGGGGCATTGGTCAATCCAAACGACATGACCACAAACTCATAGTGACCATATCCGGACTGAAAATTTGTCTTAGGAATGTCGGCATCCACGATCCATGAATCGATGATAACCGGATCTCGGATCTATCTTGAGAACATTGAAGCTCCGAAGCCGATCGAACAAATCATCGATCACGGGCAAGCGGATACTTGTTCTTCCTTTGTCACCTTATTAAGCTCGCGATAATCAATACATAAGCGCATAGAACCATCCTTCTTTTTCACAAGCAGAATCGTGCTCCCCACGGGACACACTTGGACGGATGAACCCTCGGTCTAACATCTCCCGCAACTGAATCTTCGCCTTTAACTCTCACTGGCGCCATGCGATCACGGAGCCTTCGAGATAGGGAGGGTCCACGGCTCGAGCTCAATAATGAAGTCAACCTCTCTCTTTGGGGCAACCCCGTAACTCCTCGGGAAACACATCCGCGAACTCCACGCACGGCCGGCTTTGATCAGCAGACGGCGAGGGGCGGCTCTTCCTGCACAACTTGGCTAGATAGCCCCAAGCTCCATGAGCTAGCAAGCGACGAGCTTTCACGGTGACACCATCGGCGGGCAAACTCCACCACTGGACTCCACGAAACTTAAAGTGGGCGACTGGCGGCTGAACACTACTTCTTTCCGGTGGCGGTCAATCAACGCGTGGTTAGCGACTAACCACTCCATACCAAGAATCACATCAAAACCACTCATAGGCGAGAACTATGAGTGTGGCTACTAGCAACTCTCAGGATATCTCGATCAGGCCATCCTTAATCTTATCTCTAGCCAACATACTAACTCCCGAAGGAGTTGCAACAGATAACTCAAAACCTAGAGGTTCTAGTCTTAACTTAGCATGCTCGACCAAACAACACAGATACAAATGAATGCGTAGAACCGAGAATCAAACAAGACAAATGCGCAGTGATCTAAAACAAGAAGCGCACCGCCACGGCGGCATCCGTCCACGCTCGGCCTCTGACGGGTCGTAGCAAACACTCGACGACCTGCTGCTGCTGCTGGTTTGATTTGCCATAGCCGGGTGATCACAAAAACAGGCCATGTGCCCCTCTCTACCACAACGGTAGCACAATCTAGGTCAGTGACAAGCTCCGGCGTGGACTTTCCCACAAGTAGCACAAGCGGAAAGCGCACAGGTCCTCCTCGCCGTCGGGAGTGAAACGGGTGGAGCTCTCCGCCGTCTCTCGCTTCGAAGCGCTTGGCGCGCGCTGGCCGCCTCCCGAAAGTCAAACTTCCTCTTCTCCGCCCCACAGTTCTTTGGGACGGGGACGCTGAACAGAGCGGCAACAACCCGCTCGGCGAGGATACTTCCCATTATAGATTGTGGCTAATCTGGGCTGCCCCTAGCATAAGTGTCGGGGCACGAGCCACGACATCACGGGAAACACCACGCCTCAATCCGGATATGAACTTCCGAATCTTCACTCCGGGTGGCAATCAAGCGAGGAGCAAAATATCCATACTCCGAGAACTTGCGCTCATATTCCTCAATGGAATCGGAACCTCGCTTGAGTTCTGGAAGAGCTCCACCATCTTTTCTCGAGCCTCATCGATGAACTTTACCTTGAACTCGGCCTTGAAGAACTCCCAAGTAGCGGGTGGAGACCCGGTGGTCTCTCGCTCAAGGTGGACTCCCACCACCATCTCATTTGTGCCTCCTAGCACATGAGCCGCACATCTCGGCCTCTGAATATCGGGGCACACCATGATCGGAAGGTGTACTCCAAATGGGCGATCCACACAGGCTGCGCTAACGCATCACCGGTGGCATCAAACTTCTCGAGCTTCCACTTCACAAAATCCTTGACCACCTACCCAATTCCTCGGCACCCTCGCCATATCCGCCTCGGGGGCTACTTGCTCTGTGGAGTGGAGGAGCTACCGAGCTCTCTTGAACCAATCGAGTCGGTTTGCTCGTCCTGGGCTCGGGACTCTTTCCCGCTGCACGCCAACAAGGCACAGGTCTCGCCCTCTGGTCACTCAACATGTGCGACCATAAAAGCCCTCATAGACTCGGCAAACTCTGCTCCAGGAGCGATCTCACGGCGCTCGATCGCCTCAACGCCCGCTCTAGGCGTAGCAGGAGGAGAAGTTTTGGTGGTGGAATGCCATCGGTGTCGGCTTGGGACGATGTCCCTGCGATGTCGATCCGATCCACGATACCTCGACACGCTCTCGAACCTCCTCTCCGATGCGGGTGGTAGCATCTTGGCGATCTACATCCAAACCAACAACGAATCAAAACTCGCTGTCACCATTCCACAACACCAAACAAGGCATACACTAGATGATAGGTATTGTAAGTTCTTAACCCTTTTCCTTTCTAAAACAATAAATCTAGGCGTACTGATGACCGCCAGAGTCTTGATGATCATGGAAAACGACCTACAACAAAAGGTCGATCTGCGAGAATCTATGACTCGAGCTCGATACCAATCAGAAAGACCCGACCCAAAAGGGGCTCTAAATGGGCCTTTACCCCAATGCATGTAGTGAAAATAAAAGACATTATGAAAAATACATTTCGGATTCCAAGTAAAAAAGCGAAACATTCAACAACCAAAACATACATTTCTAAAAGCACACTCGATCGAGAGATTTATTTAAACCATTAAAACAATCCACAAGTACCAATATCTTTGGAATCCATAAAGCGTAAGAAAACATCACGGGGCTCTGTGCCCGTCTACATGCATTCGGGGAAATAATAAAAAGTGAAGAGTCATGATAATTAAAATAAATAATCGGAGATGACAAAGCGAGTTCCATGATCATAGCTCCTCCTTGACCATCCTGTCTCCCGCCTTGATTACCGTGGAAAACCACAGAATAAGGGTGAGTAACGAATTACCCAAGAAGAATCCCCAACCAGGGGTACAATCACGATATACATGATCATCTAGAAGAATGTATGCAAGCTATGAGAACAAACACAGAGCGGAGCACATAGCTAAGTCCACACTTGGACCTCGGATGCCATCTCGTGGTCTTAGTCAGGAAAATACCACAACACACTAAACGCGCTATACGGGAACAAGTCCCGGCCTCGGCCACATCGCCGATACGTCTGAAAGGTGCATCGCTCAAGATCCCGAGGAGCTCTCGATCGGTATTTGTAATGAGCGTAAGCGCGCACCGCATGCTACCGCAAACTCGGAGTGCCGGGTCTAGTGGCAAGCCGCCCGTGTTCGATCCACCATGCCTAACTAAATCTCGGATCGGTGTCACCGACATAGGGTGTGAGACACTGACACGTGAACTATGTCGGCTGTACCACCGCTTTGAGGCTAAGGAACCGGTCGTGGTAGGCTTACACCAGAAGCGGTCCTTGCCCTAACAGTGGCAATCAAGGGCTACGCCGAACACGGCGAGGGCGTGTCGATCGCCGGGGGCGAGGCAATGCCAAGTCATCATCCCGACCGTTGGGGCATTTAACGATCGCCACCCTCACCCAAGATTGCGGGGCCTACCGGTTGGGATAGCTAATCCCTCACGGGTCCAAGGCGGAGAAGCGTCTCGAGCGTCCTTGCCATAGATGCAAGATACTTTATGCATCCGCCCGGATGATTCTATCTACCTCAATTCTAAAACTTAACAATAATAACGATTCAATCAATGCGGTCCAATACGTGCTCATCGGATACAAAGAACCTAGCATGATACTACGAAGCAAGAAGCGGATATCGAACATGCTAGAATAGAACAACCTAGCATGGGCTAACATGAGAAACAATACAAGAGATCATGCCGATCGAGGAATTGAGCAGAGCACCTAGAGATAAACATGCTAGTAATCATACACGGGCATACAAAACAACAATCACAAATATACGCGAGGTCCACACAACCCGGTAAGAAATCCTTACCTTGGTGGGAAGACTTCTACACACAAATCCTAAGGCTGCGGAACAATCCCGAGCTAGCGGCGGGAACCTAGCAAACCAACAATAATCGGCATCTAAAATATCTAAACAACAATAGACAACAAGCTCGGCTCGGGAACTCACGCGGCGCGACGACACGAGCTTGGGGCTGCTGGCAAGCCTCGCTCGCAAAGGTGGGCGTTGTGCCGTGTGGCCTGGCACGGCGAGGACACGCTACCTGCTGGCGCTACCGCGGCAGCAGCAGAGGAGGACACGCGCGCGGCGAAAGCGCTCGAGGCGCGGCGCGCTGGCGCTGGCGTGCGATGCGGACACGGCGAGCAACTCGGCAGGGCGAGCGCTGGCGAACGTTTGAGCGAAGGCGCGCGCGCAAGCGGCTTCGGCAAGCGGACACACGGCGAGGGCGCGGCGCAGCGATCGGCTGGACGCGGGCATGGCGCTGGCGAGACCTCTGGCGTCGCGGCGATCGGGCGATCTGGCTTCTTGGGCGAGCGGCGAGCGGCTGGGGACAGTGCGGCGCGTCGTGGTCGGCGCTCGACCGTCTGGGCGTCTTGGCGGTAGCTCGACCGATCCGGGGCGGCGATGGCAGGTGGCTCGACCGATCTGGGCGTCTGGTGAAATTTGGGATGATGGATCATTTCTCTCTCTCGGTGCATTGCACACACACACACACACAACCCCTTTTTCTTACATTCGGCCAACAAACACCCAAATGAGAAGATGAAGAAGACGAAGACTTACCCGGAATGATGATGATCGAACCCAAGGAGATGCAAGGATGAAGAACTCGGCAAGGCTATGGAGATGGAGAGCTTGGGCGGCCAAGAGGTGTTTTTGGAGAAGGAGATGAAATAACCTATTTCTATTTCATTTAACCAAATGCACCAAAACTCCAAAATCCAAGGTTAACTAAGATGTGATGCGAGAAAAGAGTAACAAGAGCACCTAATGGCTCAAATGGCACACCTCTCTCTGAGCTTCCCGGAGACCAGGTTCAAACCCATTTGCAAAGACAAATTCCTTTATTTTTACTTTTGCAACAAACCTTGCTCAAACCAAACCACAAACCCCTCCAAAAACCTACATAAAACCATCCAATAATTTTAGTAACTGGAAAAGACACAAACGACCCTGACGGCCCGACCAAATTACCAAATTACCCCTAGGGCATACCTGGAAGACCGGGAAGAAAAACCTGGGTCGTTACATAAACCCGGCAACTCTTCAGGGAAAACATCTGCAAACTCTTGCACCACAGGGACCATGTCAACAGTCAACGCAGTACTACTATCTCTCGACAGCTTTGCCAAGAAGCCCCAAGCTCCTCGAGCCAACAATCTATGGGCTTTCATTCTTTGAGATCAAAAGCGGGCAAGTTCCGCCTGGACACATGAAACTTGAAGCTCGGCCTCGAGGCGGCCTAAACACCACTTCTTTCCCGCGGCGAGTCTATCAAAGCATGGTTCTCTCGCCAACCAATCCATGCCAAGGATTACATCGAAGCTGCTCATAGACAAAGCACTATGAGGGTAGCCTCTAAAATCTCATCGAGATATCTGATCCGCCATGCTTAACTCTCATGCTAGCTAACATACTCACACCCGAAGGAGTGGCAACACACAGCTCAAACCCTAGAGGTTCGAGCTCCACACAAGCTTGTCTAACGAATGCATCGAGGAAACAAAGGAATGGGTCGAACCGAATCAAACAATACAAATGCATAGTCTTTGTAAGACAAGCAGCGTACACAATCGCTTGCATCATCGGTATGCTCGCCTCTGGCGAGTAGTGGCAAACACTCGGCCTGGCTTCTTTGGGCGGTCCCGCGCTTTGCTAAATCTCGAGTGCAGAATCGGCCAAGTGCCCCTCCTTGCCACACATCTGTAGCAAGCACGGGCGCGCTGCCCACTGAGACCATAATGTGCCTTTCCGCACTTGTTGCAATGAGGTGGCCGCTGGTCCCGCCTCTTGGCGATCACGGGCTCTACCACGAGGTGGCGCGATCTCGACCTACTGGGATCGCCTCGCTGGCGAGTCTGTGACGATTGAGCGGAAACCACTAGAAGTCCTGCAGACTTCCTCTTACGCCGAGTATGCTGCTTGGCCGAATTTGGTGAGAAGTGGCGCAGCGAGATCTGCGCATGGCGGATACGCCGGGTTATAAATCGTGGCCAACTCTTCTGCTCGATCATAACTCGGGAGGCGAGTGCTCGAACATCCGAGCAACCTCCTTCCTCACCCCACAAATGAACTTCTTAGTCTTGAGCTCCTCGGTGGCAATGAGCTCGGTGCGAAATAGCTATACTCGGAGAACTTCTTCTCATAGGCGCAATACTATCTCGATCCTGTTTGATTTGAGAAGGCCTCTGCCATCTCCCTTTGAGCCTCGTCATTAACATACTTAGCTCACGAACTTCGTTCTAAAGAACTCCAGTGGTGGAGAAGACCCGGTGGTCTAGCCCTATCTGTGGACTCCCACCACCACTCGGTGTGTGTCGGAGAGAACATGGGCCGCACATCTCGGCCTCTGTACATCTGGGCATCCCATAACTCTAAAGATGTACTCCATTCTTGCCAACCACTGACCGCCACAAGTGGGTTCTCTCGAAGCATCAAATTCTCTTGGCTTCCACTTGGTGAAATCTTTCAACCACTTGCCGAACTCGTGACTCCTCTGCACTATCAAGTGAGTCTGGATGGTCACGATGACCTGCCCCTCGCCTCCGGTTGAGCTACCGGAGCTCTTTGGACTCTTTGGAGGCTGCTGGGGTGCTGCTTTTGCATGAGCTGTGTCAACTGGGCTATCTGTGCCCTAGACTCCTCTCTGCTTGCCGCTAGCTGCGCTGAGTCTCAGCTCTCTGCTCGGCCATTAGGCCCATCATCATGTCTCTCATAGCGAAATATCTCCTCTGGAGCTGCACCTTGAGGCATAGCAGCCTCCGCCCCTTCTCTCGGGCAAGTTAACCACGGTGCCACGGGCGCCTACGAGCTTTGATATATACTGGCTGCTGGCTCTCAAACATCTCTATTTTGCGATTCAGACGGACTGCTCCACTACGATGTGCAGGCATCATCTTGGCGATCTACACGGAAACCACAACGGGTTAGTCCACGCTCGGACTTTCTCTGTCAACAAAGATAACACATGTGTATGCGCATATAGTATCATAAACAAAACCCTTAGCTTATTGAACTTAGACAAACTGGCGGCCTTGGAGTCTTTGGAGATCATGGGAACACAACCTACAAGCGGGTTAGTCTCTGAGAATCTATGACTCGTGTGCTCGATACCAAGCTGTAAAGACCCAACCCGAAAATGGAACTAAATCTAGGTCTTTACTCGGCATGCAAATTTAAAACATAAAAGGACCCAAACTGTGGGTCGGATTAAAAGCTTTTCAAACACATGAAGCGGGAAAGCAGTCAAAACAAAGTAAACATTCATTAGGCAAAAATGAACCATTCAAATTAAAAGCGATGGATGATCGGTACTTTACTTAAAAACATAAAATAGTTCAAATCATAGTTTTCCCCTACGGATCTAAGTCCAACTACATCTTTGAAATCCAAAAGCAGTAAAATAAGACACGGCAGAGTGTCGGCATCCATGATCTCCCGGCTCTCTCCGCTAGCCACCTCGGTCTTGTCCCCAAGTTACTGTGGAAGAAACCACGATAAGGGTGAGTATAAACATACTCGGTAAGAACCCCCGGCCAGGGAGTACGATACGATGCAATCTATCATCTAGCGACCTAGTACACATGCCACAAATATCAACACGGATCTTAGCTCAATGAGCTCACAAGGCAAATCCGGAATCCACGGAAGTCTCCTACTTAGGCCTAATGATTGGCTCTCAAACCAATCCGGGACATCTCAAGGGTCTTTCTCCCTTGGCCAATTGATCGACTCAAAAACCGATCCCAAGATGTCCGACACCCTCGAGGGTCTTTCTCCTCGACCAATTGATTAACTCTAAAGTCAATCCCAATGGGTGTCCTCAAGGGTCTCTTACCTCGCTATAAATCTAGACTATCGGGAGAGTACCCAAGTGCGGCTCTAAACAAGAAGGAGGCGGTGTACTCACGAACATTAGGCAGGGAGCTCTCGAGGCCGGCTACTAACGCTGTGTGCGCGCACACCGCATGCTCTTCTCGCAACCGGCGTAAATGCGGGGCCTAAGGGCAAACTACGCGGGCAGTACGCATGCCTAAGACTCGGAAGCGGTGTCATCGAACACGGTGGTGCGAGGCCCTCGAGCACTCATCATGCGTGCGACTGTACCACCGACACGAAGCTAAGAAGCCGGCCAAGGCGGGCTTGCACCGTTGGCGGGGTTCCGCTCTAGCGAGCTACAAACTAGGCTTATGCCAATGAGGTAGCTAATCCTCACCGTGGTGTGGGGAAGCAAGGTACGTTATGCTTCGCTCTACTCCCGGCCGGTGGGGACAAGGTACGTTATGTCCGCTCTCGGCCTCTAGATGAAGACAAACCCTATCATACTAGCTTAGACTACCAAGCACGTGATTCTGGCTAACATCCACAAAGACATCTGTCATACATAGCCTAGCATGATACTACGAGCTTAAAGCGGGAATCTCAAGCATCTTTGGAAGAACAAACCTAGCATGGCACTAACATGTACAAAAAGGCAAAACATGCTAGCAAGAATTCAATCACTAGCTATCCTATCCACTAACATGCTCATAAAGGTAAACAAGCATACAAGGCACCATTAAGAAAGCATAGCAGGTCCACACAACCACGGTAGAGGGAAGTCCTTACACGGAAACAAGTGGAGAATAGCTATCACAACCAAAAAGACCCTCGAGCTTAATACTGAACTCGAGCAACCTAGGCATAAATAAAGCATCCTAAGTAAATACATACACAGTGACGGAAGCTTAGAAAACACAAAGGGATTGGTTCGGGAATTACCACCGAGAAGACACGGGCCTCGCAGCAAGGAGGGTGGCTTGGGCGCCGCTTGTGCAGTGTGGTTGGGTATTGGGGCGCTGGCGCTGGGGCCTTGCGCGACACGTCGCAGGCGAGGCCTTGCAGGCAGGTGCGGCGGTGTGCGTTGCAAGGCAAGCGCGCGAGCGAAGCGCTGGCTGGGCTGCGCTTGTGGCGAGGGTCGCGCTGGAGTGGGCGCGCGAGCAGGGTCGCGCGAGCGGAGCGCGGCGCTGGCGGCGCGCGGGCTACGTTGCGGCTTTGTTGCGACCGCAGCGACGTCGACGAGCGCGCCGGCGGTGGCTGGCGCCACGAGGCGACGTCGGAGGCGATGGGGTGCGACGGTGGGGGCTCTTGGTCTGCGAGCGTGCGTGGCCTGGCGGCGGTAGGGGGGGCGGCTCGTGGTCTGCAGTGCAGTGCGTGGTGTCTGCGGGGGTGGTCGTGGCGAGGGTGGTGGTGCGTGCGGCTAGGGTGGGTGGCTCGGGGGTGGCTCGATGGTGTGGCTAGAAATTTTGCTCGGCTAGGGTTTTAGGAGAGAGAGAGAGAGAGAGAGAGAGAGTGCGGCTAGGAGGGGAAAAATTAGGAGTTTCTTGATTTTCCTTCTTTTCCTTATTTTTAAATAGGTTAGGAGACCTAAATTCCTTTCCCAAGGCTTTTTTCTCTTGCGGGTCCCGGCCAAAGAAATTCTTTTCTCTTTTTCTTTTTAATTAAGACTCTTTCTTAAAACTCCACATTCACCATTTAGGGCAAGGCTCAAATCCCAAAAGATTAAATTAATTTTCCAATTAATTTTGTTATTAAGGAAGGAAAGCGGGGGCCGTTCTGGAGATCGCCTGAGGCCATCTTCGTGTCGCCTTGGTCGCGTACCGAGTCCAATCGCATCGCCCTCGCCTTGGTCGCGCCGAGCCCAGATCGGCATCGCCGGCCGTCCGTCTCGTGCGAAGTCGCCGCCCCGTAGGTCGTCGTGCCTTCCCGAAGCGCCCGAGCCCGTCGCGTCGCGTCGCCGCGCGCGCGCGCGCGCTGCAAATCCTCTGTCAAGCGCGCTGTGTGTCGTCGCCAGCCCGAGCTCGAGCCCTCGCCGTGCGCGCTTTGCCGCCGCCCAGCGCGCGTGCTGCGCGGCGCCCGCCGTGGCGCGCGCGTACTGCGCGCGCGCCGCCCGCCTGCGCCCACTGTGCCCAGCGCCGGCACTGCTGTTGTGTCTTTGGTTGGCCCGAGCCTTGTGGCTTCTCGGATGGTATTTTCCGAGTCTTTTCTTCGTTGGGCCCCGATGTGTTGGCTGCTTTGTTTAGGGATTTGATTTGGGTTTGCTTTATTTTATGTTTAGGTTGTTTGGGTTCGATTAGAGGCTCGAGGATCGCTTGGTTGAGTTATGATTATTTTCTCGCTTGTCCCGGTAAGGATTTCTTACAGTGGTTGTGTGGACCTGCGATATGTCTCGATTGTGCCTTGTATGTTTGCTTGATTGTTATGAGCATGATAGTGATAGGCGACTTTGTTTGATCTCTTGCTAGCATGTTTGTTGATTTTACATGTTAGTGCCATGCTAGGTTTGTTCTTCCAAGCATGCTTGTGATTCTGTTTAAGTTGTAGTATCATGCTAGGTAAGCGTGATTGATGTCGGTCTTTGCTTGCTAGCCGGGAATCATTGATTTACTCGGTATTCTTGGATAGAGTAGTAGGGTTTGTCATCATCCGCAGGCCGAGAGCGGACATAACGTACTTTGTCCCCACGGTCGGGAGTAGAGCGAAGCATAACGTACATTGCTTCCCCGGCACCCGATGTGGATGTAGCTACCACATCGGCATAAGCCTAGTTTGTAGCTGCTAGAGCGGAACCACGCCAGCGGTGCAAGCTCGCCTTGGCGGTTCTTAACCAGTCGGTGGTACAGTGCCGCAGATGAGTGCCGAGGGCCTTGCACTCTCGTGTTGGTGACACCGTTTCCGAGTCTTAGGCATGCGCACTGCCCGCGTAGTTTGCCCTTAGGCCCCGCATTTACGCCGGTTGCGAGAAGAGCATGCGGTGTGCGCGCACACGCAGCGTTAGTCGCCGGTTCGGAGAGCTCCCCGGGCTAATGTTCGTGAGTACACAGTTCCTTCCAGTTAGAGCGATCGGTGCGGGTACTCTCCCGATAGTCCAGTTGTTAGCGAGGGTAAGAGGCCCTTGAGGACACCCATTGGGATTGGCTTTTGAGCTAATCAATTGGTCGAGGAGAAAGACCCTCGAGGGTGTCGGACATCTTGGGATCGGTTTTTGAGGTGATCAATTGGCCGAGGGAGAAAGACCCTCGGAGATGTCCCGGGATTGGTTATGAGAACCAATCATTAGGCCTAAGTAGGAGACTTCCGATGATTCCGGAAGTAAGAGACTCCGATGTTTCCAGATCTTGTGTTATGAGCTCGTTGAGCTATGATCCGTGTTGGTAGTTTGTTTGCTTGCATATTGAGGTGCTAGATGTCGATGTATCGTATTGTACCCGGTTGGGGATTCTTCTGAGTATGTTTATACTCACCCTTATTTATCTTCGGGTAACTTGGGACAACACCGGGAGGGCTAGCGGAGGAGCCGATTGATCATGGGAACCGCCGGCACTCTGTCTTTTATTATTGCATTGTTTATTCAAAGATGTAGATGGGACAGAGTCCTAGGGAACATTGTTTAAAACGTTGCTTAAATTGTATTGTACATTTTATTAAACACTGGCCAGGATGTTTTACTTTGTTGGATTGTTTAAACTTAAATTGTTGGTTATGTTTTAAGGGCTCCCCCTTCTCATATGTTTTGAAAGATTTTTAAATGTAAGCTCTAAACCGCTTGTTATCATATTTAACTTGCATGCTGAGTAAGATCCCAGGTTTAGGACCATGTTTTGGGTCGGGTTCTTACAGTCTCTCCAGCATCTCAACCATGCAGGCCAACTCCAATTCCTTGGGAACCAAGAGGACCCGAAACGCTACCGAATGCGTCGTCCTCCTACTCAAACATCAGCCACAACAAGGCTTCTACCCAAGGAAAGGATCCAAACAACTCTCTTAGCCAAGGCGATCAGAAACTGCGCGGCTTTGCTACCACCGCACTTGTTCAGTTTCCAACTGAACTCCAACCGAAGGAACACCAAAAGTTCCAACTCCACACGATGCTCAAAGCTGAGGCAACCTTGCTTTACCAAGGCATAACCATGCCAAACCGAACTTACTTTATACCAAGCCTCTACCAAGGGTGCTTACCCATAAGGCATCCAAAACCTCTCGCAAGGCATCAACTCATCTCGCCTCATAGGCATCCAACTCGCCTCATAGGCATCCAGCTCATCTCATGAGCATCCAACTCAAGGTCCCTCCGCTGGACCAAACTCGCATCTACGATGCTCAACTCTCCTCAGATTAAGGCACTCGAAGGTAGTTGACCGCACTACCAACCATAAGGAATCTCTTGGCATTAACACTAGAGCGAAACTCACGCGCACCAACACTTACCAACCGATAACCTGCTGGCTGGCTCAACCTCCAGAAACACTGGGAAGAAGCTCTGGCTCCTCTCGAGCATCCTTTCGCTTGTAGTCCATCGACTACCACTGAACTAGCCCTGCGCACGACCTAAGCAGTGCAAGCGCCATAAACGGATCCAAGGCTAAAGGAGTGCCCTGAACTCCAAACGGCATAGAGCCATCTGCTATGCCCAAGCCAAACTCAAGCCTGAACCAGACTTAGTGCCAAAGTGGCACACCAACCAATGCACCTCAAGTGCTACTACTACCAAATCCAAATCTTACTACAGATGGGACCAACAAGGTCACTACCTCAAGTGACAAGAACTCTGGCTAGGCATACAAGGGCTCAACTCAAACAACCATGCCTATGCCATCTCATCAAACCGAAGGCCCACGGTGTAACAGCCCGGTTTTCAGCTAAATGTAAAATAAGGTTTCCTTTTATATTTTTTTAGTTTGGGAGGAGCTGTTGGAAGGACTCGAACCCTTGGCCTAAAAAGGGGTTTGGAAGCTTGGGTTTAAATAAGGATAATAAACGCGTCAGCCGGGGCTTGAAGGGGAGTCTTGGGAAGGTCATATGAGATTCCCAAGTCTATTTAAGTTAAGGAACGGAATTATATTTAAAGAAAAAGAAAAGAGAAAATAAGGACAAAAGAAAGAACCCAAAACCCTAGACTTCTCCTTCACCTCGCCCTGCCGCCCCACACCGACGCCGTGCTCGCCCCACACCGCCGCCGTGCCTCGCCCACGCCGCGCGCCCAACGCCTCTTTGCTCACGCCCCACGCCATCGCACGCCTGGCGACCACCGCTGCGCACACACCGAGCCACCGCCGGCCCAGATCGCGTCGAGCGGCCGGCGCCACCGCCGCCAGCAACGGGACCCAGCCTCCACTCCGCACTGGTGTGGCCCAGCCGCGACCGGCCGTGTAGCCGCCTCCACGCCCGCGACGACACCACCCAGCGCCATCGCGCGCGCGCCAAAGACGCTCGCACCGCACCGCCGCGTCTGCGTGCCGTGCGCTTCGTCCCTGCGCGCGCGGCCAGCGCTGCGCTCGTCCTGCCCTCGCGCAGCCAGCGCAGCGCTGCGCTGCCTGCCGCTTTGCGCCCCGCCAAGCGCCAAGCAGCGCCCGACGCAAGTTTAAAGCGCCTGCCTCGCCGCCTAGCAACGCTCGCCGCTAACGCTGCTGCCGAGACGAGTGCCTTCTCGGTTGGTAAATTCCCGAGCCTCCACCCTTTGGACTTCGATTTTAGATGTTGTTTATTAATTAGGATGTTTTATTACTTGTTTAGGTTGCTCGAGTTCGCTTAAAAGCTCGAGGGTCGTTATTTGATTCGGGATAATTAACCTCCACTTATTTCGGTAAGGATTCTTACAGGGGTTGTGTGGACCTCGCGAATAGTTGATAGCACTGATTCATTGTAATTATATGAGTTTCTAGTGATAGGTTTCATGTTTTCTTTTGATTCATGTTCGTGACATGTTTACATCCCGTTAGTTCCATGTTAGGCTTTCCTATCTTGATAGAACCATGCTGCCTATTGTATCCTGCTAGATCCAAGTTACGGTTAGATGTGTGATGTATAGTATAGAGGGTCGTAGAGGTAACTAGTTTGCGGTCCCGCTCGGGCAAGACCCGATGGACATCTGGAGGTGTAAGGCCCTACGGGCATCCTAGGTGTGTAAGGCCCACCGGGCATCACCGATTCGGAGGTGTAAGGCCCTATGGGCATCCTAGGTGTGTAAGGCCTTTGGGCATCACCGATTACGGAGGTGTAAGGCCCTATGGGCATCCTAGGTGTGTAAGGCCCACTGGGCATCACTGATTCTGGAGGTGTAAGGCCCTATGGGCATCTTAGGTGTGTAAGGCCCACTAGGCATCACTGATACTAAAGGTGTAAGGCCCGATGGGCATCCTAAGTGTGTAAGGCCCCACTGGGCATCACTGTGTCCTAAGTGTGTAAGGCCCCACTGGGCATCACCGAGTCCTAGATTGTGTAAGGCAGAAGGGCATCCAAGCGTAGGACCTAGGAGTGGATTGTTGATGGGAGCCCTTGAATAGGCTCGCCCTAGAAGTAGCTCATAGCCTAAGCCGCCGTTCGTGCTCTAAGTCTTTGTATGGTTGCTGTCCAGTGTGCTAAATGAGATGATTTCGTATTGTACCCGATTGGGGATTCTTCTTGAGTAACTTGTTGCTCACCCTTATTTTCTCGTGGCTTTCCACCGGGTAACTTGGGACGGAGATTTGGATGGCTAGGAGGAAGCGGCTCGATGATCATGGATAGCTGACTCTTGGTCGCACGTTTCTTTAAATGTTTTCCTTAATGATTTAGCATGTAGTGGGACTTGGGTCCCTAGGAAAAAGCACTCAAACTATTTTATGTTCTCGTACCGTTTTCCTTTGAATTGTTTTAAGAAAGTACTGATCAGTCATTTACCTGTTTTATTTAATTGAAATCATGGTTTTGTTTTAAAAGTGTTTACTGCAGAGGTTTAAACTTCCGACTCTGAATGATATTTATATTCTTAATCATGCATGCTAAGTATGGACTTTAGGTTAGAGACCGTTTCTTGGGTCGGGTCCTTACACACGGCCTACACTAGCATCTCCTCATGATGCTCAACAAAACTCTGGCCGGATCTCTCAACATGCAGCAGCTAGCTCCTCTCTAGGAGCTCACCAAGGAAGAGTGCTCAACTCTACCAAACATTTGAGGAATCTGGGCTGTTAAACAACAACAGGCTTGCAAGGGGGCAAAAAAGTCTCTACATCTGCCTCAAGCCACTAACACGACAACTTGCCAATCAATCGGGCGACTGGTGGAGACTCTGCTAGTCCACCTCTCTCAAGGGACTACCACCACCAACTCTCATGACCGAACAAAGACCTTTGGAATGGCACATCTCGGCCTCTGAGCAATGAGGCATCCCATCACACGGATGCTAAACTCAAACTGGCAAAGCTGCTTTACTACTAGCGGCGAGGACTTTACGAAACATCGAGCTTACTGAGGCATCCACTTGCCAAATCCGGGCGGCTCCATCATCGCCAACAATCTCATCGGCATAAACTCTGCTTGAACATGCCCTCCCGGGAACCTCAGGGGCTACAAAGCTACCGGGGAAAATCTTTGAAACAAACTCTGTCAATTTGGGCTATCTGCGTGCGGGACTCCTCACTAAGCGCTACAAAGCTGCGCTGGGTCTCGCTCTCGATAGCTAAAGACACGCCATCAAATCTCTCATGGTGGAGCACACTCTGCTCAAGGAGTCTCACTGAGGCGCCGCTAGCCTCTACCCTCTCCTCTAGGCAACTCAACTGCTGGGGCCAACTCGCCAGCGGGTCTAAAGCGACCACTGAACGCGCCTCAACATCAACACGATCGGTCCAACTCCTCGGTCGGACATGCCAAGCGTCCTGCTCCTCTCGAAAGTGCGATCAACATGCGGCGATCGCACAAAGCACCTCCACCCTCTCACTAAGGGAAAAGCGAAAGAATGGGCCACAAATGGCCTACGAGAGTCTAAGCTCGCCTCCCTCGGGGACGGCGTCCCGGGGCATCCGAATCTATCCGGATACCTCAACAAGCCGCTAAATCATGCTCTGCTGCTGCGAAGTTGGCATGATGGCTCTCTAAGCCCAAACCAACAACGAGTCGAGAACACGCTTTCGTCTCCGCTCCACAACTCTACACAAGGCATACACTAGATGAAAAGTATTGTAAATTCTTACCCCTTTCTTTAAAGCGATAAACTTAGGCGTACTGATGGTCGTCTGAGAGTCGATGATCATGGAAAAACGACCTACAACAAAGGTCGGTCCTACACAGAATCTATGACTACGAGCTCGTCATCGTAACGCCCGATTTTCTATTCGATTCTCGAGGTGCTTAGGTTGATTCGATGGTTTGGTTGGGCCGTTAGATTATTTTGACCTTAGGGGTATTTTGGTCTTTTGCTCCCAGGCGGGATTTGTGGATTTTCGGGGTTTCGAGGCAGCTCTCCGCCTTTGTTGAGGCTTGTATGTTGGTGGGCTGCGAGTCCCAGAGATGTTTGGGCTATTCGTTTGGGAGTTCGGTTGTGATTTGGGTTTTGGGCAAAGTGATCTTTGTTTGGGTGTTTCCTTTGGGATTCGAGCCAGGCCCTTAGAGATGATTTTGGGAGTTTGTTTTAAGTGAGAGTTATTGTTTGGAAAAGGTTGCCAGTAGGGTCTCGAAGGAGGAAGGCGGGAAGTGGGATTTAAGGACTTTAAGGCTTATTTAAATTGGTTAAGGATGGAAAGGAGGATAAAATCCCATTTTCCTTTTAATTCCCTTTTTCCTTTTATTTTTCCCTTTTATTTTCCAAAATCCCCAAAATTCCTTTTTCTCTCCCTTTCTCTCTCCTCGGCCCGAAAGCGACCCCTAGCCGCACCATGCCTAGCCCTAGTCGCACCATGTCCGGCCGAGCGCGCCCTGGCACCGAGCCGCCAGTCACCCATGCCGCGCGCGTGCGAGCCACCCCTGCGCCGTCGCGTCGCCCTCGCCCTAGTCGCGCCGAGAGCCGGATCTGCATCGCCGAAGCCATCTTCGTGTCGCCTTGGTCGCGCGCGCGTCGGATCGCGTCGCCCTCGCCTTAGTCGCGCCGAGCCGGATCGGCATCGCCCGTGCCGTCTCCGTGTCGCCCAGTCGTGTCGAGTCGCCGAGCCACTGCGCGCCGAAGCGCTTCGCCTCGTAGGTCGCCGTGCCTCCCAGCGCCCCAGCCCATCGCGTCGCCTCGCCGCGCGCGCGCCCGTCTGCCGTCTTACGCTAAGCCGCGCGCGTGTGTCGTCGCCACCCGAGCTCGAGCCGCGCCGTGCGCCCTGCCGCGCGCCAGCGCGCGCGTGCTGCGCCGCCGCCACGCCTGCGCCCGGTGCCCAGCGCTGTGCCCGGCACCCGGCCAGTTTGCTCTTCTGCGCCCGACACACACTGTTGTGTCTTTGGTTGGCCCGAGCCTTGTGGCTTCTCGGATGGTATTTCCGAGTCTTTTCTTCGTGGGCCCCGATTTGTTGGTTCTTTGTTTAGGGATTTACTTGGGTACATTTTATGTATTTGATTTGAAATTTGCTTTATTTTATGTTTAGGTTGTTTGGGTTCGATTAGAGGCTCGAGGATTGCTTGGTTGATTTGTGATTATTTTACGCTTGTCCCGGTAAGGATTTCTTACAGTGGTTGTGTGGACCCTGCGATATATCTCGATTGTGCCTTGTATGTTTCTTTGATTGTTATGAGCATGATAGTGATAGGCGACTTTGTTTGATCTCTTGCTAGCATGTTTGTTGATTTTACATGTTAGTGCCATGCTAGGTTTGTTCTTCCGGCATGCTTGTGATTCTGTTTAAGTTGTAGTATCATGCTAGGTAAGCGTGATTGATGTCGGTCATTGCTTGCTAGCCGGGAATCATTGATTTACTCGGTATTCTTAGATAGCGTAGTAGGGTTTGTCATCATCCGGAGAGGTGAGCGGACATAACGTACTTTGTCCCCACCGGTCGGGAGTAGAGCGAAGCATAACGTACATTGCTTCCCCGGCGGCCGATGTGGATGTAGCTACCACATCGGCATAAGCCTGTTTGTAGCTGCTAGAGCGGAACCACGCCAGCGGTGCAAGCTGCCTTGGCGGTTCTTAGCCAGTGTCGGTGGTACAGTTTGCCTGCAGATGAGTGTCGAGGGCCTCGCACTCTCGTGTTCGATGACACCGTTTCGAGTCTTAGGCATGCGTGCTGGCCCGCGTAGTTTGCCCTTAGGCCCCGCATTTCGCCGGTTGCGAGAAGAGCATGTGTGTGCGCGCGACACGCGTTAATCGCCGGTTCGGAGAGCTCCCGGGCTAATGTTCGTGAGTACACAGTTCCTTCGGTTTAGAGCGGTGCGGGTACTCTCCGATAGTCAGTTGTTAGCGAGGGTAAGAGGCCCTTGAGGATACCCATTGGGATCGGCTTTTGAGCTAATCAATTGGTCGAGGAGAAAGACCCTCGAGGGTGTCGGACATCTTGGGATCGGTTTTTGGTGATCAATTGGCCGAGGAGAAAGACCCTCGGAGATGTCCCGGGATTGGTTATGAGAACCAATCATTAGGCGGAAGTAGGAGACTTCCGATGATTCCGGAAGTAAGAGACTTCCGATGTTTCCAGATCTTGTGTTATGAGCTCGTTGAGCTATGATCATGTTGGTATTTGTTTGCTTGCATATTGAGGTGCTAGATGTCGATGTATCGTATTGTACCCGGTTGGGGATTCTTCACGAGTATGTTTATACTCACCCTTATTTATCTTTCGGGTAACTTGGGACAACACCGGGAGGGCTAGCGGAGGAGGCGATTGATCATGGGAACCGCCGGCACTCTGTCTTTATTTATTGCATTGTTTATTGGCATGTAGATGGGACGAAGTCCTAGGGAACATTGTTTAAAAGCGTTGCTTAAATTGTATTGTACATTTTATTAAACACTTGGCGAGGATGTTTTACTTTGTTGGATTGTTTAAACTTAAATTGTTGGTTATGTTTTAAGGGCTCCCCCTTCTCATATGTTTTGAAAGGTTTTTAAATGTAAGCTCTAAACCGCTTGTTATCATATTTAACTTGCATCTTGAGTAAGATCCGGAGTTTAGGACCATGTTTTGGGTCGGGTTCTTACGGTTGGTATCGAAACATGAGTCATAGATTACGTAGACTAACTTTGCTTTGTAGGTTGTTGTTCCCATGATCATCGGCACTCCACGCCGCTTGGTTTATGCGAGTTCAATTAAGTTAAGGGTAAGAATTTACAATACTTTTCTTCTAGCTTTTATGCATGTGTAGAGTTGTGGAGCGGAGGCGAAGCGAGTTACGACTCGTTGTTGGTTTGGGCTTAGAGAGCCATCATGCCAACTTTTCGCGATGCGAGTAGTTTGATGAGCGGTGAGAGCCCCGTGTGGGCGATTTTGTTGCTTTGTGCGGATCGCGGTGTGTCGATCGCACTCGAGAGGAGGCGAGAGATTAGACTCCCATAGGCCATTTGTGGCCCGGTTGTTGGTTTCTCCCCTAGTGAGAGGGTGGAGGTGCCTTGTGCGAATCGCCCGATATGTTGATTGCACTCGAGAGGAGCGGGGCGCTTGGCATGTCGACCAAGGAGTTGGGTGATCTTGTTGATGTTGAGGCCGCGTCGGGGTTGTTTAGCCCTTTGGCGAGTTGGCCCTGGCGATTGAGTTGCCTAGAGGAGGGGTAGAGGCTAGCACGCCTCGAGTATGACTCCTTGAGCGAGTGTGCTCCGGCCATGTGAGATTTGATGGCGAGTCTTTAGCTATCGAGAGCAAAGACCAGCGCGATTTGTAGCGCCAGCGTAGCGGAGTCCGGGCATGGATAGCCCGGTGTGATGCAGAGTTTGTTTGACATTTTCCCCGGTAGCTCTCGTAGCCGGAGGTTTCGGGAGGGCTTGACCGGCGAGTTTATGCGATTGAGTTTGTTGGCGTTGATGGAGCCGCCCGATTTGGCAAGTGGATGCTGTAGAGCTTGATGTATTAGAAAGTCCTCTTGCTAGTAGTAAAGCGGTTGGCAGAGTTTGAGTTTAGCATCCGTGTGTTGGGATGCCTGCCATTCGAGGCCGAGGTGAGCCGTTCCGTCTTTGTTGATTCGCGATTGGTGGTGGTAGTCCCTTGAGAGAGGTGGACTAGCGAGTCTCCACCTGATCGCCCGATTGATTGGCAAGTTGCCGTGTTAGTGGCTTGAGGCGGATGTAGAGACATCTGTGCCCCCTTGCAAGCTTCTTTGTTGTTTTGCGACCAGTTCTCTTTGTACCCTGCGTAGCGAGGTGTAGTGTGGAGTTTGCTTGCGAGGTTTTATCCATCTGTGGATTTGGCGGGCTAGTAGAGTGGAACCCTCTTTTATTTGGATGTTAAAGTGTGGAACTAGTTGTTGCCACCCGAGGAGTTGGCTGAGCTTTTGTTGAGCATCGAGTGGGATGCGAGGAGTAGCCGTGGCAAGTCTGTTGGTCGAGATGCGAGAGATTAGGTTGCTCGAGTGTTTGGACTCTGTCTTTGAGTGCCATTGCCCCGTCACTTGGAGAGTGACTTTCCCTATTCTCGAGAGGGCATAAAGCTCGTTTGAGGTGATTCGTGTTGTAATGGATGTAGTGCTGTTGGCACCAAGCTTTGAGGAGGCCTAGTTTTGGGCCGGTTGGCACTTTTAGTGCGAGGTGGTTCCATGGTTGCCTGCCCAGTATAGCATCCCCGTTTGTCTTGTACCCTTTTCACGAGGTTGCACTGTTTGGGTTGCTTAAGAGATCTAGCTCGGTGGTAGTCGAGAGGACTACAAGTTTGAGGTTTTCGAGGAAAGTAGGAGTGTTCGGGATCTCACGAGAGTTGGGTGTAAAGGATGCTATAAGGCATTAAGAGCTAAGCGCGTTCGAGTTCTCGCGCGCTGTGATGTGAGCTTTGTGAGCGGCTTGATGGTAGCATGATTCGGCTACCCTTTGAGTTGCCCTAGTATGGTTAGTGTTGGCATCGTGGGCGCGTGGTTGATCGATGATAGAGCCATGAGTTGGATGGGTGATCGGGGCGCGTTTAGTGAGCACATTGTTTGAGGAATGTTAGCTTGGTGTGGTTTTGCGCTTGTAAGAGTAAGTTGGCCAATGTGGCTTTTCGTGGTGAGTTGGCCAGAGTGGGTTTGAACTCTCGTTGCTCCCTTGTTTGTTGTGGCTCTGTTTGGAGGCAAAAGTTGCCTGTGTGAGAGCCCTTGTTGGCTTTGGATCTTAAGAGATCAAGTTGGAGGTGTACACCCGGTGCACTTTGCGTAGCTCGTTAAAGTGGTTTATGTTTGGAAAACCACGAGAGGTTCGTGTTGAGGACCCGATGCTCGAGTCTTTGAGGTGCAAGGCTTTAGTTCTTGGCAAGTGCCCTAGCTTTGGCTATTAGGATGCCGTGCTCGTTCTTGAAATTTGTTGGGTAAGCAAGTTTTGCTAGTTGGTCCTTGCCACAGTTAGACTTGATTGGGGTGAACAAGAAGCGATAGTGGCAAGCCGCGCGATTTACGATCGTTTGGGCTAAGAAAGCTGTTCGGATCCTTACCTTGAGAAGAAGGTATGTTGAGGTTGTTGCTTTGAGTAGGAGGATGGCGCCTCTGTAGCGTTCTGGTCCCCTTGGTTTCCAAGTTGGAGTTGGCGGCTTAGTTGAGATCTTTGGAGAGGTTGTGCCCGCGTGGCGGTTGTTTGTTAGATCGTTGTCGGACCGTGTGTGTCGGAGGGTGATCGGAGGATCTCTAGTTGCGGAGAGCCTCTCGAGCTCGATTAGACCCAAGCGGTGTTCCTTGGGTGAGTTGCTTGCGATTTGGCGATCTAGCAAGCTAGTGCTTGTTTAGTTTTGGAGGTTAGTTGGTGTTTGGTGTTGACCAAGATTTTGGTTCTCTTGATGTTTCAAGAGCTTGCTCGGTTTCGAGCAGGGCGTTGCCACGAGGATTCGTTCCTAGTGCGGTTGTTTTGGGAGTTGATTCCTCACTCGGTGGTTGAGTAAGTTCGGCTAGTTACGGATTGGTGGTCAATCGGTTGAGTTTCCAGCAGGTGTTGCTTCCAAGAGAGTTGGTTGATGTTGCCCTTGGGTTTGAGCAAGTCGTGGCGTGTGTGATGTTCGCCGCCCTTTAGAGTTTTGCTTCTTTGGGAAATCGTTCCGTTGAGGAGTCGGCGTAGCTCTGAGTTGTGTAGTTGATCGAGTAAGCGCGGTGGTTAGCCCAACGAGAGGTCCCTGCATTGTGTTGTTAGCAAGCGAAAAGTTGTTTGTCCCACATAGAAGCGGTGGCGGACGTGATTTAAGAGATGAGCTTGAGTTGAGTTTTTCTGTGAGCAAGGCCTTCTCGGGCTTTGTTTCTAGTTGTTGAGCTTTCGCGATTGGCGAATAAGTGAGCCTCGATTGAGTGTGTTGGCGCAGAGGTGCCGTGGCATTGGTTGGTTAGCCTTTTGGAACATTTTCCTCAATTTATTTGTGAGTTCTTTGGTAGCCACTGTGAGGTTTGGTCCTTCTTGCGAGATTTTCCATGAGAGGAATGTTGGGTGTTTCCTTGCACTGGCAATGTTCTTTTGGCGATTGCTAGTAGGTTTGCATGGAAAAGTTTGTGTTCGGCCGTTGTGAGGCTCGGTTGTTGGCTTGGCCGAGTGGAGCACACTGTGCAGTTTTTTGGCCATTTAGGGTTGGCGTGTTGAAGTTTCGGCTTGTGCTAGTGGGAAAAAGTTTGCCTTTTGGATCAATCGCGATTGGTGGTTCGATTGTTTTTCGTTAAGGCTTTAGGCAAGCCTTGTGGTTATTTGGTCTCTTGTGAAGAAAGAGTAGGCCGTTTGGTTTTACGGAACACGAGAGAGTTGATTGTTTGTGACTTGGCGTTGTGTTGAAGCGATTTGTTATCGATTGTGGGCATTCGGAGAGAAGTTACGCCGGTGCGTGGCGTTGAGTTTTGGAGCTTGTCGAGTACGCGGTTCTTTGAGAGTAACACCGTTGAGAGGTGTTAAAGTGTTGGTTTAGCGGGGTTTTGGTGGCGCCAAGTTTGTAGGGCTTTTGAGATCCTTGGCGGATTGGAGGCGATGGTTAGCTTTGCCCCGTCGTTGGCAATGATGCAAGTTTTGTGTTCCTCGTCTCTTGGTTGAGATAGTTTGTGACATGATGGAGAGCATTGTGGCTTTGAGCCTTTGAGAACCCAAGAGGGTTTGGTTTTGAGAGAAGGGTTAGTGTTGTTTTGGCCGAGAAGTTACATTGGCTAGGAAACATTGGAGTTTTCCTAAATTTGTTTCGTTTTAGGACTTTCGAGGACGAAAGTCTTAAAAGGAGGAGTATTATAGCGGCCCGATTTTCTATTCAGTTCTCGAGGTGCTTAGGTTGATTGATGGTTCGGTTGGGCGATTAAATTTATTTTGACCCTTAGGGGTATTTTGGTCTTTTGCTCCCAGGCGGGATTTGTGGATTTTCGGGGTTTTGAGGCGGCTCACGCCTTTGTTGAGCTTGTATGTTGGTGGCTGCGAGTCCAGAGATGTTTGGGCTATTCGTTTGGGAGTTCGGTTGTGATTTGGGTTTTGGGCAAAGTGATCTTTGTTTGGGTGTTTCCTTTGGGATTCGAGCCGAGGCCCTTAGAGATGATTTTGGGAGTTTGTTTTAAGTGAGAGTTATTGTTTGGAAAAGGTTGCTTAGCAGTGGGTCTCGAAGGAGGAAGCGGGAAGTGGGATTTAAGGACTTTAAGGCTTATTTAAATTGGTTAAGGATGGAAAGGAGGATAAAATCCCATTTTTCCTTTTAATTCCCTTTTTCCTTTTATTTTTCCCTTTTATTTTCCAAAATCCCAAAATTCCTTTTTCTCTCCCTTTCTCTCTCCTCCGGCCCAAGCGACCCCTAGCGCACCATGCCCGACCCTAGTCGCACCATGTCAGTAGGTAGCGCCTCGCACCGAGCCGCCCAGTCACCCATGCGCGCGCCGTCGCCGAGCCACCCTGCGCCGTCGCGTCGCCCTCGCCCTAGTCGCGTGAGAGCCCGGATCTGCATCGCCGAGCCATCTTCGTGTCGCCTTGGTCGCGCCAGCGTCGGATCGCGTCGCCCTCGCCTTAGTCGCGCCGAGCCCGGATCGGCATCGCCGGGCCGTCTCCGTGTCGCCGGTCGTGTCGAGTCGCCCGAGCCCCTGGCGCCGCACCGAAGTCGCTTCGCCCACAGTAGGTCGCCATGCCTTCCAGCGCCCGAGCCCATCGCGTCGCCTCGCGCAGCGCCGCGGCGCCGTCTTACGCCAAGCCGCGCGTGTGTCGTCGCCATCGCCAGTAGAGCTCGAGCCGCGCCCGTGCGCCCTTGCCTCGCCCAGTAGCGCGCGTGCTGCGCCCGGCGCACGCCCTGCGCCCGGTGCCCAGCGCTGTGCCCAGCGCCTTGACCAGTGCTCTTCTGCGCCCGGCTGCACTGTTGTGTCTTTGGTTGGCGAGCCTTGTGGCTTCTCGGATGGTATTTCCGAGTCTTTTCTTCGTTGGGCCCCGATTTGTTGCATTTCTTTGTTTAGGGATTTATTTGGGACATTTTATGTATTTGATTTGGTTTGCTTTATTTTATGTTTAGGTTGTTTGGGTTCGATTAGAGGCTCGAGGATTGCTTGGTTGATTTGTGATTATTTTACTGCTTGTCCCGGTAAGGATTTCTTCACAGTGGTTGTGTGGACCCTGCGATATATCTCGATTGTGCCTTGTATGTTTCTTTGATTGTTATGAGCATGATAGTGATAGGCGACTTTGTTTGATCTCTTGCTAGCATGTTTGTTGATTTTACATGTTAGTGCCATGCTAGGTTTGTTCTTCCGGCATGCTTGTGATTCTGTTTAAGTTGTAGTATCATGCTAGGTAAAGCGTGATTGATGTCGGTCATTGCTTGCTAGCAGGAATCATTGATTTACTCGGTATTCTTAGATAGCGTAGTAGGGTTTGTCATCATCCGGAGGTGAGAGCGGACATAACGTACTTTGTCCCCACGGTCGGGAGTAAAGCGAAGCATAACGTACATTGCTTCCCCGGCGGCCGATGTGGATGTAGCTACCACATCGGCATAAGCCTAGTTTGTAGCTGCTAGGCGGAACCACGCGCCAGCGGTGCAAGCTGCCTTGGCGGTTCTTAGCCAGTCGGTGGTGCAGTGCATGCAGATGAGTGTCGAGGGCCTCGCACTCTCGTGTTCGGTGACACCGTTTCCGAGTCTTAGGCATGCGTGCACGGCCCGCGTAGTTTGCCCTTAGGCCCCGCATTTCGCCCGGTTGCGAGAAGAGCATGCGGTGTCGCGCGCACAGCGTTAGTCGCGGTTCGCTCGGAGAGCTCCCGGGCTAATGTTCGTGAGTACACGAGTTCCTTCGAGTTTAGAGCGGATTGCGGGTACTCTCCGATAGTCAGATTGTTAGCGAGGGTAAGAGGCCCTTGAGGACACCCATTGGGATCGGCTTTTGAGCTAATCAATTGGTCGAGGAGAAAGACCCTCGAGGGTGTCGGACATCTTGGGATCGGTTTTTGAGGTGATCAATTGGCCGAGGAGAAAGACCCTCGGAGATGTCGGGATTGGTTATGAGAACCAATCATTAGGCGGAAGTAGGAGACTTAGATGATTCGAAAGTAAGAGACTTAGATGTTTCCGGATCTTGTGTTATGAGCTCGTTGAGCTATGATGCATGTTGGTAGTTGTTTGCTTGCATATTGAGGTGCTAGATGTCGATGTGTATCGTATTGTACCCGGTTGGGGATTCTTCACGAGTATGTTTATACTCACCCTTATTTATCTTCGGGTAACTTGGGACAACACCGGGAGGGCTAGCGGAGGGTGATTGATCATGGGGAACCGCATGGCACTCTGTCTTTATTTATTGCATTGTTTATTCAAAGCATGTAGATGGACGAAGTCCTAGGGAACATTGTTTAAAGCGTTGCTTAAATTGTATTGTACATTTTATTAAAACATTGGCGAGGATGTTTTACTTTGTTGGATTGTTTAAACTTAAATTGTTGGTTATGTTTTAAGGGCTCCCCCTTCTCATATGTTTTGAAAGGTTTTTAAATGTAAGCTCTAAACCGCTTGTTATCATATTTAACTTGCATCTTGAGTAAGATCCGAGTTTAGGACCATGTTTTGGGTCGGGTTCTTTGGTTTTCCACCAAGTAACTTGGAGACATGACAGGCGGCTAGCGGAGTGAGTTGAGAGATCATGGATGTTCATGACACTCGTCGATATTGTCTTTATTTACATTATTTTGAATTCGGCATGTAGATGGACATGAGTGTAAAGACACGACACGGAATCCGGTCCTAAACCTGAGTCTCTTTCAGCATACAAGAGTTAAATGTTCCAACAAAGCGGTTTAGTGCTTTCATGTTTAAAACTTTTTCAAAAACTTGTTTGGAAAGCGAGAAGCTTAAGATTATAACCAGCAATTTTCCGCAAAGTAAGTCAATCCAAGGAGTAAAAATAAAGCACAGCTAGTATTATATAAAGAACATTCAAAAGCAATTTAAGCAACTTTAACATCATTTCCCCTAGGACTTACGTCCATCTACATCTTGAATAAATAAATACAAACAATAAGCGGCCCAGTACCGGCAACCCCATGATCAAGCAGCTCCCTCGGCCTGGCCATCTGATGCTTTATCCCAAATTGCACGGTGGAAAAACCCACGAGAAATAAGGGTAGTATAAACATACTACAGGTAGAATCCCTAGCCAGCAAATGTACAATCACAATCCATCCCAGTCATCTAGCACCTGATATACATGCAAATAAAACAATGACTTAGAGAGCAAAGCGGTTGAATTAGGCTATGAGCTACTCCTACAAATGAGCCTATTCAAGGGCTTACATCTACACCTATCCTAGGTTCTACACTTGGATGCCCTTGAGTGCTTACCTCAAACTCGGTGATGCCCGTAGGGGACTTACACACCTAGGATGCCCCATCGAGGTTTCCACCTCAACTTCGGTGATACCACATGGGAGACTTACACACCTAGGATGCTCATCGGGTCTTACACCTCCAACTCGAGTGATGCCCATCGAGGACTTGCACCTAGGATGCCCATCGGTCTTACACCCTCGGGATGTCCATCGAGTCTTACCCGCAGGACCTAAACTAGATTACCCTATAGTCTTCTACTCTACGCATCACCCGCTTTATGCCTAACATTGGAACTAGCGAGGATAAAATAGACAAAGGTATACCAAGAAAATTAAGCCATGCCGCTGGAACTAACTTAAAATATATACGAGGACACAAGATCCAACACGATGCGGAAACGAGAGAAAACATGTTACCTACTGCTTTGGAAATTTCATACAATCACAAAACATGGTATCTTTGGAAGAACAAACCTAGCATAGCACTAACACCCAGACAACAAACAACATACTAGCAAGATTTCAAGCTTACAGGATTGTTCAGCCATTTAACATACTCATCTTGACAACCAAGCATACAAAGGCACAATCATGATAGTAGCGGGGTCCACGCAACCACGGTGAAATCCTTGCCAGAAACAAAAGCGGGAACTAACTACCTCGACCAGCAAGAAGCCCTGCGAGCTTCTAAATGTGCGGAGCAACCTAAACAGGTAATAAAAATCATCCTAATTAAATGACCAACAACTAACATCTTAAGGTCCAAAAGAGTGGAGAGCTCGGTAAATTTACCTGGCAGGGAAGACCTTTGGAGTCTCGATCCCATCTATCTGCGGCCATGCAGGGCTCAGTGGCAGGTAGAAAGCGGCGAATAATCTGTTAGAAGCCCAGCGAGCTGGCGCTGCGACCTTGGCGCGCGCGGCAGGGCGCCAGTAGCAGCTACAGGCGCCATATGAGGCATAGGCAACGTTGAAGCGCGAGCGCGCAGCTTGAGAATCACGACGGAGGCAATAAGCCTTGGTAGCGTGGGAAGTAGGTAGCGACACGGCGGTAGTGAAATCTTAGCGTAATCTGAGAGTATCTTTAGAGCATCCTAGAGCTACTAATCGGTATCACAACATGCGTGGCTTGAGCTATCTTCAGGCATCTGGAATTTGCTCTGTTTGGGCATACGACCATGCTAAATTTGCTTTAGTCTTGGTCTTGAAATGCGAAATGCTGTCAGTCTCACCAGCTTTCGAATTGGAAATTATCTTAGTAGGAAGTCGAGCAAGGAAAAGAAAGAGAGAGAGGGAAAGAATAAGAGGTTTTCTCTTTTCTTTTCTTTTCCTACATTAAATAGGCTTTGGGTGGTCCAAAATCCCTTCCCAAGGCTTTCCTCCATCGAGTCCTAGGTAGCGCATTCTTTTCCATTTAATAAAAACCCATTTAAATCAAGCCTCCTAATCACGGGTGGAGTCAAGGGTTCAATTCCCAAAAGGAAACACTCCCTAATTAACAATAATTTTGCTAATTACCAGAAACATTCAAACTTCCAACAAACCTTTAGAACTGGCTTGGGTCACTGCAACCAACAACAATCGAGAGAAGCCCTGCGACCAATGTGGCTGACAAGTTATCAAATACGAAACCCGGCTCAGGGGCAAAATATTACCAAAATGCTAAAGATTTAAAACTAACACTAACGACCCATAGAACATCGAATAATGAGCAAGGCTTTGTGGCTGAAATGAAAAGCCCGAGAATTACATTACAATGAAGTCGTAAGTAAGCGTGTCTATTATTTACTTCGAACTATCTTTTATGTTTTAAAGGTAAGAAATCTTGATCGGTCCAACTGTTTTAAATTGGATGGTTTTCTTATTGATTATCTAACTTTGTTTTAAATGTTTTCCATTCTTTATGTTTGAAAAGTTTTAAATTCAACCTCGAAGGTTTTGTGTCAATTATGCTTTTCACTTGCATCTTTGAGTAAAGACCTAGGTTTATATGTAACCATTTTTTCGGTCGAATCCTTACATTTGGTTTGGGCAAGGCAGGTGGGCGTGTGTGTAGTTCATGAGTCCTTGAGAAGATAAAAACTGCAAGAAATCATTTCTGCATAGTGGAAGTCGGTCCGGCTCTGTGTTGTGGAGTTGATCGGTGAAGCAGCGATGGTCGAGCATGCTTGAGTTTGAGTTATTTGCTCCGAAGTTGTTAGACCTTGGAATTTGAGAAACCCTAGTTTCTATGGTGGTACGAGTTGCGCGATGGATGCGACCTCAGAACAATTTTAATTAGTAGCAACTGGTTTTGTGTTGCTTGCCTGCCTTGGCTATTTAGCAGTCAATCGTTATTCTCATTCCTTGCAATGTTGCGGGTGGGGTTTAGTTGGAAGGTGCTTTAAGTCTAAGCTAAAAGGAAGTCCTTTGATGTGATTGTATGAGTTGCGAGTAACCTTGGGCGAGCCGCCGGATTACAAGCTTGGGTTTGAGGTTTAGCGGAAATGACCCGCCTCGGGCTTTGTTCTTAGTGGTTATGCGTTCTTAGTTGGTGTTATAATTTGTGCACAGAGTTGAGTGGTTGCCCACAGTTGTTCCGCTACCTTGGTTGGTCTAGAGTTTGTGATCGGATTCCCTATTTTATTGTATTGCTGAAGTGGCCTTGTGGTGTGCGTCTTCGCCTTTCGCGTGCCTGAAATTTTGATTGAGCTCTTGTTTAAGCGAGGTTTTCTTAGGCCCGATTCTTTGGTAGGAGTTTGCGTTAGGATGATAAGTGGTCGGTAGTTCCGAGGAGAACAGGTTAATACGATTTAGCGGAGTTAAGCCAATGTCGTGACCTTGTTATTTAGATATATGTATGCTATATGACCATGGTTGAAGTTTGGTGAGTGTGGAGTGGTTACAACTTACAGCTGAACCATGGAATGTGCCCACTTGACCTTGGTACAGCTAATTTCGTTAAGATGGTGGATTAGTTATTTGTGGACCCGTACGATTGTTTAGAAGATTTGCCCTTTAGGTTCGATCGCGGATAAGTGGTTTATAAGGATTACCATTGAGTTTGTAGGCAAACATTTAGAGGAGTTACTCTAGTCTCTGTGAAGAGAGATGGTAGTGACCCAGTTTTTCTAGAACCGAGAGGGTTAGTTGTTTGTCGATGATGTAGGGATTTAGGCTCTTTGTTAATGGTGTGAGTGCTTTCGAGGAGATTGACGTCGATGTCAGCGTAGTTTTTGGAGTTTGTGATCCGATCGGCATGTTTGTGAAACAAGGGGCCATGGTGGGGCGTTCTAAAGTTTAGTAGCAGGAGATAGGTAAGCCCTAGAGGTTGTAAGACCGTGTGAGGACCGACCAGATAGGGCACTAAATGAGCCCTTACCCCAATGCATGCATTCAAAGTAAAGGATATTAAGCAGACATGATTTACCGGAGTTCCAATTAAAACCAAAAACATTCAAAATAACCTCTTTAAAAACTAGACAATTTCCACGGAACACAGTCACTGTTTCCAACACACATTCCAAGATAAATACATTTTCCAAAGTATACTCAGAGTAGAGATTTCTTAAAATCATTCAAAACATGTCTAAATACAATAATCTTTTTGGAATCACAAAATATTCATAAAACATCCTAGGGCTCCATGCCGAGCCTACATGCGATGGGGAAAATAAAACACAAAGTCATAACACAAAATGTGAGTTGGAAGCCCAGGGCCCATGATCACGGCTCCTCCTTGACCATCTGTCTACTTAACTTAGTTACACCTTGGAAAAACCACGATGTAATAAGGTGAGCAACAGCAATTGCTCGATGAGAATCCCCTAGCCAGAAATTAGCTCTGTCGATATACATGGTCATCTCGATGAGCGTATGCAGAAACTATGAATATAAACCACAGAATAGGGCTCATAAGCTTAGCCCACACTTGGGCCTCGGATGCCAATTTAAGGTCTTGAGTCGGAATAATATCACCACACGATCCAATACATAAAGTAAGCCCTATCGAGAAACAAGTCCCGGCCTCGGCACATCTCTTTTGTCGGCCAGAAGGTACAGCGGCTCCAAGATCTCGGAGAGCTCACGGTTCAGTATTTGTAATGAGCATAAGCATGCCGCAGCGTGCTCACTGCGGAACCATGGGGAGTCTGCCGGGTCTAGAGGCAAGATGCCCATGTCAGTCCACCACGCCTAACTAAATCTTTGGATCGGTCTCAGCGACACTTAGAGGTGTGAGACACGGACACGTCAAACTATATCCTTTGAACCACACGCTTTGAGAGGCTAAGGAAGCGGGTCGTGGTAGGCTTACCGAGAAGCGCCCGCCTGTAACGGTGGCAATAAGGGGCTACTGCGGCGAACCACAGCGAGGGCGTGCTGCAATGCGAGGGCGAGGCAATGCCAAGTCATCATCCGCCAGGTTGGGGCATTTAACGATGCACGCCACCCTCACCCAAGATTGCGGGGCCCTCTGGTAGAGTTAACTAATCCCTCCACGAAGAGTCCGGGGGGCGAAATGACTTGCTCGGCGTCCTGCCATGGATGCAAAGGTACTTTATGCATCGAGGCGGATGATGCTATCTACTGCAATTCTAACTTTGCCCTACTTAATCAGGCAAACAAATCGCAAAATCCAATGCGTGCTCAATAAGAATACAGCGAGCCTATGGCATGATCTTACGAAGCGAGGCGGTCTGAGCATGCTGAAAGGAACAACCTAGCATGGATTAACATGAAAGTGTCGGGAGAACAACATGCTAATCGGAATTCATAATTGAGTACCTAGCTATACATGTCAATAAACACAGAACAAGCAATCAATCGGCAATCACATATAATATCGCGGGGGTCACACAACTCGGTAAGAAATCCTTACCTTGGCGGGGGCGATTTTGACACGAAAACCTAAATGGCGAGCGAGCGAACTAGCTCTAGAGAACCTATCAATCACAACAAAATCACACAATAGGCCTAAATATAATAAAATAAGCGAAGCTCGGCTCAAGGGCAGCAACTCGCGGCGCGGCAAGCGCCTGAACAAGCCGATGCGCCTGACGAAGCGACAACGAAGTGGCCGGAAACTCGTGAGCGCGAAATGGCGTGTTAGAAGTAGCCTTGTTGCCCAGCGTCGGGCAATGGCCCAGGGTGCAAGCTGGCGAATGAGCGAAGCGTTAGCGTCATGGCTCGGGTGGTTGGCGCAGCAGCGTCTTGCGGGGGCAGCGGCGGCAAGCGTCGCATACGTACGACTCAGCGGCGAGGGCTCGAGCGGCGCGATCACGCGGCGGCGATGAGCTGACCTGCACAGCGTGCGGCTGAAGCGAGCGAAGTGACGAACCTTGGAAGCGAGCTTCGGTCGAGGCGATTGGAAGGATTCGTAGCGATTTGTTCTTGGACCACGCCCTTCCTTGGTGGCGGCGCCACGATACCTACAAGCCACTCACTTCAATTCAGTAGGCAAGGAAGAAATGAGCTTGAGGGCCGGAAAGAATGGGGAGAAGAAGAAGAAGAAGAGAAGACGCATTACCTGTTTGCTGGAACAAGCAAAACGACCTTGAAATGGAGGGAAGCTTCGGTTGAAGCTGGGGGTCGGCGAGAGAGAATCGCGAGAGAGGCTCGGTCAGTCGAGGAAGAAAGAGAAGGAAGAAGAAGACTCGGGCGTGGGCTGGCCTTTTAAACCAAATCTAGCATCGAGCGAGGCTTAACATAAAGTTATAGCGCGTTTAGAATAACAAAGGCGCTTTCGATTGGCTCATTGTGGCGCCTTGCTAACCGCAGCGACACGTCCTTAGCTTAAATCTCACTCAATAGCGCTATTTAATTCCCTATTTATTTTACCTTTTCCCAAGCCCAAATGTCTTCACCAAAATTCCCGATCCTATTCAAAATCGACTCATAATTTTCCGGCAATTTACAATTTCAAAAGCGAGCCACTGTTGGCCCAACCCAAAATTACCAAATGCCACAGGCCTCACTGGAAGAGCGGGGATGAAATTTACAGGCGTTACGGACCGTCTGTGAGTTGGGCTGAGTCGGAGTATGTGGCTTACCGATTTACACTATAACGCCTCTTTGTCTTGGACTTAGTGTATATCTCAGTTTTAGTCGAGATGGTTGTGGCGGACTTCGTTAGCATTTTGGCTTTAAGCCTTTAGGGACAAGAGGGTTTGAGTTTGAGAAGAAGAAATGGTGTTGTCTTAGCAGAGTTCGGTTAGTTAAGAATCAATGGAGTTTTCTAGAGTTGTTTTAGTCTTAGGACTTTTAGGAATGAAAGTCTTAAAATGAGGAGTATTATGCAATTGGGACTTAGTTACTGGTTCCCAGTATTTTTAGTTTGATGTTCGGTTGTTTGGTTGGGCGTTAGGGCTATTTAACCACGAGAAGGGTATTTTGGTCATTTTCTCTTAGAAATTTGGCCTTATAGGATCTTAGGGTTCAGAAGTGTTTCGACCTTTGCTGAGTTGGTTGGTTTAGTTGTTAAATGCAGGTTCCCAAGAGTGGTTGAAGTTTTTAGGTTTTGGAGGCTTTACGGTTATTTTATAAAATAAGGATTTAAAGGTGTTCACTGGAGGACTCGAACCCTTGACATCAAGGGGTTTAGAAGCTTGGATTTAATTGTGTAAATTAGATCGTTAGTTGGGACTCGAAGGAAAGCCTGGGAAGGAGCTTTTGCCAAAACCTAATCAAATTAGGAAAATGAGAATTCGTTATTTTGGTTCCCAAGTCTTGTGCTTTGCACACATCTCTCTCTCTCTCTCTCTCTCTCTCTCTCTCTCCTCTTCAGAAGTCTTGCTCCTCCTTCCCATCTCCTTGCCCGTTCCATCAAGATTAAGAAACAAGATCCAAGAATCATGTGAAGTTTCCTCTTCTCCTTCTATTCTCCATAAGCCTGAAATTGTTCCCCTTGGTGTTTGGCCAAAGCCCTAACCTTAGTAGTAGTTGTTGTTCCTTTGTAGTTGAGACTCTCTTGGTTCTTCTTTAGAGTTCTTGAGTGTTGGGCACGGATCAACTTGCGCTCAAATTAATTAAAATTATAAATAAGAAGAATGATGATGTGGCTTGTTCGGGGACTTACATGCAGTGAAGTCTCTACTCCACGATAAAGCAAATGTGTTTGTGATCCCCAAAGGTTGTGCAAGTATACACAATCTTTGTTGTATGCAAAGTTTTAAAGTAAGTAAAAGTCATCTCCACGAGGAATAGTTATTAGCGTCATGTTCAGAGAAATCGAGAATCAGTGAGTGGTGGGAGTTTGTTTTGTGAAGTAAATCTAAACTAAGTAAAGTAAAGATAAATCAAACTAATAAAATACATCGGAAGGAATAACACATTTGGAGAGTTTAACCAGTGAAACCATTTACAACAAAGAAGCAACAAGCAGTTAGCTATCTCTTTTCGCTCTTTCAGTCTTAGAGTTTGGCTCTCTCGAGCACTTGGCTTGGTTCTCTCGAACCACAGAGACACTACTATGGCTAAGCGACCTGCATTAGGTGAACCTTATCTCTAAGCATTCAATTTAGATGCAAGTAAACTCATCTCTAAGTAAACTTTGCGAACCTAATGTTATACATGCAAGCTAGCTCTATTTCTATTCTCTCGAAGCGAAATAAAGACATACCCTGAGTGGATCAAGCGGGTGCAATTCGAATTAACACAACATGCATAATTAGTTATCATCTCTGCTAAAGCTTAGCTTAGCAAGTGAAATACTCCCTATTTGCCTATTTCCTTCCAATAATAGATTTATTTGCTCATGTCGATAAATAAAAACAAAATGATAAAAAGCAATAGAAAATATTCATTAAAAACAACAAGAACAAGGTTTGTTGATCACATTGCCAGGTTATGGTGGGAGCATCTTGGCCCGCTAAGTTTACAACATCTTCTTTTCGTTGGTAACCGCTGTAAGCGAAAACAATTGAGTAGTTTCTTTAAGCTTAGGCTGCTTGTTTGAATCTCTTCAAGGCGTGCTTAGTTTGGCTAATGTTAAGCTTTGGCGAACACCTTCTTGTTGAAATTTTGCTTAAGCTCCATCATGAATCTGCGGACAAACTAGAAAGTATCAATTCTTTTAACAACATAAAATTGGCACACATTCAAGCATATTTATCTGCAGCGAACCTAGAAAATGCATCCTAATTGAAAACTAAGGATGTTTCGTTTAGCAGTAAGTAAAGCATGATGAGCGAAATTCGTTATTAGCACATTCCTATAAAAATATATTCTTTTAAGCTACTTTAACTCTCAATTCTTGAGTTATCACACCCAAACTTGCATTATTACCGTCGTCGAGTAATGGCTCTAATACCATAGAAGTGAGAATTTGCTTTTCCTATTTTCGCCGCAACAATAAATGATGCATCGACTTTGCAACATTAAATCGACAAATCAATCACGAGAATTCAAAATTATTTCTACGTAAATCTATTCTATAACTAAACAATCTTGGTGACTTTAAAGTTTCATGAACTAAATTTTGCAAATCGCTTTAGTCATTTGTTCTCGAAAATTCATTTTAGTTAAGAAATTCAATTCTTTAGTTCTTTTAGTTTTTAGCTAGCCAATTGGACTAAACTTTTCACTTTAAACTCTTTTCAAGCTCCTTTTAACTTTGGTACATCTCATCTTTTGTGAAGTGAATACTCTCCTTTTGTAGTTATTTGAGGATTTCTGCTTCATACGGTATCCCTCACTGCCCAGGTGCTCATTTTCCTCGAATGTTTGATATAATGATAGATCTTGTAATGTCGGAGCAAGCAACAGCGGAGAAATGATCCGAGGACTTAGGCTACTAGCCCTTTGATTCACTTCGCTCTCTAGAGTATTTGGGAAATTTTTAATTTTTTCATGTTTTTATCAACCGAGGTTTGGCTTGTAAATCTCACCTTTTACTTGACAAAATGGCAACTATCTAATTAATTTTCTCATGTTGAATTGCTCTTGAAGCATATGCCTTTTCTGTGCTTTGCGAGTATTTACATAATTAGCTTGGCGAACTCCACCCCAAACTTGGACTTTTCATTGTCCCAATGAAAAACACCAACACACCCCAAACTTAAAGTTTGCTAAAAGTTTAAGGCTTGGGTTGAGTAAGTGGGTTAAGCTAATGCTAAAAGAATTCGCGAAATTAAATTTCTAAACTTGAGAATTTTGAAAATTACGACCTCCACTCTTCACTAAAAGATCGCTCCCATCAATTTAGGTTTCTGCTTGACATAGAGGGTTATAAAATGAATTTACAAAGAAATAAAATTGTTTTGTACATAAAGAAAGTTAACTAAATTGCATGAAGAAAAAGACACAAGCGTTTCTTGAGTGAAAAAAATAGCATTGATATTGATAATTTTACATGTATACAAAAAAATGAAATAAAACAAGTCGGTGAAGTATATTCATGCAATCATACAAACAAAAATAAAGAGTGATGAGGATAAAGCGAAGAGGGCTTCCATTCATTGCTTTTGATCGATGGAGCTTCACGGAATCTTGGTGGATCGAGAGGGGAATGGTGAAAGATAGAAGGACCACCTTTTAGCGGCGAAGCATGTCTTTGGATTACTCGATCTCACTAAAGGAAATAAGCGATGAAATCGCAATTTTCATCTCTAATTTCCCTCGGACAACAGAGTTGCTCGTCATTTGCTAGATGTTGATGCGGGGGCCTTTCCTTTGCGAGATCGTTCTGTTGAGCCTTTTGAGCGAAGTTGAGGCATCTCTTAGCTAGAATGAAGGGCCATTCGGCCCTTCCACGAGCCCTTGATCTTTGCACAAAGCGAGAGATGGAATGTGGAAATAGAAAATAGCTGCTTCTTTCGCCCCTTCCAATGCGAATCTCCTTAGCGATGATGTTGTCGATGTTGATGGAAAGGCGTCATTATATGCGCGAGATGCAGCGCGCTCTTGTACGATAAGGGGTGGACTCATGGGAGATTGGCCTCAGCGAAGACTTCATGAAGGCGGGCGGTTTTCAGCCTTTTCATTTTAAGTTATTTTGTGGGCCGGCGGAGGCTGCGGACCTTACGTCTCATTCGGCTCCTTCAATTCCAATTGTCTTAATGGAGCCAGAAGGTCTTCCTCTGAAAACTCTTCCATGAACATGTAGAAATCGGACTTCACCGTCATTTGAGGGAAAACAACGTAATTCCATGCCTTGGCGACCAGTCAATTTCGGTCCCATGAGCCCGTGCTTTGAAGCTCCTTAGGTCCAATGGACTTGCATCAAAACTCAATGACCCATTCTGCGCCTCGCCAGGCCTAACTTCATTCAAAGTTTCTCGGCCTCGCTCTTCAATCTGTTTGAGTACATTCCATTGGAAGCCCTCTGAGGATTGGGTTGAAGAAATTGCTTTGATAAGAACCTCTTCGATTGATATTAAAGCGATGTTCTTGCTTATGAATTCAGAGCCTTTTAAGTAGAGGCGAATAAGCAAAGTCCTTCATAGCTCTTTTCCTTAGCAAAGAACCCTTATTTGAGTGCTTTGGAGAGCGGAAGAAGTTGCTTGTCTTTAAGGCTCGGTGGTTGGTTCCATAATGCTTACGCTCTTCTTCTTCTTCGTCGTAGTTAGGCGAAGAGGCCTTCATCAATTTCTTCGTCGTCCAAATCCTCTTATTTGCTAGCCACTTTGTTGAATAATCCCTTTCCCTTTCCACTTGCATGCTTCTTTGCTCAAGCGATCAATAGCAATTTGACGGTGTCAAGTGTAGAACCCGACCAAAAACACGGTCTAAACCTAGGTTCTCCTCGGCGTGCAAGTTAAATACTTAATCAAGCGGTTTAGTGCTCATATTTAAAACCTTTCAAAACATTTAAAAAGCGGGGACACTTAAAGCATAAACAACAACCTTCATTTAAGCAAAGCCAACAAAAGTAAAACAAGCTTTGGCGGTGTTCATAAAATCATACAATACAATTTAAACAACTTTTAAAAGCGTCCCCTAGGACTTACGTTAGTCTACATCGCTGAACAAATTATGCAAACAATAAAGGCTGATCTTGCGGTGGCTCCCCATGATCAATTAGCTCCCTCACTTCTGCACGTCCGGTCTTTGTCCCAAGTTACAGTGGAAAACCACGAAATAAGGGTGAGTATAAACATGCTCGGTAAGAATCTGGCGGGGTATTTGTCGATACATCAATCATCACGGCACCACTGGTATACATGCAAGAGTTATCAACACGAGATCATAGCTCAGCGAGCTTACAAAGCGAGAATCTGGAATCCTGGAAGTCTCCTACCGGCCTAATGATTGGCTCTCATAACCAATCCGGGACATCTGCGAGGTCTTTCTCCTCGGCCAATTGATCGACTCAAAAACCGATCCCAAAGATGTTAGACACCTCGAGGTCTTTCTCCCTCGACCATATGATTAGCTCAAAAGCCAATCCCAATGGGGTGTCCTCAAGGGCCTCTTACCCTGCATGAACAAATCACGGACTACGCCAGGGAGAAGTAGAAATGCAGCTCTATCTTTGGAAGAGCTGGTGTACTCACGAACATTAAGCAGCAGAGGAGCTCTCGAGACCGCGACTATGGCGTGTCGCGCGCACCGCATCTTCTCTACCAGCCGGCGTAAATGTGGAGGCCTAAGTACAAACTACCGCGGGCAGTGCGCATGCCTAAAGACTTCGGAGGCGGAGTTCACCCGAACACGGTGGTCACGAGGCCCTCGGCACTCATCACATGTCAGACTGTACTGCAGGCACTGAAGCTAGAAGCCGGCCAAAGCGGCGGGCTTCCACCGTTAGCGGGGTTCGCTCCTAGCGAGCTACAAACTAGGCTTATCTATGCGATGTGGTAGCTAAATCCACATCATTCTTGCGGGAAACAATGTACTTTATCGCTTCGCTCTACACCGGCCAAAGTGGGGACAAATCACGTTATGTCCGCTCGGCCTACGGATGATGACAAACCCTACTATACTAGCTAAGTACAAAATAAGCGATTCACGGCTAAACATACATATCAACATTAATCACTCATATCCTAGCATGAAACTACGAACTTAAGCGGGAATCTCAAGCATCTTTGGAAGAACAATCCTAGCATGGCACTAACATGTACAAGCAGGCAAACATGCTATGCAAGAATGCAATCACAAATTTGTCCTATCCACTAATCATGTTCATACAAGTAAACATGCATATAGGCACAATCAAAGAAAGCATCGCGAAGTCCACACAACCACGGTAAGAAATCCTTGCACGGAAGGCGGCGAAATAACTTTCACAATCAAATAATGACCCTCGATCTTTAAAGCGGAAAAGAGCAACCTAAGAATTTTAATAAAAACAACCTAATTAAATAAGCAATGACCAACAGCAGGGTCCAAAGAGTGGAGGCTGCGGGAATTACCAAGCGAGAAAGTGCTAGGTCTCGGCCCCAACAATCTTGGCAAAATAGGCTCTACAATTTGCAAGTGGGCGAGCGGGACGTGCGTGATTAGAGGTAGCAGTTTGTAGGCTCTTATTTGACTATTCTTAGAGCACTATAAGCCTTATTTAGTATGTTGTATTGAGGAGCCAATGTGCAGCCTTTGAGCTATATGTGAGGCTTCTGACAGCAAGCCTTGGCCATTGTGAGCGGAGCCAATGAGCAAGCGTACGAACCTTGAGCTTGGCGAGTCTTTAAGCGAGAGGCGGCATGTGGCGAAGCGGCAGCGTCTGGCCTTGGTCTTGAAAGCGACTTGCTGGTGCGGGACCAATGTGCCTTGTCTGAAGCGACTGTCTGGTCAGTCTTGCCCATGATTAGGTAAATCTGAGCTCTGTGGCGCGTCAGTCGACTAGTCTGCGGGCGGTGGGTTGTCTGAGCGCTGAAATTTCAGGCCGGGCCTGGCTGTCTTTTGCAGTGCGATGGGCCCAATGTTTGAAATTTTGCTGAGTCTTGCTAAATTTTGTCTCAGCTGGCTGTCTAGTCTTGCTGGGCTATCTTGGAAATTTGTGAGGGAGTCATGACTAGGGTGATCTGGTCTGGGTGGTCTTAATTTTGAGCATGGTACAGGCGGCTAGGGGTTTCTTGAGTGGTCGGCTAGGAGAGAGAGAGAGAGAGAGAGAGAGAGAGAGAGAGAGAGAGAGAGAGAGAGAGAGAGAAAGGAGAGATTTTTGCAAAACAAGGGGAAAGAGGTTTTCTTGATTTTCTTTCCTTTTCCTAATTAAATGAGTCTAAAATCCTTCCCAAAGCTTCCTCTTTCCAAACACAGTGAGAAAACTTATTTTAAAAATAAAACTCTCTTTTCCTATAAACTCCCCAAGACCATTTAGGGCAAGGGCTCAAAACCCAATGGAAGCACCAAAAGTACAATTAATTTTGCCATTTTCTAAAACACCTCAAACTTCCAAACAACACCCAAACCTCTCGGGTCTTGCAACCAACAACCATTAAGCCGACAAAAGCGCAGGGAATGACCACGGAATCACGAAAATCCACAAAACCACGGCCAGGGGCAAAAGACCAAAATGCCCTAAGGAGTTAAAAGCAGCTCTAACGGCCCATCAGAACATCAGAATAATGACCCGAAATCACTTAGGTAAGCAAAATAGAAAAGCGGGCCGTTACATCAAGAAGTGTCGTCATCTCCAGTAATGGCGAATCCTTCCCTAAGCTTGCCAAATTCTTCTTAGAAGCACTCTGAGAGGGCTGCGACATTTTAAGCTCTTCTTCATCCTTTACCCGGGGCTCTCAACTTCCTCGACTTCTTCTCCTATCTCTCTTAGCCTCTTCTTTGAGCCCATCTCTATAGCTTTAGGACCCTTCAGTGGCAGACGGTGGTGCATCATCTTCCTCTTCACTAGACTCGCGGCAAAAAATATCCGCCGTTTTACGGATCTTAGCCCTCAAACTACCTGCAACAACAGAACCGCTCTTCTTCGGCTCGACTTCCATTGTTGCACTCATCTAAACCATGATGTCGAGTTCCCCTTGCCTTGGTGTGCGCTTTCTACGCCCTTGGCCTGCCTTCGTCGTCGCGGCTTCTTCATCTCTTTCTTCCTTTTCCTTCCTTTTTGTCTCTTTTCTTTCCACTCTTCCTTCTCTCTCTTTCTCCTCTATGATAATGCAGCCACTGAAATTTCATCCGGTCTTCGGAGGTTGCGAAGGCATTTTGAAAGTATTTGAATGCGGCAGCGAGGGCAGTTATATATTTGTTAGTTGCTCTCGAGAGGCCCACAGTTCTCCGTTTGCTTGGCACCGCGAAGTACCAAGATGCTCGAGATCTTAGCGGAACAATTACGGTGGATGGGTATGAAGAGATGTTGCGGAGTTTGTCGATCGATGTCTCACTTGTCCGACAAGTGAAGGCACCCAGTAGAAGACGGCCGGTTTGTTGCAGCGGCGAGTGTACCTCAATGGAATTGGGAAGAGATATCCATGGACTTTATTTACGGTTTTTGCAGAGGACTCAGGAAGTTTCTCAATTTGGGTGATAGTCGATCGATTGACTGAAGGCGCGCACTTCATTCCGGTAGACACACTTATCGAAATGGACGACGGTAAGCGCGATTGTTTTGGAAGCGAATCATTGCGTTATCACGGTGTACTGTGAGGATTGTATCTGGCCGTGATTCGAAGGTTCACTTCGTTTACGGAGGCGCTCGGGAAGGGTTTAAGGCGTAGTGCGATTTAAGTACGACTTTTCCACCCTCAGGCCCGATGGAGCCGGTGAGAGGGTGAATCGATTCTCGAGGATATGTTGAGGCTTGTGTATTTGGACTTCGGGGCGATTAGGACTGAAATATCATATCGATGGATTTTGCATATAATATGATTATCTCGATCGGCGATTCAAATGGCTCCATTCGAGAAGCTTTGTATGGTAGCGTTGCTCGCGATCTCCTGTGTTACAGGAAGAGGTTGGTGATAAGCGGAGTTTTGGGTCCCGAGTTCGCTGCGATTGACTAATGGTGCGTCACGAGAAGATTAGAGCTTCGTATGTTGTATTTCAGGCGAGCGAGAAGGATTCACGCCTATATTGGTGTCGGGATTTGGGATTTGAGGTTGGTCGGCATGTATTCCTAAGGTTGCCGTCACGAGGTATTCCGAGATTTGCTTAGCGTGGAAAGGCTGATCCCCATTTTGTCGATCCGTTTGAGATTACAGAGGATCGGCAAAGGTTGCGTGTCGATTAGCCCTGCCTCCATCATTGCTCGTGATGCCGCAGTGTTTTTCATGTTTTGATGTTGAGCGGTTAAATCTGGATCATCAGTCGCACATTGTTGATTTTGAGCCTTGCGGTGAATGAGGATTTGAGCCGAGGAGAAGCGGTGGGGATTCTTGCCGTTAGGAGACAAAGACAACTGCGTGTCGTGAAATCCGGTTAGTAAAAGTTCGGTGGAGAGTCGAGTTGAGAAGCCACTTGAGGCGGGAGGATGAGATGAGATTACGATATCAGCACATTTCGATCTTAAAAGGGACTTTGAGGACGAAAGTCTTAGGGGAATATTGTAGCGGCGGAAATTTTATCTACGGTCTTCGGGTTGCGGGGGCATTTTGGTAATTTAGTCGGGCGGCGAGTGGTTATGTATTTGTTAATTGCGGAGAAAAATTATGAGTCGATTTGAATGGGATCGGGAATTTTGGTGAAGACATTTGGGCTTGGAAGAATGTGGAAATAAATAGGGAATTAAATAGCGCGTCGAGTGAGATTCGGGTCGAGTCGCGTGGGATGCTAGGCAAGCGTCAGCGCCAATCGAGCCAACCAGCGCTCTTATGATTTTAAGCGCGTAACTTGTATATAAGCGGAGTGTTTCGTGCCGGGTTAAAAGCCGGGCCGCGGAGCTTTCTTCCCAATTCTTTCTTCTCCTTGCGACACTTCCTCGGCCAGGCCAGTGAGCTTTGGCGATTTCTTCCCTCCTCAGGCTCCATTTTTGCCAAGGTTTCCTCTCCCAAATTGAGTCGATCTCCAGACGCCCGGTGGTCGTCTTCTTCCTCTTCTTCTCCTTCTCTTTTCCTTCCCCTTCTCCCTGTTTCCATTTCTTCCTTGCAGTTAAATTGAAGCGAGTGGCTTGGGTTTCGTCTGCGGCGGCCAAAGGAAGTGGTCGACAAATGGCGTCCGAATCCTCTCCAATCACTCGAAATCGAGTTCGTTTTTCTCAACGCCCTACGTTGCGCGAAGAAATTTATGACCAGCGACCACGCCGCTCATCGAGTCGTGCAGCGCCAATGAAACCTCGCGCACACCCTGCCGCATCGCCGCGCCGCCAGCGTGCGATCGGCGCCGCGCGCCCGCCTTCGTATTCTTTGCCGTTAGGTGCAATCGGCTCGATGGTAAATTAAATCGCGCCTCGTGAGTTGCTCGGTGAGCCTTGTTTACTTTATTATATTTGAGGCCTATTGTGTGATTTTTGTTTGTGATTGATAGGTTCTTGGTAGCTAGTTCGGGTTAGATTCGCAATTTAGGATTTTTCGTGTCGAGATCATCCACAGAGCCAAGGTAAGATTTCTTACGAGTTGTGTGGACCACTGCGATATATTATCACGATTCTTTGATTGATTGCTTGTTTGTGTTTATTGACATGTGTAGCTAGGTATTCTATTGCGAATTCCCGATTAGCATGATTTTCTGATTAATTCTCATGTTAATCCATGCTAGGTTGTTCCTTTCTAGCATGCTAAATATCTGTTCCTTGCTTACGTAGTATCATGCTAGGCTCGTTGTATTCTTATTGACACGTATTGGATTTTATTGAATTGTTTCTTGATTGCTAAGAGGCGAGTTAGAGTGGTAGGTAGATAGCATCATCTTCGCGTAGTGCATACTTGAACCTTGCATCCACGTGGCGTATGAGATGGAGCTCATACTGATCCGGTTGAGGAATAGCTAACCCTAACGGGTGGCCCGCAATCTTGGGTGAGGGTGGCGGTATTAAATGCCCCCAATGGTCGGGATGATGACTTCGCATTGCCTCGTCGTGATCGGCGCGTCCTCGGCGTGTTCGATGCGTAGCCCACGATTGCCACTGTTAAGGTAAAGGCGGCTTCTGGTGTAAACCTACAGAAGCCCGTTTCCTAGCCTTCGGAGTCGCGGTGGTTCGAGGTGACATAGTTTCACGTGTCGGTGTCACACCCCTATGTCGATGACAGATCGAAGAAAGAATTAGTTAGGCGTGGTGGCCTGGACGCCCAGGCGACTTGCCTCTGGGCGGCACCCCCATCAGTGCAACGGTGTACGCGGTGCATGCCACTCATTCTGGCCAGTAAGCCAGGAGGCTCCTCGGGATCTTGAGCGATGTACCTTTGCGTCGGCCGATGAGCGGTTGGCGGGACTAGTTTTCTCGTATAGAGCGACTTATGTGTTGGGTGTGTGGTGATATTGTCCGGACTAAGACCACGAGTTGGCATCAGAGGCCCAAGTGTGGGCTAAGCTAGCTGTGGTCTAATGCTGTGTTTTATACTCATAGCTTGCATACGCTCCTTCGAGATGACCATGTATATCGTATTGTACCCGGTTGAGGATTCTTCTTGAATAATTCGTTACTCACCCTTATTATTGTGGTTTTCCACAGGTAATCAAGTTGCAGGCTGGATGCAGGTGAAGGAGGAGGCTGTGATCATGGGGCTCGAGATCATCAAACTCGATTTTGTGTTATGACTCTTTATGTTTTATTTCCCAGATGCATGTATGGCCAGACACGAGCCCTAGGATGTTTTTACGAATATTTTGTGGATTCAGCATTATGGTATTTAGACATGTTTTGAATGATTTTAAGAAATCTCTTATCGGGTATACTTTGGAAATGTATTTATCTTGGAGCAGTGCTTGGGGGAAAGCGAGGGCCGGGTTCAAAAGGGAAGTGTCTAGTTTTAAAGGGGTTATTTTGAATGTTTTGTTTTAATTGGAATCAGAAATCATGTACATTTAATGTCCCTTTACTTTGAATGCATGCATTGGTAAGAGGAGCCCATTTGAGTGCCCCATTACGCGTCGGTCTCTTCTGATTTGGTATTAGAGCTTCGGAAGTCATAAATTACGTAGATTGACCTTTGTTGTAGGTCGTTTTCCCATGATCACGGCACTCAGGCTTGATCATCAGTGCGCCCTAAGTTTTACTATTTGTTGTCGAAAAGGGTTAAAAATTTACAATACGTCTTCAGTGTTGTATGCACCTTGTGTAGTGTTGTGGAGCGAGACGGCGAGTTACGACTTCGGTGTGGACGGTTTTAGTTTGGCGCCATCATGCCAACTTCCCATGGTGTGTGATGTATGTTGTGGCTTGTTGTGGTATCGAGATAGACCGGATGCCACAGGACATCGTTCGGAGGAGGTAGAGATTGGACTCCCACAGGCCAATTGTGGCCCAATTTATTAGTTTTCCCCTAGTGAGAGGGTGGAGTGCTTTGCCTTGGAATGCCACTCCAAGAGAGGAATTAGCTATGGTTGTCTTTGATGTGAATGTTTGTGGAGGCGGAGGTTCACAAAGTGTGGACTAGCACGGGTAGCTCGAAGTGTTGATCTTGAGCCTTGATAGATTATTGGTTGCCCAGTGGTTGCAAAGTTGATAGCCTTGAGGAGGTTGATGAGGCATCTTTGTGCTTCTATGAAGTGTGGTTGTTTCTGCGCGGCGATGGCGAACCACAGCCAGTTAAAGTGCGACAAGCGGTGTTCCCCTCTGGATTTGGATCCGTTGGTGAAGTTTCCTCGGTTGTTTGGTAGAATTGAACACTCTTCTTTTGGTAAGCCCTAGAGTAGGGCTAGGCTGGCATGTTGAGAGAGTCGGCGAGAGTTTGTTGAGCATCATGTGGAGATGCAAAGTAGTGAGGCCTGAGCCTTGACTTGATGAGATGCCTTAGGCATACTTGTTGAGTTGAGCCCCTTGTATGCCTAGCCGAGTTAGTGTCACTTGAGGTTGTGACCTTGTTAGCTCGTTTGTAGTAAAGCGCGTGGATTTGGTAGTAAGTGGCACTTGGGTGCATTGGTTGGTGTGCCGCTTTGCTTTTCATCTGGTTCGAGCTGAAGTTTGGCATGGGCATAGCCCGGATAGTTCTATCTGTCTTGGAGTTCGCGCCTCCTTTACAGCCTTGGATCCGTTTATGGTAGTTGCACTGTGTAGGTCATGCAAAGGAGCTAGTTAGGTGTGTCAGGACTTCAAGCGAAAGGATGTTCGAGTGGAGTCCGGAACTTTTTCCCAATGTTGCGAGTGGTTGAGTAAGTTCAAGCGGGTTGTCGGTTGGTGTAAGTGTTAGTGCGCGTGCATCTCACGCTAGTGTTAAGGCCAAAGAGATCTTTGTGGTTGGTAGTGCGGTCAACTACTGTTGAGGTGCCTAAATCTCGGGAGAGTTGAGCATCGTAGAAACAAGTTGAGTCAAGGTGAGGACCATGAGTTGGATGCCTATGAGGTGAGTAGGGCGCCTTGTGAGAAGAGTTGGATGCCTTATGGGTAAGCACCCTTGGTAGAGCATGGTAAAAAGTAAGTTTGGTTTGGCATGGTTATACTTTGGTAAGAGGCAAAGGTTGCCACCCGACTTTGAGCATCGTGCGGAGATGGGACTTTGGAATGATTCAGATTGATTGGTTGTATCTACTGCCGGGAGCTAGTGTTGCTTTTGGTAAAGCGTTTGTTAGTCTTGGATCTCTAAATGAAGGTTGGGAGTTGTGCACACAAGTGTGTTTGTGTGGTTGGATTACTATTGGCGGGAGTTTGAGATCCATGTAGGGTTTTCTTGGGGATCGATTGCTCGGTTCTTGGAAAGAAGTTGGACTCTAGGTGGATGTTGTAAGGCTTTGTAGTGAGGTGGTAAGGATACCATGCTCGGCGTGAGTATCGAGTTTTTGCCAGAGTAAGATTTGTTAAGTTGGACCTAAGCTTGGTTGGCGGATCTTCTTGTTGATACGTCATGGGAGAAGAGTTATTCGGATCCTTCCTTGGATAGGAGTTATGTTGTGGTTGATATGCAGTATGCAGGAGGATGCGCGCGTGCGGTGGCGTTCCGGATCCTCTTGGTTCCCAAAGTTTAGGAGTTGGCCAGCATCGATTTGTATTTCTTCTGGAAAATGGAGTTGTTGTTTATTGAAGCGATTGGTATTAGTCAGTTAGTTAGGCGGTGGGTGTCGAGGTTGTGAGAGAACCCTAGTTTGTGAGAGAAGCCTCTCTCTAGAGCTCAGTCAGAGCCCAGTAGTGAGTTTCGGTTGGCAGAAGTTAGGCCGTGTAGTTTGTAGCCTCGGGTGAGATTCTTTGTGATCTTACTTGACCCTAGCAAGCTAGTAGTTGTTGGAGTAAAGTCAGGATTGGTTTAGGTGTGGTGGCAAGTTGATCACTTGGTTTGACCAAAGGTGTGGATTGGAATTTTTAGGAGTAAGTTTTGCTCTTGGGCGAATGGTTAGTGCCACATTGGTTGTCTTCTGTTCGGGAAAGTTGAGAATTACCGCGTTGGTATACGAGAGTCAGGTTCGCCGTGGTAGAGCCCCTATTGCTACCCAGTGAGATTTTGATCTTGTTGCTTTAATGGAGCAAGGCAGGTGAGTGTATTTGGAGCTCTCTATCCTTGATTATACCTTTCGTGGGTAGTTTTCTTTACAGGTTTGCGATTTCTTTGCGTCGGTTTCGTTGAGATCTTTCCGCCATAGCCTCGCCTCACTCATCGGCGAGAAAGAGTGTCAGCGTTTATTTAGAGCGATGAAAGTGTGATGAGAGCTTTGCGAGCTCAAGCGATTTGACTTGGCACTAGTGTTGCGATCCGGAGAAGACAATTGGTTTTGGTGGTCTCTGTGATGCTTCAAGATTTGGGTTGGGTTGTGTGTTGATCGACTACGGGGAAGGTCATTAACTTATGCTTCCGTCCCGTTGACCATATGAAGCGAGAACTATCAGAGCTCATGTTATGGGTTAGCGTGATGGTGTTTGCCAGATTTGAGCATTACAGTATGGGGCCCGGTTGAGCGTTTACGATCACGAGAGCCTCAAGTATCTGACATTTACTCGAAGGAGTGAATATGAGGTGAGGAGATGGTTGAGTTGGTGAATTGGTAAGAATTGCGAGATGTTGCTTACCATCAAGGGTAAAGCAAATGTTGTAGTTGATGCTTTGAAGTAGGAAGGCGTGTCGCACTCGCTGGCGTTGTTGAGTTCCCAACCCAGTTACGGCGGAGTTCGAAAGCGGCCCGAGGATGCAGTGTTGTTGGGTGAGATTCTTTGCGAGAATAAGCTCGGTGGCGATTGACCATACGATTAGGCAGTAGTTATTGATAGTCGGTGAGTGACCCACCACTTAGCAAATTGGGTAGCGAGTTAGTCTTGATGGAGATTTTGACTTTGTATATTCACGAGACGGTGAGGCAGTGTCACGAGGCAGTTGTGTGTTCCGGATGTTGCGGATTGCGCAAGCGAGTTGCTCTCCGATGCCTGAGTTCTCCGTTTGCTTAGCACCAGAGGTACCGAAGATATGTCGAGATCTTAAGTAGACATTACGGTGGATGGGTATGAAGAGAGATGTTGCGGAGTTTGTCGATCGATGCTCTCACTTATCGACAAAGTGAAAGCACGAGCGGAGAGACCCGGTAGGTTTATTCGTGGCCCATGTGAGTGTACCCTCAATAGGAAATGCGGGAAGAGATCTCCATGGACTTTATTTACAGTTTCGCAGAAGGACTCCAAGGAAGTTCTCTCGATTTGGGTGATAGTCGATCGATGGACTAGGCGCACACTTCATTCGGTAGACACACTTATCATGAGTGGAGCAGTGGGGCGTGATTGTTTCAGAGGCGAATCATTCGTTATCACGGTGTACTGCGAGATTAATATCGGCCGTGATTCGAGTTTCACTTCGTTTACTGGAAGCGCTCGAGAAGGGTTTGAACCAAATCGCGATTTAGCCGCGGCTTTTCACCCTCGGGCCGATGGGCTGCGGTGAGAGGGTAGATCAGATTCTCGAGGATATGTTGAGGCTTGTGTAGTTGAACTTCGGCGATTGGGACCGATATCTGTAGCATCGATGGAGTTGCATATAACAACGATTCATCATTCGGCGATTCAGAAATGGCTCCATCTTCGAGGCTTTGTATAGTAAGCGTTCTGCGATCTCGTATTCTGAGGAAGAGAGGTTGGTGATAAGCGAGATTTTAGGTCCCGAAATTCACTGCGATTGACTAATGATGCCGTCATGAGAGAAGATTAGATCATAACGACCCGAGTTTTCATCCAGGTCTTCGGTATGCCCTAGGAGGTATTTAGTAATTTGGTGAGTACCGTCAGGGCCGTTTTATGACTTTCAGAGTTGCTAAAATTATTGGATGGTTATATTTATAGGTTTTGAAGAGGATTTGTGGTTTTAGTTTTGAGCAAGGTTTGATGCAAAAAGTAAAAAGAAGAAATTGTCTTTGCAGTAGGTTTGAACCAGGTCTCTGAAACTTGTGGGGATGTGTGCCAATTGGGCCATTAGGTGCTCTTGTTGCTCTTCTGCATCATCATCTTATGGTTAGCCTTGGATTTTGGAGTTTTGTGGTACATTTGGTTAAATGAAATGAGAAATTAGGTTTATTCCATCTTCTTCTCCAAATCACCTCTTGGCACCTAAGCTTTCCTCTCCATAGCCTTTGCCCGATTCTTCTTTCCCTTGCATCTCCTTAGGTTCGATCATCATCATTCGGGTAGAGTCTTCATCCTCTTCATCACCTCATTTGAGATTTGTTGATGCTGGCCGAAGGTAAGAAGTAGAGTGTTGTGTGAGTTGTGTGGTTTGCTGACCGGTAGAGAAGCCGGCCCGACCACCATCGTCGCCCGTCAGCGACCGGCCCCTACGCCAGGTCTGTGAAGCGGCCCTGCGGCCTCGGCCGGGACAGCCCGGCCGCGTCGCACTTGCCTCCTCCTTCATGGCGAATCGCGCCGCGCCATCACTCACTGCGAGTCGCGCGCGGATCGCACCGTCGCGGCAGCCTCGCACCGCCATCGCTTCGTCGTCGTGCGAATCAGCCGCGCGGCCGCCGGAGCGCCCGAGCGCCAGCGCCGCCCATGACGCTCGCCGTGAGCGCTTCGCCGTAGCGCTACCGTCTGCCGTCTGCTCCGTGCCGTGCTGCGTAGCAGCAGCGCCCGGCCTTGCCCGTGCCCGGCTTGCAGCGACTCGAGCTTTCGTGTCGCCGTCGTGCGCGTGAGTTCCCGGCCGAGCTTCTTTGATTATATTGTTTTTAGACTTTTTAGGTATTGACTATTATTGGTTTTGTTAGGTTCCTTTCATTGCTTCGGGATTGTTAAAAGCGACTTAGGATTTGTGTGGCAGAAGCCTCCAGGCCAAGGTAAGGATTTCTTCACCGGAGTTGTGTAGGCCTACTTGTTATATTTGTGATTGTTGTTTTGTATGCACTGTGTATGATTTATTAGCATGTTTAGCCCCTAGGTGCTCTGATTGCAGATTCTGGTGGCATGAACTCTTGTATTGTTTCTCCCATGTTATTCCCATCCCTAGGTTGTTCCCATTACGTAATGTACGATGTAACATTCTTGTACCCGTAGTATCCAATGTGCTAGGTTCCTTGTATCTTGTGAGCACGTATTGGGTGCATTGAATTTGAATTATTATTATTTCTGACCGAGTTTTTTCTTCCAGTCTTCAGTATATACCCTAAAGGGTAATTTAACGGTAATTTAATTGGGCCCGTCATGGCGTCGTTTGTGTCTTTCGGCTACTAAAATTATTGGATGGTTTTATGTAGGTTTTGGAGGGTTGAGGTTTGGTTTGAAAGCGAGGTTTGATGCAAAGTAAAAATTAAAGGGATTTGTCTTTGCGGTAGAGTTTAACCTTGAGGTCTCTGAGGAAGCTTGTAGAGATGTGTGCCAATTGAGCCATTAGGTGCTCTTGTTACTCTTTACATCACATCTTGAGTTAACCTTGGATTTTGGAGTTTTGGTGCATTTGGTTAAATGAAATAGAATTAGGTTTATTCCATCTTCTTCATCAAAAACTCCTCTTGGCTTGCCTAAGCTCTCCTCTCCATTGCCTTCTTAGAATTCTTCTTCCCTTGCATCTCCTTGGGTTCGATCATCATCATTCGGGTAAGTCTTCATCCTCTTCATCCTCCTCATTTGGTTTTGATCTTTGTAGGAAGGTAAGATGTAGAGAGTGTGTGTGTGTTTGTGTTGGTTCGCGGCCCGGTAGGGGAAGATGACCATCGCCGGCAAACCCATTTCGCCACGCCCGAATCTAGTCCGGCGACCTGCGCCGCGCCGCGATCCGCCTCGCGACCACGTTAAATCCAAGCGGCCACCGAGATCGCCAGCCGTCGCGTCAGTACGTGAAGTCGAATCGCCGCGGCGGATCAGCGCCCGGCAATGACCAGATCGTCGTTAAATCGCTTCCGATGCTTTCGCACACGGGAAAGTCACCGCCCAGTGCCGCCGCAGCGTCAGTACGCATCTGCGTCGCCTCCCGCACGCCCTGCCGTGTCCGCTTGCGAGCTTCCGCTGCCGCCCATGCGCCCGGTACGCATCTGCGTGCTATCTCCTTGCACCAGCGCCGCGCCTTGCGCGCTGAACGATACCGCCCCGCCTTATCGTCCTGTACGTGCTGCCGTATCCGCGCTCATACGCCCAGTGCCACGCCTGGCGCGCTGTATGACGCTGACGCCCGCCGCAGCCGCATCCACTGCCCGTCACCGTGCGGCTGCGCGGCCCGGTAGCGCGTCCTGTAGTCACCGTGCCAGTAGCGACCGGCAGCGCCCAGCCAGGCTTGCCCGGCGGCTCAAGCTCGTGTCGTCGTCTTGTGTGTGGAGTTCCCAGAGCCGAGCTTAACATTCTCTATTGTTTAGACATTTTTAGATCTTGATTATTGTTGGTTTGCACAGGTTCCATGCTCATTGCTTTCAGTGGATTGATTCTGTGACTTAGGATTTGTGTGTAGAAACCTCCCCGACCAAGGTAGGATTTCTTACCGGAGTTGTGTGGAGGCCTGTGATGTTGCTATTTAACAATTATTGTTTTTGTGATGCACTGTGTATGATTACTAGCATGTTTAGCCCTAGATTGCTCTGATGCCGTATTCTTTGGTGGCATGAACTCTTTATATTATTTCTCACATGTTAGCCCATACTAGGGTTAGTTGTTTCCATTACGGCATGTTGTTGATGCTCTAATCTTGCCGTAGTATCATCTTTAGAGTTCCTTATCTGTGAGCACGTATTGCCATTGGCCCAGATTGAATCGTTATTATTGTTAAGGTTTAGAATTCCGGGTGGAATGGCATCATCAGAACCCGATGCATAAAGTATCTTGCATCTATGGCAAGGGCGATTGAAACAGATTCTCGATCCTTGGACCGTGAGGGATTAAGCTATCCCAACGGTGAGGCCTATAATCTTGAGTGAGGGTGGTAGTCTAGCGATGCCCCTAGCCGGTCGGGATGATAACCGCCCAATACCTGGTCCGGCGGTAAGCGCGTCCTCGGCGTGTGGCGGTAGCCCTTGATTGCACCTGTTAAGGTAAGGCGGCTTCACCGAATTGTAAAGCCTACCACGAGCCTATTCCTTAGCCTCGGATGTGGCCAGCGACCGCCATAGTTCCGTGTCGAGTCTCCACCCTATGGTCGGTAACTTACGTCCAATGTTGAATGGCGCGTAGTATCCGGAATCATGGCGACTGCCACTGGAGCCGGCACCACATAATGCGTAAGCCTGCGGTACATCGCTTACGCTCATTAATGCGTGGAAACTCGCCAGGATCTTGAGCGATGCACCCCTTTACCGTCATCGTCGATTCGCAAATGAAGTAGGGACTTATTCTGTATAAGCGCGTATGGTGTGTTGTGGTGACTAGGACTGAGATCTGAGATAGCATCCGGTCAGAGTGTAGACTTATTATGCTCTTCCCGTATTTTGTACTCATAAGCTTGCATACATTCTTCTGATGATCATACTGCTCGTATTGTACGGTTGAGTTCTTGCTAGGTAATTCGTTACTCACCCGCATACGTGGTTTCCACGGGTAATGGCGGAAGGCAGGATGTTTGAGAGGAGTGTGTAAAGACCGAGACCGAAAGGGCTCTAAATGGGCCTTTACCCCCGATGCATATAGTGAAAATAAAAGACATTGAAAAAAAAATACATTTACGGATCCCAGTAAGCGAAACATTCAACAGCAAAACATACATTTTCTAAAAAGCATACTGTCGAGTCAATTTATTTAAACCATTAAAACAATCCACACAGCTACAAATATCTTGGAATCCATAAAGCGTGAAGAAAACATCTTTGAAGACTCTGTGCGAGTCTACATGCGATCGGAAATAAGCAAAAAATCAAGAAGTCATGATAAAAATAAAATAATCGTGAGATAGCCAGCGTATTCCCATGATCCACAACTCATCGCCAGGCCATCCTGTCTCGCCTTGATTGCTGCAGGAAAGCCACGGAATAAGGGTGAATTGCTTGAATTACCAGTGGGAATCGAGCCTGCAAAGAATTTTGCGTCGATATGCATGATCATCTAGAAGAAAGATGTATACAAGCTACGATGCAAACACGAGGCCCGGAGCACATAAGCTAAGTCACACGCGGACCTCGGATGCCAACTTTCGGGGAGTCTTAGTCAGGAAATGCACACAACACTAAACCTGTTATCACGGGGAACAAGTCCGGAAGGCCTCGGCTTTGACGCTACTAACGTCACGAAAGGTGCGCGCTGTAAGATCGGAGGCTCCAGGTCGCTATGGCCCATGGTGTAGTAGCGCACTTTACATCTTCTGCAAACTACGAAGTCTGAGTCTGGCGTGGCAAGCCCCAGTGTGAGTAGGTCGATGTATCTAACTAAATCTGGATCGGTCATCAGCGACGCCAGGGGTGTGAGACACAGACCGCATACAAGACTATGTCGCACAGCCACCCGCACTTTCGAGGCTGAGAGCCGTGCGTGGTAGGAACACACGAGAAGCGGTCCTTGCCCTGAGTGGCAATCAAGGAGCTCTGGCCTGTTTCTGGCGGGAGCGTGCTTGTGCTGCCGGAGCGAGGCAATGTGCCAAGTCATCATCCGGAAACCGTTAGGGCAATTAACGATTTCACCACCCTCACCCAAGATTGCGGGGCAGTGGTTGGGGTTAAGCTAAAGCCTAAGCGGGATGAGAATGGATACCATCTCAAATGCGTCCTGTATGGGGGATACACAAGATTACGTTATGCACATCCAGAGCCGGATGATGCTACCTACGCAGACTCTAAACCATAGCTTAATAATAATCGGTCAATCAATGCAGTCCAATATGTGTACTCCATGAGATACAAGGAACCTAACATGATACTTCACGAAGCGAGAGCAGAGATACTCCGAACATGCGAGAATGGAACAACCTAGCATGGAGCTAACATGAGAAACAATACAAGAAGTTCATGCCGATCGGGGGAAGTGGAAACCAACGAGCACCAAGGGCTAAACATGCTAATAATCATACCACGAGACATACAAAACAACAATCCCACAAATATCTGCGGAGAGACCCCGCACCAACTCACGGTAAGAAATCCTTACCTTGAGTGGGAGGGCTTCTACACAAATCCTAGGCTGCTGGAGCAATCCCAGAGCTAGCGGCGGGAACCACAACCAAGCAATAATCATCTGCATCTAAAACATCCAAAGCAACAAAGAAACGACAAGCTCGGCAAGAGGGGACTCACGCGGCCACGGCGGCCACGAGAAAACTGGAAGCTGTGCTGGCCCGGCTAACCACCAGCAGTAGCGCGAGTGCTGTATGGCCCAGCACGCAGCGAGGAGCTAAGCCAGCCCAGGCTGTGCTCTGCCAACACCAGCCTTAGGCTGCTTATGACCAACCTGTGGCTCGCAACCGCAATTTTAGCAATGAGAAGACTAACATGTGTGGCAGTATCTAAGCGTCGCGAGGCGCAACTTCGCTTCATACAGGCTTGGCCGTGCGTCGCAACGGCAACCTTGCGGGCATGGTAAGCGCCTTATGGCTTGCAGCTTCAGGAAAAGCCTTGCGGCCCAGCGTCACAACAGCGGCATGAACCAACAGTAGTATGTGAAGCGCAAACAGCTGAAGAGCGAATGACAGCCTTCGGCCCATCTAGCGTCTGTTCTTCTTGTGTGATCACAACTGCGATCACAGTGGCGATAAGCCTTGCTGAAGGCCCCACTTCATGAATCCTGGAAAGCGACTGCGTCACGTGAGTAACTCATATGGATCTGAGCACGTCACAGTGCGCGATAGCGTCGCGAATGATCTGGCCGAAGGCTGTATGTGACTATGGCGGAACAATGCGGCGCGGCGGCGTTCGTTCTATCTTTGGCACTTCCTCTCGGTAGAGTTGCCAAATCAACCACAACCACACAACTCTCTACATACTTACCTTGACCAGCATCAATAACCAAATGAGGAGATAGAAGAAGGATGAAAACTTCAGAATATTGGCGATTGGAACCCCAAGGAGATGCAAAGGGAAAGAAGAATCGGTGAAGAGCACATGGAGAGGAGAGAGCTTGTGTGTGACCAGAGGAAATTTGGAGAAAGAAGATGGAGATAAACCTAATTCTGTTTCATTTAACCAAATGCACCAAAACTCCAAATCCGAGGTTACTTTAAGATGTGATCTTGGAGAAGGCAACAAGAGCACCTAATGACTCAATTGGCACACATCTCTACAAGCTCGAGAGACCCAGTTCCAAACCGGTGCTTGGCACTAAATTCCTTTATTTTTACTTTACTGCGACAAACCTTGCTCCAGAAACCAAACCACAAACCCTCCAAAAGCCTACTAAACCATCCAACATTTTAGTGGCCAGAAGAGACACAAAGCGACCACTGACGGCTGAGCCAAGTACCAAATTACCCACTAGGAGGCATACGGAAGGCGGGAAGAAGAAAAACACCGGGTCGTTACAATATTCCCTCCTTTTTATGACTTTAGGTCGAAAGTCATTAAAAACGAGAAATAGCTAGGGGGTAATGCAATCTCATCCCCGTCTTCCGCTCCCCGAGTGGCTTCACCTGAACCAGATTCTTCCACCGCGAACCTTTACGAAAGCGAATCTACAGCGATTCACGCGCGTCTTGAGTCTCAAAGAGGCAGAGATCCTCTTTGGCTTCTCCTGCGAAGTTTCAAATCTCATTACATTCGCAAGGCTCAAAAGTCCACAATGTGCAGCCCAATCAGGCACCTCTTGCCTCAACATCGAAATACATAGAAAAACACTATGCCGCAGCGGCCCGTAGTAGCGGAGGTAGGAGACTAGCAGGTAAGACAACTACTGCCAATCCTCTAGGATCTCGAATGGACCAACAAAGCGAGACTCAACTTCCACAGCTTGCAAACCTCGGAACACCTGCATCGGAGCAACCTTAAGGAACACATCTTTGACCAACCTCAAACTCCAAATCGGCGCCGAACATGGCGTAGCGTCTTCTCTCTACGCTGCTTTCTGGTGTCAACATCACGAGCTCTAATCTTACGCAGCGCACCATTGGTCAGCTACTGCGGTAACTTCGGGACCAAAACTTTGTCTATCACCAACCTCTTGACGACACGAGGGGCCAGAACAGCGCTTACCACATACAATGCCTCAGAATGGAGCCATGCGAGATAAATGAAGTTGTAGCTATTTATTTATAGGCGAAACTCCATCAGAAATCTGGAATCACGGTCCCGGTGCACGAAATCCAACACACAAGCCCTCTGACATATCCTGAAGAATGATTCACTCTCTCAGTCGACCATCCAAGTCGAGGTGAAAAATTTTATCTTTGAGACTGCACTGCGTGCTAAACCCATAGGCGCTCTCGAGCATGAGAAGTGAACCAGCGAGTCACGATCGGACACAATCCTCACCAGGCACACCATTATAGCGGATGATGCTCCTCACAAAAACGAAGCTGCGCCTTGTTCCACGGTATAAGTGCTCTCACAGAATGAAGTGTGCGCTCTTGAGTCAAGCAGTGCGACTATCACCCCAAATACGAAGAACTTCCGCCGAGGTCGCCCGGCAGAAGCGAGGATAAAAAGTCCAACGGAGATCTACTTCCCATTTCAGCAGGGTACACTCGGTGGCTGCAACAAACGCGGTGGCCTCGGCTGGGTGCCTTGCTAATGACCGTGGATGCGGTGACAAACTACCTCCACACATCTCTCTTCATTTCCCATCCGCAGGAAGGTGCGCGCCAAGGTCGTCCACATGTAGTACCCCAGGTGCAATGGAAGCTGTGGGCCTCCAGGAAACAACTCTTTGCTATGGAAGCACACCAATGTCGGGAACACCTGGCAAGCCTCTATCAGACAACCTTGTGCAGTGAATACACCAAAGTCAAAGTCACAAAAATCAATGCTTGACTACCAATCAGCCGATCTCTCTTAAGTGTGAGTCACCCAGTGGGTCTATTAATCCATTGCCGAATCCCCTTGGTGAAACGATCACCAAACTACTGGCGGTAACCTCTCCCAACAACAACGCAACCTCGGCCGCTCTGAACTCTCTCTCTGTAAAAGTGGTGGGAACTCAACAACGCCGCGAGTCGGCGTCTTTACTGCTCAAGTATCGGCCACTACATTGGCTTTACGGATGGTACAAAATCTCGCGGTCATAATCCTTTACGACTCTAACCATCTCCTCGCCTCATATTCAACTCCTTACGAGTAGCGAGATACTTGAGGCTCACGGTGATCGATAAACATCCGAATCCGCTCACCGTGCAGGTAATGCCTCAAATCTTGATTACAAACACCACTGCTTTGCCAACTCCATATCATGAGTCGGGTAGATTACACTCATCACGACCGGTTGGTAGGGCATAGGCAATGACCTTCCGTCTTTGCATCAACACACAACCTAATCCAAACTTGGAAGCATCATGTAGACCACGAAACCACTGTCCTCAAGTTTGCCAACAGTCTTTGAAGTCAAGCTAAACAACGGCCGGTTTTATTAAGCTGTAAAATAAGGTTTCCTTTTTATATTTTAAGTTTGAGAGGATTGGAAGGACTCGAACCCTTGGCCTAAAAGGGGTTGGGAAGCTTGGGTTTAAATAAGAAAATAGCGCGTCGTAGGGGCTCGAAGAATTCTTGGGGAGGTCATAAGAGATTCCCAAGTCTATTTAAGATTAAGGAAGGGAATTATATTTAAAGAAAAGAAAAGAAAACAAGGAAAAAAAAAAAACCCCAAACCCTAGACTCTCCTTCTTCGCCCAAGCGCCCCACACACTTGCGTGTCTATCGCCATGCCTCCTCTTGCCCGCACGACATCCTGCGCCTGCACCACTGCCCTGCACGAGGCCCGAGCCGGCCTAGATCGCGTCAGGCGGCCAGCTCGCCCACGCGCGCGGCCCGGCCTCCACTCCGCACCGGTGCGCGGTCGGGCGTGTAGCCACCTCGCGCCGCGACACCACCCGATGCCGCCGCGGCTGCGCCGCGCTACCACGAGTCTGCGTGCGTGCGCGCTCGTCGAATCGCGGCCAGTAGCGCGGCGCTTCGCCCCTGCGCCGCGCGGCCAAGCGCGGCCTTCGTCCCCTGCCGCGCCCGGCCCGCCAGCGCCCTGCGCCTAGCGGCCCTTTGTCGCCTCTTTGCTCAGCTGCAGGGCGAGTGTCTTCTCGGTTGGTAAATTCCGAGCCTCCACCCTTTGGGCGTCCACGATTTTAGATCTTTGTTTATTAATTAGGATATTTTATTGCTTGCTTAGGTTGCTCAGAGTTCACTTAAAGCTCGAAGTCGTTATTCATTCGGGATAATCAACCTCCACTTATTTCGAGGTAGGATTCTTACAGGGGTTGTGTGGACCTGCGAATAGTTGATAGCACGATTCTGTAGTTATATGAATTTCTAGTGATAGGTTTCATGTTTTCTTTTGATTCATGTTAGTGACATGTTTACATCAGTTAGTTCCATGCTAGTCATTCCTATCTTGATAGACCCATGCTTTGCCTATTGTATCTTTATTAGATTCAAGTTACGGTTAGATGTGTGATGTATAGTATAGAGGGCGTAGAGGTAACTAGTTTGGGGTCCCGCTCAAGGCAGGCAGATGGACATCTGAAGGTGTAAGGCCGATGGGCATCCTAAGTGTGTAAGGCCCCAGGGCATCAGCGACTGTAGGTGTAAGGCCCTACGGGCATCCTAGGTGTGTAAGGCCCCTTTGGGCATCGCGACTGCAGCAGGTGTGGGCCCTACGGGCATCCTAGGTGTGTAAGGCCCAGGGCATCAGCGGAGTGCGGAGGTGTAAGGCCCTACGGGCATCCTGGGTGTGTAAGGCCCACTGGGCATCACTTTGATGAGGTGTAAGGCCCTACGGGCATCCCTAGGTGTGTAAGGCCTTTGGGCATCACTGTATCCTAAGTGTGTAAGGCCCCAGGGCATCCTTGTGTCTAAGTGTGTAAGGCCTTTGGGCATCAGCATGTCATAAGTGTGTAAGGCCTCCTTTGGGCATCATGAGTCCTAGATTGTGTAAGGCCGAAGGGCATCAAGCGTGGGACCTAGGAGTATTTGTTGATGGGAGCCCTTGTTTAGGCTCGCCCTAGAAATAGCCCATAGCCTAACCAACCGTTTCTGCTCTAAGTCTTGTATGGTTGCTTGCGGTGTGCTAAAGGAGATGATTTCGTATTGTACCGATTGGGGATTCTTCTTGAAGTAACTTGTTGCTCACCCTTATTCTGTGGCTTCCACGGGTAACTTGGGGCAGTTTGGATGGCTAGGAGGAGCGGCTCGATGATCATGGGCGGTGACTACGGATGCATGCGTTTCTTTAAATGTTTTCCTTAATGATTTAGCATGTAGTGGGACTTGGGTCCCTAGGAAAAACACTCAAACTATTTTATGTTCTGCGTTTTCCTTTGAATTGTTTTAGAAATCTTGTCAGTCATTTACCTATTTTATTTAATTGAATTCATGGTTTTGTTTTAAAAATGTTTATTGCAAAGTTTTAGCGTCCGATCTGAATGATGTTTATATTCTTAATCATGCATGCTAAGTATGGACCTTAGAGTTAGGAGCCAGTTTCTTGGGTCGGGTCATACGGTTAGTATCGAGCCGAGTTATAGGTTACGTGGCGACTGCGGTTGTAGGTTGTTTTCCATGATCATCGGCGCTCACTTGACCATCGGTATGTCAGTAAGTTTTAAGTTAAGGGTTAGAAATTAGTCACAGGTTGCACCTTGCATGTACATGACTTGTTGTGGTAGAAGCGGGAAAGAGCGAGACGACCCATTGTTGGTTTGGGCAGTAGATTTTGGTATCAGGTCACTCGTAGAGGCGAGGAGGCTCGGTAGACCACGGGGCGTCGTATCGATCGACACGGGGACCTCGTCCCAAGTTGATCTTTGAGTTAGGCCACCATCGAGGCCCTTCAGGCGTGTTGCCGGAGAGGTGTAGAGGCAGCGAGTCGAGAGAATGCCGGAGTGCTTTTGTGGAGTCTGGGGGCTCTTGTGGTTGGGTTGCTAGCGAGCGGAGGGCGGCGAGAGATTGAAACACAAGCTTTGTTAGGCTAGAGGGAGGAGTCCGCGTTCGAGATCTGGCCCGGTGGCCGAGTTGGTTGTGAGGAGGGCTCTTGATGCCACCGACCTGCTTGACTCCACGAGCCAATTGTGAATAAAGGCCGTTCTGTCTTTGAGATGCAGGTAAGTGGTGAGGATTTTGTGAAATGGGCGGAGAGTTTAGCGCCCTGAGGAACCATTGGTAGCTGCGTAGATTCTTTGAGTTGAAATATACGTTTATGATAATGGGTGTCACCAGTGCGGCCCGAGCTCGATGTGCGGCTCACGTATTGGTAAGTACTGACTAAGTGGTGGTGAGAATCCACCTTAAGTGAAGACCGGCGGATCTCCACCCTTTTTGGGAGTTCTTA